>OY728128.1:1958914237-1960164237 GCA_963277665.1 Viscum album | reverse complement strand
AAGTGGTTCTATTATTCTTAAATAATGATTTTAAAATTTATATTTTCTTTTGATTTGTGGAAAAAGGCTTGTAGGAATTTTTCAATTAAATTATTGTGTTATATAAATGTTTTTTCATAATTGGTTTTGTAGGGAATTTTCTATAAATGGTCTTCATTGTTTCATTTTCATTGATATGACCCTGTGTAAGGGTGGGTTACATTGTGGAACTTAGTATATGTTTACCTTGTAATGGATTGGTAGATTGATGAGTGACCAGTTATGAGTATGGGACTCTCACACAATCTTTTATGTGTGAATGTGTGGAATGGAATGGGTTTTCCAAAATGTATTTGAAGAATTATTGTAAATAATTCTAAGGTTGATTTCAACAAAAAAGATATTATTCATAGAAATGGAATTGTATTTGATATAAGAACCATTACATTGTTTTAAATTATTCTATATAAATGTGGTAACTTTTTCTATCATAGTTTCACGAATAGTGATGTCATTGGAGATATTTTAATGAGTTTTATACTAACCCATACTTGGGAAATTTGGCACATTCTATGATTTAATATACCATGAAATAGGTAAAGGAAAGTTACCCATGTTCATTATTGAGTAATAATTATACCAAGATCTTGGATTGTTTATTGGGATACTGGATCTTGTTAGGAGTTATTTTTGGATGTCTCAGTTTTCATTGAGCTATTTGTTTTGGTTTCCTCTTTTCACTCTAATATGGTTTGTGGTTGTACTTCGGTTTTTTATTGGTTATAGTTTGATTTTTATTTCATTGTAATCATGAATCATATAGTTCTTGTTTGTTTATGGCGATCTTTGTTTAGGTTTTTTTTACAAAGGGAAAACTTTTTCGAAATTGATTACACTAGTACAAAAGCTGGATTTAACTTCAGTTTTTTTGACATCGGGTTTTAACCAAATTTTGTAAATATGATTTAAAATAGAATCTTTTTGGAGCTGGTTTTCAAAAACTGACATTGAAAATGATGCCATGCAGAGTTTTGGGCGTCAGTTTTACAAATTAAGAAATGTTGAAAACTGATTTTCAGCATTGATTATTATATGAATCAATGCCGAAAATTGAGCACAATCCTATTTTCCATGTTTTTTCTTATAAAACCTTGTGAAAAACCATATTTGGAGTCAATTTTTTAGATAAAAAAATTCTGAAAACTGTGTAATTTGTTAAAAAACATTAGTGTCTGTTTTTAAGAAAATTGAAAACGAAAGTAAATTTTTTAGAAAATATATAATATTACACTACCTAAATAATCAAAGTCCCTATATTAATAAAAAATATACATCAACAAAATATTATTTACCATTGACCAAAGATCTATAAAAACATACATGTTTTTTTAATTTAATCAAAAATATATCTATACATTTGAATTATAAATTAGAATTAAAATACACATACCTAAAAGTAATGACATAATCATTGTTGGTTACTATTAAAGTATTAATTTCATGGAATTATGTTAAAACACCTATTATAAAATAATAATTAGTTTTTCAACTCATTTTGTTAATAAAATATAATATTATTCGAAAAAATTGGAATATACAAACCTAAAATCATAATCAGACATAACAAATAGATTAAAAATAATGATTAATGATGGAAAAGTTCAGTTTAGGTATAAGGATCATTATAATTTAATTTATACAATAACACTGATTGACATGGGATTAAAAATTTAATACTATGACATAAAATATAAAAAAATAATATAACCAGCATTATCAAATTCGGTCGTTACTGTAGTTGTGATTATCTCACACATAAATCATAAAACATAATAACCACATTCAACATGTCCTTGTTGATGATGAAACTCCAGTTAAAAAACATTAACTCAATAATAAGAACTAATATATATATATATATATATATATATATATCAGAACAATATGAAATATAAAAAATAATTAATTTTACTTACGCATAATTGATGGCATTTGGTTTCATTATCAATATGTCTTTTTGTTAATATTTTTTCATGAACTAAAATTTCATATATATGAACTAATAATACATGTATAAACAATAATAATAAACCAAAATGAGATTATAAAAAACAAAATAACTTACCTATCAAATAAGGTATAAAACAATTTATGAAAACTCCCTAATAAAGATCAAAACCAATATAAGGTGCATTCATTTGGGAAAAAATGCCTAACATCCAACATCCCCTACAATAATTTTTTTAAAATTGATGATGTGATAATGATCATTAGTTATTAATTTTCAAACCGTTACTAATTATAATGTAATGGAAAAAACCAACATCCAATATTTGTATGTGATAATCTCTTACGTATATATACATCTCTACTAGTATTCGTCACACATTTCACTTCTATGAAAAGGTATTATGGATCTTTAAAACCCTAAATGGCTGTGTTTTTATTTTGTACAGGAATATTTTATAGAAACCTAATTTAAAAAGGAAATATAGTTATTCAATTTAAACAATGTTTTATTAAAAAAATAAAAATTCAATCATCAATTTATACACACAAGAAAAAATTTCAACACAATCAGAATGTGATCTTTAAAATAAACTAGATGCATGATATATTATTTGAGTAATATCAAGGTATAATATATTCTACATATATCATATATCATCTGAAACTCGTAGGTATTATTAAAGGAATAAGAATCATGAGATAATCATTCTGTCATATATGAAATATCAGAAGTATCTACAGTCGATTATTCCTAAACATGTTTTTTCAATTGTGAAATTTATTTGTCCTTTAGATAATCCAATATAAGTTAATTAACTGAAAAAATTATAAGTAATTTTCAATCATATTTAATTAATATTTTAATAAACACATACCTAATATAAAATATAACAAATAATACTAGTTATCTAAACTAAAAATGCATAGAAAATCAACAACTCTTGTAATACCCTCTGTAATAAATAGTAGAAGAGGGTTAGGATCAATAATATCAATTACTAATACTCTACATAGACCCATATACATATGCTAGTCATCTAAATAATCCCTTAACAATATAAGAGTTCTAACACAATAATATGTATATGAGGATCTCCAGCGAACAACTCATATTATACAATTTGGTAGGAGAGAGGATGTTGAGGATCAAAGTAGGTAGGTTGGCCGGGGTATTCAGCTGTGATAGAGGTGGAGGATCCAAGTAAGCAGGCCAGGTAGGCTAGAGAGGCGGGGAAGGTCCTACATATTTTGACTGTCTAGTCAAGTGTTATATCAAATCCTCATCGCACAATAGCTTGAATTTGATCACCCGCAGACTCTTTAATCTCTTTTATCTCACCATTTGAAAATTATATTCTTGGTTTTTTGATTACATACTATGAAAAAAAATTATGAATATTAACACCTTCCAGATATCCTCTAAATCGGTTGCGATGTTTTGAGTTTCCTAAAGCTGTCGCTAGGATGTCCATCCTGCCCTTAGTGATAAAATATCCATGTTTCTCTTACTCCTGACGTTCATCCTAAATTGAAAAATGAAAAAGATATGTTAGTGTATATAATTTGTAAAATATTAAAATTCATGAGAAATAAATAATATTTACTTAGAATTTTATTAGCGAATTTCTTAGCTTCCTCTATAAGATAATTTTCATTTCCCCTTCTGCTCACTTGTTTCCATTTTTAATGGTGAGTGGGTGGAGATGAAGTACCAAAATACACTTCTTCGGAACCTATACTATATCAAGATCTTAATGAATCAAAATTTTTTTCAATCATTATCTGTTCCAATAACTGATACCCTCCTTACGATAAAGTATGAGGGTATACATTTTTCAACTAGATCTCTGGATGAGATCTTCTGGTGGATTATTAAATAAAAACAAAAAAATAAGAAATTATATAAATATATGATAATTTTTATGATTTATAATAATTATCATAGATAAAATTTATCTTCATGACAACTGTTAACAACTTCTTTTCATGTATCTATATATATATACAGATACATAAGGTATTCGTTTTCAAAAATACTCTTCCCAAAAACAAATTTTTTATCAGTTTTGTTTTAAAATATCTCCATCAAACCACTACTAAAAAGATATGTATTTTATTAATTTCTTTTGTTTCCTCAAAATTCAATGTCATCTCTAATTTAATGAATGAAATATGCCATTTAGAATATTTAATATTCAAAATATGAGATAAAATAAATAAATTGAGATGTTTTGAAATCACAGCCTCCCAAAGATGTTGTTTCTCCATCTTTTCCACAAACATCCGATAAGGTTATAAAATACTAATCCTATACTATCTCTACATTAATTTATAACTAATATACTAAACCAAATTTGGGAAATTTTCCTTGTTACTATCATCAAAACAAATACTTGATCTCTTATCTCCACGAGAAAGTGACCGTTTTGGTAAACATGTAATATAATGTTTAAAAACTTGAGAACTAGACTTCTTTATAGTAAGAGGATAAGTATCCTCCCTGGAGGATGCATTAGTAGTCCGGAAAATTATTATAAATTTAAAGTTTTCTTTCATTAAATTAATATATTTTGGAATATTTAACAATTTTAAAAAATTGATATACCTCTGTAACTGCTCCCCTCTCTCTATATCTAACTTTGACACGTGAAAGTGTAGTTATTATTTTTATGTCGAAATATCGTTAGAACACTCAATATTTTAAAACAAGGATGAAAAAATAAGTAAAAAAGGGTCAGGAATTTATATGTTTAAAAAAAAATAAAAATATATATAATTACCAGAAAAATTCGGAGACTAATTTAGTGTTTTCCCATGTGCCTTTGTCAATATCATTACATATTGCATGAACTATGTCTTCCCTGTATTCATTGTAATTATCTGAAAATTGCATAATAGATGAATAAGAGTCATGTAAACCAATAATAACATAAAAATAATTCTCATCACCCAAATGGTATATCTTTACTTGAAAAAAATGGACCACTAATCATTCTATAGATCAATGACATAAAATATTTGCTTTTCATGTGTCTCCCTGATAAATGGTTCGTCATTGTAATTAAATATTTTTAAATCAACTAGTTTAAATACATAATTATCATGTTTCACAGCACTATTTCTATCAACCCAATTATATGTAAACATAGTGACTCGAAATTTTGTATAATAAATTTCCCATTTATCTTAAATAACTCCAAAATATGTCATTGAAGAAGGAATTTGGTTTTTCTCTTTTTCACTTGAAAAATGCACTTCTTCAATGATAACCATCACACCACTATTTTAAACGATACTTTTATCATCAAACATTTTTGTGTAAAATGTGTTCACATTAATATTAAAACCATTCCATGTCATCTAATTATGAGATAGTACCCCTACCAACCATTTCGACATTTCCGATGAAGACATATCTATTCTCACATTCTCATTAAACCATGAAACATATGTATTTTTATGCTCAATCATTTTCCAATTTTCATTTATTTTTAGATATAATCTCTTTAATTCCACAATATGTGATGAGATATAAGATTTAACATCATATGTTTTGTTAAAAATATATAAATGTGCCTTCATCACTTCATCATATGGAATGGACATTACCTTTAATCCTTGAATCCATCCACCTTCACTATCAATTATCAAATTTAGAGTTATAGGGAGACCAATATGCTTCACTTCTAAAAAATAATCAGTACATAACTAAATCACTTCATCTGATACATATTGTTGAATAATAGAGTCCTCCAATTGATAAGGATTTTTAACATATCACTATAAAATTTTCAAATACCTTTTAAAAGTATACATCCAATGTAATCAAATTGGCTCGTATATTCTTATCTCACGCACTAGATTAATCACCAGTTGAACCATTTTATCAAAAGGTGTAGGTGTTAAATACATTTATAGTTGACAAAGTATAAGTCCAGCTTCACTCTCCAACTCTTCTAATAAATTTGGATGAATAACTTTGATAAAAATGGATTAAATAAAAAACATAACCTAATGATGGTCTTTCTGATAGCTGACAATTATATACCACGCTGTGTGACTGGTAATAGTTGTTGCATCAATAACTGAAATTCAGGATATTTCATACCTATTAATTTTCAACATGTCTAAATTCAATTTTTTGATGATATTACAACCCTATCTTCGAATATGAGTCATTTCTTGAGGGTTTTTAGTGGGGTTTTATTTATTATAGATTAATATATTTGAGGTTTCCAAAGGTCCCCCTCTCCTCCCTTATAAAAGGGCACCTCCTCCCTCTCCTATTTACAAAAATTTGATCCTTCAAGCTTGGAGAACCCCTGCCCATTACTCTTATCAACTTCCCTAGTAATATTATGGAAGATCTGGTCTTCTCAAAAGACCAAATCCATTCCCTTAAGGGGAAGTTTAAAGGAGGCACGTTGAGGAAGAGGTAATCTCTTCTAACGATTCTTTCAAGTTTCTTTCTTCTTCTAATTCCTCTTATTTAGTTGTTTCATTATAAAATAATAACATCAGTATCACTCATATACTGATATGTTATTATAAATATGAAACAAACCTATTTCACCTTCTGTCCATCCTATGGAAAATGAAATCACCGTGCGAGCGTACGTAAGGAATACCGTCTCCACACCGTGGTGTAATTTGTTTTCCACCACCACCTTACATGGAAGGCTATAATGGTGCAAATAATAACTATTTATATTATTATTATTTTAACATGATACTAATTCTGATATATTCTACCATCCACTCCAAGACCATTTAATAATTATGGGAATGATATCGTCGCTCGTGCATATGTACGACTTACTATCTCCATGAGGTGATGTGATTCGTTATACATGATCTTCATGAAAACATGATTATATAAACAAAAAGAATGAATAAATATGATATATATTATACTATTACCATTATTTAAATTATGTAGCTATAAACTAAAAAGAGGAATAAGAATTTATTTGACAAAACAAGCATAAGAACATAAAGCAATGAATAACCGAATAACAAGTTACAATGAAATATTACTATTAAAAAGCTAATAATATGAAAATATATGATATCATAATAATTATTATGATTCTGTAATAAGTTAATGACATTATTTAAATCATTATATAGGAGTTTCAGACATGTACAAAGCATATCAGACCTATTGTATGGGAAAATCTCACAATATCATTTTAATCAGAGATTGTTTTTACTTCAGAATTTACTAGGGCATATTTATCATAAACATCCATGTTTTCTCAATATGTAATATTATTTCTATCCTCCTACAATTTTCTAAATTCAATTTTACCTATTGGTGAGTTTTTAGTAAAATATATTAATGTAATCTTTTGTCGTTTTTAGGTCAAGATACATTTTGACTTTTCTGGCCCAAGTACGAGAAGAATGTTTTTTAAATTATACGACATTGATGGATTTTTATGATTTCATAAAAAATTATTTCTATAAAGCTTCTTTTATAGGTTTTCATGTTTATTTTTAATCAAATTATTTTAGTTTACAATTGTATTACATGTTCTGATAGGAAAAATGTTTATGAAGTAGAAAGTATATTTTCCTCAAGAATAGAGTTCAAGTGTTTTATCAAAATTATTTTCCATAAAAGATAATATAGGGTTCTGTTTATATCCCTATTTTTACATTTATTTGATTATGTTATTATGGAATTATATTTATGATGTCATTTTAGGGATTATGTTTTGATGGAATGATTTTTAAGAATCCCATTTTTATTACACGGGCTATACTATGATTTATGATTTTTTCGCACACATAAGAATGGTTTCATTTTGAGATGGGTGGGACCTATATCTCCCTCCAATGTATTGGGTAATGATTTATATCTCATGAGATAGACAAGACTGGAATGACAGGTTTATCCAGTTTAGTAATACAGGACTGGAACGAGGAGTGAACTCATTTCAGAAATGGACTATGTCTACTAGGATAGTCTTAGAAATGAGTGTTGACTACTAAGAAATGATTCTATATGATTATATGTGTATTCCAGAAAGATTTAAATTTTATGTTATGATTATTTGGATTATTTTTCAGTACCATGGTTTATTCCATGTTATGATATTATGATCTCTTTTGCAGGTTAATATTTTCAAAATGTTTTGTTCTTATAAATATGATTGATATTTCCTTTGTTTACCCTCACTAAGCATTTGAGATCAACCTTTTGTTTGTTTTATTTTCCCCAAGTCAGGAAGAAGGATATTAAGTAAGATATTCCAAAAAGGAACTCTAGATATGATAAAATAAAAGGGAGACAATGTTGATGATTTATGAACCAGTTGTTTATGTTTCCCAGTTTCTAAAGACACTATACGTATACAGTCTTTTCACGGTTTTGTTATATGTTGTAGTAAGTGTACTTAAATTTTAATGTAATAATAATGTATGTAATGTATGGGTCTTTATAGTTGGTATCGGAGGGAAGGTATAGTCATCCTTTCGAAACTAGGATGTGAAAGCCTTAGTAAGAACCCTAAGGATATGTCTATGAATAGAACATAAACTAAGTGTTGTAGAAATGGCCATAAGTAACCTATTATAAGACCTAAAGTGTGAAATTTTATTAATGATTATGTTGTTTTCCTGTTATAATTAGTGCTTCTCAAACTATTCTTCTTTGTTTTAGTAAATAGATGGAACTCGAAGGAACCATGTTAATGCAGAATACGATGGGAAATGCAATGATTGTCCCTCTGAGCAACCAAACATTATGGGAGATGGAATGAAAAATATTGTAGCCATGCTCACACAACTTTCTCAAGCTATAAATCAGGCAGGACTTCCAAACGATCAAAGAAAGGTGAAAAATTCTGTTGAATCATTCATGAGGAGACGTCCCCCCACATTAAGTGGGTCTACTGACCTATTAGTGGTTGAAAATGGATCAGTACCAATAAAAAGATATTTTCAGTTGAAAATGTTCTGAACATGACAATGTCATCTTAACAGTATATCATTTGGAAGGTGAAGCTGATCAATGGTGTAATCATATAAAGAATACAAGGCCCTAAGATAAAATTGAATCCATGGAATGGTATGAGTTCAAGAACATATTATTCAAAAAGTACTTCCCTCGTATTCTTCGAACAAAGATATAGAAGGAGTTTCTTAAACTGAAACAAAAGGATGGTGAATCGGTTGGTACCTATGAAGCAAATTTTACAATACCTGCAAGGTATGCTTCTGGTATTATTATCCAACCTGTGATTAAGATCAATCGATTCTTTAGTGTCTTAAAACCAAGTCTTCGAAGGGGATTAGCCATAAGGGACTTCAATAGCTACGAGGAAATTGTTCATTTTTCACTCAAGGTTGAGATGGAAATTGGAACAAGACATCAATCAAATGGGTTTGATAAGAAGAGGAAAATGGAATTCAAAGGAAAATTTAAAGAGCACACTAAAAATAAGATGAGTTTTCCCTTATTCTCAATGTGTTGAAAGAAACATGGAGGGAGTTTTGTTAAAGGGACAAGTAAATGTTTCAAATGTGGAAAAGAAGGTCATCGGGCATTTGAATGCCGAAATGATGGGAAGAAGATGTCTAGTGATGCGAACAAGGAAAAGGCTACACAGAGTGCACCTCCTACACTTCAATGTTACAAGTGCAAGGAAATGGTGTATTATGCTAATAAATTCTCTAATCCATGGGTTTTTTATGATGATAGACGTCAAAAAACTCTTAAGGCCAAATATAAAGGAATGTCACATGAAATTTCTATCGGCGATGTGGAGTACGATAACGAAGTTGTGAAAGGTATACTTACCATCCAATCTAAAGTAGAAAATGTTTTATTTGATTCTGGATCCACCCACCCTTTTATTTCTAAATAATTTTCTAAGGTTATTTCCATATTACTTCAACATTTAGATGTTCAGTTAGCTGTGACAACCCCTAATGGAACAACAGTCGCATAAAAAGTTTACAATTCTTCTCCGATTGATGTTTGTGGGAAAGTGCTTCCTCCAAATCTTGTGATCCTCCTATAATGGAATTTGATGTGATTCTTGGCATGGATTGGATTTATTTATATGGATCTCATATCAATTTTCAAAGAAGGGTAGTCACAATTCATATTCTAGATGAATCTATGATCATCTATCGAGGCAAGGATGAACATAACCATCAAGTATAAATTTCTTCCATCTTATGGGTCTTGATTCCACTAAATTAAGGTTATTTATCTCAAATGGTTGGAAAGAAACTCAATATTAATAATATGCCCATTGTAAAGGAGTTTGATGATGTCTTTCCGGAGGAATTTTCAGGTCTTCTACCAAATTGTGAATTTGGGTTTTCAATAGAACTAGTACCAGGTGCTTTACCCCTTTCAAAGACACCTTATAGAATGCCCGCAATTGAGTTGTAGGTATTGAAGAAGCAACTCCAAGAGAATATTGATAAGGGATTCATATGCCCTAGTGAGTCACCTTGGGGAGAACCTGTTTTGTTTGTTAAGAAGAAAGATGGATCAATGAGACTCTGCATTGATTATCGAGAACTTAAAAAGTTCACTATCAAGAAAAAATATCCTTGCCCATGCATTGATGACTTATTTGACCAAATATATGGAGCTAAATACTTCTACAATATTGATCTGCATTCCGGGTATCATCAATTAAGGGACCTAAGGGAGGATATAATAAAAGAAGGCTTTCCGTACAAGCTATGGACAATATGAATTTATAGTGATGCCATTTGGCCTTACTAATTCCCCTGCTATCTTCATGGATCTAATGAATATAGTCTTTAGAGACTATGTCGATCTGTTTTTGGTAGTCTTTATAGATGATATTCTTGTCTATTCAAAGATAAAGGAAGAACATTAAGATCACTTGATAATTTTATTCAAGTCCCTGAGAAAGGAAAAGATTTATGACAAATTTACCAAGTGTGAATTTTGGCTTTAAAAAGTTTCATTTTTGATCACATAATCTCAAAATAGGGGATATCTATGGTTCCAAAAAAACAGAGGTTATTGAAATTTGGTCGAGACCAAGAACAGTAACTGAGATCCGATGTTTTCTTGGTTTATCTGGGTACTATCGAAGTTTTGTGAATGATTTTTTAAGATTATCTTACCCACTCACCAAATTTACTTGGAATGGAGTTAAGTTTGTTTGGACAGAGGAATGTGAAGATAATTTAAAAGAGCTAAAAAGAAGATTATCCAGTGCACCTGTGCTCACAATACCTTGCAGTGGAGGGATGTTTGTGATCTAAAGTGATGCATCCAAGAAGGGACTGGGGTGTGTTCTCATGAAAAATGATATGGTGATAGCTTATGCCTCATGACAGTTGAAACCCCATGAGCAAAATTACCCAACTCATGATTTGGAGTTACCTGTGGTAATCATTGCATTTAAGATTTGGAGGCATTATCTTTATTTTGAAAGCTGTGATATTTATATTGATCATAAAAGTTTTAAGTATATTTTCAAACAAAAGGAGCTGAATATGAACCAAAGAAGATGGTTGGAGCTGATTAAAGATTATGGCTGCTCAATTTATTACCACCCTGGGAAAGAAAACAAGGTGGCAGAGGAATTAAGTCGACAAGACCATGCTATCTTATTCATGATGAGGATCACAAAAGATCCAATATTTACGCATTTACAAAGGTTTAATCTTGGAGTTATAATGGAAGGGGAAATATCTTATATTTCTCAAATGAATGTTGAACAATCTATACATGTTATGATTGAAGAGGCACAAGAAGAAGATATAGAGTTACAAAAGAAGGTGAGAAATGTTCCTGAATTCCACATTGATTGTGATGAAATAATAAGGTTTAGGAATTGAGCTTGTGTTCCTAACATCCCAAAATTAAATATGGAAATATTGGATGAAGAAGATTGTTATTCATTCTATATTCACCCTGGAAGCACGAAGATTTATAGGGATCTGAAATAGTACTTCTGGTTGGATGGCATGTAAAAAGATGTTGCTGAATATGTCTCTCGATTCTTGGTTTTTCAGCAAGTTAAAGATGAGAGACAGAAGTATAAGGGGATGTTACAACCATTACCCATACCAGAATGGAAATGAGAAAATATCACTATGGAATTTTTCACTGGAATTCCTAAAACATCCAAAGACAATAATGCTATCTGGGTTATAGTTGATCATCTTACGATGTCGGCACACTTCATTGCTATTATAGAGGATTTCTCTCTTGATCAGCTTGCCAGGATATATGTAATGAAAGTGGTCAGATTTCATGGAGTACCACTTTCCATTATATCTAATCGGGATCTGAGGTTTACCTCGATGTTTTGACGAATTCATCATCATACTCTAGATACGTAGTTGAGTTTCAGCACTGCTTATCATCCTCAGATAGACGGTCAGTCTGAGAGGACAACAAAAACTCTAGAAGACATGTTGAGAGCTTTCTCTATAGATTTAAAAGGTTGTTCGGATCAACACATACCTTTGGTGGAATTTTCTTATAATAATAGCTTTCACTCCAGTATTCAGATGGCTCCTTATGAAGCTCTCTATGGATTGAAATGCCGAACATCAACTTGCTGGAATGAAGTTGGGGGAAGAAAGTTATTAGGACCATATCTTGTTAATGAGATGGCTAAACAGGTCTGATCTATTCAACAACACATAAGAGAAGCTCAGAGTCGACAAAAAAGTTATGCCGACAACCGAAGAAAAGATTTAGAGTTTGAAGTGGGTGATAAAGTGTTCTTACGAATATCTCCTTGGAAGAGAGTAATGATATTTAGAATGAGGGAAAGTTGAGCCTTAGGTATATTGGTCCTTTTGAAATACTGGATCGTGTTGGGAAGGTATCTTACCAATTGGCGCTACCACCGAATCTCTCTCAAGTTCATGATGTATTCAATGTATCTCTCCTGAGAAAGTACATACCTGATCCATCACATGTACTAAGCTCAGAAGTTGTACTGTTGGAGTAAGATCACTATTATGAAGAACAACTAATAGTGATTCTGGATCATAGAGAAAAAGTTCTACGAAACTAGACTGCTCGCTTGGTTAATGTTGTATGGAGGAACCACCAATTAGAAGAAGCTACATGGTAACTTGAGGATATAATTAGGGAGAGGTATCCTCATCTGTTTGTTATGAAATGACGAATTTTGAAGGAGAAATTAATTTTAAGGAGGGTAGAATGCAACAACCATAGATTTTGTGAGAAATATTTTTTTATGACTTATGTTATACTCAACACCAAAGGAATCTTTCACTACACACAACACTTACTTGGCTTGCGTTACACGCAATCACTACCTTCCTTTATAGCGTGTGTAGTACGTAATAACGGGTTCACTAAACAATGATATATTGTTATAATATTATTATGGACTAACTTCTATGTATAGTATAAACTACATTTCATATTTTATAACATTATTATTCATCTTACACATTTTCTATAACATGGTATGAGAACAAAATAAATTTTTTGGGTAAAATAAGTATTTTTAAAAAAATGTAGTTTTGCTCCATTTTGATGGCGCACCCACATTAAATATGATTTTTGAAAAGGTTATAAGTTCAATTTAAAAACATAAAATTATTTTTTGGAATCAATATATAAAAATTTACTTTTTATGAAATTTTCATATAATTCTGACAACTTTCATATCTTAATGAATAGTAAAACATGCTATATTTTAATTAAAGACAAATTTTTTTCATCCCAATAATTTATATGGATAAATTATAATATTGAATGTTTTTAAAGTATAAATAAAATATATTTTTACCATTTAATGTAATGTACCTCATTACCATTAATTTTACATTCAATTCTTAGGTAAAAACATTTCAATTTTTGGCAATGTTTTAACTTTTAAAACCCTTTTTCTTAATAACAAGATTCATTTTAAATTAATTACTGAAACTTATGTGTTTTTAATTTTGAAAAATGGATACAATATATTAATTTAGTGGTTCCAAATTATGTTAATAGGTTACTCTTATTTTTTTGATTTTATGAATAGTAACTACGGTAATTTTTAATTACTAGAGTTAAAGGTAAATCTTGTAATTAAGGGTAAAAATAAGATTATAAAATTACCCTGGCACCTAAAAATTTTTTATTTGATGACTAAAAATCTACCCATATCACATAAGGGTCAGATTAGATTCATTTTATGGACTTTTGACCATGAAAATAATTTAATTATTATTAAATCCAAAGAAAGTGACAACATGTCACTCTCTTAAATCTTATAAGTATAATAATTTTAATTTAGTGATAAGCTTCATAAAACATCTAAAATGAATAGTCTACAAAACTCTAATAAAATTATCTACATCATTTGAATTATTTATAATTTTTATGGATTAAATAATTATCAGTAAATTTGACACAATGGTGATGGTGAAATTCTTTTATGGATTGAAATATCAAATAAATGGTTTTAAAAATATTAAAATAAATATTATATGAACTATTTAATGTGATCCACTAATTTTATAGATAAATATGACATGTTATGAATCTATTAAATTTTTTATTTCAAACATATCTTCTGTGCGTATATTATTTAAATTCAAATAAACTAATAGTGTCAACATTGACACTAAAGTTATTTTATAAAAATAACATAATATAAAATTGTTTAAAAATGACAAAAAAATTTAAAAATTATAAATTAAAATTTATATGGTCGAAAATGAAAAAATTTATCTAATTATGGATAATTCACAGCAACTATGTAATTATTTATATCAATTTAAAATTTAGAATATTATTACCACAAATAAAGTTAAATAGATTAAATAAGGATAAATCATGTTGATAAGGTTTAAAATAAATTTTCAACATGTATAAATTTTTTTGGTTGATGATATAAAATCCATATCATTGAATATGAGTCATTTTTGGAGGATTTTAATTGGGGTTTGATTTATTATAAAATAATATTTTTGATGTTTCTAAAGGTGCCCCTCTCCTCCCTTATAAAAGGGCACCTCCTCTCTCTCTTATTTAAACAACATTGAGCCTTAAAGCTCGGACAACCCCTACCCATTACTCTTATTAACATTCCTAGTAATATTCTAGAGGTTCTGGTCTTCTCAAAATTCCAACTCCATTCTCTTAAGTGTAATTTTAAAGGAGGCACATCGAGGAAGAGGTAATCTCTTCTACCGATTCTTTCAAGTTTCTTCTTTCTACTTCATCTTAATTAGTTGTTTCATTATAAAATAATAACATTATTATAACTCATATATTGATATGTTATTATAAATATTAAACAACCCTATTTCACCTTCTATCCATCCTATGGAAAATTAAATCACCGCACGTGCGTACGTAAAGAATACCGTCTCCACGCCGTGGTGTAATCTGTTTTCCACCACCACCTTACATGGATGAGTATAATGGTGAAAATAATAACTATGTATACGATTATTATGAAATTATACCAATTCTGAGATATTCTACCATCCACTCCAAGACCATTCAATAATTATCGAAATGACATCGTCGTTCATGCGTACGTACGGCTTACCATAACCAAGATGTGATGCGATTCGTTCTACATGATCTTCACTAAACAATGACTATATAAACCAATAGAATGAAAAAATTTGATATATATTATAATATTAAAATTCTGTAAATGATGTATCTATAACCTAAAAAGAGGAATAATAACTTATTCGACAAAACAAGCATAAGACCATAAAGTAATGAATACCCTAATAACAAGTAAATATGAAATACTACTAATAAGAAGCTAATAATATGACCATATATGATATAATAACAATGATTATGATTTACTAAAAAGTAAATGACATTATTTAAATCATTATACATGAGTTTCAGACATGTACAAAGCATATCAGACATATGGTAAGGGAAAATCTCACAATCTCATTTTTATCAGAGATTGTTTATACTTCTGAATTTACTAGGGCATATTTATCATCCACATCCATGTTTCCTCAATATGTAATATTATTTATATCCTCCTATAATTTTTTAAATCCAATTTTACCTATTGGTGAATATTTAATAAAATATATAAAAGGAATCTTTTGTCATTTTCAGTACAAGATACTTTTTGACTTTTCTGGACAAAGTACAAGAAGAATGTTTTTTAACTTATACGGCATGAATGGATTTTTATGATTTTATAGAAAATTATTTCAATGAATCTTAATTGAAGTTTTTTCAGGTTTATTTTTAATCAACTTCATTTAGTTTACAATTGTATGACATGTTAATAAAGGAAAAATGTTTTGGAAGTAGAAAGGATATTTTACTCAAGAATGGTGTCCAAGTGTTTTATCAAAATTATTTTCCATATAAGATAATATAGGGTTCTTCTTATATCCCCATTTTATGTTTATTTTATTAATTTATGATGGAATTATTTTTATGATGTCATTTTATGTATTATGTTATGATTGCATGATGTTTAAGAATCCAATTGTATTACATGGGATATGCTATGATTTATGATTTTTTGGCACACATAAGAATGGTTTAATTTTTAGATGGGTGGGACCTATATGTCCCACCAATGAATTGGGTAAAGATTTATATCTCATGAGATAGACATGGCTGGAATGATAGGTTAATCTGGTTTTGTGATACATGACTGGAATGAGGAGTAAACTCATTTCAGAAATGGACTTTGTCCGCTAGGATAGTCTTGGCAATGAGTCTTGACTACTGAGAAATAATTCTCTATGATTATGTGTGTATTCCAGAACGTTTCATGTTTTATGTTATGATTATTAGGATTATATTTCACTACCACGGTTTATTCCATGTTATGATATTATGATCTCTTTTGCAGGTTAAGATTTTGAAAATGTTATGTTCTTATTAATATGATTGATATTTCATTTGTTTACCCTTACTGAGCATTTGAGCTCACCCTTTTGAATATGTTATTTTCCCCAGGTCAGGAAGAAGGGTATTAAGTAAGATATTCCAAAAGGGACTCCAGATATGATAAAATAAAATGGAGACATTGTAGATGATTTATGAACCAGTTGTTTATGTTTCCCAGTTTCTAAAGACATTATACCTATACAGTCCTTTCATGGTTTTGTTATATGTTGTAATAAGTGTACTTAAATTTTTATGTAATAACAATGTATGGGTTGTTATATAGAAGGTAGGTTGCAGTTCGATGCCTGATCACCACCTTTCATGACGAGACCTGACCAACTAGGGATAGTCCGGGTTTTGAGTCTTTTGTCTTTGTTTTGGATTGAGGGATGACAATAGAGGTGAATATGTGTCACAATTTGACCCCACATGGATTAGTGACACATGTGGAAGGTCCTCTGGTGTTATGTCTTTCTTGGGGCATGGGTCACTACCATGTCGCCGGTTGGGGCATAAGCACTTGGTCCTCACTCCAGTTGTCCATTGTTGGTTTTGCTTTGTCTTGATCTTGGTTGGTGTTAGAGTGTTTTTGGAAATATAGGTTGTTTTTAGTTAAAAGGGTTTGTTCTCTAATGGTTTTTAAACTATTAAAAATGGGTTTTCTTTCAAGTTGTTTTGAAATTGGTGAAGTGGGTTTTTAAAGAGTAATTGTTTTGATATGGAAAATTTTGGATTGTATTTGGATTTGGTAATGGAAGGGAAATTGAAACCCTTAGTATTCCCTAGGATTGTTTGCAAATGTGTGGGTAGATACGTAAAGTGAACATTGAAAAAAATTTACAGGTGATTTGAGTGTATAAGGGATGAAGGCTTATGCAGCGGTTCATAGGATGCCATGGGTGGGGTTTTGTAATTTAAGGTTGGCTTGATTTTTCTAAAATGGACCTGAATGAAAAAGATGATTTCAAGACATTGTTTTTCTTGAAAAGTGGGTTTTTATATTTTTTAATGTTGATTTCACCTTCGATTATGTATGTTTGATTTATGTGTACGTTACCCTTGGCTTGTGGTGTTAATTTTGGTTGTGTTTAAGCCTGTTCGGAATTCTGGGCCCGTTGTCTTAGAGCAGGGTGTTTCTTTTGATTGAGTTTTTCCTTGATGCTAGTTTCAATTTTGTTTTCAATGTTGTTTTGAATATTCCACCCATAAATTTCCTCAAAACTTGTTAATTAGTCAATCCCAATTCTGGTATGATGGGAGTAGAGCACACATTCAGGTGGTTGGGGACTCCCGATTTTGTTAGAGTTCATATTGTCTTGGGTTTAGTGGATGGTCCAACCATAGAACAATGGGGGTGTATGTCTTACCATGCCTGGAGGTGGGATGATGTGGGAGGTGTTAAATTCCATATCAATAAAACTGATCATACCGGAGGAGTTGAAGGTGAAAAGAGGTGAGATCTCGTCTGTAGTTAACAAGGCCAGTGGTTGGTGAAGGCTTGTGTCGGCCACATTAAGGAGTCAACATCTAGATTGAAAGTGCATGTAAAATCCAGTGCCTCTCGTCATTCGTAAGCATTCCCCATTTTGTGAGTAGGGTTTATGAGATGAACCTACCTCGAAAGAAATCCCTTTTTTGGGTGTCGACTTCTGGTTCATCAGAATACTTTCTAATGTGCCATCGATATTACTGGTTCAAGCATCCTAAACCATTTTTTCCCATCCCTCTGAAGTCCTGCTGTTCAGTGGACATTCGTGTCACTAGGAAAGGTTTTGAAATAAGTTTCATTCAAAGGAGTTCTAGTCAGGGGATGTTCATGTCTGACTATGAGGCATAAGATGCTTCAGCCATCAGAGCCCTAGCCTCAGGTCCCGTGGTGAAGCTCACACACAGTCAGGGTGTAAGAGGCATGTTAGAACTTCACTTAGTTCCTTATATTTAGTCTTGGAATAGAGACATTTGGGGATTCCTTGTACTTGTTTTCATGTTTTTGTAAGTTCATCCATTGAGGTGATATTGTGATGAACTTATTCTTTCATGACGGTAGTAGTGGTGTTCTTTGGAATGTGCCTTTAAGAACTTTTATTTTACTTAAAAGTGTATTTGGACCTTGTGTGGGTTGGCCCTGGTTTTTTTTGTGATCATTTGGAGATGTGAGTGTAGGGAGTTTTTTTATTGTGTCATACGTTCTGGGTTTTAGTGGAAGCTTTGTCTCAATCATATTAAGGGAGTTGAATGTGTTGGGAGTTTTAAATTGGTTTGGGGAATTCTTTACATTAGCAGTGTTGTTATAGGGAGTTCCTTGTTTGGGTTCCCCGATATGCTAGGTGGCCTTGTAGTGGGGTTCCATTTAAGTCTCAATGGTCCTCCTCAACTCATGTGGAAAAGTTGGTTATCTCAGGTTTGGGGATCCCGCATCTTCCCCTCCTTAGGTTGGAGTGCTTGTATTTTACTATTTCTGTGTTAGTCAAATTCATGTGGTGGGTAGAATCCTCTCGTGTTCTCCCCTCGTTTTATGTCATGGTTTATTCGTGATCGTTCGGGTGTGACCTATGGAGTGAATCATCAACCTGAGGTTCTAGATTTTCCTTTTGGCTCTTTTGGGCACATACTCATGATTTGGCTAACTTTTGACTTTGTGACTTTCTGGGGGCAGAAAGTGTATGTGGTGGGGAGAATTGTCACACCCTGACCGAGTTTGATGCATGACATGCACATGACTTATAAAACTAAGTGACAACACGTAGTATGACTCTTTGGGTGGTAAATGCCAGGTGGCATGGTTCAAGAAAACTTCGATCTACCGCGCACATGACGACACATGAGGAGTGCGATTTCCCAACATCCGAAATAAGTAAATAAATTAATTAAAGGTCAAGTGAAATGAAATGAAAAAAATTTAAAAAAATAAAATAAAATAATGTTTGATAAAATATTGTTTAAGAATAAAATAATAATAATAGTATAATAATAATAATAATAGTATATTTATTTTGGTTGTTTTTATTATTATTATTATTATTATTATTATTATAACATAAAATGATTTTTTTAACTTACCCTAAATCCCATCCCCCCTTTTTTTCCTTTCCCTACATGAGCCACCACCCCTTTCCCTTCATCCGCCAACGTACACCCGCTTCCTCTAACATTCCGTTGCACCCATCGACTCCACCGACCTCACCTCTCCATCCTAGCCGATGCCCACTCGCCTCCTCCCTCTGCCTTGGCCGCTCACCCTGCCACGGGCCGCTAGACTCCTTCGGCACTACCCTTCACCGGTGCCCCCTCTAGTGGCATCCAATTTTAGCTGGACCTACCCTCCCTCACTAGCCCTCCAGTTGACCTCTCTTCTTGCTTGCACAACACCCCTCCCCAGTTCCTCCCGCACGTTCGACTTTCTCGTGACCAGCCCAGCCCCATATTCCATTTGCTCTAGCAACACCCTATGGCCGGACTCCTCTTCGGTACGAAACACCTCTGATAGCCACCCCTGCCCATTGTGGTGCATTTGACCTCCCCTCTTTTTCTACCGGTACATATTAATTAGTTTTTGTGATTATGATTTGGGATTTTCATTTTTGGCAGAATCCTAATGGATTGAGTTATGTTCGATTCGTTTTTATTTCATTCCAAGGGTGTGTAATTGGCCTCTTGGGACCCTTGGGTCCATTTTCCAGCAACCGATGCCGATGCCGGAGCGGTTCGACCTGTCTCGGTTGGTTGCTGCTATTCGAGGTGAGGTTTAACTCCTCTTTCTTGGTTCGCATAGTCTAAATTAGGTTCCTAAATTTTTTGAGGTGCATATTCATTATACTGTGGTGTGTTGGTACTTTGAGATAGTAGAATTTTCTAAAAAATAGCTTTTGATGTTGTTTTATTTTAGTATGTCTATGTTTTTATCAATTTCATTTGGATAAAAGTTTTTTGGATTTTAATAGGGAAATTAGATGTTGTATGTGGTGTATAATATTTTTTAGAAGTGTTTTGACATGATTATATGGTGAAGAAGTATTTTCTAAATGATATGGTTATGTTTTCACGTGTGATTCTCTTGGGTACTTCCTGGAAGTGTTTTTAGGACTATGAAGAATGTGCGAAATGTGTTTTCAAAGGCACTTGAGATGCGAATGCATTGATATTGGGTTTTTACAATGGGTGTTTAATGAATTGTCTAATCAATGGTAAATACATTTGAAAAATTGTTTTTGGTGTTTGTGAAATTGATAGCGGTTTGTTTATGGAAAATGGCTTTTGAAGGGTGTTGGTAAATGTATTTGTTTTGTGAAAAATGTAAAGGTTTGTTTAAAACTGGTCACTTTAAAATAGTGTTTCTTTAGATCGTGATTTTTTGAATGGTCCGTTGGTTTCTAAATAATATTGGTTCCTCAAGGTTAATTAATTAATTCTTGAATGGCACCTTGGTGGTGCGCGCACACACACATACATACGTACGTATGTGTATATTTATAGATATATATATATCTTCCCTTCACAAATTCCCCCATGGAATGGGGAATATGTTCAATGTATTAAGGGTATATATATATGTATGAGAATGTATGTGTGTTAGTGTGAGCGTTTTTCATCAGAAGCTTCATGAGCCAAAGTGTCTTGGCTTGGTCTGCTTCCTTCTCGGAGGTTGGGCTCCCTTTGCATTTTACATTAAATTTAAGAATCATTTATTTCTTTCTTTTCCCTTCTAGTTCTAATATTAATTATTGATGTAGAACTGTTGGTAAAATTTATTCCTTGAATTAGAGTGTATTGTTTCTTGTAGTGGGTTGTAATAAATGGTTTGATCGTGTTATCACATTAGTTGCCTGATGAAATGACCATTTGAACTTTGTGAACAAGATTTAGATGTAAAATTATGGTTTGGGTTTCTTAAAAGTGTTTAGAAGTGTATTTCTGGTTTTCAATGTGATGTCCGTGTGGTTCTTAAGAAATGGTTTGGCATGAAAAAATCATGTGAGGCCCATTTGGAAATTTTGTAAAACTGCTTGTCTCATGAAAACTATCCACGGATGTGGTCCCCTTGCTGTGGTGGAGTTATCTGTTATGCGGTTCCACTGTTTAGGACTTCCCTGTGATCAATGGAAGAAAAAAGAGGGACATGTTATTTTGGGTGACTCGGGGTGAGACCTGTCGTGCAATATTATTATATATATTCATGATTGGATGCTCGGCTGGCATTGGTTGGCTCACCCCCTTTTTAAATACATGAGACACGGGAACCTGTCATATTGAGAGAATATTATGAGAATGATTACTCCACTGGTAGGTTATGGTACGAACCAGTGGCCCATAATAGGTAGATATATTTGATTTATTCCTCTTGGATTTTCCCTTTGCCTTCTTGAGAAAGGATGACCGAGCGTTTTGAGCATTTTGATTTCATAGTGTGTGACCTATCAATGAGGACGAGGTCTCATGTATTAGTGTCTTCTGGATTATTCTCGATCTCTAGGGTTCACCTACGTCAACTCAAATTTTATTTCATGCATTAGTGATTATGATGCTTATGAGTATACCAACATTGTCGTGTGATTTATATTGTACATTTTTGTATATTGTTTTACTGCAAAAGTGGTAAACTAGTTTTTTTTAGGTTTTTAAAAATTGTTTTCCAATGAAAGGGTTTAATCTTCTTTGTATGAATCTGAAAATATAAAAAACACTTTGCCATTGAAAATGCTGATGCCTCACTAAAAGATTGATTTGGGGTTTTATAAATGAATAAGGGAAATGACTCGTACTTTTCTTTTGAGTAACATGTGGAAAGCCTTAAATTTATATATTATATTTCAAACCTGAAATTTATGGAATTTTGTTTAAAGGAAATTCATATAGGAATAGATTGATTGGGATTTACTACTGAGTTTTAATACTCACGCCTAGAGTTTTGCCTTTGTATTTTTAGCCTTGGTTGCTGCCCCTTGCTTGGATTCAGTCGCCATAGCGTGACATTGGTTTGAGGTTGGTGGTGACCCATAGGGTCACATAGAGATATTTATGACCTTTTTTCTCGCTGCACCTAGTTTTCATTACCATTTTTCAGTTTTTTTATTTATTTGTCTTTTATTTATGGGAAAAATCGGTCACACTAGTTTAGTTTTGTTTCTCGACACTAGTTGTCAGCCCGGGGGGATCGGGAACGCCCCTCGATCCATATCGTGGGCCGGCACAAGTGATCGGTTCAGGGTCGACCCAGGTTGGTTCGTGACATGTAATATTGTTAATCTGACCTTGGTAGTGGGTGAATATTTTATTCCTATAAACCGTTAAATTTTCTTCTAAATCTATGACATGGATGATCAATTTGAAAAAATATTCGATGTCCCATGTACACTGTCTTCCAACTATTCTGTAATTGATAATATGATGTATCTTCTTCATAAACTGGACATGCTTTATGTCCCTTAACCCTATATCCAGATAAGATTCTACCTGAAGGAAAGTCATTTATACTAAACATTATCATAGCTCACAAAATAAAATACTCTTTCTTGTATTCTTGTAAAGAATTAATACCCAAATCTCATTGAAGTTTCACATCGTCAATAAATGGTGAGAGATACTCATCAATATCATTTCCTGGATGGTTTGGTTTAAAAAGCATAAATATCATCCTAACATATATTTTCTTGATACATATATGTGGGGATAAGTTATAAACTTCCAATAAAATAGGCAACGAACTATGTTGGATGTTTAGGGTCTGATATGGATTCATTACATCTGTACACACCCCCACTATCATATTTCAAACCTCAACTACAAAAGCAAGCAATTTTTTATCAAATATCTTCCATTGTAATGAGTCAGCATTGTGATGTAATTTACAATGAGATATTCTATTATATGAATGTCATCTTAACCATTTTCAATCAATTTAATTAAAAAATTAACACTTCAAATAAGGAATTATTAGAAGGTTCCAAATTGAATTAACATGATATTTGATTTCCGAACGTGAGAATAAATCAAAGTTAATTTATCATTATTATATGAAGTGATTATTAGATGAAATTATTTGATTTATCATGAGGTTAGATGTCAGAACCTAGGAATTAATATGAATTGACTTTTTCATTCATCTTATAGCGTGATTGTCCACATGTAGGACATTTTGATAAAAATTAATATTCTTTCCTATACAACACACAATCATTGGAGAAATAATGTATCTTTTTATACCCTAATCCCATTGGGAATAATATATTCTTTCCCGCATAATTGAAATCTTGAAGCTCGTTGCCTTCTAGAAGTATTACTTTTAAAAGCGCAAGTATGTTAGAGAAACTTTTATCACACCAATAATTACATGATTTCAAGTTAACAAATATCAAAATGATTGATAACAATTTATAATAACCGCAACCTGGGAATAATAGGTTTTTAGAATCTCTATTAAATAGTTCAACACATGATATTTTTTCAATGATTTCAACAACTAAATAATGAATTAAATCTTCAGTATGATCATATGTCACATAATGAATATTGAATTCAAAATTATCTTTTGAATTTATTGTTCTTTCACCATGCTAGTTCCCACATGTAAAATGAAGTCTAAAATAATAACAAATGAGATGATCTTTTTTTATGAAGTTTATCTTTCTCATATTCAAACACGTCAAACATGGACGTAATATAAAATCATGGTTTTGAAAATTTCATTTAAAAAATTCCAATAATTAATCAACTACTTTTTCATATTCACCAGTGGTTACTTGTAAATTTAACTAATTACAATCCATTAAATACCAGATATTACAATTTAATTGGTGAATATATTAAAACATATACACATTTAAATATATATTTATATAAACTAATAAAATATAAATAGAAACACATTTATTAATTACCATTGATAATCCAATAGAAAACGTTAGATATGAAACACTGTTACAAATATTAAGATTTTTATTTTCATATTATATTCATGTGTTTTATTTATTTTTAATTTAATTATTTTCAATCATATATCATTTATTAGTTAATTTTACACAGTTGTTACATTATTTTGATGTGGTATGTGTTAAAATTATTGAAGCTTTCATTAATTTATTTTTTCATTTTACATTGTTTTTACTAAATAGTGGGGGATGTTACAACTGAATCTCACTGGTCATAATAGATATGTAATTCTAACATCATAGCTCTATACCTCCAACAGATTGAAAAAAATCATTAATACTCTCACATAGCTACCGATCGAGATGATGTAATACTACAACAATAAGATCTATCTCAACATACGATGTTATATACTCATTCATACCATTTGGGTGTTCAACCAATGATCATTATAGTGGAATTCTATTACAATAAAAATGTAGATATATAACTGACATATAAATCCAATATTAATATACCACATAGAATATTTAATAAATTGTAGATCATGTAACTATTATAATGAAACACCCTATCATACATGTTGTGTCACATAATCTTGGTTTACTCTCTTTCTCATGATACCCACACACTCTCCCATATAGAAAAAAATATATAACAGATTTCCAATATCAATTTTTATTATAAAAACATAATCATTCAATGGTTATATTGAATTACACTACTGTTTCATTTAGGTAATCTTGATAGAAGCTAATAATTAGAAAAATATAATAATATAAATAAATGACAAATAATTTACCTTCTAATTAAGAAAAAACTTACAAAATTCAGAGTTCAAGTTTTCCTCAATCCTTAATTCTAACATCATCCAATGAATGAATTGTGAAAATAAACACAAATTGAAAGATCTATATGAAATTGATTGTAGAAAAAAACATTAAATATTAACAAAAAACTAAAATTAAACCATGGTTTGGGCTAGAAATAGGTTTTCAAGGAGAAAATAATGCATAGCTAATGAAGTAATTGAAGAGGTAGTTGAATGAAGATTGAAGATCATGCAAATCAAAGAAAATTAGCAATAATGGCCTTGGATATCATAGGTTCACCATTATAGTGGTTGAGATTCAAGAGGAATTCATCACGATTGGGAGGGTTTTATATATAAAAAATGAGGGTTTCCCGATCTCAAACTTTTTTTAATGAAATTTGGCAACAATTATTACAAAATCTGATGATAAAGAGTCCGAAAAATAATATTTTGCAGCAGTTTTTATAAAAAATGGTGTGAAATATATATATATATATATATTATTTTTGGAATCAGGTTTTTTTATATAAATGACACTAATAATACAGTCTTCCATGGTTTTTGGTGTTAGGTTTTTTTAAAAACTGACACCAAATACCATGTATAAAAAATTCTATGCATCAATATATCTTAAAAACGGTGCCAAAAATCTCCCACACATAATTTTCTTCATCATTTTAAAAAACCAATGTCATTCTATGACATTAGAAACACTATTTACTCCAGTTTTATAAATCCATTGGAATATATTTCATACCTTTGGTTTATTGGGGATGTCACCATATTCCTCATAGAACACAGACCACTTCTCAAGCCATTGAGGAGAAGAAGGATGTTAAAAATGGTATCTGTTTTCTCAGTAATATATTTGAAGATAATTCTACTTTAGTCCGTTATTTGAATGGGTTAGAAGTATATTGGATCATCAGGACACGAAATGTAGAGAATTAAGAGGCATAGAAAAGATATATAAAATGAACTTCAAATTAGTTGGGAGTTTCGGTAGAAGAGTGTTTTGAGACCCTTATAGGAGTTGTAACCTCATCATCATGTGATTAGATGATGAGGAGATCCTAAGATTCATTAATATTAATGACATCCCACTATGATTGAATTGTTTTTAATAATTATTTTTTATTTTTTTATAGTTTTTGATTTTTGAAAATTGTTGTAAATGGGTTGATTTTCCAAATTAGGGTGGAATTTACAAAAAAAATTGAATGTGGAAAATTGATGAATTTTGGATAGCCTTGTTATGATATCTGTGATGTGGTAAAATTGAAATGTCTTAAGAATTAAGTTTATAGAGATTGATACATAGTGGTGTTCTCTATTGGTTATAGAAAATGGAATCATTTAGTCATCATCAAAACTAACCAGAAGAGGTTTCTAAGAATATCATAGCAACTCAGCTACAGGTGAGATAATAGTGGGTTCAAAGTATTGTCCAATCCTTCTATGATGTGGATAGAGGGAACATAAGGTATAAAAAATATAATTATATCATTATATTCAGTTACATAACCATAATTCTACCCATATTTTTGGGTGACATAGAACCCAAAATAAATGAGGCGTGGTTGAATATGATGAATTAAATATTTGATTTCTTTGTCACATTGGTTGAGTTGAATTTCAATTTGGAAATGTACATGGAAGCGGATTAAGAATAGTAGTGGTGGGATTTATCAGTTTAGGATAAATTAGACTAAGAAATTCAATGGGAATATTTTCAAAAATTTATCAATAAAAATTATATCATCACATGTTAGGTATTTTTTGAATAACATACTTCTTTAGTTTGAGGAAACAGAACCTAATGGGGAAAGAGTATGCGGTCAATGTTATGAATTTAGTCAATTTCTATCCAAAGTAACATCAAGTTCAAACTTGAATATACACATTTTTAAATCAGGTTTATGTCCAAAAATTTACCCATCTATTTTATGCTATTTATAATGGATTATATAGAGATGGTAAATATATAAATGGTGCTATAAAGAGATGTTTTGGGATCTATGAGTGGATAAATATTTTTGTTACATATATGAAATTTTGAGATATATAATGATGGGAAAAATAGGAGGAGGTACACAAATTTCCAAGGTAGTTGTATTACCTAAAATGATACAATGATATCAGTGAATCTACCTCTTAAACCTAAGAATAATCCAAGATGTTTTTAATATCTTTCATCAATTCACATGAAGTGAGAGTTTACAGAACAACCCAGAGAATTTCACAATTGGAACCAGTTGGAAAATATTTAGAGATATTATCATAGTGCACCATGTTTGGGTGTTGTGGATATAAATCATGTTTCAAAGACACTATATGCTTCAACTGAAATAGAGAAATGAAATATTTCTATTTAGTAGAAGATATGAATCCCAGATGACTCTAGGAATACCATGACTCCCCTGCCAACAAAATATCAATTGGGAATTGATGACTAATGTTCATTCCATAATAAATTATATGCAATAGAGAAATATATCTTGGTTAAACAAATATACCCTTCAGTGGTGAGACGTGTGATTCTTTTGAATTACACCCAAATACAAGTTTTTTTTCATAAGGTTACATCCCACGCATTTATTTTTTCTCATATTATTGATTTTCTAGGATTACATGTTGAAATGTTTTTTTTTCTATTTTGAAACATTAAACTCTTCATAGAAAAAGTGAATATCCAGCCTTTATGTGGAATACATGTTCAATTACAATTGATAGAGCAGAAATGGGTTGGAATTTCTCAGTGGAAGAGATATATGTACATGTCATAATATTGGGTATGTATTGGTTTACAATGTTTGATGCTCATATTAACTTTTATACCTGATGATTTATTTTTACCACTGATGGTAGCAACAAGTATATTTTCAAAGGAGACCATAATGTAAAGGAAAGTGAAATAGGATTATTGGTTGCACTAGTTGGAACTATCTCATACTAGATGAAAACATTGACCATGGAATTGGATGATTAAATTGACAATTTTCTGTTTACAAAAATCCTTGATCATTTTTCTAATGTTATACCTAATAATTAATCAGGGCTTCCCCCCACAAGAGAAGTAGTGTTTACGATTTATCTGTTACTAGGGACAAGTCATTTCTCAATTTAATAATATCATATAAAACCAAAATAATTAAGGATATTGAAAGGATTGTGGGATGAATTGGAATGAAAATGGTTCATTTGTTCTAGTACATCTTTCTGGGCTACGCCAGTGTTGTTTTTTAAAATCGAGTATGGAACTCTTCATCATTGTGTAAATTATCATAATGTTAAGAATGTTATGATAAATAATCAATATGAAATTCCTTGCATTTAGGAATTCAATCAATTGAGTAGAGGTTCTTGGTTCTCTAAAATTTACATGCATTTTTTATGTCACCAACTATGCATTTGGAAGGAGGATATTACAAAGATATATTTTTGGAGTAGATATGTCCACTATGAGTATGTTGTTATGCCTTTTAGTCTAACGAATACACAATTAATATTTAGGGAATTGATGAATCAATTATCTCAAAGGTATCTAGATTTTTTTGGTGGTGTTTGTGGATGAAATACTTGTGTATTATACATAAAGGGATGATCATGAGAAACACTTGGAAATTGTGTTAGGTAACTTGTGAGATCATTATTTTAATTTATAAACATTCATAGATAGAATTTTGGATATATTTGGTATGTTTTTTTGGCCATGAAATCTTTTAAAAATGTGTTTTCATGGATCAAGAAATGATATAGGTGGTGATCTCTTGGAATCATACAAAGAATGTTTTGAGAGATGTAGTATCCTTAGATTATGTAGTTTTTATCGACATTTTGTTCATGTTTTTTCAGGAATATCATCACCAATGATGGGATTAAAAATGGAAAATGGTATATTCCAATGGAATGATGAATGTTAGAATAATGTTTTAGAGATTGAAGCTATGATCACAGGAGCACTGATCATGATATTTCTAAAATAAATATAAGGACATTTTGTGTATTATTATTCCTTTAGATCCAGGTTGTGGTGTATTTTAATGCTGTGAGATCATGTTGAATCTTACGACTCATGTTACTTATTGTATCAAAAAAATAAATAACCGACACATGATTTGAAATTATATATTTTAGTCCATTCATTTATGAATTGGAATTATTACCAATTTGGTGTGAATTTTACATTGTTCACATATCAGAAGATCTTAAAAAATATTTTATTATTAAGATATTTTTACCTGAGATAATGAAGAAATATTGTAGTATCCTTAACTGTTCTAATTTTAATTCATGTATGAATAGGGAAAAATTAATTCAGTGGTAAAAGTATTTAAAAGGATTTTGTATATTTAGTTGGATAATTAATCATTAGATAAATAGATGATGATGATTGTGATAACTGACATAAACAAGGATTATAAAGATCAATACAGTGTTGTGGTTTTCATTTTGGTTTATTTTATTCCCAATTTTGTTGATAGTGTTAAATAGGCAGAGAAGTCCAATTCTGAATGTGTTTCAATGAGGTAAAAAATCAAATGTGGGAAGACCATTGAGGTATGGAAGTTTGATGGAGGATATGTTTTGTTTGTTTGAGTTAGTATGGTCATATATATGCCTTTTCAAAGATTCCATCATCCTGCTTAGAAGAATTCCAGATGGGCATGTCAACCTAGAATATAAAAGATGTATATGTCCTTAGGAGCACAATTTTTGTAGGATAGAATGATAGTGCCATGGAAGAGCATGTTATATGATTCCTCTCCTAATAGTGGGTTAAGGAAGGGATCCGAAGACCAGTGGGTATGTTAAATTATTTACCTCTTCTTGTTTGAAAATTGGAGTAGATATATAGGGATTTTGGGATTGGAATCCCCTGGACGATTCAGAAACATAATTCCATATGAGTGATAGTGGATGGACTCAAAAATTCATCCCATTTAATCCCTTTTAATGACTCTCATACAATGGCTTAATTGTATAAAATTTATATATTAGTAGTGGAAAATAATCAAGGAGTTTCATTTTTGATAGTATCTGATCAAGATCTAAGGTTTACATGTCATTTTTGGAAATCATTACACTATTTCTGAGGGACTCGATTGACTATGAGCAAAACGTACCATCCTTCGATGGATAGAAAATATGAAAGGATTATAAAACATAGGAATAAATGATTAGGTCTTGTGTAATGTATTTTTTTGGACTCATGGTTAGGGAACACACCATTAGTGGACTTATTGTATATCCAAAGTTATCAGGCCTCGATAAATATTTGTCTTTTTAAAAAATTGTAGTGGATTTCTTGTTGTTCTCCACATTTTTGGGGAGAAACAGGTGATACTTCATTGGTTGGAAAAAGGCTTGTTCAAGGAACAATGGAGAAGATTTATTTGAATAAGAAGATAATGGAGAAGCCTCATATCTATTAGAAATAAAAGGCAGATCATTATAAATTACCATTTTCATTTAAGGTGAGTGACCGTGAGTTCTTGAGAATATATCTATGTCTTGTTCATCATTTTTTTAGAAAATATATAAAGTTATATCATCAATAAAAAGTCAATTTTAGGGTACTTTAAGGGGTTATTGTGGTGGGGTGTTAGGTTTTTAACCAAGGTAATATTCAGTACATAATGTGTTTCATATATCTCAGTTAACGAAATATCTACCATATCCAAAGCATCTAATTTGATGAGATCACATAGACTAGGAATGGGAAGATACATTGGTTCATGTGCTAGGGTAGATTGAATAGAATAATGATAACGTATTTCCTAGGAAAATAATTGTTCTAGTGTGGGATTGAAGGAATCATGGTTGGATTTAGGAAGAAACATGGTAAAGTGAGAAGGAAAGGGTTGATTGTTTCCATAATTATTTCAATACAACGGTGTGTTTGAACATTATGAGGATTGAATTTCCAATGGTGGGGAGAATATATCACCCTAAATTTTAGTTAAATAACACTTTATTTATGTATTTTACATTGTATATAGTTATTGTGTTATATTTCTAATAGTTCAGTGCAGTTTAGTAAATGTTTTCTGTCTTTTTTAGTGTGCATAGTTTGAGAATAATTTGTAGAAAACATGTAGCACCATCTATGAAACCATGTAATAGAAATATTGGTCACCAGTTTAGCACATATTTAGGTGAAGGGTTTGGAAAATCCATGTGTTTACCCAGGAGAATCTATACATTCATGGAAAGAAGGGTGTAGTATGGACGGTTTCTGTTGTTTAACCATGTGACCCATCTATGTGAGGGGTGTTTGGTGGTAGTGGCTAGTATACAGTTACCTCACAGTTTTCCTAACCTGGCTCCCTAACCATGAACTATTAAAATTTATATCTTAATTTTATAGATGAAACATAATTTCTCTATTAAACCCCAAGGACCCCTAAAAATTCATTACCAAAATTCCACTTCAACAATATTTTTTGGAGAAATTTCCCCCTTATCCAGAAGTAAATCTAAGATGAATATAGGTTCTTTGGATGTATTATTTGTTGGTTACTGATCATTATTCACCATTTTCCATATATTTCATTCTCTTACCTCTATTGGAATCATGGATTTGGTCTAATGGGGATAAATACATGTTGTGTGATGCCAATCATGATGAGTTATGATATTTTAAGTGATAGGGATCAAGATCTAAGGTCTATTTTATGAATTTTATGATGATTTATTTGGGGTTTTATTTACCATTTTTTTATTTCTATAATGTTTGAGTGGTAGGTGGATTCATCCATAAATCCTACTGTTATAACATGAAGGATTTATTTAAAACTGACTAAATAACACGATTTTAATTAAGATATTGATGATGAAATCTTAATAGAAGCCCTCTTGTTTGATGGTTTGTGAAATTGGTGTAATTGTTTTTTAGAAAGGGTATCTAGTTACATGATTTTAAAAATAATGATTTCAAAATTGAATATTTTGTTTTTATTTATTTGAAAAGGCATTTTAAAATGTTTTAAATAAAATGACTTTTTAATGAAATAGTTTTGCACAATTTTTTTGGAATGATGTTTCAAATAAATAGTTGTTCTGTGTCTATTTTCATTGATGTGACCCTATGGAATGGGTGTGATTCATTTGGAAACTCTGTATATGCTCACCTGGTGATGACTTAGAATTTTTAAAAGTGACCACTAATGAGTTTGGAACTATATCATGTACATGAATGTGAGAACATGTGGGATAAAATTGGTTATGGAAAATGTATTTGAATAATGGTTGGAAAGACTTATTTGAATGAATTGAATGGTAAACTATTTTTCATAGAAATGGTATTGGTTTTGATATAAACAACATTAATTTTTTATACAATTGTAGACAATTTTTTTGAAATTTTATATATTATTGGCATCATTTGGAATGTAGTTGGTTAAATCATACTAATTTTATATTAACCCATTCTTGAGAACATTGGTGGGTTTTCATATGTAAAATATCACAAAATAGGTAAACAAAACGTTTCATAGTTCTTTAGTGATGCAGCATGATGGCTTAGGCATGGATTATTGATATAGAGTTTAGATCTTGTTGGAAGTATCTTCTAGATTTATTAGTTCTATTTTAGTTATTGGGTTTCGATTATTCCTTTTTTAATCGGATACATTTCATTCATTTAATATAGTTTTTTGGTTGGTTATACATTGACTTGTAATTCATTACAATCATACATCATATTGTGGTTTTTTTTGGTTATGGTTAACTTGGTTTTGGTTGTTTTCTTTTCAAAGGAAAATCCATCACCCAATTTTTTATGATACCCTTAGAATTTATTTCCAGCCTTTGGTGTCTTGGGAATGTCACCTAAGTCCTACCATCACATCTATCACTTCCCAAGACAATGAGAATGAGAGAGATGTTACATAAATGTTTTTTATTTTTTCTGATTCACCTATAAAATATTTATATATGATATAGTTTTCATTAATTTTTATATTAGAAACTATTTAATAATATAATTGATATGTGTATCGCATGTATATATTATATGGAGTATTGAAAAACCAATGTCTATATTTTCATGGGTATTGTTTCCAATATTTGGATTTTTTAAATTCTTATGTGTTTTTTTGGAGGGATACAATGAATATATGAAATGTTATGAAATTGAGATGAATTATTTATTTGAGATACACTTTGGGTAACGACACGAAGTGGTGTGTGATGATGCTATAAAAATGAAGGATTATCATAATGAATGATTACTATGGAACACTATCAGGGCTAGAAAATAAATAAAATAGGATAAAATGAGCCTCTAGAGTTTGTAATTTAAATTTTACCTCATTTAATGGTTACATGATGTGAGAGAATTACATTTCACGAACTTAACACAAGACATGAATTGAAGATTGAGCTCATTGGGTGATCAAAACTTGTGTCACAAAATGACAAATATAGTCATTTTCTGACACAACTGATGATTACATAGAAAGAATATGACTCACGAAACACCTACATATGGTGAAATACATACACATGGTTAAACATTAACACAACATGTAAGTGTGGGATAATACAAAAACAACTTTATTTGACAGAAGTAATGGAGGATGTCTATTTTATATCCCTAGAACCACCCAAGATCACTTATTGATTCATTATGATTCCATTAAATATTTCATGAGACATTTTGGATTCCATAAATTGAGGTTTGAGATTATACTTCTAGTGAGATTTAGTGATATAGGGACCAAAGCCTAGGGTGAGAAGATGCACTGTTGCAGGGTCCTCCACCACTTTCTCTCCAATTTTCCATCATTTTTAATATTTCTGTACCACGTACTCTCTCATTACTAGGATGAGTGTGTAACAACCACCATATGGCGGGGTTATATAGCCGAAGGTGGAAGGTGTCATCGAATATATTAATTTTATTATATTTATTTATTTATTTTTATATAAATTATTTATGAAATTATAATAGGCTTGTTTTCATATTTATTATGATAATTTATATTTTAATATTAAATGAACCTTTTAATTGAAAAAATTGTTACCCTAAATTGGGCTTGACCATTGTCTCATTCAGGGTAACCATGTTTTTCCGAATATATTTTTTCTCAAAAGCATTAGTAATCCTTATTAACCTAAATGAAACCATGATTAAGCCTAATTTAGGATAACCATTTGTGAAATTAAAAGGATCCTGTAGGATTAAATTATAAATGGTCATGATAAAAATAAAATGAAGGGTTTGGAATTAGAAAAATTGATTATAGAAAACCAACTACATGAATAAAATAAAATAAATAGATCCAAATATACATTCCCCCTTCGACTACATAACCATAGCCTAGGGTGGGTGTTACACCCTTATATTAGTGATGATAGAGTAAGATGAATTGAAATAAATAAAAGGAAAAATGAATGAATTATTAAGAGAATGTTCGGGATGATTGTCCTACAATATTTCTTCTCACTATAGAAATTGGACTCAAGATATCTGGATTTCACTTGCAGAAACATCTCATGACTCTATTTATTTACTCTAAAAGGGATTATTCAGAAATAAATGGACTCATAGTGGTAAAATAAGTGATTATGGATGATACAAGGGTTATATATTTGGTCTCCTCCTTTTATTATGTCAAATAAGGCTATTTTAAGTTGTCCCAACAAGTTCATGTGTGTAAATGTTTCACTATGTAGAAGTACATAACCAAGTGTAATTGATTCAAGACCTACACAATTTCTATTTCATATTAAGATGTTTCACAACATGGTTGTGTTAAGTCATGACATTTTTTTCATCAATACATTTGTTTCCATAGTTTTATACCTTTTAATGTTTTCATATTGTGTAACGTTTAAATGATGTAAAATGTCAATTCTTATTTCTGGAAGCTATATATCTCTAAATTTCTTTTATCTCTAACCTTGGGAGTGTTTAATTTTCAATCATAATATCTTATTTATACGTTTTAAAATATTTATTGTATCCTACCAGAAAGAACAAGACAATTTAGATGAGTCAAATATTGGAATGAATATCCATGAAATTACATACCACTAAAGTGTTTTCTTATTTTAAAATACAACAATTTTAGTTTTAATTTAGAATAAAACATGATACATCCCTAGTAGTTTGTTTTGGATCGGATTACATGAAATATACAGAAGAGGGTGGGTGAATTGTGTCTTTTCAAAAATATTTACGAGATTTTTGTTATTCCTTTTAAATTTACTCAGATAAGATGATATAGCGGAAATTTAAATAGCAGAAACAAAAGATTTATAGTGGTTTGGGTAAAATAAGTTCCCTAGTCTACTCCACCAACACTCTACTCCATATGATTGGTGATTTTTACAATCTGGTCCTCGTCTCAACAGACCGGTTCACAAGTGAGTATTGGCAGTAGAACATGTGAATCTTCTATTGCGTTCCTTCCTCTTTATAACAAACAGAGCTTTGATACTCCTTTTGTACCAGCAGATCGGTGTGTTTCAGTAGTCTCTGTTTTTTCTTATTTTAGAATAATCAAAAGATCACACAAGATCAATAATAATTTATTGATGCAGTTTTTAAAAATCCCATATAAATAAAAGAATGATAAGAACTTCTTCTGTAAAATTAGATCAAAACAATTTGCAGTTTAATCGTGACATTGAAAAATTTGAATTTACAGAGTAGTCGTAACTTCCCTGAAGACTCAGTATAAAAAGATCCTTCTAATTTGATTGTCAAATCATTGATGAAACAGTTTTGAATTAGTCAAAATCTTATTTTAAAATCAGCTTTAAATCAGGCTTGAAATCTGCCTAAAATTAGCGTATTGACCGTCGCATAAAAATATCGACTTTAAATTCTCCGACGCCAAATGTAGGTTAAGTTGATTTGTATGGGTCCTCTAAATGTATGTTTGATGAAGTAGTCTTCAAACATAAGGCTGATGACGTATGGTTGACAACGTAAACTTGCCAACAAACGTAAGGTTCATTCCAAACGTAGGGTTGGTCATCCATAATTTTCTCTTCAACATTCAAACATACGATAAAAGATCTATACTTTTACTTGATCCATAATTTTCCAAGAATGTATGGTTGTTTACAAAAGTATGGTTGATGAACCATACTTTTGAGAAACAAACATAACATTTAATATTTACGCACAGTTCTCCTTTTATACTTTTCTGATATCCCAAACGTAGGGTTCCTTCCAAACGTAGGGTTTTTCTTCCATACTTCGCCGATAACGCATGGTTGTTTAACAATACTCTTTTCTTATCTCATTTATTATACACAGTTTTTATCCTTACTCTACGTTTATCCACATAGAATATGAACAGTGTTTCCAGAACACGCTCAAGCAGATTCCGAATAAGTAGTGCATGAACAGTGTTTCCAGAACACGCTAAATACGAATACTGTAATAATAAATTCCCGTAATTTCAAGAGTAAAATAAAATGATAAATTCATAAAAAATTATTAACAAATAAAATCATTAAAAAATATTTAAGGGTATTTTTGAGCATAAAAATTATCAAAAAGAGATAGAGTATTAATATAAACTCCCCCTTTAAATAACAATATTATGTATTGTTGAAAACAACACTTGTTCAACAATATCACCAAATTTGATGATCACAAAATACATAAAATAATAAGACTAATTAAATGAAATTAACTTTTCAAATTAGTTACATTAGGTTTTATAAATTTGAGAGGTTAAAAAAATAATTAATTTTATCAAAATTATTTCAATAAATAAAGATTTCTCCCCCTTCATGAAAATAAATAAAATGTTATGTTTATCCAAATTTCTCTCTTTGTATAAGTATAAATATGTATAAATACAAAACATTACAAATATACATAAAATCAAATAAATAAGGTTTTAAAAACATAAAATAAATTGTTTTGTTTATCCAAATTTCTCCCACTTTTTGTGATATCAAAAAGATTGATAAATCATGGATTTTAACACATTTAATGTTGCACTGAACTGTAGGTAAATGCTATTATTAACTGTTTATCAATAATTAAATCTAGAGTACATTAATAAGAAAATAAAGATAGTAAAACAAATTGAAAGAAAGAAACATATGTTCATTAAAAGTCAAAAATAGATACAAGGATGATAAACACAGGAATCAAGGATTGTTTTGAAGTGAACAAGTAGGGTTTAACTTCGCTGGACTGTAGACTTGATTTCTGATAACTATTCTCTCAACCTTTTCATTAATCCATCACCAAGCTTAATAATTAGATCTCTGGCCTCTTGAGTCATATGAATATCTTCAATGAGATTGACTCTGAAAAACTCGTGAATCCTTTCTTCTTTCTCCATAAACAAAGACAGCTTCTCTGTGAATTTTTCTAAGACAAAATGGATTCCTGGCTCACTAGATGTTAACTGATCAACTAATAATTTCTGATTATCTAGGAGAACAGATAATGGAGCATTTTTGCACTGATGATCTTGCAACCTGTCATTCATATTGCTCATTGTAGCTGTGATATCTTGAATTATTTTGATTAAATCAGGTGATGTTCCTGATCCACTAGAAGCACACTTCCCAATTGATGAAAACTGTGTCTCTAGAAACAATATAAGATCTGAGAAATATGAATTCATAACCATTTTAGATTTCAATTTGGAAACATAATTTAGCATATCCTCTTTAAAAATTTCAACTTATTGTCTTGAAACAGTACTCTCTTTAAGCTTTTGAAATTTCATCTGTTCGGATGCTAAGATACTTCTCAGAGAATCATTATCACATTGCAGTTGAGATAACTTTTTGTGCAACTCTTCAGCTTCCCTATTCATTGAATCAGAAGAACTTAGTGCTTGATTCACATTGTCAGGCTCTGTGAGAGGTAGTAATATGAAAGGTAATGTTTCAGCATTAGATTTTTCTTTCTCCATGTCCTGAGTAGGTTGGTCCACAAAATTTTATTCAGAGTCCTTTCCAGACTCTTCCATAGAAAAATCCTCTTGAAGAACTTCTGTGTGAGCTTCATAAGAAAGCTAATCATGAATATCTGCAATTTGTTCATCTAATGAAATATCTAAAATGATATTATATGAAGTTTCCTAAGGACAAGTCACTTCCTCAATAGGATATTCCTCCTTTTCTTGTTGAATTTCAAGATCTAAATTAGCTACATCCTGTTGTTCTGATCTTTCAACTACAATTCTTTCATGATCAGGATCCGTAACAGTGCAATTCTATTCTTGAGGTGTTTCAAAAACCTTTTCTCTTATAAATCTATAAGAGAGTAAATCTCTTGTAGTTAAATCAGGGGACGTATGTTCCTTAGTCACAGGTATTTTCCTATGATTTTGAAGTCCCTCCTGACTTCTTTCTTCCTCAGTTTCTACCACTTCAAATCTGATCCTCCTTGCCACAGTGCTAACTCTCGATTCAGCTTGTCCCTCCTTGGACTTTGAAAATTGATCTTGAGAACCCTCTGATTCACCATATACTCCTACTGGAAAATGTTTTCCTTTGATAGTACTCCAGAAATATCCAATCTTCCTTAATGTTCCAACATTAAACACATTACTATGACGACAGTGTACTCTGGCATCCACCTGTCTTACCATGTTTTTCTTAAGCAATAACTTGGAAATGAATCGACCAAATGAATAAAAGTTTATTCGGGCATCACTCTAACAACAATATCTTAGGTATCTAACCATATACCTAGGAAAATTTAGTTTTACATCACTAAGAAAAAGATACATTATATACATATAAGGATATAACATCTCTTCCATCTCAGACATCCTTGGTGCAATCTCTGTTTGCAAAAATTTGACCAACATTTTCTGATCATGCTCCAAATCCTTGATAAAAATTTTCTTTAGAGTCATAATACCAAAAATAAAGGACATTATATCTTTTGATTTATGCACAGAATCTCTAATATTTTTAAAATCGAAATGAAAAACTCCCTCATGAGGGCAGTTGAGAATCTGGCCAATTTCTACTGACAAGATTCCGAAATCCCTATCCTCTATCTTAGCCATTATACTGTCATAAGTATCTACCAGACTAAACTGTACAGACTTGAAGATGTATCTATGTTCTACCACATACAGAAATTCTATATTTTCATTGTTGAACGTCTGTTCAATGTTCTGAAACGATAGTGATTGTTTCAACAGTAGATTTGTCTAAAATTACCAGTCGAGATCGATTACCTTTCCCTATAAGATTTTTCTTCCTTCAGAGCTTTGTATTTTGGAATTGCTTGTCTTGACTTCACTGGATCTTATAGTCCTTACCATCTCTACAGGAATCTCTGAAGGTTTGAAGGTTAGGGTTTCAGAGGTTCGAAGATTAGGGTTCATGAGCAGAGGTGTGGTTTGCGGATTTGAAACAGTTTTTATAGAAATTAAATGGTTTAGAAATTGAAAGGTTTTTTTACCAACCTTGATTCCCATGTTTTTAATAATCATTAAATATATTTAAAAATAAATAAAATAGATTACGTGGGGAAAATAAACTTATTCTATTTGAAAAACAAAATAGCTAAATTATTTTAAGCAGAATTAAAATAAAGAACTACCATTGTAAAATAAAATTTTATTTAAAATCAAATAAACCTAGATCCCCCTTAATAAAATAAGACCTTGCAGTGGGAAGTGGTTTAGTAAAAATATCAGCTAATTGAATTTCAGTACTTACAAATTCCAAAGATATATCCTTTTTAAGAACATGATCTCTTAGTAAATGATGTCTGCTATCAATATTCTTAGTTCTAGAATGATTAATATGATTTTTTGAAATATTTATAGCACTATTATTATCACATAAAATAAGAGTATTATTAAAATGTAGTCTAAAGTCCATAAGAGTGTTTTTCATCCACAGCACCTGTGCACAGAAACAACCAGCAAAAAAATATTCTACCTCAGCTGTTGACAGGGCAACTGAATGTTGTTTCTTACTTGACCATGACACTATAGATTTTCCTAAAAAGTGAAAAGTTCCTGAAGTTCATTTCCTATCTAATCTAAAACTCCCAAAGTCTGTATCTGAATATGAAATAAAATTGAAATCAGATGTTTTGGGATAAAGAAGAGATTCAAAAGCAGTTCCTTTTAAATATCTAAAAATTCTTTTAACAGTAGTTAGATGAGATTCTTTAGGAGTTTATTGAAATCTTGCACAAAGAAATACTGAATACATTATATCTGGCCTGCTAGCAGTAAGATATATCAAACTACCAATCATACCTCTATATAACTTGTTGTCAACTGATTTTCTAGTTTTATCCCAATCATGTTATATATTAGTACACATAGGTGTTGTATATGTCTTGCTGTTTTCAAGTCAAAATTTCATCAACAAATCATTATTGTATTTTATTTGATTCAAAACATTTCCAAAATCTTTTTGATAAATTTGAAGTCCTAAAAAGAAATTTATTTCTCCCATCATACTCATTTCAAATTCTTTTTGCATTAAAATTGAAAGCTCATGAAAAAGGGTTTTATTAGTTGATCAAGAAATTACATCATCAACATAAATTTGAACAAATAAAATTTTAGAATTTAGAGTTTTCATAAATAGTGTTGGATCCACCATTCTAACAGTAAAATCATTTTTCAAGAGAAAAGAGCTTAATCTTTCATACCAAGCTCTAGGTGCCTATTTAAGGCCATAGAGAGCTTTAGTATGTTTAAAAACAGAATCTGGTTTTTTAGAATTTTCAAAACCAGTAGGATTCTCAACATAAACTTCCTCCATTAAATAACCATTTAAAAAGGCAGACTTAACATCCATATGAAATAATTTAAAGTTCATATGAGATGAATAGGCTAAGATGATTATAATGGATTCTAGTCTAACTACATGTGCGAAGGTCTCATCATAATCTATACCTTCTTCCTGATTATATTCTTTATCTACAAGTCTACCTTTATTTCTTGTTATTATTACTTGATCATCTTTCTTATTTCTAAAGACCCATTTGGTTCCTATTACTGGATAGTTCTTTGGTCTTTCAACTAATTCTCAAACATCATTTTTTTGAACTGGTTTAATTATTCTTGCATTTCCATCATCCATTTTGATCATCTAAAGATTATTCTATAGTCTTGGGTTCTAATTGGGATAGAAATGCAGAGAATTCTACTAGATTTCCTATATTTCTTCTAGTTTTTATTCCTGTATCTATGTCGCCTATTATAGTTTCTAAAGGGTGATTCTTTAGGGTTCTAGTCGGTCAAGGAAAAACACTTATAGGTTATTTAGTATCATGTTCTTCTTAACTGGACTGAATTTTATTTACATCTTTTCCAAAATCATTTTTCATGTTCTGAAGCCTCATGTTATCATTAGAGTCATATTCATCCATTTAATTTGTCCTTTTCTCAAAGGGATCAGATTCATCAAATTTCACATGAACTGATTCTTCAATAATACTTGACTTATTATTATAGATTCTATAAGCTTTGGAAGTATCTGAATATCCTAAGAATATTCCTTCATCAGTTTTTGGATCGAACATACCAATATTAGCCATGTTGTTTAAGATATAAACCTTACATCCAAAAACTTTAAAGTAGTTAACTTTAGGTTTTCTATTATTCCAAATTTTATAGGGTGCCTTTTTCAAAAGAGTTCTAATTAAAACTCTATTCATTATATAGCAGGCTGTGCTTACAGCTTCTGCCTAAAAGTAGGTAGGAAGGCTGTATTCATTTAGCATAATCCTAGAAATTTCTTGAATAGTCCTATTTCTTCTTTCAACAATTCCATTTTGTTGAGGTGTTCTAGGTGCAGAGTATGTGTGTTTAATACCCATATATGAGCAGAAGGAATTAAATTCATGATTCTCAAATTATCCACCATGATCACTTCTTAATGAAATTATTTTAAGACCTTTTTAATTTTTAAAATCTTTAAAAAAACTTTCAAATAAATTAAAAGCTTCAATTTTAAATTTCAAAAATAAAATCCATGTAAATCTAGAATAGTCATATACTAAAACATATACATATAATTTACCAGCCAAGCATGCTACTCTTGAAGGTCCAAAAAATCTATATGAATAAGTTTTAGAGGTTTAGACATATAAATTTAGTTAACAGATATGAAGGATGACTTGTGTTTCTTGCCAAGTTGACATGCATCACAGAATCTGTCACTTTCAAGTTTGAGACTAGGAAAATCCGAAACTAAATGTTTCTTAGATAAATTATTTAAAACATATATATCACAATGTACAAGTATCCTATGCCAGATCCAAGATTCATTCATTTTAGTAGTTAAGAAATTTACTTATTGTTTACACAAGGAATTTAAATCCAGGGTATACAAATTATCAGTTCTTGGTGCTCTGAATTTAAGCAATTTATTTTTGAAAACAGAACATGAATTGTTAGAAAAATCAATTGCATAACCATCATCACATAGTTGAGAGATACTTATCAGATTGTGTTTGAATCCCTGTACATAAAGTACTTTATTAATTGAGACAGCTTCTAGGTCTCCAACTGTTCTAATAACAATGATTTTTACTTTGACATTGTCACCAAAAGTGAGAATTCCACCATCTTTTTGAGTGAGTGTGGAGAAATTAAATGAGTTTCTACTCATATGTCTTGATCAGCCACTGTGCATATATCATATGTAATGTTTTCTCTAGTGACCTTCTCCCTGCAAAGACATTTACATAGATTGCTTTGGTACCAAATTTTGTTGGGTCAAATAGTGTTAGCTAGTAAGGATCTGGTAATCTAGACTTGCTTTGTTTATCTAATTTCTCACGAGTTGAATAGATCATTTGATATAAAAGATTTCTTAATGCCACTTATTTGGGTTTATCTTAAGAAACCGTTTTTAGAAATATGTCCCCTTATTCCATAGTAATTACAATTTAGTCTTTTTGCACTTGGAATAATATAGTTTTTGTACAGATTGGGTTTTCACCTTTACTGTCAAGTCTAAATATTTCCTTTTTAATGACATTTTTCCAAAGGATTTCATTTAAAGTATTTTCTCATTTAATAAAAACAAGGGATGCAGTTTTATAAGTTTTTACTTCATTTTGAAGTGATTTTATCTTTGATACATAATCTTTATTGTTAGAATTAAATGAATCAAATATTTCAGTTAACTCCTTATATTGTTTCAACATTGTATCTATTTTATCATAAGTAGCCTTATGAACATTATTTAAAGACTTATGCTCCTTAAATATAGAGTCATATTTTTCTTCAAGCATATTGCAGTAGGCTACAAGTTTTTCATTACAGTTATTAGATTCAGAACTAGATTCAGAAGAGTAATAAGATTGTACCTCATCTGTTTCTACCATAAAACACATGTTGTCTTTCATATTTGATTCCTCCTTCTCTAAGTCTGATTGAGAAGTAATAATCAATTCTTCAGATACACTCCACGTATCCTTCATGGATTTCTTGTCCTTATTCTCATAGTCATTTCTTTTGAAAAATTTATATATCTTGTCTTCTTTTAGCTGAGGACAGTCAGGTCTGATATACCCCATTTTCTTGCATTCATAGTATCCTACTTCCTTATCATCTTTATATAAAGATTTTTTGAAGCCTCTCTTCTTTCTATAGAATTTTGGGAATCTTCGGGCTAGCTGAGCCAATTCCACATCAAAATTAGATAACTCAGAACTCCCTGACTTCTATATTTCATTTTTCTCCATCATTCTATTTTTTCTCCATGATGATGATTTCATGGCAGTATCTTATATTTTTATAAACACTTTATGATCATTATATTCATCTTCCATCTCATCTTCATACATCATTAATGTTCCAATCAGTTCTATCATGTTTAAATCTTTGAAAGGTGTCGACTGTCTGATTGCTGCAGAGATTCCATTCCATTATATAGGCTGTAATCTCAACACTTTTAAACCTTGATCAGCTTGCTTAATGGGATCTCCCAAGGAATTTATATTGTTGACAATCTCGGTCAATCTTCCATTCATTTGAGTAATACTCTCACCATCAACCATTTTGAATGTATCAAATTTAAGCTTAGTAGTTGCATATCTCATTTCCCTGATATTGTTTGTTCCTTCGTAAGAAACAACAATAGTTTTCCACATTTCATATGCTTTTGGGAATTGAGATACTATATTAAACTCATAATATCCTAGAACACTTATAATTGCATTCATTACCTTCGAATTCATATCATATTCCGCTTCAGTAGATGTACTCCATGTTTCCGGTTTTTCTAGTATTTCATATGGAGTTAGAATCTTAGAATAGACTGTGTATCTAAGATTTTTCAGATGGATAATCATTTAGGACTTCCAGCAACCATAGTTTCCTCCATTGAAGTATGGTTCTCTGACCATAGACATTCCCTCTCTTGTATCAGTCATCTTTCTCTGTGTATAATCACTTTGAGCATGTTAATTCTTTGTTAGAAAGCTCAACCTATGATACCAATTGTTGGATCATATTACACCAAATATACACAAGATGTGGGTGAATTGTGTCTTTTCAAAAATCTTTACGAGATTGTGTTCTTCCTTTTAACAATAATTAGATTAAATGATGCAGCAGAAATTTAAACAGCAGAAACACAAGATGTATAGTGGTTCGGGGAACATAAGGCCCCTAGTCCACTGCACCAACACTCTACTCCACGAGCTTGGTGATTTTCACTATCTGGTCCTCATTTCAACAGACCGGTTCACAACTGAGTACAGGAAGTTGAAACCTTTAAAATCCATGGAAAAACAAAGCCTTTTAGTTCACTTATAGAACCTACACATATTAGTACGAGAAGACGATCACTCAAAAATAGAAATAAAAGATTTTCATATTTTGAAAATACTTTCTAGAAGTTCTTCACAATTTCAACTGTATGCAATTGACAGTAGGTAGATCGTCACCTTTATAAATAATAATCTTCACATAAGAAATGTTCTGAGTCAATCCCGTTGTAGTAGATATAGAAATATAATTCACAACTTCAGTAGTAGAAAATTCACAGTAGATCTTCGTTGTAGAACAAGTGAATCTTCTATTGCCTTCCTTCCTCTTTTCAACAAACAGAGCTTTGATACACTTTTTAAACCAGCAGATCGGTGTGTTTCAATAGTATCTGTTTTTTCATTTTTTTTAGAATAATCAAAAGATCTGACACGATCAATAGTTATTGAATGATGTAGTTTTTAAAAATAACATATAAATAAAATAATGATAATAACTTCTTCTGTAAAATTAGATCCTCAAAAGTCACCTTTTTTACTCATGATATTCATACATTTGAATTTACAGAGTAGTCATAACTTCCCTGAAGACTCGGCATAAAAAGCTCCGTCTAATTTGATTGTTAAATCATTGATGAAACAGTTTTGAATTAGTCAAAATCGTATTTTAAAATCAGCTTTAAATCTGTCTTGAAATCAGCCTAATAATCAACGTTTTGACCATTGCATAAAAAGATCGACTTTAAATTTTCCGACACCAAACGTAAGGTAACATTGAACTATATGTGTCCTCTGAATGTAAGGTTGATGATGTAGTCTTCAAATATAAGGTTGATGACGTAAGGTTGAGGACCTAAACTTGAGAACAAACGTAAGGTTCATTCCAAACATCGTGTTGGTCATCCATAATTTTCTCTTCAACATTCAAACGTACGATAAAAGATCCGTACTTTTACTTGATCGATAATTTTCCAAGAATGTATGGTTGTTTACAAAATTATGGTTGATGAACTATACTTTGGGGAAATAAACATAACGTTTAATATTTACATACGGTTCTCCTTCCATACTTTTCTGATATCCCAAATGTAGGGTTCCTTCCTAACGTAGGGTTCTTCTTCCATTCTTTGTAGATAACATATGGTTGTCTAACAATAATTATTTCTTATCTCAAAAAGTATACATGGTTTATATCCTTACACTACGTTTATCCATGTAGGTATGAACAGTGTTTCCAGAACACGCTCACCCAGATTTTGAATAAGTAGTACATGAATAGTGTTTCCAGAACACACTAAATACGAATACTTTAATCATAAATTCCCATAATTTCAAGAATAAAATAAAATGATAAAATCCTGCAAAATGCTTAACAAATAATATCATTAGAAAATAATTAAGGGTATTTGTGAGCATAAAAATTATCTTAAAGAGATATAGTATTTATATAAAATCCCCCATTAAATAACAATATTATGTATTGTTGAAAACAACACTTGCTCAATAGTTTAATTAGTGTGGACCAAAGGAGATCCACCACCATTAGGCCTCAGGATCACTACACCAACAAAAGAAAGATCCACTATCCAAAAACCACAAAACACCCACACATACAACCAGACCCATTAAAAAGGAACCATCTGTAACCAATATTGCAAAAGAGAATGCATATGAATCTAAAACCAACCTACATAATGACCCTATCTTATCACCATGAATATAGTGAATCATCCTTAAGTAGTGAAACTATTGCGTGAGACCCAATACTTACACCACCAGGTATGATCATAACACCAGTGTTGGCTACACCAGGGCTGAAAAAAATGTTGTCACCAGGGGGCAGAACCCACCACACTATAAAAAAATTGAGGCCATTGAACCCACATCATTAGAACCTCAACCCTACAGAGAAATAGATCCAATGAAAACACGTCTTAAGTCGGAAGCTGCCACACCAAACTAGAAAAACCACAAAACCCTTAACTGTGAAAGTATTACTCAATTTAGAAACACCACCAAAATCATATAAGAAGTAGTCAAACCAAACCATAGTTGAGTCTTGTGGAAGGGATCTGTGAGAAATGGCAGTGGAATATAGAGAATAGTTTTCCTAATATAGGGAAAAAACAAGGAACAAATAATAGTCCTTAATAGATGAAAATTGAATGAAATATGTGCAACGGAACCGTCAGAGGATAGTAAAAAATGATATATGGTTCATTGACAAAATTTGGTAACACAGAACCACATAACCAATGAATAGAAGGAACCCCAAAAGAGCGCAAAACATAAAACAATATTATTGGAAAAGGAACCATCAAGGATGGTTGAAAATTATAGGAGGCTGAATTGGGGTAAGGTAAAGGACATACAAATAGGTTTTGTTGTGTGAGGGTGAACAACAGTGTACCCTCTTCGATAGAGATCTACATCAGTGAAATAATGTGGGAGGTTGGGATAAACACCACACCATGAAAACAATAGCACTCGACCTGACCACCTATGGTAATATTTCTAGGAAGAAGATAATATGGGAAGGTGAGTCGACAAGGATGGAGCAAAAATGGTTGTGGAAAGGAAATACTAGATCACTGAGTGGAGGGATCCCACTTGAATAAATAACCTCAAAACCATCATAAAATTACATACATTGGTGCATTAAAATAAAATAAAATATAATAATGATATATACTAATCATTAATATAAAAGATTAACTAAATTATAGTAAAATAGAAATATGTTCCCAATATTTGATATGATTAAACCAGTATTTATTTTAGTGAGATTGTTCTTAATAAAATACATTACTGAATTCTTGTAAAACATGACACCCACTTGAAAAATATTTTATGATATATAAAATAAAAAACATATATTTATATATTATAATAGATATAAAAACACTAATTTAATCATTTTAATATAAAATAAGGTTTATAATTCTGTGTCAAAACATCATAAATATTCATTACTATGAAAAAAAATCATAAATATATATATGATATAGAAATCAAACTCTTTAAGTTACACTCAAGAGTTTGGAATGCCATATATATAAAACATAATTATATGGATGTGTAGGGATTAATATAAATTGAAATTATTATATCAGATATAATCCTTTATAGTGTATATAAAATTAATTTCTAATTTATTTAGGATGGAAAATATAATCTAAATAAACAAAAAATATTGTTTATACAATTTTAAAATTTTTATTATGTGGGGACCACAATTATAAATTTGATTTCTATTACTATTTTGGAAAAGAAATAATTTTAATTAATGATTAGGAACAATATATATTCTATATTATAGTGTGAACAATTTTAAGTTACAAACCATATTATAAAATTTTATATTTTATAGACCACTATAAAATAGTATATAATTGGAGGAATATTAACGGTGTTGAATATTGATTTTAAAATTACCCACTTTTGTTTTTTAGTGATAAGTGGAATTGAATTCTTAATTATTGATCATAATATATATTTATATAAGTGTTTTAGAGATTACATGATAAATTTATTATTTTATTCATTAATATTTCACTGGTTATTGATTATTAAAATAAAATATAGAATAACATATGTTCCACTTTCTCTAACAAAACAAATTATTTAAATCATATAAATAATAATTAGAAAAATATTTTCATAAAATAATCAATAATAAAAGAACGATGAAATTTAAAACACATAAAATCCATAATAAACACCCTTATGTAACTAATAAAAATCCACATTAAAAATATAACATCTTAAAAAAATCAATATAAAATAATTTGAAAATAAAATATTTTTTTTTCTACTTCTAAAAAATTTATACATTTAAATTCAATGATAAAAATATTTAAAAAATTATTTTAAATGTTCTTTTCAGGAAGAATCATGAATCATTTGATATAATATCATGATAAGTAGTTTATAAAAATAATTGATTCTTGGGTTATTTTTTACAAAATTATTGAATTACATATAAAAAATATTATCACTTATACAATCGGTATATGTAAATTCAATATAAATGATGTTACAAAATATTTTTCATATTCAACAAATGAACATACTTTAATATTATAATATAATACTAATATACTAAAAATTCACTGTATTGACATATTGTAATGGTTTATCCATTCATGATAGTATATAACATCAAAATAGGTTAAAAACTATTGTTTTCATTTCACAATGGATAATGACAACCTATTAACAAGGGTATTATATCATTGTGATTCTATAAAAAATTTATAAATTCTAAAATAGGTATATAGAATTTATTGACCCAAAATATAACAATGGTTTGATAATTATTGTTGTATTTTTACATGAATGCCACAATTGATGAGCAATAACATAATATTATTACAATATAGATTTTTATTTCTATAAATAATTTTTTTCTAACAATATAAATAGTTTATTTATAATTTATTTAAACGATATGTATTTGTTTGAGAGAAATCATGGTCATAATAAAAAGATGAACACAATTTTAGAAGCGATGAAAATATTTTTTTATATAATATTTAATTATTATTATTTATAAAATCTTATAAAATTTCATGATAAGGTAATAAACATAAATAAATATCAAATCATATAATTAATAAAGGGGGAAAATAAAAAACATATATTGAAACCTAAAAAGGATGATATATGAAAATTTAACCAAATACCATTTATAATAAATTTATGTAATAAATAAAATGACAAAATATATTTTTCATTATTTATTTATGAAACAATTGTAACATTAATCCATTTATGAATTTTTTTTTAAAATTATTGTATAATCATTTTACTCTTTTTTTGGTGAAATTTCTATTTTTTCGATATTGATTATCTGTGGAAATATTAGCAGTTCTAAACAAATATTAATTTGAAAATTTAATTTTTGATAATTTGAGTTGATATAATTTCCATTTAATATGAAGTTCATTACTAAAAGTCAAAATTTTCCTGGACATCATTTTCAATTTTTTTAAATATATATTTTTTGTAATGTATTGAAAATTTATAGATTCATTATAATAAAATCTAATTATAAAATGGAATTTTTTATCTTTTGAAAAAAATCCATCAATAAAATTGAAATATTGTTCATTTCTAAAGCTATGATTTAATTATAGACCATTATAAAATAGTTTCAAGAAAATATCAGTTTATTTTCTATATTATGAGTATGTGAGAGATGTTTTTAACATAAAAAATTATTTTAAATTTATAAATAATATTTCAATGTAATAATTGCAATAATAAAATCATATTGAGGTGTGGTTTGTTCCAATATGTCAAAATTTGTTAATTAGTTTTGTCATATCTTAATAATAATTAGTTTTTGTTTAATTAATTTGAGCATAAGACAAGTGATTTAAAATTTAAAAACAACTTTAAAAAATATATAGACATTATTAGTCATTCTGATTGAATTATAATTCATATTATCTTGATGCTTTTAATACATATATAAAATTAATCAATGATATTTTTAAGGTCTCATAAGAATTTGATTTCATTTTCATTGTTTTCGGTTCATGAGTAATTTTTCCAACATTAAAAACTATTTTAAATTGAATAAAATGTTTTGGTCATTCCAACCAAACCCATCATTGTATTTATGCATTATTTATTTCATCATGAAAAATATTAATCGAAGATTCTTTTAAAATAACTTATTTAAAAAATAATATAATTTTATTAGTTTGATTGAAACACTTTAATTTTTAATTACTTAAAAATATTATAAATATAATAACTTATTTTATTTTATTCTAAAATAAACAAAAATAAAATTGATCCACAATTTCCTCATATGGATAAAAATGTTATTCAAAATCATTTTCAAAAAGTCTAATAATAATATAATCTTCTTTGTTTAATTGAGGATATAATGTATATTTGAATATTAATAACGGTCTTAAATTTAATATAGTGTTTTCATTCCAACCAAAATTTATATCAAGTGGACGTGAGATTTATTATATTTGGTGAAAAAATTCTCATAATATTTTTATAAATTTATTTCAATAATACAAATTTTTCTACTCAATTTTATTAGTTTATAGGTGTTTGCAACTAAAAAAATGTGTTGAAATTATAAAAAAGTGATTTTGGGTATTCTACCTAACTTAAACATTGAATTAATACTTTTCATATTTCAATATGTCAAAAATTTATCAATGATTAAATATATGTAGTTTAAAAATCATATAATCTAATTTTTAAATTTTCATCATCTAAGGAATAATTTTTAATTTCAAAATTGTTTTATATTGATAAAATAAACTTTTGATAATTCCAAATATAAATACATATCGTATTGACATTAGGTTCTGATACATGTACAAATTTTATCAAATATAATTTTTATTATGTTTAAAAACAAATCAATATTATTTTCTCAGTTTAAAGAATTGTATTGTTTATTAACAAGATTAAATTGAAATAATGTTGTTTTGATCATTCTGACCACACTAAATGTTTCATTGATTACTATGTTGTTTCAATAGACCACAAATTAACCAACAAAAATTTTAATATTATTGTATAATAATATCTTCTCGTGTTCACATTTTGAGAATGTGATGCATGTTATTAAATTTTCCCATCACATTAAATATTGAAAATGTAGTTTTGGGGATTTTGGTCAAATAAAACCTCATATTGAATCATAATTTGTTTCTAAAAGTCCAAAAATTATAATTGAATATTTTATCATAGTTTAATGAAAATGTAGGATGGTTTTCTTAGAATCATTATGTGAATCATGTTTTTATATTTTAAAATTTTTAAACTATAAACACACAGTATTGGAACATTTTATAAAATAGTAAATTTGATTAATAGGTAAGCTATTTCATAAGGTCAAAAATTAATCCAACATCTTTACCCTATAGTTTAAAAATAAAATCGATGTTTATTATATATTTTTAGAATAAACCACAAATTTTAATCATTAAAAGCATATTTAAATTTAGAATTGTTATTTTGGGCATTTTGACATAACTTCAAATCCAATTGGTGTGAAATTGTTTCATAAAATGTTACAAATTGATATAAAGAACTCATTAAACCTCTTCATGATGTTTTCATGATCCCTATACTAATATTCAAAAAACATATGTATTAAAACATGGTTAATTCATAGTTCTAGTAAAAATAAAATCTTTAAATGAATTTAATTTTGATTTTAAAAAATGTACATAAATAATTTAATAAAAAAATAGATTACCCAAAAATCATGGTTTTTAATTTCATTTTCTTAAAATAAAAATTTATTAATATTATAAATTTAATTATAATTTTTTATCTAGGTCGTAATGGAATAAATTTATTACTTTTACTAACCCTAAGTCAACACACGTTTCTCTATAACTCATAAACTCAAACAAAATCATCATATATTTTATACCATTATATTAAAAATTGTAGATAGTTGTTAATAAGAAATAAATATATTTTTTATATTTAATTTAAAAATATTCATTTCACCCCGATGAAAGAGTTAAAAATTTTAGGAAATAATTGTAATTACTTTTTATAATAACAGTGTACTTTTATACAGTAAAAAATTAATGAATAATCTATTATCTAAGGAACTATTGAAATTTCATATATATTATATGTTAATTTCATCAAAGTGCAGAATTCTTATGAAAAGAACGTTTTATAGTGTTTCATAGAATAAATAAGAACGTGTTAATGTATATATTGGAATTATTTAGTCATATTAATCATATATTATATAAGAGTTTATTTTTCAAAAAAATAAGGAAATTATTATACCTTCCAGCATAACATTTTTAGTACTACGATGGGGAAAGGTTATTTTTAAATCTATAGGATTCAAAATATTTTTAAATGATATATAAATACATATAATTTCATTGGTAAAATAATTTTTAAGATATTCAAGGAATTATTACAAGTAGGTTCTCTAATGTTGTGTGATCAATATTTACTTTTGATCATTAAATACCCTCAAATATTATATAATGTTTCATTTCAGAATAGTTTATTTTTTCCAACTTCACTAACAAGTGATTTCATCGAATCAATTAGAGTATGTAAACTTGTTTGTTTATATCCCTCTTTATGTCATGCAATGAAATGTTGATATAGTTGATTAAATACTTATCAACTATAGTGAAAAAATATTATATGACATTTTTGAGGCTATAAATTATTGAGATTCAGAATTAATCAAACTTTATGAGAGAATTTATCCCCCAAAGTTCAATGAAATCAATTTCATTTTGACATTGTATATCATTTTAAAGGAAAAAAAATCAGGTTTTCGGTTTTTAACATAAACCATTCACAAATATTCATAAATTACGATTCAATTGATGGGCATGAATGTTTTATACTTTTGTTTACTACCCATAATTTATCTCATGAAAAATATATTTGAACAAGTAGTACAATTTTTTTATTTACCATAGAAAATAAAAAATAATTGGTAATGGAATATCTATTTTATAAGTAGTGAATAAATTTATATCAACTGAGTTATGATTAAATAATATGAAATTAAACATGTTTCATGAAAATTATTATGGTCATATATTTATATTTTTTGTTTTAATAATATTATGTAAATAATTATTCCAATAGGTTTAAAAACATTAAAATGTCTATAAAAAATTATCTAATATTTTTTCATTAAATAATACAATTTATAATTCAAAACATCAATTATTTTAAACTAAAAAACTTCAAATAATAAATTAGAAGTTTTAAACCAAGAGTACATTGTTTTTTGAAGCATAATGATGTGGTATAAGTACAAGCAATTTGATAAAATTAAATGATATAAAAATGTTATAAGATTTATCTATGGATTTATTTTATAAAAAATTACATCACATATATATAAAATATATTATTTCTACAAGAAATGTCTTCATCTTAAGAACCTAGATTTTATGTTAATTTTTACTCTTTAAAAAATATCAAATCCATAGTTTAGGGTGAGTATTTGCAGTGAATTGTTTTGGTTTTATTTGGGTCTGGGATGTGTCATATGGTTCTTGGTAACATTAAATGGTGTTTTAGATTTATTATAGTGAAGAATATGTTGTAAAAACGATCCACTAAGATATGTACCACCAAGATATTTCTATTGTATAATAAGTATATCAACACACCTATGCTAGGTATGGTCATGAGTGTGGACTGTAGAGAGTGTTTCAAGGTTACTCCAATTATTTTTACTCTGACTTAATTAATATTTAGAGTGATCTTTAGTCCCTATAAAACTTGTTTTATAACATGGTATGATAATTTTAATTATATGTAATGGAAATAAATAAATAAAACCAGCCAAACCATTTGTTAACCTAAAAAACCCATTATAATGTGATTTGTTTCCAAAATAAAAATTTTAGATCAGATATCCATTTAATTTTCCAGGAAAAAAGAAATTCATCAATATATATCATAAAAAATTTCATATATAATCATAAATAACATATAATAAACATAATGGTTTCTTGAAAAATATAACTACTCACGAATACCTTTCATTGAAAAAAATCATTTCACCATCTTTAAAAAAAATTATAAATAATTATTAAGAACATTAGCTCAATTTCATACATTTGGAAATCAAAAGATCTCCTTCAAAAAAATTTCAATCATATCTTGTATGGTCATTTATATGTTAAATTTATATTAACCCTTACAAGAACACATAGAATATAATCTGAAAATTATATAATTCCCATATCTCGTAGGAGTAAACAATCATAGGTATACTCTATAACTTTACCCTATGCAGTGGAGAGCTATATTAGACTTACTATTCATTCATATAAAATTTACAAGAAAAAAGAATGAAAAAATTCACATATCATTCAATTTAATTAAAAATTATTTTTGATTGGTATTCAATACAATAATAAATAACACATTACCTTATCTAATATAAATGGGAAGAAATTTCCATTTCCTTAGAAAAAACTGTTTAAAATAGAAATTCTTGGAAGATTGAGAGAAAGATATTTATTGAAAATTACAATGGAATTATTTTCATAAATAATAATAATGAATAATTGATATTATTTTGATTAAGGTTCCTTAAGACATATATTCTAAAAATAGTATTTCAGTACTTTTTTAAAATTAAAAAAATAAACTATATGGAAAATACTTAAAAGAATTGTTTTCATCCGTTGTAATGAATGTAAATACAAACATTTTTTTAGAATTTTTTTTTCATAAATATGATCATTCTATAAACATATAAATTTTTCTTAAAATTGATGAAAACATTATCTAATCAAAAAATTAAAACAATATTTGTTAAGGAATTTTCTTAACTTGAGTTATGATTCATCTTTTTACAAATTGATACATTAATGAGTAATTACATTATATTAGTTATATAAGTTATTAAGAAACTATTAAATTTTATCCCATATATATTTTCATTCTTTCATTTCATACCATATTTTATTTAGTCACTATAATGGTGAAGTTCAGGTAGGACGTTTTGACGATATTTGGTTTATAAGTCAAATATATCATTAGTTGGATGATTAAGGTCAAAGGGTTCATGGTTACATCCTCAAAAGATTATAAATCATCAAAAATTATTATTTTTATACATTGAAAACAATTTTTGAACCATTAAATTAAATAATATATGAAAATGAGATACGTCATATAAAGGAAGCAGTAGTTTTAACTTACACATGGGAGATGCTTCCATGTTTACAATACATTGAAATTAAATAAGGTATATAATTATTTAAAATTATAAAATAATTTTAATGATATAATTATCATATTTATTCATTAATTGTAAACTTATGAACATTATTGTGGGAAAATAATAAAAAATGAATCAGATCTCTTTGTAGAGGTGGTATTCCACATATACGCATCAGTTGTGTTATAAATTACCAATGGATGGAAAAGGTAAATGATATGTAATATATTATCTATATGGAATCATATGAAATTTACAAAAATAATATATATTAATTTATTATGTATTTTTGGAAATCATTGTGTGGTGGTGATGGAAAAATAAATACATTTCATTGTAGATGTGGTAGTCCACATATATACACAGGTGATGTTTTCACTTCCTGTATGATTGAAAAGAGATGAAAAAGTATTTTCCCATAAATGTAATAATATTTTAGTATATATAAGATACTTATGTAATCATTATATAGTTTTAATAATATATCTTATAGAGATATTTAAATAATTAAACCTGAATGATGTTAGTTATGAATCATATATCCTCCATAGATATCTTCCTTTGGCATTCACCATAAGCCATATTGGAATGTAATTATGAGAAGAACAATACTTATAGGACATGGGCAGGGAATTTGGGAGGGAAACTTATAAAGGATCATGTGGTTTTAAGAATATATGATAGGGGGTTCCCTATTAAAACTTAGGGAGTTGAACTCTCATAATTATTTAATGTTTAAAAATAATATAAAATCTTATATATGGGATAATCCCACCTAAAAAATTCAAATTAAATGATGATATGATAAGTGTAGATATAAAATCATTAAATAATGAAAATGATAAAAATTTGTGATCTTATAACTTAGTTTATCCTTGATTAAATAGTTATACCCTTTTTACTATGGTGACTACATTTTTATATAAGTTACTATTCAGAAATACAAAAAATGAAACTATTCAAATTAATAAATTTTATCCTTCTAAATCCAAATTTTAAATATATTTTTCATGATTAAATCATTACAAGTGGAAGAAATTAAATTTAATATAATAAAAAAAATGAAATGAAAAATTATTTTTCCTAAAAAAATTTCTTATAAAATATAATGTTTTAGAAAAATCAAATTAAATAATTATTTCTATGAAAGTAATTACAATAAATTAGAATAAAGGAATATAAATTTAAATTAAAACCAAATATTTAGTGACCCTAACCCCAATAACATGGTTTCAGTATCATAATTTAATACATTTTCAAAAGATAAAAGGAATCAGATCCCAAAGGGTTGATCCATTTAGAAGTCTTAGAAAACTAGATACATAAGTAAGTCTTACACTATATTTGAATACAAAAATTAATACAAAATAATATTTAAGAATATAATTATTTCGTAAAAAATATTTTTATATATATATCATTGAATTATACATGGAATCTTAGGAAAATGAAACAATATATAGTTGGGATCAAAATGACCAGTAAGGGTTTAGTTTAACAGAATTATTCATGAATCAATAACCATTATCAATATAAAAATTTAATAACTGAACACACATTCAAAATAATCAACAAACCAATAACAATGTCCATAACTTGATAATATCAATGAATAAATATAATGGGAAAAAATAAAGTTGTAAATGAAAATAACCTAACACACATTTCATTTAAATAACATAACTACACGAATAGATATGGTATTATAAATAGTGAAAGTTAAATATTGAAAAATAGATTCCATTTAATCGATTAGTGACATTTAAAATCATCCAAAGATAATGCCATAGTGAAAATATTTTGTTTAGTAATGGTTTTATACTAATTGAATGAAATGCTTAATTATTTTATGCCATGTTTTCTTGGAACATGACACCTTTACCTTAAAGACCTCTCACAAGATGTTTCAAAACATACTGGGTGAAATCCAATTTAACTATATCTAGCCAACTGATTCATCCCATGAGGCTATCTATGCATCAAGGGGGTATCTATAACTAGGCCCCACCCATGTTATAAAAATCCAAATAATTCCTCATATGTTGAATAATCAACTTAATTCTTTAACAATGTGACTTATCAAATATTTGTATTAGGTAATGAATAAGGATTTATTAATATTTCTCTTGATAAAAAATGATATTCATAGAAGAACACTATATATAGAAATGATATATTTTCTAATAAATAAAATATTTGTGATAAATAATATTTATATTTAAGGTAAATTTAATTAATAATTATCACATGAAGGTGAATAATACAAGGGGAAGTTAGTAGACAAAAAATGGGATAGGGAATAGAATTTCAAGACTATCCTTTGTCACAATGATCATAAACAAAATTTATAAAGAATAAGGGGGTATCAATATTACATATACTGATTAGAATAAGTATCAATGGTTTCTTTTTATGATGAATATAAATACCAAAAATATATCATAAAAATATTTTTTGATGAAGATATACTTTTTATTTTTGAAGACATTTTTAAAATCATTTTTATTGAAAATAACTTTTAAAAACATTTTATTTTAATTTTTTTTTAAAATGTAGAGGAAGCATCAATGAAATTATAGTCATGATGAAGGGTAATTCTATACATTTTGTAAAATGGTAATATTCCTATTCATCATAAAAAGGTGATTAATGTTCCTTGTTATGAAAATGACAAGAAGATTCCTTTCATATTTTTACTAAAGGAAAAACAATAATTTATTTGAAAATGGAATAATATTATTTTGGGAAAAATATTATTGAGTGAAATTGGGGGAAACCTTGTTTGATTTTTTTAAAATGTCAGAAAAGTTTTTTGAAATCATTTTTATAAAACATTTGTCTAGAAAAAATATATTTTCAACCGATGCAATAAATGAAGTTGTACTTCTTGAAAAAAATTTCTAAAATGTTTTAAATAAAAAATTGTGGGAAATGGAACATTTATCTAAAAATATAAATACTAAAAGAGTATAATAATAATTAAATTTTTTTATTTTTAAATATTCTGTTAAATTTCCTTTAACATATATTCAATATTAAACCATCTCATTAAGGATTTGATTGTCAAATAAACCCTTAAAATTATCATTTCATTTAAATGAGATTAAATTGATGGACAAATTAATTTTATCAAAAAATAATTAAATAAAATTGTAAATAAGATATAATATAATCAAAATTAATTACAAACATAATCTTAATAGGGCTTAACAAATGGAATAATTTTTTAACCAAATGAGTGGAAATTGATTTAAGAAATCCCTTAACTTATAATTATTTTCTTAAACATGATTTAACCTCTTGTATAGTGGTTTAAATAATTTTATTAACTTATAATAAAACTATAATAATAGTTATGATATTATATGTGGTCATTTATACTATCTTATCACCCTTTCATTAATTTTAAAATATTATTTTCATTGTTTTAGGTGTTAATTCTCTTTTTTTCTCATGTTTTCTTTATCATTTCCAAATCATGAGTATATTATATAAATGTACCATCTCTAGAATAATAATTATGAAATAGTTATCATATTTATATATCAAATTTCCCTTAAAATAAACAATTAATGTTTTTAGGAATAATGAAGTGTGTTATGATCATGTAGATGATATGAAATACATTGTATGTGTAACACATCTATTTTTCAACAATGAATATGGGAAGAATTTATGAAACATTTAAAAATTAAAAAATTATTATAATATCATACATATCATATTATATACTTATATATATATCATCCATGTGGTTTGGGGATGAAAATATTTACATTACTTCTTGAATGTTGTATTCCCCACATACACAAATGATGTTATAATCTTTACATGGGTGAAGAGGAAAGAAATAAAATGATTTATATTATATTTAAAAAATTATAAGAATGTACTGAATTTTATAATTATGTTATTTATATCACATATAATCATTAAATTTATCATTATCACATTCTATAAGAATAATTAGTCAAAGATGAATCACATTGATTTGCAAATTAGTAGTCTGTTGTACACATGGGAGACTTTATCATATCTCTTACCGAATGGAAGGTAAAAAATAAATTGATGATATATTGAGTATTTAGATATAAATATTTTATAAATTTCATATATTTAATATATCTCCATTATCGTATCCAAACTTTATATATGTAAATGAAAAAAGTAATGGCAACGGTTCGTGATGTGGCAGTCTGCCGCACACACGAATGTAGATTTCGTATCACATTTGATGGAAGTGGACACAATTTTAGGTAATTAAAATATTATAAAAAAATAAAATTATATTTATGTTAATTATTTTAATATATCATCATGGTTTCTGGAAAATTTAATGAGTTGTAGAAAATTATTAAAATACAGTCCCTCATGAAAGAACATTAACTCTTCTTCGAGTTTCCTATAAAGGTCTGCAGTAAAGCCTTAAAAGGTTCAATTTATGACTAAAATTAGGATTTTAGGATGATTTTATAGCATATTTCAATTTTTTTCAGTATTTATTAGATCAAATAATTTTTTTAAGGTTTAATGTTTAGAGTATAGGGGGTGGCCTTTTATAAGAGTGGGAGAGAACAAAGTTAGTATTTTTAAAAATAATTGAGTGATCCCAAAATTTTCATATGTAAAAAGGATCCAAAATTAACCATTTTAGAAAATTTTGGTGAAATAATTGATATATTACCACACAATAGTTTTTATTCACCTTTATAGTGAATTTGTACCCAGATATGTTTAGTTTAAACCCCCGTAAACCCATTTTTACCTTAACCGCGTAATAATTTTTTTATATCATTCACTATTGATTTTGGTCAAACATTATGTTATAAGAATTAGAAATTAGAAATTATTATTCTTCCTTATATGGAATAATTTTTTTCATATTTATTTCTATTATCGTAAATAAATTATTTAAAATTAATTTCACAGACGTCATGAGAAAGCTGGTTTTTAATGAGAAAATTTTCAAAATTTTAGTAAATTTTTATATGTATATTCAATATAAAAATGATTCCAACGAAATAAATTAGATTTAATGAAATAAAATTTTACTAATTTTATAGTGAACCTAATTTAAAAAATATTCTATCATTATAAATTATTTAAACAAATTTTTTTACTTAAAATTCAATATTTTTAACTATTCATCACAAAATAAAACTTCTATGAAAAATCCCAAAATTTAAGGTAGGATAATTTTTGTACTATTTTTTCAAATAATAATTTTACGTTATAAAATACAGTTTAATAAGTGTTAAAAATTAATTTCAAAATATGTGAGAATGGGTGAATAAATCACCATTTGAAAAAATACTGTTTTTAAAGAAAATTTCTTCTTTTTATAAATGTATCTTATTTCATTTTTCATCAACATATAATTAATAATAATGTTTAAACTACATATTTTCATAATTTTATTAATCATATTAATTACCTCCATTTAAATGTCTAGGAAATAAAAATTATATTTAATAATAATGTTAATTGTATATCATTGTTCGATATAACACAATATTGCTTGTAATAAAAGCTTTCAATGAAAATCATTGTCACATTTAAAAAAATCCAAACTTAGTGTTGAGATAATTTAAATATATAATGTATATTGAATTTATTAAAAACATTAAATATAACTTAATTTCTCATGGTTTTTATTCATTTATACAACTGGGGTTGGGTTTCATATACACTATTGAATTAAATGTTATTATTTTAGAATTTCAGGGTGCTATATTCTCAAAATCTTAAATAAAGTCCACCCTCACAATTTCAAATATGATCTAAAAAATTATGGGTTTTATATTTTAACATATTTTTTATTGAAATGTAAAACCATAAATTTTTTAATAAAATGTCTTCTTAATGAGACTGGAAGAGGAGTACAAATAACATATGCAGTCTGATTTATCAAATATAAATTTATTAGGGTAACATTTTTTATTTTTAATATCATTTTCAGAATTTAAGGATTTGGATTACTGTATAATAATATTTTAAAATATATATACATAATAGTTTTTTATTTTATAAAAACATATTGATACCATGTTTTCTTATTGATCACTAAATATAAATAATGAATATCCAAAAATTGGTTTTTATTACTAAAACTCAAATTCGCTTTTAACAGATTGTAATATCCATAATATAGTGACAAGTCATTACTTATATCTCTAAATATTTTTTTAAAAAATTATAGTTAATACATTAATTGAAAAAATAAAAATTCCTACCACTAGTTCATCATTAATAAATATTTTTTAAATTTTTTAACTAAAAAACATGACATATCAATGGGGACATCCCCTAGGCCAGTGGTAGGTGCTAAACCATTATGATCCTTCAGTGATAGGTTCAAGACCCACCACCATTATGAACATAATTATTTTTCAAGATGAGTATAGGTTATCCTTTTTCTAAAATTGTATAAATCATGTAATGTTTAATTAAAATATAATGGATATCCTTGAAATAAAATAAATCATTAAACAAGCTTTTTATAATGGTGTTCAATAAAACATATTAGTCATGTCTAATAATATAATTTAACTATTACTAAAATTCTATTAATTATCATATTTTTTAATCGTTATCAACACCTTTAATCATGAATCTATAAAACGTAATGTAATTGTTTCTAAAATAGTTTTTACACTAAAACCTATTCATTCCATAAATTTCTCAAAAAGTTCCATAATAATTTTAGAATCTAATCACATAATCCATAAAAATATGTGTTTATATATTTGAACAAGTGATAAGTCTTATTATCATTAATCTTTGATGATATCTATAACCCTTATGTTAATGAATACATATATACTTCTAAAATTTAATACAATCAAAAGATTCTTCATAATTCTTATAGATAAATTCCATTGGTAAAATAATTTTACAAAAATACTTCATCTACTATATTTCATCGTATATTTTACCAAGATATAGGGGCCAACCATTGAATAGGGAATTTGTTTGGGTAATGACCTAGTAGCCCATGTTTTTGGAAACAAACAATTGATGTATTAATAAGATGAGAGTTGTTTCCTTCCATCTTGCTCTTTATTTCCACTTGTAAATTCATTACATTATTGCCTTCATTTCCACAAATATATTATTTTATCATTCCATTATGACACTTTCTGAGGTGTATATATCAACATTTATTTCTTTATATAATTTTATCCATATTTTTTCTGTGGTCTATACCACCCAAGATCTTTGAAAATTCACCATTCTATTCATTTTTGTGTTTGGTAATTGGTTAAAATATAATTTTTACATAATATTTTAGTAAAATTGATTACAAATAATCATGATATCTTTAACTCCTGCAATAATCCCATTTTTATTCTCATGGTCACTATATTGTCCATAAAATTAGATGTTATCCTGATTTCATTATATTTTAGCTATTGAATAATACAAAAGGCATAGTAAGAGTAACAACAATCATAGTGGAAGAACCCATATATTAATATATAGTATTTCTATATAATGACACATTATTTTTAATTTAAGACACCTTAGGATTAACCTAGGTCATTTATATTCATCATTTATTCAAATATTAATAATAGTTTTTAAATAAAATATGAATTAGGCTATGAATTTCACCTTATAGTGTCATGTTAGGTGCATATTGATTCCTGTTGTTGTGTACTAGGTAATACTTGAGTCAAGCCCAATGTGACCTTTTCAGATTTTTAAACCCAAAGAATACATGTTCTCCAACCATATCCACATGTTGTATCTGAATAGGGATGTATTGAGAGGAAGAACCAAATAATATATATCTGAACAAAAATATAGGATTTTATTCATTTATTATTGAAAAATTATATTATAGGGTTTTTTGTAAACTATTTTTTATAATTCTAGTCCCCAAGCATCCTACTAAACTTTCACAGATTCCTTCTGTTGTGACCCTGAACCCAAGAGACAAGTTTCGATGTTATACTCTAATATATATTACTATGATATAAGGAATTTAATCCTTAAAGGAGGGTTAGTTTATTAGTCATGTTAATCTTGATGTATACATGATTCGTATATTGCATTTGAATAAAAAAGTTACCACAATTGTTTTTGTAATATTGTAATTTTCCCCCCTATAATATTCTTTCTAATATTTCATTGTAAAATTCAGGGAATTATGGGGAAATGAAACATAATACGGTGAAGATAAAAAATATATAATAGGGATATGTATATTGTAATTATTCCAAAATAAATAAGTTCAATATATATGGAATGGTAATAACTGAAAATATATTACATATAAATAATTTATTGAGAAGGAAGTGTGTCCCACTATAATACAGATGAAAAAAATCTAATTGATAATAGTATATTGGGAAAGGTAAAAAACTGAACAATGATGATATTTAAATAAATCAAATTCATGAATATATAAGGCATAATCAATATGGAAATGAAAATAAATTAAAAAATATCATTTAATCAATAACTGATATAAAAATTCACCCAGAGCTATCTTCATAGTGAAAATATACTTGATAGAAATAAATAAATATTGAATGAAGGAAATTATTTATTATTGTATTCCATATTTCCCAAGTACATGATACCTTCACCTTACAATCCATTCACATGATTTTTTAAATCATACTGGCTTAAAATAGATTAACTAACGCTAGCCAACTGATTCGTCCCACAAACATAATGATTCATCGAGGGGATATATATAACCGATCCCCACTAGTGCCATACCTATCCAAATCATTCCCCATACATCAAATATGGTATTTAATTTATAAAAATTGTTCCAAATAAAATATATGTATTAATTAAAGAATATAGATTTATCAATATTTCCCTAGATAAAAAAGTGACATTCAATATAGAATATTGTTTGTATAAATGATATATTGTTTAAAAAATGAAAATATACATAATTAATAATATTTAAATTAATGATAAATTTAATTAATAATGATCATATGTGGGTGAATAATCAATGGGGAAGTTAATGTCTACAAAAATGATACAGGGTTGTGAGTGTCAATATAATCTTTGGTCAAAATGATCATAAACCATCAAGTTAAAGAATTTTGATTTTATAAATATAAAATATACCCACTTGAGTAAGAATAAAGTTCTATTTTTATTTATGAATAGAAATTTCATAAAATTATCTTTAAAATTATCTTTATGAAAATACCCATTCCCATTTTAAAAATATTTTGAAAATCTATTTCATTGAAATAGAATTTTGAAATAAAAATCATTGAAATGAACATTGAAAAATTTTATATTAAGAATTTATGAAATTATAGTCATTATATTGGATAATTCCACACATGAGATAAAAAATAACATTCCTTTTTTAATATAAAAATTCTAGGAATGTGTCGTGTTCAGAAAATGACAAGAAGTTTCCTTTATCATTTTTGTAAATGCTAAATGATAATTGATTTTAGAATGAAATAAAATTATACATATTTTTTTGTGTAATGTGTAAAATTTGGTTAATATTAATTTGGTAAATAATTTTTAAAAAGTTTAAATATTTTTTGAAATCATTTATAGATAAAATGGTTTCAGAGGAAAGAGTATTTATGACCGAAGATATAAATAATGTATTATTTTCTTAAAAACATTTTCTGATACAATTTATAAGAGATAAAAAATGATACCATTATATGAAAATATAATGAATAAATATTAGATAAGAAAAAATACATGGTTTTATTAGTAAATGTTCATCTGTCATTCCTTCAACTAATATTCAAGAATAAGAAATCTTGATTAGAATAATATTGAGAAATAAAACTTAAAAATGTAGATGAACTTGAAGTTAGAATTAATTAATGTATCAATTATGTGTATCAATTGAAAATAAAGATAAAATATGTATATATATAACAGAATATAATAAAAATTAATTACATGCATAATCTATTCTAGACATAATCAGTGAAATACATGTTTAAACCGATGAGTGGAAATGGAGTTGAAAATTCACTTACCACACAATCCCTTTTCATTGAACAAAATTTAATTTCATTTATTGTGGTTTTAAACAAGTAATTAATTTATTTCAAAATCATATGAGTATTTATGATATTATATAATATCCTTTTATAAAATATTATCACCCATTTGTTAATAATAATTCATTATTTTCATCATTTTAGGTGTTAATTTCTATGTTTTGTCCTGATATTTTTTCATAAAATTTTTGATTTATGGGTATATTATATAGATTTATAATCACTAAACTAATTATCATGAAATAATTATCATATTTACACATCAATTATTCCAGTAAAATCAAATAGGAAAGTTGGTAATGTGAACATGATGTTGCTGGAATGGAACTACAATGGGGAATCACGCCATGTTAATTGGACAATTGGAATTGGTAATATGGGATATATAACGGGACTTCCTATACACAGATATAAATAGGTCTTTTCTTTCATAATAAGAAGAGGGTTTAAGTCTAATGTTTTTAAAAAGGAGAAGATAACTTGTATGTATAGATGAGTAACGTTTCTACTTATAAATGATCATTATGGAAAAAAGATAAGTAATATTTCATCCTTAAATAATTGTCATAATATCATATATACCATATTTTATTCTTATATATTTCATCAATGTGGTGTAGTGATAAAGATAGAGTCACATCACTTTGTGAAGGCGATTTTCCACTCTTAGACGTACGACGCTATCATCTTTATGTGAGTGAAAAGGAATGAAATACAATGATGTATATTATATTTATAGAATAATAAATTTGTAATTAAAAAAGTAATTATATAATTTATATTACATATAATCATTAAAGTATTTTTATAACCTTTCATGTGAAGTATTAGTGAAAGAAAAATTAGATTGCTTCACGAGGTGGTAGTCTATCGTACACATGAGTGATGTTATCATATATCATATGAATTGAAAGGTATTATATATATATATATGATAAAGGGACTATATAGTATTAAATATGTTATAAATATATATATATCTAATATGTATTTTATATTTTACATCATACACAACCTTAATAGGTGGAAGTTTAATAACGAATTCCATCGGTTGACAAGGTGGTAATCTTTCGCTCACATGAACTATTTTTTGTATCCCATTTGATAGAATTACATATTATTTTAAATTATTAAATTATTATAAAAACATAATATTATGTATAAAATATTGAGGTTTTATATAAATATAGTTGGATAATAATTGGAGTAGGTAAAGAGAGAAGTAAAATTATAACTCTCGTTAAAGAACATTACCTATTCTTTGGGTATCTTATTTAGGTTGTCACTAAATCATTAAATGAATAGCTATATAAAAAAATAATTCTTTTATTAGATAATATAATTTGGTAATTAACTTGGGTATGCCTTTTAAATTTTTTTTTGAAGGTGTGAAGTACAGAAGATAGGGGGTGGCATTTTATAATTGGGGGAGAGGACACACTTAGTCTTTTTGAAAATAATTGAGTGATCCCACATATTTCATATGTAAAAAATTTATAAAAAGAAAAATTAAGGAGAATTATTGGGGTAATGGTTTATATATGTCCATTTATTTGTTTTTATACAAGTTTATATGTCATTTTTACCCTCAATTTTTTAATTCAACCCCCGATAAACCTATTTTTATTTTAACTTTGGAAATTAATTTTTCTTGAATTCACTATTAATTTTGTTTAGAAATTATGTTGATATTTTTAGATATGATAAATTATTAAAATACCAAAATGGAAGTTATTTTTTCAAATTTAATTCAAATAAGTGGGAAATATTATTTTAAAATAAATCCAACAAATATGATGAAAATGTGTTTTTAGGTGATAATGTTCAAAATTTTACAAAGTATATAAATATAAAATCTATATAAAGATGATTCTAATGACATAAGTTATATTTATTCATAAAATAGTGCACTAATATTACATTAAAAAATATTAAAAAAATATTTTCACATCATAACCTATTTAAAAAATGTAATTTATAAATATAATTCATAATTTTATCTATTCTTAAAAAATAGGTCATATAATAAAATTCCCAAAAATCACCATAAGATAATTTTGATTTTAAAATTTAAAAATGTTTTTTATTTTTTTAATTAATGCTTTTAAAAGTGTTGTAACATAATTTTATAGTGTATACGCAAAGAGTAACTAATCCATCTTTAAAAAAATCATTTTTTTGAAAAACATTTATTTTGAATTTAAATAATTATTATTTTATTTATAATCAAAATAAAATTAATAAACTTGTGTAAAATATATTTTTTCATAAGTTATTTAATCTTATCCATTACTATCATTCCAACTGTCTGGCGATAACTATCATATTAAATAATAACATTAGTATCATATTGTTTTTTATTAAAAATCACAATTGTGTGTTACAGAAGCTATATAAAAAATTGATTATTGCATGAAATACAATTTAAAATTAGCGTTTCATGCATTTTAAGCTATAGAATATTTTAAATTTGTGTAAAATAGTAAATATATAATAAATTCCATTGTTTTTATATTCCCTTCTCTGATTGGTGTTTCCTATCATATACATTATTGAGTAAAATTTTATTTTTTTGAATATCAGAGTCTTAAAAAATAAAAAAAATATATATAACTTTTAAATCATGTTATTTGAAGGAAAAATTGATTGTTTTAAAAAACTCGTCATTTTCCATAATTCATTTTGAAATCAATATTTCTATAAATAATCCAAAATATTTAACATAAGATATATATAATTTGATGATTTCAAAAATGAAACCCATTTTTTTTAAATTAATTTCCCAAAAATTTTATATTTATCATTTTAATGGAAAATATATAACTCATGGAAATGAATGGTGAATTTTTTTCCCTTGAATGAAAATTTTCATACAATATATATAATAAATATTCCTCAATAAATTATAATCATTAATATAAATATTATATGAAGTCGGATTATTTTTAAAATTATCTAGGTTTTAAAATTCTTTCCCCTGCATGAAATTGAATCCAAAATATTTTATTACATAAAAAAGTGTTAGTAATTTTTCCTCATATATTTTTTGGCTACTATATTGCAAGTTCCAGTTTATAGAATTCCCATAAAGTCAGGGCTAGGTGAGTTAACTTATTCTATAACACATACTCTCAATGATCTATAATTTTCAATATATTTTCTATATATATATATTGTTTTCCACCATCTATGTTGCCTTCAGTGTTAAAACATGAGATATATCAAATATATACTCCCTTATAAATGAATAATGAAACACTTCCCACACTGGACATAAAATTGAAGGCAAGTAAAGCTATTTTATAACTGATAAAAATTTCACCCAAAAATATGGGCCCAATGAATTGAGGGATCATCCTAAAAGTTTCCAAAACACATTTCACCTTTCAGATGAGATATTTTAAAAAATAATTGTTGAACTAATTTAAAAGGAAAATTATTTCTATGATTATTTTCATAACTATTTTTCATGTGCTATGCTTCTATAATGTGTCCCCAAATCATCTTTACCTTCCCAAACATATCTTCCCCCAATCATGGTCCCAAATATTTCAAGTCACTATCTTTCTCCCAACATGTTAGAGCCTCGCACCATTTTCCATATAATAAATGAAAATGTTACATCTATATACTGGAATGAAAAGAATTATTATAATGAAATTCATCTATAAATGTATATTGATCCCGACATTATATATATTATAATTAATAATCGGAATGAATAACCAATAAATTTTTATTTATATGATGTAATTTTCCATTAAATTTAAAATTACAATTTAAACTAAATTTTAATTTAGTACCCAATGACTTATGAAAACTGTTCCCGAAATTTTATGTAAACTTATTATTATGACTTGATATAACAAATAAGTAACTTCATTTAAACTGAGTATCTCTTTAAAAAAATGTATTAATTTTTTTCTAAATAAATATTATCTCAAATGGGAAAAAATCATATAATTATTAAGATTATAAAAAATAAATGAATTTAAAATTATATAGTGACTTGTGTTTATTAATCCTACCACAATATCAAGGGATTTGTTCTTACATTTCCATTATAGAACTGAAAAGGCAGGTTAATACACTTATGTTGTTTTTTTTCAAACTTAACCTACTAAAAATTAAATCATTTCCAAGTAAATAACCTCTATATTTATATAGACCTTCCACTAAAAATATTCTTGATGGTCTCTAAAAATATTAGTGTTTCTATGATGAATTGAAAAAAGACACATGAGTTTCCCTTAATAATTTATTCTTTAAATTGGAATCACATAGAATATATTTCCCCTTTCCAAATTTAATAAATCATTCTTTATCCACATTAAACATAGAAATCTTACCCTTTTAACCAATACTACACTTTCATGAAAACCAAAATCTTATTTCTGGTCTAATATAATTCTCTCTGAAAAGGATGGCTTCATTAATACCAAAACCAAAAAGGAAGGAGTTTCTATATGCACAGTTTATATTATAACAAGTATTATATAATTAAATAATGTATGATGTTCCAAATATTGAATAATAAATTATTAATTTCCATTTTGGCACATGGAATCAACTATCCTTTTTTCCTAACCTTTATTATCATGAATTGAAAAATCATAATTCATAACTAGTTCTTGAAATATTATTTTCATTATGTTAAAACCTTTTTGAGTGGAAATATACTTTAAACCTTTAGTATTACTATATATTTTACATTAATAACCATTAAGATGATGTATCTTGATCATTATAGAAAAAACTATTATAGCCAAGTCAAGGACAAGAGTTGGATGGCTCTACTCCCATGATTTCAGTTGAGAAGGTACATACCTGATAACTCATTCATTCAATGTCACAAAACCACCAAGGCACTCCAAAGAAGCATCACTGTGAATAATAAACTCCCAATTTATATATAGAATGGAAATGTTTTTATTATTAAGCAGTCAACTTTATTAGTTGTTGGAAACATTAATAAAAATCCATTATCTAGAATAGTTTTACTACATTTTCTGTTGGCATTGTTATTAAGAAAAATAATTATGTAATTATTTCAAAAAAACTTTTTCAATCATTTGTTAATTCAAAAAAAAATAGTGAAAGTTGTAGTTGTTTTTCACTATTATGAAACATTGATTCTAGAAACTTCTATAGTTATTCCATCCTGTGAAAAACATTCCCATAGAATGAATCATTTTATAACCAAAATTCACATTTTAATTTTTTTTCATACCACATAATTTATTTTAGTGATTGCAAAACTATCCTTAGATATTCCTCATTATCATCATTTTTTAGTGTCTATACAATAATATCATTGATAAAAAAGCATAGTGGGTGTTATTTTTAACATACATGTAAAAACCACAAACTAATTGTAGTCATACCTATTCTAAAATTATTTCTTCAGAAAGTGCATAACATTCACATTTAGCTGATGGTACCAAAACCCAAGATCAATATTTGAAAAATAATTTGACCATTGATATTGATAAAATAATTCACTGATAAGTGGTAATTGATATCTTATACTATTAAGGACATTAATTAATTATCTATAATCAATGAAAAGTATCATGGAAAAATAATTATTTAATAAAAAATAGAAAAAACCAATGGTGGAGTTCTAGGATTGATAAAACACAGGCCAAGATATTCATATTACTATATTTCAAACTCTTATAACACAATTAAATCCATTATAATGGGAGGTTTTGAAATTGTATTACCATCCAAAACTATGTCCATATTAAACCCAACCTCTTGGTATAGAACAATACTAGGAAAAGAATCCATAAATTCATCCATATATTTATTTACTTCTAGAACTATAATATTGGAAGAGTTAATTAATTCTCAACAATATGTGCAAGATAATATTCAATTCTATATATTAAATGTTTCTTAGATTTAGGATATGTTATCAAAGGAATGGATTCATTGGTATATATATACAATAATTTATTATTAAAAACAACTTCATTTTCACTTCAATATTTCATAACTGGAAAAATTAAATTCCAATACATACTCATAATTTCATCAGACTCTAAAATGGTAAATAAAACATGGTTTATATGAGAATACATTAAGTATATAATAAAAATAATTTTTTTTATAAATTATTTTTTCATTTTTAATTCTCCAATTGGTTTCTACCAAAAATTATAACTTTTTCTCATAGTAAGGTATTTTCATTATAAATGAAAATTAACTAGATAAAAAGGAATGTGGGATTCTTAATGAAACAACATATATGAATAATCTAAAGAAAATAATAATTTACTGATTAAAACTATATTTGAGGGTCCTACATCATCTATAGTAGTATAAAAAGACTTTATGAACCTTTGTGTTTCTGATAAAGATTATTCCCACCATGAGTAATGAATATCATATATTAATATCATAATTTCCCAACTCTTTGCAACTAGAAAATTACATTACAACTCTAGCAAATACCATTTCTATTTTATCAATAGTCATGAGCCATTTTTTATTCGTTCAATATCATAAACACTTCTAAAATATCATAATACATTCTATAATGTGATACTTTACATACATAACACAAAAGGATAATGGAATTATCTTAACATCATGTTAAATTGGGGAATTCGTACAAATTTACTACAACCTAGATTTATACTTTTTTATAGTTTTAAAATTAATGAAACAATATCTCAAATTTCATAGAACACCACACAATTTAATCCAAACTTCTAAACTCATGAGTAACCAGATCCCTTAATAATATTTGATTTAATCCAAAGTTAAAACAATCAATAATAATTTCTTGTTTTAAAAATAATTTCTTTGTATACCTATCCAATATTCTCAAATTGGATTCAGATGAAGCAATGCATTCCCCCTCTATTTTTATATACTATTGGAATTGTCCTTAATTTAAATGTAAAATAATATTAGGAAAATATATTTTAAGGAATAAAACATTAAGTATAGTCCATTCTATAAAATTAATTTCTTACTTTTCCATAGTATTCTTAATCTAATAAATTCATTGATCGTCTTCACCATCAAAATAATAAATAAACTATTTTCCATTTTTATGTACTAAAAATCTTGAAAACATAATTTTTTTTCTCCAAATAATTAATCAAACTATCAGCCTTAAATGAGACTGACGATCCACACAAATATGAGGGGAGTTGTTTTATGAGGTTCTGAAATATCCATATATTCTTATTTGGTGAATACATTCGATATATTGTATTGGGACCTCCATTTATGAGAAAGTATCTATTATAATGATAATAATTCTTGGTTTATAGTTTTAAAGGAAAGTATCCTCTTGATTCCTTTTGGAATTAATTTATTTTCTTCCATGGAAAAAATTCAGAATAAACAATTGTTAGATAATGCATCATGGTAATCCGTAAAATCAATATCATGATTAATAACCCTATATTATAATAAAATTAAATTTTCATTTTACATAACCCTAACTTATAAACTTATATAATCCATTCAATGAATACCAACTATAATGAAACATGTCTTAATAAATCCATTATTTCATGGCCTAGAATAAGGGTTTAAATCAATTACAATTACAATTTCTTCTATTTATAATTTTATAAAAATAGGTGAAAATTTAAAATTTTGATTTTATATTTATACACAATGTTTATTTTCCCCACAAAATATGTTCTTTATAAATACACATTTACTTCATTCTAGGTAACTCATATAATAAGAATTCTGACAATACAAGAATTTCAAATCACCCATTATTCCATAATAAACACTAGAATACATAGAAAATTAAAAACAATGCTCAGTAAGAAATATAAAATAATGTAAACTTATTATAGATATGTAAACATGAAATATCCATAAGAATTCTTTTCTATTTCCAAATTGAACTTTTGATCTAAGATATTTGTCTTCTTTTCCATGAAAAATAATTAGTTTCTCAATTTAGTTCTTTGAAATTTTCACAAGAAACCATAAAATAAAACTCAAAAACATTATTATTAAATAGAAAAAATTAATTACCATGAATGACTTTATTTGGAAAAATTTCCATTCATTTTTTTTAATAAGACATAATGATTTTAGTAAAAAATAATATTGGTTGACTAACTTCAAAAATCAATATATATCTTATAAAAATTATATATATATATATATATATCACATAATTTCCTTGGAATATTATACATAAATTCACCCTTACAAAAAATGTTAATACAAAATCACATAACGAGATAATTCCCACAACTCTTATGAGTAACGTAACATCAGTAACCACTATCACATTATAAAATTTATTATAGAGATTTATTGGTCCCACACATAATCAGAGCTATATTGGGATAACCCATACTGTATATAAGATTTCTATGAACCATATCAAGAATAAAATATATATCTATCATTATAACCATAAAAAATATTTTAATTTTCATTCAATCTTATAACACAAGCAGAAATTCCTTATAAATGTGATGAAATTTCTATTTCCATGGAAAAAAACTTATAAAAAAAATCACTCAAAATATTTTTTGATATATTGTCATTGTAAATATATAATTAAAATTCTAAATTAATCATTAAAATTTATAATGGATATAATGGTGGTAACGGTCAGTCAGACTGTATAGGTTAATAACAAGTATTCTTTTTATATTTTCATAAAAACACAAAAATAACCTATATAGGAAACATTGAAAATATTCATTTTTTTCATTTTTAATGAAAGAAAAAAAATTAAAAAGAACATTTATTAACATTTAATGAAAAAATAGGAACACTAAAAAAATATTTTCGAGATCTTATATAAAGTATAAAATGAATTCGAAAGAAAACAAATCCACTATATTTTTAAAAGAATGTCCATTATCTGAAGTCCCAACACGAATAGTTTATATTTATTCCCTCCATATTAACAAAATTATATTAGTTTTATAATTTATTAATAACATTTTCACTATTAATTATATAATTACTCATGTAATTTCATTTTTAATGTGTATTATTTAGTCACAAAATGTTTTAGTTCATGTTGGATGTTTTGAGGACACCTAGTTTCTAACAACAAAGTGAATTTGGTAGGTTGAATAAGTTCAAAGATATCATTTTTCGACCATATATAGAATTATAATCATGAAATAATTATCATTATTTTAAGATAAATAATATTATATAAGCATCCATGAAAGGTGGGTGTGAAAAATTATATATGTTGTATCAAAGAGGTGTAATTTTTTATTTACACACGATGAATCTTTAAATATTTAAAATCCATTTAAAATAATTAGTGTAGAAACTATATTCACATTATAAAAATATTATTCGGTTATTAATTTCATTTTTGTTCTATTTTCTATCATCATATCCAACCATTTGAGGTGGTAATGTAAAATGAATCACATCACCTTGTGGAGGTAGTACTCCACATGTGTGCATGAGAAATGTTATAAATTTTTAGTGGATAAAAAGGGTAATAAGGTATGTAATGTATAATATTTCTATAATAATAAAATTTTTATAAAAATATTATGTATTAATTAATTCCATATTTATAAGTACCCATGTGTAGTAGTGATGGAAAACGAATCACTTCACTTCACAGAGGTGGTAGTCCAAAACTACAGAAAAATGTGTCCATTTCAAATCAGATGGAGAAGAGATATAAAATTATTTTTATATCATAATAATAAAATTTTATATTAGAGAATATATATATATACATATATATCGTTATTTTATTATGTTTAGAATATATTTGATGGATGTTGAAGAATAAATGAACATGAAATAGTTCGGTTAGAACTAATACCTCTTCATATATCTCTTCTTAGAGTAAAAATTAATACTTATAAGATTATAATTTTTAGAATTAAAAACCTATTAGACATGTGGAGGGATATCTTATGTTGTTTGGGTAAGCTTTATGTAGTTTAGAGAAGATATAATAGGAGGTTAACTTTTATAATTAATGGGAGTGGTACTCTTGTAAATATCCAATGTTTCGAAATTAGAAAAATATTTTCTTGACGATAGTGTCTCTTAAAAAATTTAAATTTGAAAACAAGGTTATCAGGGTCTATAAAATATAATTTAATATAAATTATGATAACATTGTGTGATTTTATTGTTAGTTTTATCATTAAATAACAATATTTTACCATAGTGGAAACAATTTTACCATGGTCACTATTAAAAAACACAAAAAATGTAATGGAACCCACTAATAAATCATAAAATTTGGATTCTATATATGATATTCACATATATGTATAAATATTCATAAATGGAAGAAATTACTTTTACTATAAGAACACTGAACACATCGACAAAGCATTTTTCTGAAAAAGAAGCTTCTTAATCCTAAAAATAACCTTACATCAAAATCAAATATAATATTGATACCTAAAGAATTAATACAATTATTTAAAAAATGGATCATTTTATACATTAATATAAAACCCAAAATATACTAGCTTGTTTAAATTTCAATATTTAATGTTTAAAAATATTATTTTTAAAAAAAAGAATATTTCACCAATCATTCAAAAATAAATATTTTTAGAAAAGTCCCAATAAAATAAACCAATAATAAATTTAATCTAATGATGTGAAACATGATCTTAATTTTATTATATATAATTACTATAATTTATAAATTTTAAGAATTAAATAAAACCTTATAATTAATGAAAAAATATTTGCTGGAAAAACGTATTTCTTTCTCAAATGTAAAATTTCTTAAAATTAGTACTGTGAATATTACTCATTAATGTCAAATAATGAATATTTTTATGAAACTAAATTTATTTATTATTATTATAACTTGGTGTGTCACATGTGGTTTTCTTAAAATGGTAATGGTGTTTCTTCTAGGCCGTGGAGTGTCATCGTGGTTAATCTCTTATATATAGTGTGATCAAAGCCACACATGCCTTGTTGTATTCCTCCACATCATGGTGTTAATATATTTAGGTTTCTTAAATAACCAAACCGACTTCATAGCCTTTAGGATAGTTCTTCCTACTTGTGAGGGCATGTGAGAGATTCATGGGGAGGTGTTTAAATGCATTCTTGAGTTGATTTAACCCATTATATAACCTCTATTCAACCACTATCAATTCTTGGAGAATATAATTTGTGTTAGTTGATTTTATTCCCCATTATGGTTTGATTTTAGGGGATTTTCATCCAATATATTCATGTTTTTTTCACTATATAATTTCATTCATAATTCCCTGATCATTCCCCCAACATTTTCATCTTTTTTAACCTGAAGGCTATGGAAGCATAGGTATTTATCAATACAAATTTATTGACATTGGATTTTTGTTTAGGGGTATATATATCATATTAAGAGACTTATAACTCTTTTACTTATGAATATATTTTGGTTCATGGAAATTACTTGTGTTTTAGGTAGTTGGTTTAATTAAAAATCTTTTTTATTAACTATGATTCTTATTAGTTTGAAAATGGATATTCTAATTTTTTTATCAAAATGAATTTTGATTTATAATATGTGAAATTTTTAGTTCCTATTCGTATGGATTTCTCATTTTTTATTTTTTATTAAAATAAATTTCAAATAGTTTTCAAATATTAATTTGGGAGTTTTATTAAAAAAATTTATATTCCCCTGAAATGATTTCAACTATGAAAGTGAATCCTCTATTCATAGGCTATATCACATGAGAGTTTGGCTTACTTACAGGGTATATATTTAGGTAAATTACACTAGGTTTATTTGAGTATACATTTTATGGATTTAAATAAAAAATATCAATAAATAATATTATAAAAGGGGGGCAACTTGTTATAGTGTTCTCATATCTATAATACTATTGTTCTTCGGACTCGTACACACATTTTAATTTGATCCTCATTATGTGAGTGTCCTATATGAATAAAAAATAATATATCCTCATATTTACCATTCTACAATCATGTTTTTTAAATGCATATTAACGAATTCCTTGAAAAACATCATTTCAATGGAAATGTTTTTTAAAGTGTTTAGAAAGGGTGTGTTTTCATGTTTATCTTTAAATGTTGAGAAATTATTTTTCCGGAATTAATTTTCTATAAAATAGTATAATTTTTTTATTAATTATTGATTTTTATAAAAAACATCAGCGCATCTTAATGATAATTTTTTTAAACACCCATCATATGATATTAGGTATGTATAGGCCTTTTTATATCTAATACAAGAAAAAGAAAGGTTCCAAAAGTTTGTAAAGAGTACCTATGATATAATGGCATGGGAATTTGGTGGTGATAAAGTGGGATGGTTACCCACATATCACAATATTATTGATTCATATTTCTATCATGTACCATGGTTTATCTATTTGGGATTGAATGTTTTATATTCCTTTCAATCTAAGTCTTCAATAGTCTTTCAATATATTATCTTATTGACTTAATTTTATATATTCTTCTATTTTTTTAATTAGTTCGTTCTTTATGGAAAAATAATTTATAGTGGTAGTTCATGATTCATATTTAATTTTTTTCCCATCCCATGGGGATTAGAAATTCACTTTGGGACTTTCCACATACTGGCTTGATTGGATAGTTTAGGAATGATTTGGGTTCATTTTTAATTTTTTTTATCAAATTGTTGTTTTTCTTGTAAAATTCGTAATAATTATGGATTTGAGATATAATTTTCAGAAAAAGGAGGTACATCATGAATTGGTTACTTATCAGCACTATTTTTGGTGAGACATATGATTCTGGGTTTTTTGGAATGTGTGTATCATGTGATCAAGATTGGTTTTTGATTGTTTGATAATCTTGTACTTTAAATGGGTTTTACCATTTTCAATGAATATAGGGAGGAATTCTGGGGAATGCGACTCCTGTACATGGTTTATATAGAAATTTTATGATTTTGTGAGCTATGTTACTTACATTGGGAATCACATGGTTATAGTACAATTGTTCACACATTGTAGAAAATAGAAACCTAACCCTATGTTTCCATATCATGAAATGGGGTTCATTTAGAGATTTTTATTTGCTTTTATTATCATTAAGATTTACTTGTGGTGAAAAAGATTCTCTAGTTTTTACATTATTTGGTGTTGAAATGAAATTATAATTTAAATTACTTATTTTTTAGAACTAATTTTTCTCATAAAAGTGGTGAAGATTTTATAAAAATTTAAATACCTTAAAAATATTATGGATTAAAAATGAATTTTGGTTTTTTTAATGTTTCTAAAATATTATGGATTTTAAATGATTATATTTTATTGAATTATTATAAAAACCATGGTAATAAAAGGTGGTGTTATTTATTTTAACATTTTTATGGTATTTGATGAAATTTTGAATATTATTTAAAACTATTTTAAAATTTATGTTATTGAATCCTGTGGAAGTTAAAAACGGGTTATAAAATGTTAAGAACATGTTAAAATGTATTCCTAAAAAATATAAGTTTAAAATCCTTTAAAAAAATTGTTTTATAATAGTATTTTTGTAAATGCATATATATAAAGAAATTAATTTCTTTTTTAAATTAATTTTCATAAAACCATTTGGGTTAATGGGTTTAATGTTTTACCTTTTCCATTAAATAATGATTTTGATTGTTGATTTTGTGTGATTTGGGAAGAGTTTGGATTAAAAAATTATTAAAATGTTGTTTTAAGATCACTTATTTATATATTATCTATCGATTAAGGACTTTTTTGGGATTTCTTTTTATTGTGTTATAAATTATTATAATTTCTATAGGCTTCTATAAGAATTATATATATTCTTTGGTCAATAAATATTTACAGATTTACGTTTCCTCTACTCTAGTCTTATATCTTGGAATAATTATCCTATTTTCATAGCCACATTATTTCAATTAACTATTTTGAAAGTCGAATCCCCTTATTTTATTTAGGAAGCAAATTTCCAATCAATTAGTGATAGGATACTTATGGTTGAATATTTTTTCTAGAACAAACTCAGGTTAATGAATAATTCAGGGTTACTTTGAATACATTAATTATAGGTGATATAGTTCACAAGTGGTTGAAGTATATTAATTGGTCAAGCTAATATATGTAACACTCTATTGGGGGTTTCAAGGAATGAATTATTATGTTGTTTTTTTCTAAGTAAAGGATATAGTTTGTTTTAGTTTTCTTACCATAATCTTATGACATCACAAGATGTATTTTTCTTAAAAATGAATTCACGTGATTACCATTTTAATTTTTGTGTGGCACGTAAGGATTCTCTCTTAGTTAGGTCAGAATTTTGTATATATAAATCTACGTGTGATTTTTCTCATATATTTAGTCTAAATCATTCGACCTGTTATGACTAAAGAGATAAAATCTAATGGAATTATTTATGTGGATGTCTATTCTTGAATACTTTACCTAGTTTTTCCCAAACGATGACATCACTTGATTGGTATTTTCTCTATCATTTTTGTTGGGAAATGAATTTGAATCATTTGGGTTTATATGGTAATTCCCTGACCCAGGAAACCTGTAGCATGCGTATTATTCAAAATCATTGGAATGATTACAATTAATCAAGTCCCAAAGGACCGATCAGATTAGTAGTCTTGGAAAATTGATTACATAAATGAACATTACATTATAATTTTTAACATAAAATAGAACATAGATAATGCTTTGATAATTCCATTATTCCACAAGATTAGCCCTTTATATCAATCAGAAAACAGTTCTTGGCATCAATGGAATGTAAAACATAATAAATGGGTGAGGTAAGATGCTTAGTAAGGATAAACAACATAGCGGAAATTATGATAAATAAGTATAAAATTTTAAGGCAACATATAAAAATGAAACATAATACTTTTAAACAAAATATTCATCATAATATAGAAAGAATTAATGAAATAATTACATTTATAAGTTTCAAATCAATATTATAATAGTCGAATAATTACATGCAATATTAATAACTACTCTCATAATGAGTTAATGCAGAATGTCGGGAATCTAAAACATACTGTCGAGGCCTCAGCTAAGACATCTAAAAATAATTGGTTATGGCATCATCAATATCCTTATCAGTAAATAAATGTCACTACTGGAAAAACGGCCTATACCCACGGTTCAAAACCGTGGGTATAGCCCCTAAAATCGTGGGTATAGCCTATACCCACAGTTTTTGGAACCGTGGGATGGAACAATGTCGCTATAGGTCCCCATCCTATACCAACAGTTTTCCAAAACCATGGGTATAGGTGTCCTTCCATAGTGTAACCAAAAGATAGCCAATTGCCACGGTGTCAACGGTTTTTACCCACAGTTTCAAAACCGTGGGTATAGGTCCTAAAATAATGGAGGCTCCGAGTTTCGATCCCGCATCCTCTTCACTGCAAACACCACCTCTAACCACTACCCTAACATCACCTATATGTATATATATATATTTACTAAAATATATTTATAAAAACCATGGGTATAGAGGAAAGAACCGTGGGTATAGGGTTCCCGCCAAAAAAAATTTCCTTCCCGCGGGGAAAACAATTCCTGCACACACAAAAGTAACCTATACCCATAGGTTTTTATAACTGTGGGTATAGGTATTTTAGCCCAGACCTATCCCCACTGTTTTCCCCAAAACCATGGGTATAGGTACCATATACCCAGATTTTTGGGCAACTGTGGGTATAGGTCACTTTTCAGGACCCCTATACCCACGGTTTTCCAAAACCGTGGGTATAGGGGTGCCTATCCCCACTTTTTTGTGGAAAACCGTGGGGATAGGTTCATTTTCCTGTAGTGTGTGCAAGGACTTGTACAATTGCATGTAAAGTTTGTATCATGAGACCTACTGATGTATCGAGGGACTATATCAGACCCCACCTACCACATACTAAGTCAAATACATTCTTATTTTAAAAAGGGTGAAACATAACATAAACATTCATATTTAAACTAGAATACTAAATATTAATACTTTAACCAAAAAACAAGAATGGTATAATACTATAACATCTATAGTTAATCATATGAAAACTCATTCAATAAAATATGGAAGATTTTATTGTAATAAATCATCCTCAATCAAGAATAAAATCTAAAAAAGGATATTCACACAGATAAAAATAATCAGTAGAACTCTTTGATATAAATATCTCTTTTTTTTAATAATTAAAATGTCCAACAATTTATAAAATATTTCCGTTAAAAGAGATTTTTGATTCAAAGTTTCTCATACCAATTTGAAACTTTTTAAAGGAATTACCATTTAAATCAATCAATTCCATGTAAATAAATCCTTAAAATTATTTTGAAAACATTTAAATTAATTTAAATTTTTTTGAAAAATAAATATTTAAAACATTTAAAATGATGTTATAGTTAACGATTCCCTTCCATAAATATTTAAAAGATTACTTTTTTAGAAATTTATATTAAATGTGGACATGGATGATAAATATTTCCATGTAAATACTTACACATAAAAAATCACTGATAATAATGAGATTGAAGAATTAACCCTTACATTAAGTCTGATAATCTATTCACGTGTCCAAAACTCATGTATAATGTTTTTAAAAATATTAATAACTTATATCAGAGTCATAAAAATATTTATGATCTCATATATTACTCTTTTATGACAATATATTACCTGTTTATTAATAATGACAAGTTAATCAACATTTCGGTTAATAATTGCTCTGTTTATCGTACATGTTCTGACTTGTTATTATTTATAAGATTACATATTTAATGATTTAATATCATCAAGAGTGTATAATATGATCTATTTATCATATAAATTCATAATATAAATATATATAAAAAATAGTTATATGAAATGTAATACACCATTCATCGAGATTGTACATCATACGTATGCGTGAATGTTGTTTCTGTTATCCTATTATATCGAATGTAAGTAAGTGAATGAAATATATGTACACACACACACACATATATATATATAATTAAAGAAGCTTTGTTATCTCATACAAATAATAATTATCCATAATATATATTTTTTATAATTATTCTTAGATGGTGAACATGAAAGATGAGTCTCATCGCGTCGTGGAGATGATAAGCCGTACGTACGTATGAGAGATGATATTATTTACATAATGGTTTAATGGTATGGATTTGGGTGGAATATGAATTGTAAAAAAATAATAACCTGATATATTTATTATTTAAGTCATTTATATTCATCATTATAGCAATGAAAATAAAGTATAGATGACTAAGAATATACACAAAGACATGGAGACTATAAGTCGTACGTACACATGCTTGGTTGTATTGTTTTTCATAGGATGGGTAAAAGGAGAAATGTGGTTGTCTTCTAATAATAACAACATATCCAAATATATTATATTATAGAGTTATTATTTTAGTGCTGTAACAACTTAAGAAGAAGAAGTAAAAGAATAAAAGAACTTTTAATGAATAGATAAAATAATAACCTCCTCTATAGGTGTCTCATTTTGAATTGCACAAAAAGACTTCATAAGAAGGGTTTCTACCAAAAGGGTGGCTTCTATGATTTTTAAGGGAAATTAGAAGGATATTTGGGAAGGTTTTGGCTGAGAAAAAGGGCTTTGGAGGTTTAGATTAAAGAGAAGAATAAGTGCCCTTTTATAAGAGAGACGAAGGGCATTTTAAGAACATATTGAAATATTAATTTTTTATAAAATTATTTTCGGTTTCTAATAGATCAAGAGGGAATTATTTGGAGTCTAAGATGAGGATTGGTAGAAATAATCTTGATAATTATTTTTATACAAGTTTAGGTCCTGAAATTAACCTTGTCATTTGGGAATAACTCTTAGTTATATAGTTTAACTATTACTGCATCTTATTGTATTTCTATACTGGATGACAAAAAATTAAATTTTTATTAAGATAAACCCCCTTTTAAGGGAAGAGAGGGAAACCAAAATGACATTAAAGACAATAATAATTGAAAAATTCTGCAATGGTCCAAAATTTCAAGGCAAGACAACCCACATTACAATAGAAGAACCCCATTCAACATAAAAAACATAAAATCTAGCTTCCACCTTCCACCGCTGATTGGCTAGCTGCCCCGTGAAGAATTGTGCAGGACAAGAACTGATGGCCATATCCAAACCCTCTCCAGCATCCCATTCCGAAAATTAGAGGTACAATGTGAATTTGTTTCCATAAACCTCATTTGGAGTAGCATCATATATATGATATGATTGCACAGTCCTTCGAACCTAGACCCTAGGGCCACACGAAAAAGAAAACCATCTATAGAATGAAAACTACAACCGATAAACAACATAAAACCTTCACTAAATACCCATTATTCAAACACATTACAAATAAATGTGTACCCAAATACTAGAATCATCCACAACCATCTCGGCAACAGATCGAGATTCAAATTCACCCAAAACTAACACATGAAATCAAAACATTCAAATCCAAAAAATAAAGGAAAAAACATGATTCAAGAAACCATCATCAATTGAGAAAATGGGTCAAATTCATGTAATCTCTGATGGTGTCTAAACACACTATAGATATTACCTCCCAAAATAGAGTGCACCAGAATAAAACCTCGTTGCAATTCAATAGCAGATCCCAGATCCCGTCGTTGCCTTCAAAGCTACAAACGAAGACTAGATTCTCTTAACAAACTCAAAGATGAAATTGACTACAATGATGACCCGATACCGCAGCATCTGAAACTCTAACCTTGGTCCAAAATAATGATATTATGGAATCCCTATCAAACTCGATGGGTAGGGTGAGAATGGGCCTTCAAATGATGAGCTTTTCCAAAAAGAACGAGTCTGTACGTCGCTATCATCGGAAGAGACCTCATACTCCGACCATGCAGATCTGAAGAACTAAGGAGAGGACCTAAATTTGATCATTAATGAAATTTTTAACAGTATCTAGGTTATTTTTCCAAATACTATATTTTTAATATTTTTATATCATTTAATAAAAGTGTATTTTTTTTAAAAAACTCATTTATATCAATTTTGACACTTTTTAGTGAATGACTTTTCATAAACTCAAAACACCCTGATTAGTTCGAACCAAATAAATTAAATAAAAGATAAAATGTCATAATAATTCATTAAATTCATGTACTGAATAAAAACTTTCAAGTTACATTTATTTTAATATTTATAATATCACTTATTTTATTTCCTCATTTATAAGGAAAATACTACATCATTATTATGCCATAAAGAAATTTAATTATTTAAAGTATAAAAATTTCAAATCAAATAAAATTATGTAGGAAATATATTTATTTTTTAATTATTATTTATAGATGAAGATATCTCTTTTATAAATAGAATCATATTTTTTTAGTAGTATGCTACATGTTTATGTTATATTTCCCTTCACTTTAAATTAATTATTATATCATGTCATTTTCACACCAAAGTGGCTCCATGGGGTCCTAAAATTGAATTAAAGATGATCATGGTTTGAAATATATAATAAAATAGGATTATGACACATGTTAGGGTAGTTTTATATTATTATAATATTAATTTTTATCCTAATTTACAATACTTACACTTTAACAATGGAAAATAAAAGTAATTACTAAAGATACTATTCACAATGTCAAAAAATAAAAGGAACCTATTTAAAACAAATTTCATTATGATTCCAAATAGGGAACACATTTTTTCAAATTAAAATTTTTTGGTTGAAGAATTTAATTAAAAATATATTCTCGTTCTCAAAACTAGAATGTGGGTTTTTAAGAAGTAAAAACTATCAAAAGATTGACATGTGTTTATATCCGACTTCATTATTGAATTACATCCAATGACAATAATTGGATTAAATTAATAAAAAATAATCAATTTATACTTTAAAACCAATTAAAAATATATTTTTTCTATATAAATAATTTAGATGAAAATGATTTTTGAATAACAATGCTCTATTTTTATCTTTTCATGAAAATACGAACGTTATTTGAAAAGAACCAAAAATTTCTCCAAACTAAATTTGTATGTACCAATTATAAAGAGTAATATCTTTTATTCAAATTGAATATTAAAGTCTCAAATATTTTGTTTAAAAAGGATTCTCTATTAAAAGATTAAAAAACTGCATTTTTTGAAAAAAACATCTATTATCCAAAAAATGAAATTCTCTTTATATTATATATAATAAATGGATAAGACGAATGTTAAAATTATATAGAATATATAAAATAAAAAATGTGATTTCTACTATTTATAACCACTTTTAAAATGGATAGTTTGATACGTCATGATTCACTCAAACTAGGTGTTGCCTGTACTGAAAGCAATTGAATTATTAAGAAGAAGAAGACCCTAAAGGCTTGGGGTGTTTCATTATCCACTCCATCATTATATTTCATCCACACAATTTAATATTGGAATTGAGAACTACGGGTTGGACTTTTGAAAATATATTTATGTAAATACCATATTGAAAATTGATTAATGAGACCTCTATTTAAAAATTAAGAAAAGGAAGTATAATGGTCACCTGAGATAACATATACTTGTATAACATGTTGCAAAATATGGATATGTAATAAAAAACTAAAGATCATGTTCTGATGGAGTGCGATAGAGAACAAGATTAGGAAAAGGTTAATAACCATAAAGGTATAAATATGTGATGATGAAAGGGGCCATTTTATTCACCACAAAAGAATGCACTATGATTTTTTTTTGGTTTTATGATAGTTTACCTAGAGATGAATAATTAATTCATAGAATAAGATCACAAGTAATCATACTTAATTTAAATTTAGAGATTCATGTGTTATCTAATTCCTACCACAAACTCATCTTTCTCTTCAAAAGATAATAAAAGTAAAAAAATTCCAATTTCTCTTAACTATATGAGGTTACAAATATAAACAAAATCAATTTAAATAATGAAAAATGTGTTATACTGACAAGGGAATTACTTTAGTCCAATGTTAGGTGATGAGTCCTTGTAGAACATCGGTTGTGGGTTTGATTCTTGCAACCTTGTCTGATGCAACGGTTTGTTTCACAACCTCTAGGTTGTTTTTTTCTCAAACTATATTATTATAACATTCCCAAAATATCATTAAAAATGTTTTAAACATAAAAAATAATCTCCAAAGTTTAAATTAATACATCCAAACCATTATTGTTATCCAAAATAATTATATCCAAACTCTGTCTAAAAGCTCTCTTAATTCCCAAAATCAATTGTAATATCAGATTCCCCAAACATCATAATGTTGTGCTTATTGTCACATTCTAAATATATTATTACTTTCATTATAATATAACCTTAGTGAAAAAAACATAATTCTGTACAATAATTATATATATCACATTCTTATTATAACCAGAATATAATTATTCAATATAAAAAAAATATTTATTACTCCACATGAACAGTAGTAACAACATAAGATTGACCAAGATCCATTTTCTTCTTCTAATATATATTTTATTGATTCTTTGGAAAATAATTTTCATGATTTCTCATACATTTACAATTCTATCATTGTACAAATTCTTTTATTCTCGTATAATCACGTTACTAGTGACATTTTTCTCTACCTTTGTAACAAACATTCATTCCATTCAGTAAAGTACCATGGTGTTTATTCCCAAAATTATCACATAACATAAAATACTTATATCCTTTTACCATTTATTTGTATCTTTCTCCACCATTCTCTTATTTTATTTCATTAAATTAATGTCATAAGACTAGGAGAATTACTTTTCAATCTTGATAACACATGAGACTATATCTTTATATGATGATAATGATTGTGATAATTTTTTCCATCAAAGGAATGGTTTTAACCCATCAAATAATCCATCAATTTTACTTCCTGGGTTACATATTATGTTTGAAAGTGGACTTTCTAACCTTGGGATGTTAGCCTCATACTTTTCAACATTATCATCCTCCTTCTGCCTCAGAATAAGAAATTTCCTTTGTATATTGGATCACCATTCATGAGGAACATATTTCTATAGGAAAATTTATTTAAACCCCCTCTATTTAATATTTTCTACTTCCTCATCCATATTTTTATATTTAATTAATTTCCTCCATGGATATGAATCTCCTTAGAGACGGTAAATGACAATTATAACATTTTCCCCTTTGTTACTCCCAATGTAACAAATATTTTCTCCAAGGAACATATACATTAATCATCCAAAAATGATCTTGATGCCCCAATTAATATTGGAGGGTTTTGTCTCATGAATAAATATAACATTGATCCTCTATGTTGTGGATTAGGGTACGCCATACGTGTAAAGTTGTTATTCATAACCTAAGTCATTTGTCCTAGTATGGTTATAAGCTATTCAGCACCAATTTAATCACCATCTAAACTATAATTATCATTCATAAGAGGGAAATCCAAACATAGATTAAGTGTTTTGATACTGTTTTTAGTCCTTCAACTAGTATTCACTTCTAAACAATGACAGACACTAGATTGGGTTATGAATCAAAATGAAAAATTCTAAAAGAGTAAATTATGTAACATAAATGGATTTTTTTTCATATATAATCCTTAATTAAAAATATGGTTCCATTAAGGAAATATTTTTCCATAAATCCTTAATAATGGTATTCATATAAAATATTAACTATCATATGAATATCCCCTAGGAGAGTCAAACCAGATGTATAATAAGGCCTATTATCGTGTACCAGGTTACCCCGAGTCAAGCCCAAAACACATTGTTAGAGTTTTCTCCCCTAGGTACATATGTGAAAGAACCAATTACCCTTGTAGTATCCATACATGGAGGCATTTCATAGAATATACACATAATACATACATTACAAAAATTCTAGGTGGTTCTGGTAAATTTTTCCTTAGAGTCTATCTTGTGGTTATGATCCCTAATATACATTTTCTAAATCTATTTCCTAGGTTGTTTCTAAACATATTATGATACAAAATTTCATTCCCTGACCCTAAAATCCCACAACTATTGCATTATTTTAATACATTGGAATGATTACAGGGAATCAAGTCTAAATGGAAAGATTAGTTTAGCAGTTTTGGAAAATAGATTACATACATGAACATTACATTTCAATTTCAAACATAAAAAACAACATAGAAAATACTTTTATTACTCCATTATTCCCCTATATTAACCCTGCATATCAATCATAAAAAACTTCTAGGAATCATGGGAAAATAAAACATAAGAAAGGGGTGAGATCAGATGATCGGTATGGAGAAACAATATATCGGAAGTTATCGTAAATAAGTATAAACATTTAAGGCAAGGTATAAAATTGAAACACAAGCCTTTTAAACATAATATTCAGCATAATATGGAAATAATTAAAAAAAATCCATCTAAATGTTTCACATGGATATGATACTAGTTGAATAATCACACACAACATCAATAAATAATCACACAATGAGGGAATGCATAATGTCGGACATAAGAAATATATCATCGAGGACTTGACCAAGATATCTAAAAAAAATTTTATGGCCAAGGACAAATACATATATGAAAAAAATGGGAAAGGCCTCAACCAAGTCCATATCCAATTAATCTCATGAGACCAATCGATGCATCGAGGGGATATCTCAGGCCATTATTGTCACATACTAATTCCAATGCATTCCTCTTATGAAAGGGGTGAAATAAAACTTAAACAGTCTTATTTAAAATAGAATATGAAATATTAATATTTTAACCATAAAACATGAAAGGTATAAAAATTTAACATCCACATTCAAATATATCATATCTAATTCAATAAAATATAGAAGATTGTATTGTGATAAATCTACCTCAGTCAAGAATAAAATCCAACAAAGGATATAATCATAGATAAACATAATTATTAAAACTCTTTGACAGAAATATCCCTTTTTGTTAAAATCATTTAAAAGTAACAGAATTTATTAAATATTTCATTGAAAATATATTTTTGAATAAAATTTTCCCATAACACATTGAATATTTTTAAAGGAATTAATGATTTGAAACAATCATGTATATATAAATAAATACTTAAAATTATTTTAGAAACATGGATATAAATTAAAATTATTTAAAAAAATAAATCTTCTAAACATATGAAATGATGTTCTATTTAAGGAGTCACTTCCATTAAACCTTAATAGATTCAATTTAATGAATTTGTTTGCAAATATGGACATGGATGCTATATATTTCCAAGTAAATACTTACACATATACAATCTCAGATAATAATGAGATTGAGGAATTAATCATTACCTTAGGTATGATACTATCCGTTCATGTCTAAAACATTCGCATAATGTTTTTGAACATATTATTAACATATATCAGAATCATAATAATATTTATGATACCATAAATGATTCTCTTATGAGTTTATATTACCTGTTTATTAACAATTCCAAGTAAATGCAACATTTTGGGTAATAGTCATTTTGTTTATTGTACGTGTTTGGAATTGTTATTCATGATCATATTTCTTAGATAATTATTGATTTACTTCCAGAATGTATAATTTTATTTATATACCATATATACTCATAAAGTAAATATATTTAATATATAGATATATGAAATGGAATACATTGTTCATTGAGACGGTAGACCATACACGCACCTGTAATTTATTTCTCTCTTTTATCATATTGAGTGGAATTAAGTGAATGAAATATATGTACATATATATGTATATGTTTGTGTGGTATTATAGTAGCCTTATTATTTTGTTAGGTCTACAAGGATGAATACCCCAAGAGGGGGGGTGAATCTGGGTATGACTAATTTAAAATTGAAGCCTGTTCTGATCTGGTTTCACTGTTAAGAAAAACAATCATCCCTCCCTCTCCTATTTCATAATATAAACAGAAATTAAAGAAAGCACTGGACACAGAAATTTTACTTGGTTCACCGCAAAGGGCTACGTCCAAGGAGCATACGCTGATATGTTTCCCATCGTACCAATTCCACTAAAATTCACTAGATGTGGATTACAAGGTTCGGGTACAGTCACTCTATCCCAAGCTCACTGCCTTTACAAGATTTAGGGTCAGCTCACTTCTTTCCCAAGGGTCACTCCCTGTTTCTCTCTCTCTGGCTCACTGCCAGTGGAGAGGATCACCTTCTTTCTCTTCCTTTGCTCACTACTTTTGGAAGGAATCCACTCACAGTTTATAGACATGTAGGTCTCTTCATTTTCATGAAGGAATGCATATTCTTTTGTATGTAGATGCTCTGTTGAAGCTCAACCTTCACCCATAGATGAATTTCCCTATGCTCTGAAGGTACCGAGAAATCCCCCAGCTTCCACGCAGCCCTAAATCACTACCGGAAATCAACCTTACATGGTGCCCTTCTCTAAGGTGGAACTCAAGTCTTGGTCCACAAGTCAATACTAGCACACAAGTATTTCTTAAAACTTGTGTGACTCAAGATTAAGCTTATCCAAACTTGCACGACACACTTCTTTTGCTACCCACACCACCTCAGGCGTGCAACAAACTCTTGGCACACAACTTCCTTCTCTCGCGCAGAAGTCCCACTTGCGCGACACACCACCAGTTGCCCGACCACCGAAACTGTGTGACGGGAGCTCTGAATCTTCAAATTATTGAACTCCGGTAAGAAATGAGGAGGGGTGGTCCAGTATTTATAGGCAAATTGACCACCCTACACGACGAAGCGCAAGTCAAGCCTCAGCGCACAATTCTTGGCGCGTAGGTCTCTTCCCCTACAAGTCACTTGCACGACCCACTTCCAAACTTGTGTGAACCTCTTTCCTTTGCCATATTTTGATCTTCTAATCTTGAAAAACCATAGGCGCACATTTTCTCAAGCGTTCAAGGCATCGGCGTGCGAGTCTCTTCATGGCGCGCATGTCACCTGCGCGACACCACCAATACTTGCGCGAAACTTATCCATTTTCCATATTTTAATGATCTGATCTTGAAAAACATATGGCGCCCAAGTTTCCAAGCCTTCATGTACATGGCACCACCTTGTATCTATTCTTTTTATGCTGCCTCCAGATCATCCATTCCTTTGTCGGCATTCTTGAATAAAACATGGATCATTGACCACAGCTCTTGAACTCGACATTCCACCATCAAATCCCCATTGTCAACAAATTTGTATGTCATCGTTTTGCTTTGTCAGCAATCACCACTCAGATGTCCACTTTGTCAACAAACAAAATCACCTAAAAATGCTTCCATGATAATTTGAGGGATTTTTGCCCAACAATCTCCCCCTTTGGGGTTGTTGACAACTCTTCCATAAAAAGATATATCATTACTTATTCAGCCACCATTCGCCTATCGCGATTCTGATAGCGATCAAGGATTTAATAAACACATACTCTAAGCCCACATGAGCAATGCTTGGCATGAGAAACAAGAGTAAATGAAAAGTTCATCAATGAATCACTTTATCTCTGACACCCACTGTTGACACCTAACGAATACCAATTGTTTCTAAACAGATACCAATTTTTAGAAATGTTCTTACCACTTTCCAACACCACTCTTCTGCTTTTATCACGATCCTCAGCTGTTGGGATATCTATTCTTTGATCGATCACTTCTAGCATCATCAGATTTTATACGCTCCCCCTTTCTGCTCACAGCTTCAACACCTCTTTATCCTTATTTCCTGTGTTTTCTAAGCCAAGCTCTGGCTAAGAATGTTCAACTAGTTTCAACTCCACATATCGTGCTACTCCACCTATCAGCTTCTCCCCTTATCTATCAATATTTCTTAAATATCCACACTGTCTCCCACTTGAACAATCACTATTTTCCCCCTTTCTCAAGGATCCCAAAGGTTAGTCCTTTGAAGTTTTTAACAGAGTAGAGAACACATATCAACACATTAGGGAAAACACATCATACCTCGGGGAGAGGGGAGGGGGGGTTCCACATCCACACTATTTCAAGTGCGGGGAGTCGACTGAACTCCCAGAGCTAGTCGATTCCTTTAAAATGTTTCCTTGGGTAAGGCCTTTGTTACAATGTCTGCAACCTATAGCTTTGTAGGCACATAATCCAACTTCACGATTCCCTGCTCGACATTCTCCTTTATAAAATGATACTTTATCTCAATGTGCTTTGTCCTTGAGTGATGGATGAATTTTTGGTAAGATTGATGGCACTTGAGTTATCACATTGGATTCTAATCAGAGACTTCACTTCAACTCTCATATCTTCAAGTTGTTGCTTCATCCACAATAACAGTGTGCATGATTGAGTGGCCGTAATATATTCAGCCTCCACGGTGCTTAATGAAATAAAATCTTTCTTCTTTCTAAGCCACAAAATACACAATTGACCAAGATAGAATGCAACACCTGATGTTGATTTTCTATCATCTACTGAACCGGACCAGTCTGCATCAGTATATCCCAATAACTCTATCTGTGATTTGTCAGTATATGTCAAGCCGAAGTCCACTGTGCCCTTGATATAGTGAAGTATTATTTTTACTACAAGCATGTGGATTTCTATGGGATCACTCTAATATCGCGCTTCTTGGCATGTGGTGAAAAAAATATCAGGCCTAGTCGCGGTCAATTACAACAAACATCCAATAATTTGCCTGTATTCTATGATATTAACTGCCTTTCCATCCTCATATTTTGATAATTTCATTTGGGTAGCAACTAGAGTCTTCATCTCCTTGGATTTTTCCATTCAAAACCATATCAAGACCTCCATGGCGTATTTAGATTGCGAAATAAATGTTCCATTACTTCCTTGTGTCACCTGTAAGCCAAAGAAAAATGTTAGCTCTCCAATCATTGACATTTCAAACTCATTTTTCATGAATTGAGTAAACTTTCTTCACTGAGCTTCATTGGATCCGCCAAAAATTATGTCATCGACATACACTAGCACCATCATCCTTTGATTATTTTCATTGCTGAAATAGAGATTGTAATCAACACCCCCATGATGGAAACCAAACTTCTTCAAGTACTGATCGAGCCTTGAGTACCATGCTATTGGTGCTTTTTTCAGCCCATACCATTCCTTCTTCAGCCTGAAAGCTTTGTTCTCATCCTCATGAATGAGAAATCCATCTGGCTGATCAATGTACACCTCTTTTTCCAGAACCCCATTCATGAATGCAGATTTGACATCCATCTGGAACACTTTGAACTTTCTTTGCACTGCTATGGCCAAGAATAATCTGATTGTCTCCAGCCTTGCAACTGGTACAAATGTCTAATCTAAATCTATTCCCTCTATTTGGGAGTATCCCTTGCACACTATCCATGCTTTGTTTTGAATCACAGTTCCATCTTCTTTCATCTTGTCGTGATAGAACCATTTAGTCATAATTAAATTCTTGTCTGCTGGCCTCGAAACAATCTATCATGTCTGGTTCTTCTCAATATGATCAAGCTATTTATTCACATCTTGAACCCAGTTTTCATCTTCAGCTGCATCGGAAAAACATTTTAGCTCCACCTGAGATAAAAACGATGATGGTTGTAATGATTTCATTCTTCGAGTCTGAACTAGAGCTGTCTGATTACCAATGATATTCTGGTTATCAATTTCAGATCGACTCTTTGGATTCCTTGCAGACACACACTTGACACTTTCTTGTTCATCATCAGTATCATCTTCTCATTCAGCATTTGCCACTTCTACTCCACCTGTGTCACTTACCTCATCATCACTTTCTTCCAGAAACTGTTAACTAGGTCATTGAGTATTCTGTTCATTTTTGACTATAGTGACATCATTTCTCTCAACAATTTTTCCCAGCCTCTTGTTGAAGCATTATTATGCTTTTCTTTTCCGTGTGTAGCCAAGGAATATCCCCTCATATCCTCATGACTCAAACTTCCTATGATTTTATTTTTTGAGAATGAAACACTTTCTTCCAAATATTAGAAAGTATTTCAAAGTTTGAATCTTTCCGTAACATAGTTTATAAGGAGTCTTATCTTACATCGGACACAACAAAGACCTGTTCGAAACATAGACTGTTGTCAAAACTTCTTCCTTCCAAAATTTCTATGGTAGGTATTTATCAATAAGAATCATTCTGGCCATGTTGTTGATGATCAAATTTGTCCTTTCCACCACTGCATTCGGTTGGGAAGTTCTCACTAATGAAACTTGATGCCTTATTCCATGTTTCTCGAGATAGTCTTCGACTTGGATGTTTGTGAATTCCATACCGTTATCAGTACGAAACATCAGAATTTTCTACGCAAGCATCCTTTCTGATTCCCTCTTATACTGCTTGATACAACTGAACACCTCTATATTATGGGTAATGACAAATTCCCAAGCCATTCTTCTATAATCATCAATGAAAAGAACATAGTACCTTTTCCCATTTATGGATTATGGTGAGATAGGTCCACATACATCAGCATGAACCAATTCAAGAACTCTGGTTGATTTCTGTTCCTTTGGCCTATATGTCTTTCTGATGATCTTCCCTTTTTGACAAGAATAACATGTATGAGTACGACCATGTGATAGTTTGGGAAGGTCTCTAGCAGCATCAAATTTTACCAGATCATCCATGGATGGTTGACATAGGTGACGAAGTCACTTATGCCATATCTGGTTTTCTTCCTCTCTAGATAAAAGACACAAATCTTCTTCCCCACTTATAAGGTAAAGATTTACCTTTTTCCTTTTTCCTTGTAGAACAACTGTTCCATCTTTTTCTTTAACAACACACATCTTCTTGGTAAATCGAATAGAGTGCCCAGAGTCACATAATTGACTGACACTAAGTAAGTTATGACTAAGCCCCTCTACTACCAAGACATCAGCACGTCTTATTTCTTTTCCCCAAAATTTGGCCTTTCCAAAACCAACAATCTTCAGACCTTCATCATTCCCAAACTTGAAAACTGCTTCTTTGTCATATTTTATGTCTGTAATTAGATCATAGTTCCCTATCAGATGGTATGTGCAACAACTCTCAAGGATTCATATTCTATAACTATCTGAAGATTTAATGGCAATTATAGCAACTACTGCCATTTCTTCTTTCTGCTTCTTTGTCCAAACTTTTTCCTTCCCACTTGGCATAGGCTGAGACTACTGTTGTTTCTTAGTGTATTATGGACCAGCTTCATCTTTCAGAGCTGCAAATATATTCTAAACTTTTAACTCACTAGTCAGTTTATTGATCTGCTTCTTGAGAAAATTTTGATTCTACTTTGGCACATTTATTTGAATGGTCGAAGTGCAGAACCTAGCCATGTTCCCAAATCCTTTTCACCAAAAACAGTGTCCTTCAAAATATGTTCTGGAAAACCTCTCTCTGTTTGGCTTCCACCTCTGTTCCTGTTCCCTTTGGAATCTTTTGGCTATGGAACACACAGACTTTGAATTTCCCACCTTACCACAACAATAACACCTGATATAAGGTGCATTCCTTTGTGATACTTCAGCACTACAAGTTTCCCATTTGGATCTCTGAATATTATGATTCTGTTTTGTGCCCAAATATACCTTCAATTTCGAGACGGGTGCTTACGGTATGACATCAACTGCCACAGATTTTTGTTTCTTATCAAGACTTGAATCAACCATAGAATTTTATCTTTATTTATGCTTCACTCTTGCTGAACTACGAGCCTCCTCTTTCATCTTCTCTAACTTCTGAATGGCTTTCCTTTCTGATATCACATTGGGGTCAAGAGTTTTTCTTGATCATTCATTTTTCGTCACAGACTAACCACTACTTCTTCAAGATCATTTATAGGTCTGACTAGCTCCTTTCCTGTTTTAGTCAAAGAATCAATTCCATTCATTTGTTCCTCAATTTTAAGCTTATTCTCAATACTATTTTCTGAGCTCTCTTGTGATGAGGATTTTTGTTTTTCATCTTCTTCTAACAGCTCAGACATTTCTTCATCCTGTTGTTGCATATAGAGTTTGGCATCACGAACCACATTATCATCTTTCTTCATTTTTGATCTCCAAATGTCTATCTCCTCAAGAGCTGCTTCCAATTTGGTTTCCATATCAAATCTCCCTTCAATTTCTTCTTCTTATTTAGCGTCAGCTTCTTCCTTTTTCTGAGAACTACCAAAAATTGCCACAATAGAATTTACCCCATGATCTTTGCAATTTTCTATCTCCTCAACCTCTTCATCCATAGACTCATCTGAACATTCAAATTCTAGTGAAAGAAGATTCTTCTTCTTGAAGAAATTTCTCTTGAATTGTTTCTTCCCTTTCACAATTGATGAAGACTTATTCTTGGTAATTTTGACTTAATATTCATCATTTTCTTCTTAATAATTTTTCGGCAATCTTGCAGCAAGATGGCCAACTTATCCACATCTAAAGAAAGCAAGTGGAAGTTTTCCTTTGAACATTCTTTTTTCTCTTTGAATATTCGAGGAAAGGAATGACATAACCTCATCTGTCTCTTCTTCATCCCAAGAATATTCAATGGTGAGATTTTTCATGGCCTTAAATGCCATCTCTTTGGATTTTCCCTTTTCCACAGCCTCATCATCATTCATCATCTCATATGCGACCAACGTATTGTACATGTTATCCAGTTTCAGCTCTTTGGGATCTTTATCTTCTAGTACAGAAACTTTCAGATTGAACTAAGGTGGAATATTCCTCAAGATGCGCTTTACGATATTTATGTCTTCAATGACTTTACCGAGGCCTCACATATCTTCCACAACAATATTTACCTTGTCAAAGAATGAATCAACAGACTCATTTGGGTTCATCATCAGATCTTCATACTTACTCCAGAACACTTGCAGCTTTGCCTCTCTGACCTTTTTATCTCCTTCATATATATTCAATAGCTTTTCCAACATGGCATGTGACGTTTTTCATGACATCACATTTGTATAGGTAGGATTGGATAGGGCTCCCACTAATGCATTAATTTCTTTGGCATCTGTGTGAAACCCTCTACGTTCAGCTTCTGATAATGCGCGACTATTAATATCAGCTGTTATGCCATGCATTGCTGCAATGAATACATCCATTCCCAATGATCAGAAGTAGTGTTGCATCCTATTATTCCATAGCTGAATGTTGTTCCCATCAAATATCAGAATCCATTTATGATTGGTGACCTCCATTGAAAGAAGATCTAATATCAACATTTCCCTCTGATAACAATTGTTAGGTCCACAAGGCTGAATACCCTGAGAGGGGGGGGGGAGAATCAGGGTATGACTAATTTAAAATTGAAGCCTGTTCTGATCTTGTTTTGCTGTTAAATAAAACACTCTTCTCTCTCTCCTTTTGCACAATATAAACAGAAAGTAAAGCAAGCTCAGGACACATCAATTTTACTTGGTTCACCGCCTAGGGCTATGTCCAAGGAGCATACACCGACAGGTTGCTGGTCGTACCAATTCCACTAAACATCACTAGCTGTGGATTACAAGGTTTGGGTACAGTCACTATGTCCCAGGCTCACTGCCTTTACAAGATTTAGGGTCATCTCACTGCTTTCCCAAGGGTAACACCCTGTTTCTCTCTCTCTGGCTCACTTCCTATGGAGATGATCACCTTCTTTCTCTTCCTTTGCTCACTGCTCTTGGAAGGAATCTAGTCACAGTTTAAATACATGTATGTCTCTTCATTTGCATGAAGGAATGAATCTTATTCTTTATGTCGACGCTCTATTGAAGCTCAACCTTCACCCATAGATGTATTTCCCTTTGAACCTAAGGTACCGGGCAATCTCCCAGCTTCCAAAAATCCCTAAATCACTGCAGGAAATCAACCTTACTGGGTGCCCTTCTCTAAGGCGGAGCACAAGTATTAGTGCGCAAGTCAACACTGGCACACAATGTTTTGATAACACTTGCGCGACTCAAGCTTAAGCTTCTCCAAATTTGCGCGACGCACTTCCTTTGCTGCCCAAACCACCTCAGGCACACAACAAATACTTGGCGCGTAACTTCCTTCTCTGGTGCGTAAGAACCACTTACGCGACACAACACCACTTGCGCGAACACCACACCTGTGCGATGGGAGATCTGAATCTTCAAAGTGATGAACTCATGTAAGAAATGAGGAGGGTTGGTCTAGTATTTATATGAAATTTGACCACCCTACACAATGGCGCGCAAGTCAAGCCTCGGCGCGCAAGTCTCGGCTCATAGGACTCTTCCCCTACAAGTCACTTGCGCGACCCACTTCCAAACTTGCGCGAACCTCTTTCCTTTGCCATATTTTGATCTTCTGTTCTTGAAAAACCATAGGCGCGCATGTTCTCAAGATTCTAAGGCATCAGCGCACAAGTCTCTTCATGACGCGCAAGTCACCTGCGCGACACCACCAATACTTGCGTGAAACTTTTCCCTTTTCCATATTTTGAAGATCTGATCTTGAAAAACATATGGAATGCATGTTTCCAAGACTTCATTTACATGGAACACAAGTCCGTTTTATAAAAACCACTTTTCGACATTTGTCGATTTTCAGGCCCAAAAATTTGGAAAACACTAGAAAACAGTGCCACCTTGTATTTGTTCTTTTTATGCTGGATCCAGATCATCCATTCCTTTGTCGAAATTCTTGAATCAAACATGGATTGTTGACCACAGTTCTTGAACTCGAAATTCCAACATCAAATCATCTTTGTCAACAAATCTGTATGTCCTCGTTTTGCTTTGTCAAAAATCGCCAATTATATGTTCACTTTGTCAACAAATAGAATCACCTCAAAAATGCTTCAATGATACCTTGAGGGATTTTTGTCCAACATATTTCTTATATTTTACAATTATACATAATATATATTTTTTATAATAATTCTTGGATGGTGAACGTGGAAGTTGAGTCTCATCACGTTTCTGAGATGGTAAGTAGTACGTACGCCCAAGCGACGATATCATTTCTATAATGGTTTAATGAAATGGATTTGTATGGAATATTAATTTTATAGAAATAATACCATGTTATATTTGTTATTAAAACTATTTATATTCATCATTATACCCGTGAAAATATAGTATAGATGAAAAATAGTTTACACCATGATGTGGATACGGTAAGTTGTGCGTACTCACACACAGTGGTATTGTTTTTCATAGGATGGGTGAAGAGAAGAATATGGTTTTACCCGAAAAATAAAAAGATATCAACATATATTAGTTACTGGATTTATTATTTTAGTGTGAAAAAAAATTATTAATAGGATGTCTAAGAATAAAATAACGTTGAATGAAGGGATAAAAGGATCAACTCTTCTTCGGGTATCTCCATTTGATTTGCAAAAAAGGACTCATTAAGTTGGTTTCTACCCAAAGGTAAGCCTCTAGGATTAATTTATGGATATGTGGATGATATTTTGGTGTGGTGTGGTGGATCCAAAGGGATTTGGAGGTTTTAATTAAAGAGAAGGAGAAGTTCCCTTTTATAAGAGAGGTGAGGGGAACTTTAGGAAGAGCTTGAAATATTTTTTTATTATAAATTTATTTTCAGTTAATAATAGATCCAAATATATTAATTTCAATTATAAGATGATTATGGGTCTAAATTCTATAATAGAATAATTTTTAGAAATGTTTATGTCTTGAAACCAACCTTGTTGTTTGGTATTAACCCTTATTTAAAGAGTTTCTCTCTTACCGTGTCTTCTCGTATATTTAAACTATATGGTTAATATAGTCACTATAAAATGAAAAGAGTTCCTCAATGAGATACTAAATGAAATTTGTAATATTATATATGTAATTTGGACAAATATTAGATTTTTATTATTTTTATATCGTTTAATAAAATAGTATTCATTTTACATACTTATTTTTGTCAATAACGACACTGTTTTGTAATTGATATTTTTAAAGTAATAGAATCTTGATTAGTTAAAAAAAATCATTAAATAAAATATAACATGTTATAATCGTCGAAAAAATTAGTTTATGGAATAATAACTTTTAAAAAATATATATTTTAATATTTAAAATATCATTTATTTGATTTTTTCATTATTAAAGAAAATACTCCATTATTATTTTGTCATAAGTAGATTTAGCTATTCAATGTTTAAAAATTAAAAATAAAATACCATGATTTAGTAAATATTGTTTTATTTATAATTAATATTTATATTTTAATATATCAGTTATATAACTCTAATTAAAATTGGTTTAGTTATAAGTTACATGTTTATGTTATATTTCCCTTTACTTTAAATTAAATATTATAACATGTCATTTCCACACCCAAGTGGCTCCCTGGGGTCCTGAAATATACCTCAAGATGATAATGGTCGACCATATATCATCCAATAGGATTAATACACATGTTAGGTTAGTTATATATTATTATAGTATAAAGTTTTACCCATATTTACTTGATTTACCCTTTAACCATGGTAAATGAAAACAATTTTCTGAAGTTACTATTCATTATATCCAATACTGAAAGGTAACTTTTTATAAAAATGGGGCCTTATTATTCCAAATATGGAATCTATTTTTCCAAATTCAAAACACAAAATTGGCATAAATTAATTTATAATTAATTGTCATTGTTAAATTTAGAAAGTAGGTTATTAAGAAGTAAAAATTATCAAATGACTGACATATGTTTATGTTCAATTTTAATGAAAAAATTGGATTAAATGATTAAATAGTAATCCATTTATACTTTTAAATAGTTAAAAAAGTTAATATAACTACATAAATAATTTAGATGAAAAAGCAATTTTGAATTAAAATGTAGTATTTTTACTATTTATTAAAATATGAAAGTTATCAAAAAAAATAAAAAAAAATTTATTTTCATGCCCCAACCCCAATTACCTAGAGTCGGTGCATTATTAAATAACATTTACATGATCCCAAGAGAACAATTCTTGAAAGAATGATTATTTTTGTTGATTTTGATGTACCAGATAAAAACATATGTTTTTCATTACATCGTGAAATAAAGAAAACAACATTGTGTCCCCTTTTTGACCACACTCATATCATTTGGCCTATCCCTGAAGGTTATTAATAATATAATTCATCAAATCGTGGGAAAAATAAAACATAAGAAAGTGGAAGGCTTGAATGATCTGTACGAATAATAATATAGAAGAAACTATCATAATAAGTATAAACATATATGGTAGTGTATAAACTAAAAAACAAGCATTTTAAACATAATAATCAGTATAATATGGAAAAGGCAAATAAAATAATGTAATTTAATTATTCACATGGATATTATACTAGTTGAATAATTAAATTTAATATCAATAGAAAATTTCATAATGATGGAATGCATAATCTGAGACATCGTAACCACATAGTCTAGGCCTCGTGCCAGGACTACCAATAAAATTTTGTCTAAGCCTTGTGCCAAGACACTAATTTTTCACATGAGACATACTAATGAATAAAGAAGATATATAGGGATCCACATCACATAATAAATACAATGTATTCCTCATATGAGAAGGTTGAAACAAGACATAAAAAATTATATTAAAACTAGCATATGATATGTTAATACTTTAACGATAAACCATGTATGGTATAAAAAAAGTGTATCCATAGACAAACATATCACAAAACATTCAATTCAATATGGAAGATTATATCATTCTAAATCAACTTCAAACAAGTGTAAAATCCATCAAAGGATGTTGATATAGATAAATTCAATACTATTTTAGAGAAATATCTTTTTCTATTTTGAAATCATTTAAAAGTAACATAATTACAAAAGAAAAAATTTATTTTGAAAATATTATTATAAGCTTACAAGGGAATCTTTGAAAGTATTATAATGGAAGAAAATGCATACACCTGCCTGATAAGTTAAAAAACATTCTTACCTTAATTTGTCGAAAGGGTCATAAAGCATATTGTTTGGATAAAGATGGAACGATTCCTTTCAAAAAAATTTATTGAAAGTAAAAAATGTTATAAATTACTTTCACCCTTATCCTAGGAAATATTAAAAATTTTTGAAATATATTTTTATGAAACATGGATGTGGATGATAAAGAAGTCCCAGTAGATACATACGTATAAACAAACATATATAAATAAAGAGATAATAAAATTTACCATTACCTTGTATTCATCCTTAGCCAGGGGTACATTAACCTTTGATATAATAGTTAAATAATTTTTATTAAATTAATCATGAATCTACACACATAAATATGACATCATATATGATCTTCTAATATTAATTTATTAATAATATTATAGAGGTATCATTTTTTGGATCTTTACTAACTAAATGACCCAAAGGACTTAATTTTTATTTATTTCTTGATAAACCCCCTTTTAAGGAGAAAGGGTGAAACTTCACATGACTTCAAAGACATATATATAAATATAACCCACTCAAAAAACAAGACTACTAAAAATTCCCTGCCCCAGCATGAACGTCGTTATGGAAAGCCTCCACCAAAACATGGCTAGTTAGTGAGCTATCCCATAAAAAAATGCATGGGCCTAGAACCAATGGCTAGGCCATACCCTCTAAATCTTCTGAATCCAAGTAACCATGCATAGTGAAAGATACCTATTCTGAAACCACATCTGATGCATTCCCTAGTATAAATTCAGGGGCAAGACGACATCCAAAATTAAAACCATAAAATGAAAAAGTGAAAAATTACAAAAACATCCATTTTAAATGGTTTTAGTAGAACTCCAATACAGTCTAAGAACTTTCATCTATCCACCACTATCCAAGAGACTCAACCCCTAAACCATAGTGGCTTCCGATTCATCAAAAAAGATCACCACTGCTTCATCAAAAAAAATAAAAAACACTACTGCAACATCTCAACTTCTTGTTCCATCATGAGTTCATACTAATTCAAACCATCACAAGTTCTTCCACAGAGGAAATACCAATAAAACAGATTCAGAACAAGCATGACCAAAGTCGAAATGTAGGTCCAACAAGCCACCAAGCAAATCATCAACCCAAGAATGCCGGAGGAGCAATAATAACCATCATGCAACACAAAACAACAAGATTCCCTGAAAATATTAATCCATAGAAAACCAACCCAAAAAATCAGAAATTGAAAGAAAGCAACAGACGAATCAAAAATTGAGAAAGACGAACAACGGTCGAGAGAGAGAACCCATCAACATGCTTGGACGTGGTAGATCAACCAATCATATCCTATCACTGCAAACAGTTCGACCAAAGAAGACCGCTAAAAACCTTTAAAGAATTCAATCTATCGTATCATGACTATAAACCTCAATGTCTAACAAACCAGGATGATTCTACACCACCAGAAACCATGATCCCACAAACTCTCTAATGAGTGAGTCGGTGAACAAAGCAACCTCATTGCAAACCGCTCTTATGCCTGAGTATCGTGAACCGAAGCACCACATAGTCCGAGCATGAAACCTCAGTAGGAGGGATAGATAAAAGAATAAATGAAACCCCATAAGAGTTTATAGAATATCCACCATGGGGGGGGGATGAAGGTAGCGGTGGGGGAAAACCTAACGATGAAAGCCCCTTACGGGCTCATCCTCTCCTCCCATCATTGTTTTGGGTTTTAACTCATTCATTTTACTTCATATGTTTTCTTATGAAAGTCACGCATGTTATGGATATGATGTATTTTATTCATATCCAAAATGATGTTATGTTCTTAAACATTATTTTTAATCATCAAATTTAAATTATTCTTGAATGGTTACGTTGGGTAATAAATCTCATCGTGTTTGTGGAGACAGTAATCTGTATGTACGCACGAGTGACAATATCAATCTATTGATGGTAAAATTGTATGTAATTTAATGGTATATAATATATAAAGAATACTTACCATGTTATATTAATTATTTATATCAATTATACTCATTAATATACCCATCCAAATAATGATGTGTTGAATAACAAAATACACCACAACGTGGAGGCGGTAAGACATACGTATGCACATATGACGACTTTTCCATTCATAGGATGTATTGAATAATGAATATGGTTGTACAATATTTATAATAAAATAAAAGTATATATAATGTACTATATTTATTATTTTTTTATGTAAACAACAATGAAAAGGGAACCTTAAGAATAAAAGAACTTTGAATGAGGTGATGAAATTATTACCTCGTCTTCGGGTGTTTCCTTTTGATTTGATCAAAATGGCTCCTTATGATGGATTTACGACCAAAGTAAGGCCTTTAGATTGATGTGATGGTAGTGAGTATGGCATTTTAACAGGGGTTGGTCGAGCCAAAAGGCCTGGGATGTGTGAATTTGAGATAAGGGGTAGTTCCCTTTTATAAAATAGGTTAGGGGAATATTAGGAAAAGATTGAAATATTATTTTATTATACAATAATTTCTGATTTCTAATGGCTAAAAAAGAATTTATTTCTAGGATAAGGTGGTTCTTGATCGAGAACCTCTCAAAATGTTGGTTTTAGACGTGTTTTGGTAACCATATTAACAGTATCATTTAGATTTAACTCTTAGATTAATAGTTTACCTTTGACCATGTATTCTTGTTTAATTATAAAAAATGGTTAATAAATATACTATAGAAAGACAAGAGAACCCAAAGTGGCTCAGTATTTACATATATAACATTATCTAAGTCTTTTTGCTAATCATTATATTTTTTGAGATATTATATCATTTAATAATATAGTAGTTGTTTTAAAAACTCATTTATGTCAATTTTGACTCTATTGGTATTTTGTTTTTGTGAAAATCATAAAAACATTATCACTTAAAAAAATACATTAAATGAACCAAATAATTTCATATTCACTTATAATATTATTGGACGACATCACAACTTTAAAATTCTCTTAATTTTTATATTTATAATAACATTAATTAGTTTGTTTCATTAATAAGGAAAATACCGCATCATTATTGTGTCATAAATAAATATATTTATTTTATGTGTAAAAATTACAAATAAAATATAATGATGTATGAAAAACTTTTATCTTTCTAATTACTATTTATAGTCAAAGATATCAATTATATGACCTCATATAACATTTTTTGACATGAAGATACATGCTTATGTTATTTTTGTCTTTACATTAAATTAATTAATATAAAATGTCATTATCACACCCAAGTGGATCCATGGGGTCCCAAAATCAACCAAAGGGTTTCCTTGGACAGGAATGTATTAGAAAAGTATATTAAGAAGCGTATTATTGTAATTTAATATTATTATAATATTATTTATTATCCTTATTTATTGGATTTACCCTTTAACCATGAAAAATTAAATATTTACAAAAGTAACTATTCATAGTTTCTAAAAATAAAAGTTATCTATTTAAACAATTTGGAAATCCTAATTCCAAATATGGATTCCATTTTTCCAAATTCAAACCATAGAAGTTGAAAAAATTAATTTAAAATTAATTCCATTGTTAATACCAAAAAGACGGGGTTTAAAAAATAAAAACTAGCAAAAGATTAACATGTGTTTATGTATAATTTATATGTGAAATTGCATAAAATGACCTAAATTATATTAAATGATAATAATATAGTCTAATTATACTCTAAAACCACTCCTATTTATAATTTAATAGTATAAATTATTTCGATTAATATAGTTGTTTTTAATTAAAATTTAGTATTTTCACTATTCATGAAAATACGAAAGCTATAAGAAATGTACCAAAAATTTATCCAAATTAAAATATTATGCCCCACATTATAAGAAGAATTTAATTTCATAAAATTTAACAAATAAAAGTGTCAAATATTGGATTTAAAAAGGGTTCTTCATTAAAAGGTGGAAAAAAATGGATTCTTGAAAATAAATAATTCTTATATCAGAAAATTTAAATTTGTCCTTATATTATATATAAGAAACATAAAATATTAATGTTAAAATTATGTGGGATATATATGAAATTAAAAATTAGGTAATTAATATTCAGAACCACTTTTTAAATGTCTAGTTTTATAGTTCATGGTGCGCTGGAATTCAGTGTTGTGTACATCACACACTATTGTATTATTCGAAGATAAATGTATCATGGAAACATGGGGTGTTTAATTCTTATATCCTTCAATGAATCACATCCTCAAAATTTGAAATTGTTCTTTAAAAATAAAAGGTTAATGAAAATATAAAATACCTTTCTATAAACCCAAATCAGAAATAGGGTTAATAAAATATAGTCTTAATAATAGGGGAAGGAAAATGAAAAAGTCACCACCAAGTTAGGAATTTGGAAAGGAGAAAATTGGGGGAAAATATAATTGGGGGAAAACTTAAATATTTACAAGGAGTTATTGAGGTCATCAATCACAAATATGTTAATGGAAAATTGAGGGCCTCATGTCCATAAATCTATGATGATTTAAAATTACACCATTTCAACAAAACATAATGTATTAGAATAAAAATATTTGGTTTTAATATACTTTCACTAAATATTAAGACTTAATTTATTCCTAGAATAAGAAAAAAAAGAGTACTAGACAAGTATAATTACAACCTTTAACTAATTTTTACCACAAACACATCTTTCACTCCAAAACATAATAGAACAGAAAAATATTCTTTTTTTCAGAATCGTATAAGGTTCAAAATATTAAATATACCATTTATGTCAAGAAAACTATTTTTTAATAACCAGGGAATTACTATAGCCTTGTTTTAGGTGATAAATCCTTGTGACACTTTGGTTGTGGGTTCGATTCCTATAGATTTGTTCGACGCAATGAGTTATCGCCTGACCTACAGGTTTTAATTTTTCTAAAACTATAGTATTATAATATTCAAAAAATAAGCTTATGAAAAGTTCTAACTTTAAACAATGCTATCCAATGTTCAACAAAATCCATTCCAACTATTATAGATATCTAAGATACTTCTCTACAAACTCTCTCTAAAAGGTCTCTAAATTCCAAAATCAATTGTAACATCAGTTTCCCGAAACAACATAAAGTTTCTCATATTTTTACATAAGGAAAATATGATTACCTTCATCATATTAAAACCAAAATGAAAATAAAATTTACTTATTTAAAATCCATATATATATATAACATTCTTCTTATAACCAGAATATAATTATTAAATCCAATAACCCAAATACATTAATTATTCCACTTCAACTATAGTAACATCATAAGCTCGGCCATGAACCCTTAGCCTTTTATGATGTACGTTTCCTTGGTGCTTATTACATTAATTTTCATAATTCCCCATTTCAATAAAATTGTAGCAGTCAACATCTACAGAACGTTTCATTCTCTTACAATCATGAGACTGGTGACCTTTTCTCTATATTTGTAGAAAACTCCCATTCCTTTTGGGCATGTACTAGGGTGATTCTTCCCACAATTATCACTTAATAGAAAATACTTCTTTCCCTTTTTCACATTACCTATCTCTTACTCCACCTTTGTCTTCTTCTCTTGCTTTACTTTAATTTTATAATACATAGAGAATTCTTTTTATGTCTTAATAGCACACAAGACTATATCTTCGTATGATGAGAAAAATTGTGAGACTTATGCTCAATGGAAAAATGTTTTTAACCCATTAAATAATTGGCCAATATTACTCCTTTGGTTGTGTATATAATATGTTGCATGCCTTGATAACTGTGTAAAGCTATCCTTATACTTTGCGACATTCTCATCCTCCTTTTTCCTCAAACATAGAATTTTTTTCCATATCCACTCATTGGTCATGAGGAAAGTATTTTTGTAAGAAAATCTCTTAAAAATCCATTAATTATATATTTTATACTTCTTCATCCCCCTTTGACTTTTTAATTAAGGACCACCATTTATCTGCATCTCTTGTGAGGGGATAAAATTCCATGAAAACATTTTGCCTTTCGCTACTCTCCAAAGCATGAAATTTTTATCTAAGGAAATTATTCATTGCTTAGGTACACTGGATTTTTAGTCCAATTGAATGTTTGTGGTTTTTTTCTCATGAATAGTTATAACATTGATACTTTAAATTTTGGATCTAGGTGCTCCATACAAGTAATGTTATTATTCATAACCAGAGTGAGTTTTCTCTGTATTGTTATAAGTTATTCAGCAATGGTTGCATAACAAGATCCACTATAATTATCTTGAGTAGGAGGGATATAACTACATGGATTACGTGCATTAAGATGATTTCCATTACTTACACAAGGCATCATTTCTAAACAATGGAATAAAGTATATTAGTTTATGAATCACAATACCTAATTCTAATCTTGTAAAATTCATACCATAAATTGAGCATTTTATGCGTAAAATCCATAATCATAAAAAAAATGTTTTCTTTGAGGAGTTATTTACTCACAAATCCTTCATAATGGTTTCTAAAGAAAAAGTGAATTATCCATAGAATATCCCCCTGAAGTTTCATAACCAACACTCTAGCAAGGCCCATTGTGGTGTACCGGGATACCCCTGGTCAAGCCCGAAACTCCTTGTTGTATTTTCCACTCCTTGGTACATTTGTGCCAGAGCCACCTGTACCTGATCCTATCTATATAGGGATATATTTCATGGAAAATAAAAAAATTTATACATTACCAAAATTGTAGGAAGATCTTCTATATTAATCATCAAAGTCTATCTTAGTGTATAATTCTCTAATAGTTTTTTTTTCTAAATATAGCTTCCATGGATTGTTACAAAATTTCTATAATACCAACTATAACCCCCTGGCCCCAGTTACCCATAGTTGGTGAATTGTTAAATAACATTGGCATGATCAAAATAGATCATGTCTCCAAAGACCACTTAGCTTAGTAGCCTAGGATGTACTAGATACATACATAAGTTTTCAATTACATCATGAAATAAATAAAACAACATTGTGTCCTCTTTTTTAAGAAACTCATATCCTTTGGACTATCCCTATAGTTTATTCATAATATACTTCTTCACATCCTGGGAAAAATAAAACATAAGAAAGGGGTGATCTCAGATGATATTTAAGGATAACAACATAGCAGAAACTATCATAAATAAGAATAAACATTTAAGGAAATGTATTAGACTAAAACAAAAGACTTCTAAACATAAACTTTTGAATAACTTCTCAAAGATAAATCAGATAATTCCATTAACTTATTCACATGTAAATTCTACTAGTTCAATAATCACATGTAATATCAATTTCAAATTTCATAATGATGGAATGCATAATGCCATACATCATAACCATATAGTCAAGGACTCGAGCCAAGACTAAAAATATGATTTTGTCAAGTCCTTGTGCTAAGAAGCATGTTTTTATTATGAGACATACCGATTCATCGTGGAGTTATAGCGGGATCCACCCGTCACTTACCAAGTCCAATGCATTCCTCATATGAGAAGGTTGAAACATAACATAAACATTCATATTAAAACTAGCACATGAAATGTCAATATTTTCACTATAAACCCTGAATGGTATAAAAATAACACATCCACTATCAAACATATCAAAAAACCTTCAATACAATGAAGAATATTATATCATTATAAATAAACATCAAACAAGTGTAAAATCTGTCAAAGGATGTTGACATTGAAATGAAAACTATTTGAGAGAAATATCTATTTCTATTTTGAAATAATATAAAATTCACATAATTATAAATGAAAAAATATATTTTGAAAATATTCATATAATCTTGTAAGGGAAGCTTTAAAGGTTTTATAATGGAGGAAAATAGCCGTACCCACCGAATCAGTTAAAAAACATTATTATCTTAATTTGTCAAAAAGGTCAAAAAGTACCTTGTTTGTAAAACGATGGAAATATTAATTTAAAAACATTTTATTAAAATTCAAAAAACGGTATAAATAAATTTAACCCATATTATAAGAAATAGTAAAATTTTTGAAATAAATTTTTAGGAAACACAGATGTGTATGATAAAGAAGTCCAAGAAGATACTTATGTATAAACAACCTCGGATAAATAAAGTGATTATAAAATAAACCCATAACTTGTATTCTTACTTTATTGAGAGTATGTTAACCTTCTGTATAACAGTTAGATAATTTTTATTAAATTATTCTAGAATCCACATACATAAATTTTATATCATATATGATCGTCTACTTTTTATTTGTTAATAATATTTCAGTAGTACCAATCTTTTAGGTGTTAACTGGTTCAATTTCCTTTATATGGTTAGTTATGTAAGCCATGTTTGTTATGGATATGATTTATATTATTCATATCTATAATTATATTGAGATTTAAAAATTATTTTAAATCATCAAAATAAAAGTATTCTTGAATGTTTATGACGGGGAATGAATCGAATCGTGTTCGTGGAGACGGTAATCCATACATACAAATGAGCTAAATTAACATTATATTCATGGAAAAATCATATGTAATTAGAATATATATCATATATAAAGAATAATTGACATGTTATATTGATCATTTAAATAAATTATACTTATTATTACACCAGTACAAATAATGATGTGTTGAATAACAAACTACACCATGACGTGGAGACGGTAAGCCGTACGTGCACATGTATGGTGACTTTGTCAATCAAATGATTGATAGAATAAAGAATATGGTTGTACCATATTTATATTAACATGAAATTATGACAAAGATACAGGATTTATTATTTTTGATATGGAAAAAACAAAGAAAGAGGAAGTGGAAGAATAAAAGAACTTGGAAAGAGGTGATGAAATTATTACCTCTTCTTCGGGTGTTTTCTTGTGATTTGATCCAAAGGTCTCCATAGGTTGGATTTATGATCAATGTATGGACTATAGGTTTAAGTGAGGATAGTTGTAAGGATATTTTATCAATGTTTATTTGAGAGAAAAGGCTTTGGATGTGTGAATTTCAGAGAAGGGGAAGTGCCCCTTAATAATAGAGGTGAGGAGAACATTAGGAAAATATTGAAATATTATTTTATTAAAAAATAATTTTCAGTTTCTAATGGCTCCAAAAGAATTTATTTCGAGGATAAGGTGGGGCTGGGTCATGAAACTCTCTACCAATAGGTTTTAGACAAGTTTAGGTAACTATATCAACCTTTTCATTTAGATTTAACTCATAGTTAAATAGTTTAACTTTTACCGTGTATTGTGGTATTATTATAAAAAATTGTTAATAAACATACTCTAACAACAAAAGAGAACCCAAAGTGTTTTATTATTGAAATATATATACTTATATATTTCCTTTGGCCTAACCTTAGATTTTTAGAAATATTATATAATTTCATAATAGAGTATTTATTTTAAAACTCATTTCTGTCAATTTTGGCACTATTTGGTATTTTTTTTGAAAGTCATAACAACATTATCACTTCAAACAAAATAAATTGATTCAACCATATAATTTCATATTCATCTATAAAAGTCATGTATTGGATCAATACATTCAAATTATATTTATTTTAAGATATATAATATCATTTATTTGATTCCTTCATTAATAAGGAAAATACAACATCATTATTCTGTCATAAATAAATATAATTATTTTATGCCTAAAAATTATAAATAAAATATCATGATGTATTAAATCATATTATATAAATAATTAAAACATTTAGTCTAATATATCAATTATATGACCTCATATAGAAATTTTTTTACAAAAAGATACATGCTTATGTAATTGTGGTCTTTACTTTAAATTAATTAATATAAAATGTCATGATCACACTAATGTGTTCCCATAGGGTCCTGAAATAGACCCAAGGATTCCCATGGTCAAAAATTTATTAATAATTAGTTTTCAGACACATGTTACGGTAATTTATTATTATTATTATAATATTAGTTTTAAACCTTATATACCAGATTTACCCTTTAACCATGGTAAATAAAATATTTACTAAAGTAACTATTCATATTGTCAAAAAAATAAAAGTTACCAATTTAAAACATTTTGACAACCTAATTACAAATATGGAATCATTTTTTCCAAATTCTAAACACAGAAGTTGATGATATTAATTTAAACATAATTTTTGTTGTTAATACCAAAAAGTCGGTTTTTAAGAAGTGAAAACTATAAAAAGATTAACATGTGATTATGTTAAATTTAAAAAAGAAATTACTTAAAACGAACTAAATTATATTAAATAATAAAAAAATTATCTAATTATTCTTTAAAACCACTCAAATATATATTATAACACTATAAAATATTTCGATTAAAAAAGTTATTTTTAATTAAAATTTAGTTTTTTTCATTATTAATCAAAATATGAAAGTTATCATAAAAGTACCAAAAATATATCCAAACTAAAATTTTATGTCCCTCTTCTAATGAATAATTTAATTTCATCAAATTTAATATATAAAAGGGTCAAATATTGGATTTAAAAATGGTTATTCATTAAAAGGAAGAAATAACTACATTCTTGAAAAAAAGATTTCTTTTATCTGAAAAAATGAATGTGTCCTTATATTATGTATAATAAACACAAAATATAAATTTAAAAAATATAATGGATATGTATAAAATTAAAAATTTGGTTATTAATTTTCAAAACTGCTTTTTAAACGGCAAGTTTGATAGGTTGTGGTGCGCTTGAACTTGTTGTTCCATACATCACACACTATTGTATTAATCAAAGAGAAACATACCGTGGAAGCTTGGGGTGTTGAATTTATCCAAAACAAAATTTTATATTATTTCTGAAGAATAATTTAATATTTCCAAATTAAAAATAAAATTGTTAAATATTAGATTTAAAAAGGGTTCGCCATTAAAATTCATAAAAACTACATTTCTTGGAAAACACTTCCTTTAGACCAAAAAAATGATTTTGTCGTTATATTATGTATAATAAAAACATAATAGGGATGTTAAAATTATATTGAATATATAAAATTCAAAATTTGGTTAATACTTCTCAAAACGTTTTATAAACGACTAGTTTGATAGGCTATAGTGCGATCAAACTCAGTGTTGCGTGTAGTGAATGCAATTGAATTATTAAAAAGAGATGTACCTTGGATGTTTGTGGTGTTACATATATGGTATGTTTTTCCATGTGTAACCTGGAGATGTCTAGAGGTAAAAAGGAAAACTTTTTCCTTGGTTTCAACCCTAGTGTGAGACCTTACCTAGTATGACGTTATTTTTTTGGGGTATTTGATTTTGGTTTAGGATAAAGTATAAATGTTCCTTTAACACCAAAATATTTTATATTGATTCTTTTGAAAAATATTTGAAATATTTTATAGAATCGTTAAAAATAAATACCATATTTAGAAGAACCATTATATATATCATGGAATCTATAAAAAAGAAATTTGACTAATGGGTAGGAATATTATTGACAAAATTATAAAAAATATATAGATATTTTTCAAATTAAGTCAAATGTAGTAAATAATTTCTAATTAATAATCATAAAATCTTATTAAAAAATCATTTCATGATTAAATTACCTATTTTGGAATAATTATATTTATATCTACATATCACTTATCATTATATTTTGATAACAATTTACTAATAAAGTGTATTGATAATGTCTAAATAATCATTTATAAATTTGTTATCCAATTTTTAGGATAGAGATAAAATCATTTTTTGGAAAACAAATTATGTTTTCTAAGAACTATTTTTATCAGTGAAATTAATTTTTATATTAATATTTTAAATAAATTTAAATTTTATTAATAATTTTAATAAATTTTATATATTATATATTAAATAATATATTTTATCATTCTTATAATATATTCAACTATGAATGGAATGAATGGAATTAATGAAATGATTGTAAACAATGTTCTATAAATAAAAATGTATTCTTCTAAAAATTGATTTCATTATGTTTTTGTGAGATTATTTGATGTTAATTTATAGAATTTTATTTGATAAAATTGATTCCATATTTGAAATTTCTAATTTAAAAATTAGTTAGTTATTCCACTTTCATTTTCATTCATATGAAAAAAATAAAAAAATTTGTAACCACGAATAAGTTTAAAAAGGGTTTACTAGGGGATAATCTTAGAGATAAGGGTATAAGTTCAATTCCAGTTTTATATGCCTTATTATTTTAAGAGTTTTAAGAAAAATATTACTTTATATTTTAATTTTTTTATAGTTTATTTCTTTTTCACATGAATATGACTATATATTATTGAATTTATTTTGTAATTCAATGTGGGTCCCTCTCATCACTTCTAAAATGACACATCTTCTCCTCCCTTATTAACACAATTTGAGCCTTTTGACTTATTCAATATATTGTAAACGACGTTACAATATTACTTTTCTCTTTTATTTTGAATATTTTCTTACCCAAACACCAACCTAAAGAAGATTAATTTGTAATCCAAAGGTAGTCTCTCGAAAAAGAGGTAATTTCCTTACCTTACCCAGTAAATGTTTATCTCATTTTTTACTTCCTCTAATATTATTTATCCATCCTAAAATTATGGTTCAAATATAATATATTTATTTTTATGTTATTATAATGATGAGGTGTCCATTTTATACTCTCATTACATTAAATGGGAAAGAAAAGTATCACACTTGTGTAGGTGTGAATCACTACCTCCACATAGTGATATGATTTATCATCCATCACATATTTCATTGTTGGTTATTAGCTTGGATTTATATTTTAAATTTCATATTTATGTTATTATTATAATTATATAAATATAATATCTTTTCTATCCTCTTACACTTCTATCCATCGGAAGACAATAATGTCACACTTGCATATGTATAGACTACTACCTCCATAAGGAGATCTAGTTCATTTTTCAACACTAAATTATATTAATGACTATAAATGTGTGTATAGTGAATAAATATGATACTTGTGCAATGATTATGAATTTGAAGATTATGAAACCATAATCAAATATCATGGAATATAACTACTGAATTAAAACCATAAGTATGAATATGGTTCTGTTTTTGAATTATAATACATTTAACTTTTTTATATATGAGTTTAAAATCACATATGCTGAAACTCAAACCATGGATAAGGATTTCTCATCTCAATTATATTCCTATGAAAAATATTTCATTCTCACAACTTGTTTCTTTTTTTAGTGTTTATATTTCCACATTGAAACTTTATATTATGAATATCTTTATATTTATGATATGTAATGATTCATTTTATGTTATTTCATTCATGAGGTGTAAGCTCAAAAAGTAGTCATAGTTTTAAGGGTTTTATGTTAAAATAAAACATCTAAATATGATCCTTTATTTTTACATTCCTAATGATAATATTATATTATATATATCTCATAAATATCATATACATTCTTATCCTATGTTGATATTTAATTACTACGTATTTCCTGATAAATTTCCCCTATCTAATTTATCATAATATGGAATGAATGTTTTTTTGGAAAAGTTATTTTAATTATTAGTTTAGTATGAAAATTTTTTGTTTCCTTCCTATAATTTATTAAAAAATTTCTCAATAAAATATTTATATTTCCCTAATTATTTATTAAATATATTTTTATCTACATTTGACTTTCTATAAATATATTTAGAAATATTATTCTTATATTTTTTGTAATGAGTTAATTTTTACCCATGGTGTTAATGGGGTTTCTGTTTTAATGCTTACTGCGTGAATAAATTTACTTACCATTATTACAACTCATAAATTTGATGTTTTGATAATAATATTCCATTTTTTATTTTCAAATAAATTTATTTACGTAATATTCTGGGATTTTTTTATTTTAGTTATGTGAATTCATAATGGGATGGTTATTTTCTTATAGAACTGTTCTGGTGATCTTTTAAAAGTGTTTCTATCTATAACAACATCCTTTAATCCTAATGGTTAAATGTGAAATAGATAGACTATGGTTTTCCTAAAAAAATAATCCCTGTATAGAAACTATATGTGGATATTGTTATTGAATAGATGAACATAGAGGTAATATCTATGAATGTTATGGATTAGGTAATAACTTGATATTCAATGGTTCATGATTAGTGGGCCCCAAACTATACCCCTATATTTAAACTATTGGGGGATATGATTGGGATAATTTTCATTTTTAAGAAAAAAATTTATCTAATATGTAGATAATGATCAAAGATAACCTATGTTAAACCGAAGGTGTTATAGATTGAAAAGAAGATATTTTTATTTATAAATTTTAAGAATTATATTTTAGGATTATATGATTACTCAATAGGATTATTATTTCTCACACTCTGATTTTTAATTTTAGTCAATTATTAGAACCAGAAGGAATGGTTTCAACAAAGACTATGACAGATAATTTAATGACCATCATCATTATATACTCAAATAAATTTGATCCACAATATGAATCCTTGTGATTATGCCTAATCATATGTCTTGATATAGGAATGACTATAAAACATTAGTGATTATCATGAAAATCCTAATAGGAAAAAATGGTGTTTGATGGGAGTTCAATTAATGAAGACCATTGAGGAAAGAAGATTTTACATTCTACATGTTGAGAATATGAGAAAAATATCACAGATAATTGTATTAATTGAATGGGAAGAAGATTTATATTTGGAAAACAAGGGAACATTAAAAAATAATTCATGGGGAGAAATGATAATTTTGATGTATGGAAATAAAGTTCATCATAAGTTAACACTTATAGTTTAGGGTCTCTTATGTGGGTAACTATGTAATTATACAAGTCAACTCCCTATTCCAAGGGATAAATCCATGGTCAAAGAATGGTCTATGATATTTAAATACTTAAAATAGATGATAACGGTCAAGTAACACATAACCTCCATTGTAGGGTTGGGGATTCCATGAAAAATATTAAAAGAATGTGCCGAATGAATATTTTAGAATTATAAAATTAGTATAATTTTATGTGATTTTGAGAATTTATTACCTATTTCATATATATCAATTATAAATTTATATAATAATGAAGTCAAGGTTTATATTATTAATCAAACATTGATTTTTTAAAGGTTTTAGGATGTAGATGAACCTTTGTATAAAATTACATTGATTATAAGGATATTTATACCTATTCATGAGTGATATTTGTCTAGAATGGGAGGGGGAGAAAATTAACATTGTAGATATGTATATTGTTTAGGATTATTCTGATTAATTTACTAAAAACAAGAATAGCTTTCATCCAATTCACGATATTATATTTTCAATATATATAAAACACTTTTCTACACCTATTTCAAGGACTCAATGTAAAATGGACCTGATTCAATTATAGGAATAAAGAAGAAAGTGTAGGAGAGTCTTGAAAAATTATTCATTCAGAAAAGTGTGTCATATTAGGTTCCATTGATTCTTTTTTTAAAATATGGATAGAGTAATATGTATATACATTAAATATTGAGAATAGAAAATGATCATGTAAAATAATATAAATTATATTACCATTAATAATTATTTTTTTATCAACTCTGAGGTGCTAATATATATTCCAAAATTGGACTTCATTATGTATTCTATCAATTGAGTCTTAAAAGTTAATACATATGTTAGATAGCATTTCATATGATATATGGAAACTATGAGTTCATAGTGATTCCATTTAGACAAATTATTTCCCTCTATATCTTCATTAAATTAATTAATAGTTTCATTAAGAACTGATTATATCAATTTGTTGTAGTCATTATAGAAAATATTATTTTATACTCCAATATAAAGGAAGAGAATTAATATTCCATGAGAATTGTTTTTTAGACAATATAATAGGGGAAAATATATTCAAAAATAAGAAAGTGTGAATACTAGTTACATAAAGTATCATTTTTGTGACACGTGATCACAAGAAAACGAATGATATTATAAACTTATAAGATATAAGTCAATTAAAATTAGCTAAGATAAACATGTGTGACTGAGATCCACTATTTATTTAGACTTTTTGGATATTATTGGCCATTTTTGAAGATATTAAAAAAACATTTATCCACCCTCCCTGATAACATGGATTTGAGTTAGTATCCTTTTGACTGGGTAATAGGTATAAAATTTCAAGGAGTTGTGGAGAAGTTATGCATATTCCACTATAATCACAGTACCCTATAATGGATAAAGGTTAATAATGCTGAGCAAGTATTGTTTTCAACAATACATACTGTTTTTGTTTAAAGGGGGAGTTTACTGAAAATAAAATTATATCTCTTTATGATAATTTTGATGCTCACAAATACCATTAATTATTTTCTAATTTTTTTTAAGAATATTGCATATGAGAATTAATTTATAAATTGTTCTCATTTACCACGTTTTGTAAACACTGTTCATGATCTATATATTCAGAATCTGCTTTAGCATGTTCTAGAAACACTGTTAATACCCTACGTAATGAAACGTAGTGTAAGGATGAAAAGTAGTGTATGTTTTATGAGATAAGAGAAAAGTTCGGTTAATCAACCATTTGTTATCGAGAGATAATGGAAGACGAACCCTATGCTAGGAAGGAACCCTACATTTAGGATATTATAAATATATGGAAGGAGAACTGTACATAAGTGTTAATCATTACGTTTTTTTCTCAAAAGTATGGTTCATCAACCTTACTTTTGTAAACAACCATATATTCTTAGAAAAGTATGGATCAAGTAAAAGTATGGTTTACCAACCCTACGTTTGTGATAAACTATACGTTTCCAACCCTATGTTTGTGATCAACCATACGTTGTCAACCATACGTTTGAAGGCTACGTCATCAACCTTTTGTTTATGTTATATGTTACATTCAGAGGATGCATACTGTACAACTCGACCTTATGTTTGACGTCGGAGAATTTAAAGTCAATATTATTATGCAATGGTCAACAAGCTGATTATTAGGATGATTTAAAGCCGGATTTAATGCTGATTTTAAAGTGAGACTTTGACTGATTCAAAGCTGTTTTAACAATGGGAAAAGGATCGAACTAAAAGGATATTTTTATGCTGAGTCTTCAGGGAAGTTAATACTACTCTATAAATTAAATTTTTTGAATATCATGAGTCACATGGTGACTTTTTTGGATCTAAACTTGTAGAAGAAGTGGTTGTTGTTTTTTTGTGTATATGAGCTTTTTCAAATAACAAATAGAGATCGCTCTCTCAATCTCTTTCGATCATTTGTAAAAAGGAATAGAAACAGAGTCTATAAAAAGCATAGATCTGTTGGTTCAAGAAGAATGATAGAGCTCTGTTTATTAAAGAAGAAGAATCACAATTGATGTTTCATTCATTCTACATCAAGAATCTATTGTGAATTTTCTACTTCAGATGTTATGAATTATATTTCTATATCTACTATAACTGGGTCGACTCAAAATGACTCATTTGTAAAGATCATTATTTTTGAATGTGACAATATATCTACTGTCAATTTCATGTTGCCGAAATTGAGAAGAACATCTAGAAAGTATTTTAAGAATATGAAAATATTTCTTTTCCATTCTTGAGTGACCAGCTTCTCATACTAAGCTATGCAGGTTTTTTGAGTGAACCAGAAGGCTATGTTTTGACTTATATTCTAAAGGTGTCAACTGCCTGTACTTAATTGTTGAAAGGTCTATTGTAACGAGGACTAGATAGTGAAAATCACCAAGATCTAGAGTGTTGGTGGCGTGGACTAGTGGCTTTTTGTTCCCCAGACCACTATACATCGTGTGTCTCTGAAGTTCATAATTATACAGCATTAATTTACCTGATTAAAGTAAAAGATAAGAACACAATCTCATAAAGATTTCTGAAAAGGCACAATTCACCCCCATCTTGTGTATATTTTTTATAATCCAATCCCAAAATTGGTATCAGAGGTTGAGCTTTCTAATAAAGGATTAACAAGCTAAAAGTGATTATAGAAAGATAAAGATGACTGATATAAGAGAGGGATTGTCTATGGTCATAGCACCATACTTCAATGGAGAAAACTATGGATGTTGGAAGTTGAAAATGATTATCTATCTGAAAAACCTTGGATAAAGGGTATATTTTAAAATTCATACTCCATATGAAATACCAAAAAAACCCGAAACATGGAGTTTAGCTACTGAAGTAGAATAAGATATGAACTCAAAGGAAATGAATGCAATTATATGTGTTCTAGAACTTGATGAATTTAACAGAGTATCTCAATGCCTGAAAACATATAAAATGTGGAAAAACTATTGCTGTGGCTTATGAAGGAACTAACAATATCAGGGAAATGAGACATGAAACTTCTAAGAATAAATTTGATACTTTCAGAATGGTTGAAGGTGAAAGTATTACTAAGATGAATGGAATATTGATAGAGATTTTCAATAACATAACCACTATGGGAGATCAGATTAAATATTCTGATCAAGAATTAAATGTATTGAGAGTACTGCCGACAAGATGGAATGGAATGTCTACTACAATTAGACAGTCGACACCTGTTAAAGACTTAACCATGATAAAACTGATTGTAACACTAATGATGTATGAAGCAGAGATAGAATATGAAGCAAATGAAAATAAAGTGCTTATCAAAAGAGATGACACTACCTTGATAGTGTCATCACAGTGGAAAAATAGAAATATGAATAAAAGTGTAAAAGAGAAATCAGAATGTTCTGATTTATCAAATTATGATGTGGAACTAGCTCAGCTATCCAAAAGATTCACTAAATTATATAGAAATAATAAGGGCTTCAGAAAATCCTTTAAAAAGGATGACAAGGAAGTCAGATGTTATGAATGTAAGAAAATGGGACACATCAAACCTGACTGTCCTCAGCTAAAATAAGACAAGAAAAATAAATTCTTCAAAAGTAATTATTTTGATCATAAGGACAAGAATGTCATGAAATCATCATGGAGTGTATCTTAAGACTCCAATAGCACTTTTGAATCATACTCAGAAAGGGAAGAAACAAATCTGAAAGCTAACATGTGTTTTATGGCAGAAACAGATGAGGTACAATCTTACTACTCTTCTGACTCTAGTTCTAAATCTTATTACTCTAATGAAAAACTTGCATCCTACTACAATATTCTTGAAGAATAATTTGATTCTCTATTTATGAATCATAAGTCTTTAAAGAAAATTCATAAGGCTATTTTTGATGAAAGAGATACAATGATGAATAAACATATGGAGTTAACTGAAAAGTTTGACTTAATAAACACTATCAATACAGATTATGAATCAAAGATAAAATCACTGGAAAATAAAGTGGAAACCTATAAAAATGCATCATTTGTTTTTACTAAAAGAGAATATACATTAAATGAAATTCTTGGGAAAAGTATCATTAAAAAGAAAGATTTGGAATTGGAATTAAAGGTAAAAAACCTATGATGTACAAGAATTATTTTATTCCAAGTACAAAAAGATTAAATTGTAATTACTGTGGAAGAAGGGGACATATTACTAAAAACTATTTTTTAAGACAATTCCAAATAAGTGTTATTAAGAATGGTTTTGTATCTATTGATTTATTTGACTGTTGTGAAATTATAAAAACAAAGCAAGTTTGGATTCCCAGATCTCTACTGGCTAACACCACTGAACTCAAAAAAATATGGGTACCAAAGAAAATTGTGTAAATGCGTTTGTAGGGAGTATGTCACAAAAGAAAAATGGACATATAGTATATAGATAGTGGTTGATCAAGGAATATATATGGAAAATAATTGAATTTCTCTACACTCACTCAAAAAGATGTGGGACTTGTCACTTTTGGTGACAATGCAAAAGGGTAAATCATTGGTGTTGGAAGAGTTGGAGATCCATAAGTTGTCTCAATGAATAATGTACTTTATGTACTAGGATTGAAACAAAATATGATAAGTATCTCCCAACTATGTGATGATGGTTATGCCTTTGATTTTTCCAAAAATTGATGTTCTGTTTTCCAAAAGAATCTTCTTAAATTTAGAGCACCTAGAACCGACAATGTGAATACCCTGGATTTAAATTCCTTGTGTAAACAACAAGTAACTGTTTAACTGGTAAAGTAAATGAATCTTGGATCTTGCATAGGAGACTTGGACATTGTAATGTATATGTTTTACATAAATTAACTAAGAAATAATTAGTTTCTAATTTTCCTAGTCTTATATTTGAATGTGATAGATTCTGTGATGCTTGTCAACTTGGAAAGAAACACAAATCATCAATGAAATCAGTTAACAGAATTGCTACATCTAAACAGCTAGAACTTATCCATATGGATTTTTTGGACATTGAAGAGTATAATGCTTGGATGGAAAATTATACTTATATGTTTTAGTTGATGACTATTCTATATTTACATGGATTTTCTTTTTAAAATTAAAAAATAATGCTTTTACTTTATATGAAGATTTTTGTAAAGCGATTCAAAATGAAAAATTTTTCAAAATAATTTCATTAAGAAGTGATCATGGTGGAGAATTTGAGAATCAGGAATATAATTCCTCCTGCTGATATATGTGTATTAAACACACCTTCTCTACACCAAGAACACCTCAACAAAATCGAATTATTAAAAGAAGAAACAAGACTATTCAAGAAATGGATAGGACTATGCTAAATGAATACAGTCTTCTTACCTATTTTTGGGAAGAATCTGTAAGCACAGCCTACTATATAGTGAATAGAATTTTAATTAGACCCCTTTTGAAAAAGACACCTTTTGAACTTTGGAATAACATAAAACCTAATGTAAATTACTTTGATGTTTTTGGATGCAATGTTTACATCTTTAACACAAATGAAACTCATGGTATGTTCAATCCAAAATCTGATGAAGGCATTTTTTTATGATATTCATCTACCTTCAAAGCTTATAGAGTCCATAATAAGAATTCAAGGATTATTGAAGAATCAGTTTAAATGAAATTCGATGAATATGATCCCTTTGAGAAAAGGACGGATCAAATGGATGAATCTGACTCTAATGATAACATGAGACATGAGAACATGAAAAATGATTTTGAAAAATGTATAAATGAAATCCAGTCCAGTTTAGAAGAACATGATACTGAAGAACCTATAAGTGTACTACCTAGAAAGACTATAACTCTATAGAATCACCCTTTAGAAAATATAATAGGTGACTTAGAAATAGGAAAAAAACTAGAAGAAATATAGGGAATCTTGTAGAATTACCTGCCTTTCTATCCCAATCAGAACCCGAGTTTATAGAAGAAGCTTTAGATGATGAATGATAAATGATAGCAATGCATGAATAATTAAACCAGTTAAAAATAAAAGATTTTTGGGAATTAGTTGAAAGACCACAGAATTATCCCATGATAGGAACCAAATGGGTCTTTATAAATAAGCAAGATGATCAAGGAATAAAAACTAGAAATAAAGAAAGACTTGTAGCTAAATGATATAATCATGTGGAAGGTATAGATTACGATGATATCTTTGCACCTGTAGATAGATTAGAATCCATTAAAATCCTTTTAGCTTATGCATCTAATGTGATCTTTAAATTATTTTAGATAGATGTTATGTCTGTCTTTCTAAGTGGTTATTTAATGGAGGAAGTTTATGTTGAGAAACCTCCTGGTTTTGAAAATTCTCAAAAACCAGATTCTGTTTTTAAAATTAATAAAGCTCTTTATGGCCTTAAAAACGCACCTAGAGCTTGGTATGAAATATTACGCTCTTTTTTTTATTGAAAAATGATTTTACTGTTGGAACGACATATTCAATTTTTATTTAATAAAACTGTAAATTATAATATTTTATTGGTTCAAATTTATGTTGATAATGTAATTTTTGGATCATCTAATAAAAACCGTTGTCATGAGTTTTCATTGTTAATGAAAAAATAATTTAAAATGAGCATGATGGGAGAATTAAATTTCTTTTTAGGACTTCAAATTTATCAAAATGATTTTGGAAATATTTTGAATCAAAGAAAATACATTACTGATTTATTAATTAAATTTGGACTTGAAAACAGCAATACATATTCAAATCCTATTTTTACTAATATAAAACTTGATTTGGATGAAACTAGAAAACCAGTTGACAACGAGTTATATAGAGGTATGATTTGTAGTTTATTATATCTTACTTCTAGAAGGCTAGATATAATGTATTTAGTATGTCTTTGAGGAAGATTTCAATCAAATCCTAAAGAATCTCATTTAATTGCTGTTAAAATAATTTTTAGATACTTAAAAGGAACTGTTTTTCAATCTCTTATTTATCCCAAAACATTTGATTTTAATTTAATTTCATATTCAGATATAGACTTTGGGATTTGTATATTATATAGTAAAATCACTTCTGGAACTTTTCACTTTTTAGGTAAATCCTTAGTGTCATGGTCAAGTAAGAAACAACATTCAATTTCCTTGTCAACAGCTGAAGAAGAATATGTTTTTGCTGGCAGTTTCTGTGTACAACTATTGTGGTTGAAAAACACTCTTAGGCACATTGGACTAAATTTTAATAATATTCCTATTTTATGTGATAATACTAGTGCAATAAATATTGCAAAAAAACTCTATTAATCATTCTAGAACTAAGAATATTAATATCAGACATTATTTTCTAATAGATCATGTTCTTAAAAAGGATATATCATTGGAATTTTTAAGTATTGAAATTCAATTAGCAGATATTTTTACTAAATCAATTTCCACTGGAAGGTTTGATTTTTTTAAGGGGGATCTAGGTTTATTTAATTTTAAAAAAAGATTTATTTTACTATACCGTTTCTCTATTTTAATAGTGTTTAAAATATTTTAGTTATTAAAATAGAATAAGTTTTTTTTTCTTTTCCCCGTATAATATATTTTATTATTATTTATAATCTATGTAATGATTAATAAAAAAATTGGAATCAAGGCTGTCATAAAGCTTTAGACTTCTAAACCATTTCATTTCTAAAAAAACCTTTTCAATCTCGCAAAACCGCACCACTACTCGTCAACACTAATCATCGAACCTCTGAAACACTAACCTTTAAACCTTAAGATATTTTCATAGAAATGGAAAATAATAAGTGATATGATGTGGCCGAGGCAAAAAATGCCAGGCTCTCACTTTTTAAAATCTAGATCAGCCCTTTAATGGTGTGAAGTCTAAGATTTTTTATGAAATAGATCTATGATATATCTTGAAGTCTGTTCAATTTAGTCTGGGAGACAGTGAGGATACTATGGTAGCTAAGATAGAAGATAGATAGGTCTTGATATCCTCTGTGGGCGTTGGTCATATTTTGAACTGCCCTCATGAGGGAGTGTTTCATTTTGATTTGAAAAATATAGGAGATTTTATGCATAAATTTGAGGAAATTGTGTCTTTTAATTTTGGTTCTGCTTCTATTAAAATATGTTCATAAAAGACCTAGAGCCAGATCAGAAAATTTTAGTAAAATCTGTGCAAATAGGGATTTCACTGAGGATGTCTGAGTTGGAGAAAATTTTGTATCCCGATATGTATATAATGTTTCTGTTCATGAGTGATATAAAGCATAAATTTCCTTTGTACTTGATAAGGTATCTTGAATTCTAATTTTAATGTGAGGCTAGGATGATTTTTTATCCGCTTGGTTGTTTCCTCTCAAAAATTCTGTTTAAAAAGGATATGGTAATGCTAGTGGAAGCCCGAGTAAGATGCCATCATAGTAACACCTTTGGTGATGGAACCTTAAGAAAAATTTTCTATTTATGGAGAACCTTAAAAGGGTTATTTCTTATAGTAGGAGCTGAGGAAGACACAAAGAGTGCTCAAGCTCAGTATGCTAAGTCCAAAGAGGGACAATCTTAATCAAGAGTCAGCACTGCTGCAAGATGAATCAGATTTGAAATGGAAGACATTGAGGAAGAAAGAAGTCAGGAGGGACTTCAGACTCAGAGAACAAGGACTTTTAATGAGGGAATTGTTTCCCCTGTACTGACAGTAATATATTTACTTGCTTACATTTTTTTAAGAGAATCTGCTTCTGGAAAAGAAATGGAAGCTATTATTGAGAGGTCGTAACTAGTGGAAGGACCTTAGATTCAATCTAAAATTCCAGAAGAAGATAATGGAGAGACTTAAGAACATGTTATAGATGATGTTGAAGTTACACTTCAATAGGTACAAGAGGCAGAGCCTGGTGGGTAAGTGGCCAGACCTTAGGAAACTCCGGAAGATATTCTTTTAGAAACTCCAATGGAAGAAAAAATCTATGATATTTGTGATGAGCATGTTTTGAAGATCAAACAGAAGTACATCATGAGTATTTTTTTTGGAAGAGTCTGGAAAGGAATCTGAGGGAAAATCTATTAATAAACCTACTCAGGAGAAGAAAAAGGACAAGTCTGATGCAGATTCTCTACCTTACGTACTGCTGCACCACACTGGAACTGAGAATGAAAATCAAGCACAAGGTGGCTCTGATTCAGGGAATAAGTAATTTGAAGAGTTATACAGAAAGGTGTCTCATTTTGACTCTGAAAATGTTACTTTGAGGAGATCCTTAGAATCAAAAAATTTGAAATTTTAGAGACTTATGAGAAGTACAGTTTCATTACAATAATTTGAAGCTTTTAAAAAAGAGATGTTGAAAGAAGATTTAATCCTGAAATCAAAAATGGTAAAGCAGTTAGATCTGCTAGAAATTAAAAAATTTCTGGAGACACAATTTTCATCTGTTGGGACAAGTGAAGCTAGTAGATCAGGTACTTCACCTAATTTACTCAGAAAGATTCAAGCTATCATAGCTTCCATGTAAAATATGAGTGATAGATTACACGATCTTCAATGAAAGAATTCTCCTTTTTCAGTCTTGTTAGAAAATTAGAAAATTTTGGTTGATCAGTTGACCTCAAATGAATGAGGACTCAGCTCTTCCTTAAATAAATTCACAGAGAAGTTGTCTTTATTTATGGAGAATGAAGAAACACTTCATGAGTTTTTCAGAGTCAACCTCAGAGTAGATATTCGTATGAATCAAGATACTAGGGATATTCTTATTAATATTGGTGATGGAATGATGAAAATTGGAGGGAGAAGCTTTCAGAAATCATGTTTTTATTTCAGAGGAGATAGACCCTATCTCATATCTTTTCCAAACATTGATTTGTGTGTTCATCATGATTGTACTTATTCCATAATCTCAATGAAAATTTGGATTCCTATTATTTATTATTTGTTTTACTATCCTTTGTTTTATATTCCAGTAATACGGATTTAATTATTGACAAATAGTTAATGAAATAAAATTTACTTATGTTTAGTGCTACATTAATCTGTGTTATATTTCATATTTTGTCATTCTTTTGGATAACACAAAAGGGGGAGAAATTTGGATAAACACAAATTTTTTGTTTGAATTTTTTATTTCATTTTATATTGGGGGAGAATTTTGAAATGGAGAAATTAAAGGGAGAAATTAAGTTAATTTAATTAGTTATTTTATGAATTTTGTGATCCTCAAAAAGGGGGAGGTTATTGAGAATGTATTGTTTTCAACAATATAGACAGTTTTCGTTTAAAGGGGGTGTTTATTGAAAACAATAATCTATCTCTTTATGATAATTTTGATGCTCACAAATACCCTTCATTATTTTCCATTTTTTGTAAGAATATTGCAGATGAGAATTAATTTTTAATGTGTTCACATTTAGGGCGTTCTGGAAATATTGTTCATGCTCTATATATTTAGAATCTGCTTTAGTGTGTTATGGAAAAACTGTTCATACCCTACATGGGGAAACATAGCTTAAGGATTAAATAAAGTGTATACTTTATGAGATAAGAGAAAAGTATGGTTAATAAACCAAACGTTATCGACAAAGTATGGAAGGGGAACCCTATATTAGGAAGGAACCCTACATTTGGGATATTAGAAAAGTATGGAAGGAGAACCATACATAAGTGTTAATTATTTCATTTGTTTCTCAAAAGTATGGTTCATCAACCTTACTTTTGTAAACAACCATACATTCTTTGAAAATTATGGATCAAGTAAAAGTATTGAAGACCAACCCTACATTTGTGATCCACCATACGTTTCCAACCCAACGTTAGTGATCAACCATACATAGTCAACCCTATGTATGAAGGCTACGTCATCAACTGTACGTTTATGATCTGCATTAAGATCAGAGGATGCATAATATACAACTCAACCTTACGTTTGATGTTGTATAATTTAAAGTCAATATTATTATACAACGGTCAGCAAGCTGATTATTAGGATGATTTCAAGCAGGATTTAAAGCTGATTTTAAAGTGAGACTTTGACTGATTCAAAGTAGTTTTATCAATGGGTTATGGATTGAATTAAAAGCATATTTTTATGGCGAGTCGTGAGGGAATTTATGACTACTCTGTAAATTAAAATGTTTGAATATCAGGAGTCAAAAGATGTTTTTTTTGGATCTAAATATGCATAAGAAGTTCTTGACTTTTTTATGTGTATTTGAGATTTTTCATACAGAAAAGAAAGATCGCTCTCTCAATATCTTTTGATCATTTGTTACAAGGAAGAAAAACAGAGACTATCAAAAGCACAGATCTGCTGATTCATGAAGAACAACATAACACTGTTTATTGAATTAAAAGAATCGCGATTGAAGTTTCATTCATTCTACATAAAAAATCTTTTGTGAATCTTCTACTACTAAAGTTGTGAATTATATATCTATATATACTGTAATGGGATTGACTTAGAATGCCTCTTTTATAAAGATCCTTATTTCTGAAGGTGACAATCTATCTATTATCACTTTCATGTAGTTGAAATTGTGAAAAACATATTGAAATCATTTTAAGAATACAAAAATCATTCTTTTCTATTCTTGAGTGACTGAATTCTTATACTGAGCTGTGTACGTTTTGTGAGTGAACCAGAAGGCTTTGTTTTTCCTTAGATTGTAAAGTTGTCAACTGCCTGTACTCAATTGTTGAAAGGTCTGTTGAAACGAGGACATGAGAGGGAAAATCACCAAGATCGTGGAGTAGATCGTTGGTGGAGTGGACTTGGGGCTTTCTATTCCCCTAACCACGATACATCGTGTGTCTCTGCACTTCATATTTCTACTTCATTGATTCATCTGATTAAAGTAATAGATCGGAACACAATCTCGCAAAATTTTCTGAAAATACACAATTCACCCCCCTCTTGTGTATATTTGGTATAATCTAATCCAACAAATAATCTATAGTGATGAATCTAAGAAGGGACAAGACATGTTCTTATGCAGAATGAAATGGTGATAACTTATGTATTTCATCGATTTAAGGATCATGAGAAACATTAACCCACACATGATTTAGAGTTTTTGTTTTATTTTTCAATGAATATATTTAGGAATTATCTATAGTGTAAATGGTGTGATATATATATTAGTTATAAATAATTGAATTATATATTAACATAGTTAAATTTAAATATTCACCCAAGGTGACAGTTGGAATAGATTTTCAATTATTAATTTTCAATACATTAACATCATTGTAAAGATATTAAGGTGACATTGGATTTTATTTGAATGAGTAATGTTAGATTATCTATGATGTGGATCACAAAAGATCAAATATTTAGTTGTTTTTTAATTTTGGAACATGAAATATTAATAGAAGGGGAGAAATCAAATCTTTCTCAAAATGAGTGTTAAATAATCTATCTAGGTGTATATTAAAGAGGCATGGATGGAAGAAGAATAGATGAAAAATATGGTCATGAATGTTCTTCAGTAAAAAAATATTTTGTTGGAATGATAAGGCTTAGATATAGGGCATGTGTCCCTAAAATACCATCTATTAAGAAGGATCTATTAGATGAATCTAACATATCCTCATTCTCTAATAATATTTGAACTATGAAGATATATAGTGGCCTTACGTATAATTTCGTGTGGGATAACAAAAAGATAGATATTTTAGAGTTCAAATCTTAGTGATTCATTTGGAAAAAAATTAATGATGAGAAGAAAAATCCTACAGGGGTTTAACAACCATTACTATTAACTATATGCGAATGAGAAAGCTTCACCATTTATTTTCTTATAGGAATCCCCAAGACATATAAATTGTATATTGATATTTCAGTTTTACATACTGTTTTTTGGAATCCAAGGCATTTCATTATATTAGAGTATTTTATCCCTTGACCAAAATTCCTAGATACACATTACGGATGTAGTATGGTTCTATGGAGTACAAAATTCTATTTTATTCAATCGAGATAAGAGGTTTCCCTCAAAGTTGTAGATAATTATTTAGCAATATCTTGATAAGGAGTTCTATTTCTATACTACCTATCATCTTAAAATAGATTTTCAATATAAAATAACCATTTAATCCATGATGATCATTCTTATATTATATTTTCTATATGAAATGTTTTTTGGTATCAACACTTTGCACTTATCAAATTTTCTTATAACAATAGATTACAATCGAGAATTCTAATGGATCCTTATAAATCCCTCCATTGAATGAAGTGTAGAACTCCAGAATTCAAGTATGAAATTAGATAATGAAATACATTGGTATTTTTTAAAGTATATAAAATGGAATATTTGGTTAGAGTAAATCAATAACACATAAATGTAGCTTAGAGTAAATATAAGTTTTATGCTGATAATCAAGAGTTAGATCTATAATTCATAGATAGTGGTATGTTATTCCAGTGAATATATCAATAGACCAAGGGATTGATATTTTTAATGGATAAAAATTTGATCCCAATGTATATTAGAATCTTTTTATTTTCTTGATCTTGTATCGATAGTATCTTATTAGTTATCACTTCCTCATGACCATTCTTAAGTTTAGGATCTTCTCCATGTATATATTTTGAAGAATTATATAACAAATCCATCATATACATGGAACTCATAGATTATAACATCATATCATGATATTTATATTGATTAAAAACTAATATATATTTTTTATTATATAGATAATGTTTTGTGTAATAAGATTATTCTCTAGGTCAATGTTATTGCGAAAACCATAAATTTGAGGAATATGTATAGGAAACATGAGATTTGATGATGTATAAGTATCATAGGTTATTTATATCACAATGATGAAATTTTGAGGGATGAGTTGATTTTCATGGGTATAATGTATCACCTTGATATGTTATATGTATTCCATAAAATTAAATTTGATAAATTTGTTAGCTTGTTCTATACGTAACCTCGAGTCTAAATGAACCATGATATATAATTCGGCTTTTATTACATATTGATTGGATTGGAGGGTATCAACATGATTAAAAATTGCATGAAATATATATATATTTAAATTTTTTCCTTAATTAAATTTTATTGATTAATTCCTAAAAAATATTTGATTGATTTTTTAATAAAACCATTTCTCAATTAGAGAATCTATTTTATGAAGAAATATATTGTTCTAAATATAATATATTTAAAAAAATTATCACTATTTAAAAAATTATTTTAATAAATTTTATTTATAATGTATGAATAATTATTCATACATTATTTATCGAATTCCTAGTAATGAAGGTAAAATCATTTATAGGTGAGAAAGTGAATTTTTGAAAATACTATTTTAATAGGATAATCAAATTTTATCTACATAAATTAAATATAAAAAAATTAATTAACAATGTTAGTGAAGTTTTTTAATATATATTCATTAAAATATAATGATATTCACCTTTTTTCTAGGAATGGAATGAATTTAAATGCATTTTAATACTTAAAAATTTATTTTTCTAAAAAACCGGTTTCATTGCATTTTGGGAATTTTCTTGAACAAATTTCAATCAATTAAAAATATTGAATTTTATAAAAAGGATTAATATTTTTAATAATTATGTAATAATTTATTAATTATGAAACATTAATTTGTTTCATAAAGAATAGTAAATGTAGTAAAAAAATAGATACTTCAGTTAAGGTTAAAAACAGTTTAACGAGGTTAAACTAATAGATAATGTTAAATTTCCACATAAAAATGAGTAAATATTATTGGGTAAAGATATTTTATAGATACATTATCCTATATTATATTTCATTGCCATATTTATCCACTTTCACTTTAAACTGACCTTATATTATTGAAATTATTTATGTAATTCTATATTTGTCACCCACGTCACTTATAAAGGGGAACCTCTTATCCTCCCTTATATTAAAAATATGATTATTTTATATAATAAATTATTTAAAAACGTTTTATATATTACTTCCTTTTACTATTGAGTTCTTGTTCTTATCCTAATACCACTCTAAGAAGTCTTAAGGTGTAATCCAAAGGAGGTCCCTCCAAGAAGAGGTAATCATTTTACATGATATTTTTAGAGTTAATTTTGTCTTATACATACTTAAATATATTTTATACATCAAAAATAATTAATTTAGTATTTATAATATATTTTTAGGATATTATTATAGTAATAAAAATATTTTACACATAATTTTTATCATATTGGATATGAAAGTTGCAATCAAGCATACATATGGACTACCACCTCCATATTGTGAAATAATTCATATTCAATCACCATAATTTTTAGTTATTTATTTTAATATATTAAATATATTAATCTAATATTAGTTAAATTATAATTATTATGTAATTATAATAACATATCTAACTTTTCTCATTCCCATCTGTTGGAAAACGATAGTGTCACTCAGCCACACATGTGGATTACCACCTCCATGAAGCAATGTGATTCTGTTTCATCAATATTTAATATGAAAAATAATAAAATTTTATATAGTAGTCAACACATGAATTGATAAAGTAGTCAACACATTAATTGATGATGACAAAGAATGAATATTAATGTAACATTGATAAGATTTTATAAGTTATCCATCTACAATATCATAACTATAAAATGGTATTATTATATAAATTTAATTAAAATAAATATATTATAATAGGTTAAAGTTACTTATGAAGAAATTAATACCTTATGTAAAGGATTCATACCTCATTTTATTTTTGTGACTCATATTCATTATTCACCACTTTTTTATATTATGTGGTTTATGTAATTAACCTTTGATATTCCATATCATGAATATATTTATATTTATTATATTTTTTGTTTTATTTTATTTTATTTCTTCCAAGGGGGTTATGATTCCAAATTTTCCACCAGAGAAGGGTTTGTTGATACAATTTCACTTTTTAAGCACATCCTTTATTATTAAATTTATAATGGTGAAATTATATAATCATTATATCATATATAACTTGTTTTTTTCATCATATAGTTATTTATAGATATTATTGGGTTTCCTTTCATTTTCATCACACTATGTACTCGTATTTTTTTAGGAATATTTTTAAGGATAAGTGACATTATTTCACACTTCAATCTGGAATATTTGTGTTAAATGTTCATCTTTTCCATTAAAATATTTATCGATTTTTTTCTACTCTAAAAACATTTATTAAATGGTTATTTATTAATATTTTACTTTCTATAAAATGTTTTAAAAATAATTTTGTATCATTTTATGAATAAGGTACTTATGTACAAAATTGTGAACAATATCTATTTTTTATCCCAACATTAATAATTTATTTGATGTTTACTTTAAAAATTTATAAGGCTAATTCCATTGATTTATTTTTAATATTTTTGAAATTTTTATAATTTAATTATTTTATATCAAAATGGAATAGATATTTTTCTACTAAAATATTCAAGTGATAATTTAGGTAACTATACATATATAAAAATATTAGTTGATGATACTTATGATTTATTGGAATATAATTCAATGTTACCATATTTACTCATTCTAGGGACAGTCATTTAATGTTTTTATTAAATACTAATGAAATCCATTGTCATTTCCAGGGGACTGAATATGCTAATTATTTTAATAATCTCGTGTCATAGTTATGAATGAATTTGGATTATTTGATTAGTGGGTCTGGCATATCCCCCTAATTAAATATGCATTATTAAATGTTTATGATCTCTAAGGGTGCATGATAGGTTATCCTAACCGTGAATGAGGGTACGCATGAGGTTATAACATGATTTAATTAATGTACTTGGTTGGTTGTCCCTAGACCAAGGAGGATATATACGTCATAAGTCCATGCCCAACAAGTTATTAATGTTTTAGTAGAAAAATCGGAAAAATTATAACTATTATTATGATTATTGACCACATTTTTTTGAAAATATCTTTATATATTTTTTCTTATGATACGATATCAATGTCCATGACCTTTGATTATACTATGATTCAGGTCTTATAAACATCCAAACAATTATATAATGATTTTTATATATGAAATATTTTTTATGATTTTCAAATAATATACTCTTTTTATTATATCCCTAGAAACATGTTATGTTTACATATGATAATTCAACAATATCATCTTTTTATAATCTTATGACAATCTATAGTCACCCATTATTTGGCTTCATTTCCCTTGAGTTGGAAGAAATTTTTTATGTATGGAATAGAAAATAAGTGTAATATGTATGAAGATTGTTGTAGTAGATGACCATGATAATTCACAAAATAATATTATTAAATATTTTTTATGTAATGAAACCAGAAATTTATTATATTATTGAATTTATTATCATGTGATGTATTCAATATTCATCTAAAATTACATAACATTTATGTATAAATTTTTTGGATCATGCTAGTTCATGGGATACCCAAGGTTTTATTTTGATGATGTTATTAAGTAAATTTTATGTAGATTTAAAGGATTATGATTTATTGAATCTTATTTAGTGATTTTTTATCTTCATTGAGTTTAATCATTAGTAATTTCTTTGGTAGAGTCTAATCGAATATAGATAACCAATTTTTTAAGATAATTCAAATATGGTATGGAGACAACCATTAGTGAGTCCCTCATGTTTAATAGTTTTCACACACTTTATCTCAATGATTGGTATGTATGTATTAATCAAACATAAATTTAATAATTGATTCCATTAATATCATGCATTACTTCTTGTATTGTAAAAAATTAAATATTTTCATTCATAATCAATTTCTTTTGTTTTATCTAAATCTTCCTTCATGTGATCGAGTGGTTACTCCATGGTTTTTGGGAAAGCCTTTATATTTGATAAGGGTAGTGATTCTTTGTTGGTTTCACTAGGATTCAAGGTGTATACTCATGGTCTTTCCTTGGTGGGGGTGTTTTGGTGGTATCATATTTCATGCACCTCGGTATCATTTACTCATTTAAGAAATAGAAAAGTATTATTTTTTAATTCAAAATGGATAAAGGGTTTCATGTTATAATTTTTTTTATAATGAACCCTAAATTTTAAGAAAATTAAATTTATTAGATCTAAACATGTATGGTTTATGATTGCAAGTACTTTTTTTAAAACTCATATAGGAGATTTTCTAATTTAATTTAAAGTAATAAAAATAATTATATTTTAGAATGGATTCAAATAAGTAATTTAAAAAATGATTTTATTTCATTACGTGCAATTTGGAATATATTAGGGGACATTGTAAGGTAAATTGGAATAATATAGGAAATTATAAATTTACAAACAAGAATTAAAATAGAATTTCTTTATGGTATTTTAAATTTTTGGGGGGTTGTAGTTTTTTTTATTTTTTTAATTGGGTTTCCTTCCTAAAACCGCCTTACATGGATCAATTTGTGATTAAATTTTGGTGTGTATTTATTTTAATTGCCAATTGTTTTTTTGATTTGATTTTAGATATAATAATTCCAATGAACTGTAGGATGTTCATATATTTAAAAAAAAGTATGTAGTGTCTCCTTTTATTAGGGAGTATGATACTATGATTATTGGTCTTGAATTAGAGTTTCTGGTTGGATTTTGGTTTTCTTGTTTTAAATTTGACTTATAATATAGAATTAATGGTTGAGAGTTTTTAAAAAAATTTGGGTTTCACTAGTGGAAAACCAACCTATACCAACACTTTTTTCCAATAATTTTACCAAAACCAATGGATCTTTCAAAATTGATGGTATAGATAATTTCAGATGGGATTTCAAAATGGTTTAACAAAACCATTAGGAATGAATAATTTTACCTATGGTTTTTATTAACCATTGGTAAAAAACACCTGATTTCAGGATCCCTCACAATTTTTCATCCCTCGGCCACGTGAACCCTCCCTGGCCACTAACTCCTGGCCCTCCCCTCCCCTCCCCAACCTTGACCTCCTCAACCTCCAATCCTCTGCCTCTGCCTCCCAGCCCCAACCCCTCTCGACTCCATATCCTCTAATGACGTTCCCCTTCCACTCTCATCTCCCTATCTGACGATGACTTACCCCTCCCCTCTCATCTCCAGGATATATTCCACGATCCCCTCTTAGCTCCCTCTCCTAGATACATCCCCCCTCCCCTCTATGCTCCATATCCTTCTCCGACATCACCCGCCCCCTTTATATTCACGCACTAGACTGCCCATGGCCGAACACCCAGGGTGACGTCCCCCTCTCTCAACTCCCTCTGCTCCCACCATTTATCAAAAATTTATTGAGTATTCTTGATCAGTACATCCAGGTGAGTATAACCATTCCTATTAATAGTTCATTTTCTAGAGCAATGGGTAGTACCCTACTCATGGTGTGGTGAATTATTTGGTAAATCGTGAATTGGTTTGAAAATAGAGTCTTCCAGAAATGTAAGATTATATTTACAGTTTGTAAACCATTCATTCTAACAAATCATTCAATAAAAAGGTCATGATTTTTTTAAAACATCATATTTTCTTCTATAGAACCCTATTAGACCTGATATTGTGTTAGATTTTTTTAATCTTGATATATATGTGATGAGGTTGTATCATCATTAAGATTATTTTTGTTTAATTGTTTAGTTCATAAAATAGTGTTTGGTGATGAATATATTATTTAATTGGAATTGGTAAAGTTAAATGTTGGTCTTAGATTTTTGAGTTGGTTATTTGGATTGTATTTTCTATAAGAAATTGGGTATGTCTCTATTGACTATGGATGAACTTTCCAATCGACTAATGTATTTATCAAACTGGCCATAAATTACACATTTCCCACAATATAAAATAACTACAAAAATCATAGATTGAAATTAAACACCACAAGATACCCCTGGGAGACACCTCTTGATATCTACTGATAGTTAAGGGGAAACTAACATAGGAACTGAAGTCGATTGACACTCAAGCCTTGAGAAATTCCCATTACTAGAATAAAAGATACCAACTCCTTTATTCTTAGTATAGTATAATGAAAGGGATTATACCCTCATGTCCAGGTAGACCATCCGGTTCATAGACAAGTGCCTGACCAGGTTCAATAGTAGGATAAACAACCAAACATTTATTGTAGTCCCTTTGAGGTTATTTCCATAGTGAAGAGGATTATGTTCACAATAATAAACTCAACAAATATACATATTTATCGATTAAGTGTTCTAGTCTAGTGTTTTTAACAATGTTCTGTATAAATAACATAATAAAAAATGACGAGATTTTTAAATGGAATTGTTTCCCCCTTGCTTGTCGAAACATGATTTGACTTATGGGGCATTGTGGTTCTTATATATTTAGTGGTGACATGTGTAGTAAAATGATACTAGAATTTTTTGTTTTTCTTTTATTTTATTTTCTTTATCGCATTGGACACTTAGTTCTTTTAATGCTTTATACGGACAGAGGGTAGTGATGCTATCCTAACTAGTTGACATAGATCACTTGTATACTGTAATACCAGGAGGTGTGAGTGTGAGAAAACATTGGAAGCTACAGTATACTTGGGGTTTTCCATTAGATGGAATTGTTTTCCAAAACATTGTGTGAGAAAGTTTCTACAGTATGTTGGAGTCATGAAATAACCCCAAGTGTCTCCATGAGGTACCATAAATATCCCAAAGTGTCTCCATGTGTCTCCATACATCATATCATCCATGAGTGGGTTGGCCACTTATCCAATCCTGTCAAACATATCCTAGTCTATCCTCTCAGTCACATAGTCTAGACTCATCTCTCAAGTATTCTCCCATGCCTTAATGCACATCTCATCATCCAACTAGGAAAAGAAGATTATTCACCTAATGATTGTCCTAGTCACAGAAGCACACTATGTCAAACCCATATAAATTCCTATCTCATCAACATGGGAATCCTCTAGGGTCCCTCGAACCCATCATAGTCGCTACTCACAGACCATAATCCTGATCCGAGACACTATAGTCTTCTCTCAGAATGTCAACCATTACTTACTTATATTCTATATAATCCAGTCAATAACCTCATAAAAATATTTTGTTATATCCCAATCCCACTAACCAGGTTCTATCCTATACTAAATCACACCATGCCTCTTGGAAATATAATGCCAATCTGTCCGACAATACCCAATACCCATAGTAAAATCTCATCTTTCATATCATTAGTTTAACTCTTGAATCATTAAATGGAGTAAAACCTTTCATAATGAATTTTATAGACTTAGAGTAACCATCTCACTCTAAGAACCCACCATGATTCCAATACATCATCATATGTATTTCCTCATCAAACTCTAGGCACACAATTCACACACCTATAACTACAAGGCCCAATCCTCTTAGGATTATTTTACTTGATCTAAACCCTCAACTAGTCCATACACCTATCATCCCAATTATAAGACATATGTTAGACCACTCATATCCCAATATATATCTTATCCACTTGGATATTTAGTGTTTAAGGGTCTATAGAGGGTCATAATACATTCTTTGTACACAAGGGATTCAAATATATTTTTAATTTGACTATTCAAAATAATGGAGGAATCTCCACATAATGGAATATATCCCATGATTACCTAGATAAAAGTTGTTTCTTGAAGGAGAGGAATGTAATACATACTCTTTTACCTTATTTTATTCCCAAATAAATCACCACACAACCATAAAATCCATTTCTTGAGGGTTTTTTTTAATTATGTACATTGTATTGTCTGCAAGAGTGTTTTTTTAATTCTTCATTTTCAAGTGTTGTATTAATCATGGTATATTGTCTACATGAGTGTTTTTTATATTCATCATTATTCTACAAGATTGCACTGTAATTCTAGATTCAAGGTAACTATGTACTACTATTTTTAATTGCAGAACTGGAATTAGAGAGGGGAGGTCTCTGGAATTTCAGAGGAGGGAAGGCTGATGTATGCTGATTGCTATAGAGGGGAGGCCCGTGGGGTATTGTGGTTCTTATATGATGGGTTGTGACGTGTATATTCAAAAGAGGCTGGTATCTTTTAGTTTAGTTTTTATTTTATTTTCTTTATCCCATTATCCACATGGTTCTCTAACTTCTTTCTATGTACATAGGGTAGTTATATTATGCAAAGAGTCCAAAAGGGGTTACGATTGTTTCAGTCCACCAACTTTGATATGAGGTAAGAATCTTTGGTTACTACTTGTCTCAAACCACATATTTTTGGAGCTTTCAGTGTTTTTGACAACATATTATGTTTTAGGTAGTGTAATGGATCATTTAATGTTGGTTCACCTAGATTTGGTTCTCTACTACCAAATTATGTAAGGATTTAATGACATTAGTTGGTTTAATACTGGTTATCTAGTGATTTTTTGTATTTTAAGGTTCCTTGTATCTTTTGTGTAGTGCGTTGATCCATGATCATTGGTTTTGAGCCACTAAGTCAAGGGCGACTTGCCTGCATGTGCATAGGTAAGTAAGTATATGTATATGGGTTCCCCCATTGTGTTTTTAGTCAACCATGGAAGAGATTATGCATGTATGGGTTCCCATGTATATATATGTGCATACACAGGTGAGGGGTGGATGGTATATGTGTATAATGATATGTGCAATGATCCCCTTGCACATGGTCATGGCCATGCAGTTATGTGGATAGGGGCCAGGTGTCCCTGTATTTGTGTGAAGGTGTGTATACCCAGTGGGTGATAATCATATTTTAGTTAGAAAGCTCTAATAGACAAATTGGATGGCTTATTTCCACCTTGAGTTAGGGTCTGTGTCCAAATACTTTTAATTCAAGAAAGCTTTAATTTGAATTTATCTTCTTTCTTAATTCTTCTTAATTATATTGAATTGCATATCTTGAGTAAGTGTTATTTTATATAATTGTTTCATTTGATTAATTAATTCATGTTATTATTATAAAACCACTCCAACGGAGGTGTGTTGTCTGCAAAAACTCATAGTGATAGTTATGTTGATCTAGTTGCTTTACTTATTGTTAGAACTTCCAAATATCCTTTTGGGTCCCTTGGTGATGAAGACCATGATCTTTTGGCCACCCAATAGGTGTTGTTATTTATAACCTTATGTAAGATCATAGATGGTATGAGTTTAGTTCCTTATACCTGGTTTGAGAAATTGATTAAGGAATGAATATAATTTTGAATAGAATTTGTTCTTCTCATGACATGTGATTTAGAATTTGTAATTATCTGTATGTGAATTGGAATTGACATAATTGAAAATTGAATTGATAATGTAGAATGAAATTGTATAATTGCTATGAAATGGGAAAATACACAATGTAATATTGACAAGAACTGGTATTTGACATAATGGAATATGAGGAATGAGAATTTGTAATTTTAATGAATTAAAAAATGTGTCATATGTTAAAATATATTTCATGTTTTGGTGTTTTGTTAAGATATTTTATATTGTTTGTTCTTGAAGCATGGTTTTATAATACCTAGAATGTTTACTCCACAATTATCATTACTTATTCTCATTGGGAATGTAATCTTTTATATAATGAGAATTCACAGAAAGTCCATAAACCCATGGAAGTTGAGAGATATCCCTGGAAATGGTAATGTGTGTTATGTTAGTGGTCCATGGAGTGGGTAATGTACCTTGTCATGGTTCTTTGTCAAGGAAATAATCCTTGATAATGATAGGCATAGAAGAACATATGGGGAACTCTATTGAATCATGTTTGGCATACCCCGATGTCAACCTAGTTCTTGTGATGACCCATCTCTATCACATATGGTAGTTTTGAGTCCAGGTTGTCACATTTTTTTTCATTTTTAGTCTTTTAAATTCATTTAGTAGTTTTAGTATTTATAGATTGGACAATATGATGTGTTGGGGATTGGTAAAGAGCTCATGCATAAGATTAACTAACCCATGAGAATGGTAAAACCAAGTTTCCAGGGAGGAAATTATTTTTCACGAGTTATTGCTTTTACAATTTTGATGTTATTTGACCTTGGGTGATGAACTTTTTTGGTAATGTTTCTATTTTTTTATTTACACATGCATTGATATGGAATAAGGTACAACTAATAGTGAGATAGAAGTAAATTATGATTTAATGTCGAGGTTGTAACAATGTTTTATCATATGTACAATTCTTCCCTCATCTGTCATTTCTGTAATTGGATTAATACTGTTGGTTTCATTCATTTTATTAATCCAAAATTATCCAATTCCATTTGTTAAGATATGTATACCTTATATATGTTTATGAAAAATAAAACATCGTTAGGGGTGTGACTCCAAACTCATTATATTATTTTTTTAGTGATTTGATAAATATATTTTTGAAAACTAGTGGTCCCAGGACAATGGTTTAACACACAAAGAGTCATATATAATGGACCCAATACCTTTGAATTCATATGTGATATATATTAATCTACCAATAATCAATATCATATTGGGGCTGCATAAAGTCATTCTGACCTTGAGAATATATAATGGACTCAATACCTTTAAAATTTAATTTATGGGCTCAATACATTTTTTTCTTGGTGTTAAAAATTGTCTATATGGTAAAATAATAATCCTTGTGTAATTGAATGTGTATAAAAGTGAATTTTTGGGATTATAAAATTTTAATCTGGGTTTAGTGAGAAATTACCACATAGACAATTTTTAACATTATCCTAAGATCCATTATTGTTTTCATTGTTATAAAAATATCTCGGTAATGTGAGACAAATGAATAAATAAAATTATCCACCATAGCTCTGTCATTAGACACCTTAGAGGTTGTGTCCCCCCCTGTAAGTTACATTGTGTACTGTATCTTAGAGGAAGCTTTAATCAATACCGTAATCTTAGGGTAATTAGTTTACATAGAAAATGAATCCCTCGAAATGGAATTAATCCATGGGTTCTTTTCCTAATGAATTGAAACATATTTTACTTAAAGTGAATTCAGGGATGGAGACATGAATTCAAATGTAATCAAACTGAATTTATTAGAACACAAATGAATGAAATTTTTTATGCTAATAAAAAAAACAAGATAAACTAAATCAAATGAAAATGTCCCAAACAAACTAGTATCGAACAAAACCAAAATAAGTTGAAACTTGTGATAAAATGATTATATACCATTAATAGTAAAATTAAATTTTAATTAATAGGAATGTACTATTTGATAGTATCATTTTGAAATGTGGATATGTTTCCCCCTTCTTCCAGGAACATTATTTGACCCATGGGGCATTGTGGTTATTATATATTGGGTGGTGACATGTATAGTCATAAGAGACAGGTATGTCCTTTTTTTTCATTATCTTATCCGCAACTTAGGCCTTTTACCTCTTTCTATGAATAGATGGTATTTATATTCTGTGAAGGGGGCTAGAAGGGAACAGAAGGTGGCTTCATGGTTTTCTTTATAGGGTTGGGAAATTGGGGTAGGGGAGAGATTCATTAATGTGTTTGGTTTTCGTTTACCATTATTCAATGTTGCTTCTATTTATTTTATTTTCCTTCGACGTGGACATCTGACGTACGTATGGGTCATGCCAAAATTTGATTTATTTTCCTGCTTCTGTTTTTATTATTTGTTTTTGGTAAAAATTGTTCCCAAGTGGTGTTTCTTTGATGCCCATACACTTGAATCATATTGTGGGCTCTTTATATGGAGATATTAGTATTCTACAATTATATATATACTATTTTACTCCAATAAGTTCTACCTTTGTTTAAAATTTTATACCCATTTATTAATTCTTTATTGAAATTGTACATACTAATCTATTACGATAATAATCATTGGATATATTCGTGAATCTCTAGCATCACTAGTGTGTTCCTATTATTCTTTTTTTCGTGTAGTTGTAGTGTGTCTAATAATAAATTCTTATTGTTCTTTGATTGGAACCCCAAACCATTATGGTCAATTTGGAGGGAATATTTTCTTATAAATTCCCAAATCATTTCTTGAAATATAATTATGTTTCATAAGTTTTTTAATGTTTCACATTTGTATAGAATTTTCCTTTTGTTTTACATTTTCTGATAATCCAGATTTAGTGTTAGAAGACTTTAACTAGTTGCAGGGTAAATTTTTCACTAAGTATGTGGTAGATCCTTCTACAAAAATTAAAAAAATTACATTAACACTATCATGAGTCTCTTTTAATGGAAATATCATTTATAAATATTTAGTAGTGGAAGTAATCTTCTTAATTATTTGGGACGTTCTTGCTTTTTTGATTCCATGTCTTTAAGTTTTACTTCCAAACCTAGAAACTTTGGTTTGAGGGTGATCTTATTATTTTATAATGATCTCAACCTAACAACCCCATCACTCTTTATATTTTTTAATTGTTCATTATGGATATTGTTTCTCAATTTTAGTCAACCATCAAGTTCTTTAACTCTTTTAGCTTTCTCTTCCAGTTGTGAAACCTTAACAATCATAGAATATTTGTTTATATTTTCCTATTATTGGAATACCTCAGTAGTAGTAGCCTTAAACACTTCCTTGTTAGTGTCTGTTCTTTCAAATTTTCCATCTCTCAAAGACATGTTTTCATTTAAAAGTGAGGCTATTTATCCCTTGAATTTCAATAATTATTAGACAGTGTTACATTTAGGCAATGAAATCCACATGGAATCAAATTATTCCTCTACTTATACTTTTTAATAAACTATTTTCTTAATAATACTAAGTATATATCAAATAACACAATTAAAAAAATTATTCAAATAAACACCAACATCAAAGTAGAATCATTCAACTATTTTGATCTATTTATACTCTCAATAGCTACATGAATCATCATAAGTATCTCTGTAAACATGTTCAATGGATTAACACTTAACACTCTATTCAAATCCTATAAGTGGTTGATCCCTTTCATTATTCATAAATTTTATCCTCTTCTTTTCATTTTAGAGGAATTCCAATTTCCACAATCACGCTAGACTTCTTTAACAACTTCTCAATATACTCACAACATAACACTATGTTATCCTCATATACCCTATGTCAAATAGGTTCTAAAATGTCCCATCACATATATCAAATTACTCCATTTATATTCATTATTAAATTCAACCTATGTTCAGCACTATGATGTCACAAAATCCAAAAATATTTCTCCATCCACTCACATTAGAGTCTTTGAATATTGTAGGTTATTCAAAAATGATATATAAAACTCACTCTCCACTTGCAGCTCAGCTTTACAAGTCTTCAGAACCAATTCACCTTGAGTGGAGTGGGGACTGGGTGGGGGATGTAGGGGTAGTGTAGCAGGGGATGGGGGGCTATAGTGGAGTACGGGATGCAAGATGTAGTTGAGTGGGGGGTCGGGGCTGTAGTGGTGTGTGGGGGGCTGCAGGGGGCCAGTTGAGTAGGGGATGGGGTGATACAGTGGAGTGGGGGGGGGAGTTCTCTAGAGTGGTGTATGGGGTCAGTGTAGTGGGTTATGGGAGGGGGGAGGGGGGGCTGGGTGGGGGATGGAGAGGAGGGCAGCAGTGGAAACCTTTAACTCCTTTCTAAAGGTACCACCTTTACAGTTCCCATCCTTAACGTTTTTAGCCACTACCATGGAACAGAGTAAAATTTTCAATGAAATATCTATGAATGCTCTATAAAAACATAGAGTATCTATTTCCAATGAAAAATAAATCTTGTTTAATCATGGTATGCACCACATAACCGTTAACTCAAAAATACTTCTAATTCCCATATGCATGGATATGTCACCATTTTCAATAATTTTTAGAATAATATGATCTATAAAATGACCCTTTACATATATTTTCTAAGTATATTTTTTCATACTGACCCTATAAGATGTAATGTGAAATGAGGCTCGAGAGTCTATAGCTAAGACTCAAGAGAATTAGAGATACTCAAAAATATGTCACTCTTATCTTCTAATATAAGATTAAGAAATCTGCACTCTAATATGTGTTATCCATAATTCAATCTAAAACCATTGAAATCCTTTTTTAGGGGTCGTTTCTTCCCATAATTCCCACACAAGTTACCATATTAATCTGAGCTACTCCCACACCAACATGTTTTGATTTCCCTTTTTTCTGACATTTCATTGTTGTGGAACTCTCCCCTTTCTTCCACACTATATGCAATTCTAGAATATTCCTCCATTTGATGAATTTATTCATTAAATATCAGTTCATTAGTATTTGAAAATACATGGTTAGTTTTTCTTATTGAATTACTCACTACTGTTTCCAAAATGTTCCAAGGATTTAAAAGTTTCAGACTCAAATAACTTCACCTTTTCATGATTGGTTAGTCACCCAATTTGAAGATTCTCCACTATAAAATCATGTGGTTTCATTAAGTTCCTCCCAATCCTATAGGAATAGACACCCACTATGCTCCCAATCTATAGTCGAACCAATGAATGCATCTTCCCAATAACCAATAAAAAGGTATGATTAAAATAAAAGAAGATCTCTCTAATATTCAAGTTTCTTATGCTCCACTTGAGGTAGATATCCCTGCATGAACACACTGGATAACCCAGTCTACTCATGAACATAATCTTCAAGATATTTAGTAGTTGTTATGAATGATTAGATCTAATCTATCATATAGTCACATAATTTATTCAAGCTAGTTAGGTCTCTAAACCCATGTAACACTCATGAATTGATATATCCTCATTCTTGAATGAATCTTGACTTTAATCTCTTCTTTCATTGTGGTAAATTTTTTTGGACTTAAAATTTTAATTTTTTTTCAATTTTGATTTATTTCTTTTTTCTTTATGGTTTGGTTATAATGGATCATGGTATACTGTGTGTGTTTTAATTGTCTAGGGTTAATTTAATGTGGATGTTTTCAAATGGGAGAGATTAAAATTACATTGATTCTTAGAGAAAACATGGTAATAAGTTTATAATTATTTTTGTATTTGGAAAAGTGTCCAAAATGTTTTGTATTTAAAATGATAACATATTTTGAAGTTTTTTTCAGTTCTGTTATAAAAAGGGATAGTGTTAATTATTTTCATGGTTTTAAATTGATATTAATAAAGCATAATTATAATCTCTTAAATGATTTAAGACAAATGTACATTTATAATGGATGGTTTTGAAGTTTTTGGATAGGTGTAGCTCGATCTAGTTGTTGTTGTAGAGATGAACACTATCCTAGAGGTATTTTATGATTCTTATATTCATTTTTGTGGTGGAGGAATTTCTAATAAGGAAAAAATGAAGTGGTATGTCAGACTCTATAAGTGGTGGTTTAACAACTATAATTTGTTTATCAACAGTTTCTTCTAGGATAAAATACTTGGTTTTATATCAGTTCCAAACAGTGGTAAATAAGAAACATTGCTTTTAGTATCACCTGAGGCATTTCTTGTTAGACTACCAGATGGAGTCTAAACAATGTGAATATATAGGGTTACATGAATCAATTTAGACTACCAGATGTAGTATTTTGGATAGTGAATTCGTTGAGGTGATTCATATTTGTTTTGTTATATTTGATAATATCTTATCTATCTATAATATAATTTTCATTGTATTGGGGAAACATGAAGGCTTTTGTGTACTGGAAGGATGCATAGGGCTGTCTATGGGGTGTCCCGGGGGGAGGGGGTGCAGGGGGTTTTGTAGGGTAGGGGGAGGGTGATGGTGGGGTGTCTAAGAAGGGGTGTCCATGGGGGTCCAAGGGCTATCCCGGGGGGGGGGGGGGGTGTTGGGGGTCTCTAGGACTGGGGGAATGTGCAGGTGGGGTGTCTGGGGGTGGGGGAGGGGGGGGGGGGGTTATGTGGGAGTATTGGGGGTCTAGAGGGTAGGGGAGGGGGTGTGAACGGTGTCTCTAGGGGGAGTGGGTGTGTAAGGGGGTTGTGCGGGGGGGGGGGGGGGGTGTATGCAGGTCTATAGGGTAGGGGAAGGTACAAATGGGGTGTCTAAGAGGGGTTGTCCAGGGGGTCTGCAGGGCAGGGGGATGGTGTCGGTGGGGTGTTTATGAGGGGGTGTACTGGGGGGTGCGGGGGGTATCCAAGGGGGGGTGTCTCGGGGGGAGGGGTGTCCGGTGGGTGTGCAAGGGGGATGTCAAGGGTGGTGTAAGGGGTCTGTCCTGGGAGAGCATGGGGGTGTTCAAGGGGGTGCAAGGGGGTGTCCAGGAAGGCATGTGGGTGCAAGGGGGCTATCCATAGGGGAATGGGAGTGCAGGGGGGCTGTAGAGTTGTTTTGTTTATGAAATGGGAAGGCATATAAATTACCACACAACCATAAAATCCATTTCATGAGTTTTTTAATTCAATACATTTTATTGTCTGCATGAATTTTTTTTAAATATTGACTTATTAGGTGTTGTATTCATCATTTTATATTGTTTTCATGAGTGTTTTTTGTATTCATAATTATTCAACAAGTTTTTACTCTAATTCTTGAATAGAGGAAGAAACATGCTTCTAGTTAGAATTTTTGTACTAGAATTAGAGAGGGGAGGTCGATGCATGTTTCTTGCAAGAGAGGGGAGGACGTTGTATGTTGGTTCTAGCTAGAAGAGGTGTGTGCTGTTTTTTCGGAGAAAATGAAATACCAACAGTTCTATGAACCATTGGTATACAGATTGATTGGTATATACCAATTGTTCTCAAACTGTTGTTAAACCTATATCCCAATGATTTCAATAAAATTGTTGGGAGTAGTGAGTTGTAGGTGGTAGACCAATGGTTTAACAACTATTGGTGTATACCCATACAACCTGACATATGGAAACGGTTCCCTATAAACCGTTGCAATTGGGGTATTCAAATGGTTAAGAACCATTGGTCTAGTGGTATACAACTATTATTATTAACCGTTGGGGTAGAAATTTACCAACGGTTAACACTAAACCATTGGTATTTTGAAAATCCATCTGTCCTATAACAATGGTTCACGTTGAACCATCGGGATATGGCTATCCCCATGCCTCACAACCCAACAGTTCAGTGAATCATCGGGATAGAATTTTCCAATGGTTTGAGATATTTTACCAATAGTTTGTAACCGTTGGTAAAATATTATTTTATAGTAGTGTTTCTTGGGTTTTGTATTGATGTTGGGATTGGATTTAGATTATTGATTTTAATATACCTCTTGAACAGTGAGTTTCTCCTTCCCCATGACCAACCATTATTCATGACACTTTTTTAGGGATATAATGTACTATTATGGAAATATTTCCACTTCCTTACTTCATAGAATATTTTTTTAGCCTTTTGGTTGTTTTATTTAGGTTAAATATGTGTGATATAGTTCATGGAGACATTAAATGGGATTTTCTCTCTTTTCATAGAGAAACACTAGTTAGACCATGATGTGGTCCAATACATGTTAGCCTAATGTTTAGTATTTTAAAATAAAAAGATTAATATTCTTTGGTTTGGGGAAGTAATGAGCCTGGATCATAGAAATTATCCCTATATACCATTCCAAATATAGAGTCACCACATCAAAAATCAAGGATTGGTGGGCCCAAAATGGGTATTGTTTCCTCATCTTTGAGGAGTATCACAATGGTAGGTCCAATAGGTATGGTTTTAATGAAGCGATCACTACCATGATAAATACCTCCAAAAGGTGGAGTAAGATTTATCAGATTTATGAAATGAAATGATTTAATTCTGGTTCTTCAAGGAGATTTACAACCATTAATGATGATTTGTGTTCTTTCCTGGGATATTTTTTAAATAACTTCCAAACTCAATTTAAACCCTTTTTTCTTTTATATTCAACCATTTCTTAGTGTATATACTATGTGAGTGACCATTTGTCCATATCATGGTGATATTTCGGTATATTTTCATCAATTATATTTATGTTATTTTGTAGTGTATTATTTCTTTCATCATCACTTGGTATTTTCTCGTTATTCTGTAGCTTTCATTCTATATAAATTCAATTGAAATTTAGGGTTTGTTCAATATATTTTTTTGATGTGGAATTTTAAGTTTATGGATCTATCTAAATTTATAGTTTCATTCTTAATCTTTAGAGAGTTTATTTAGTTTTATTGTTTTATATTACATGTGTTTGAGGTTATAGGTTTAATATATCATGTTTTTTATAAGAAATAGTTTATTCGATAGAATACATGATATTCCATATCGAGATTAAACATAAAAATAAATATTACTATTTGAATATTAATATTATAACATTTATATTAGAATGAATATAATGTAAAGTATTAAATATATGATGAAAAAAGGGTTTAAGAATGTTTATATAAAGATTCATTGGTTAAAAAATTAATTATAAATAAAAATAAAATCCAATTGGATGTAAATGATTAGTTTTTAAGAAAAACAATTTAAATGTGAATAATTGTGTTTATAGAATAATAAAATCACTTTTTTGTATTATATTAATGGAATATAATTTAAATTTAATTTTAAAATTCATCTTATATGTTTTAATGACATGATATAAGAACAAATTACATTTTATGCATTAAAGGAGTATTTTTCAAAAAAAGAATTTTTACCACCTTTTGATGGAGAAACAATTTTAATTATAGGTTTTTTCAATTTTATAAATTATATTTTACAAAATAAACTACATATTTGGAGTCGAGACATAAAATTTTACTTTGGATAATGTTTTCTTTTTTTATGACATTCTTTTCTAATGAATATTAAAAAATATAGCATTTTAACTGAAAATTGAATTTCATATCATTTATTTATATAGTTAGACTATCCTTTAAATATGTATTAAGGATTAATGATATTATATTTTTATCATTCAATCCAATTTATTTCATTTATGTCAATTTCTTATTGTAATTGGATATAAAAACTATGTGATCTTTTTAACCTTTTACTTTGAGAACATGTTTTCTCATCCAATCAACGATATTAATTTTTAATTAATTTATTCCAATTATGTGTTTTGAATTTGAAAAATAAAGAATCTATATTTGGAATAATATGGTCCCATTATGTAAATATGTCCCTTTTTTGACATTATGAATAGTAAATTTAGTAATTATTTTTATTACCACAGTTAAGGGTAAACTGTGTAATTAAATGTTAAATTAAGATTATAAATATTAAAAAACTGCTATAAAAATTGTAATAATCATATTGGATGAGTAATTTTAGATGAATACAATCCTTGGAATCAAATTTTGTCATTTGGAAGATACATGGGTGTTATTATGACACTTATAAAATTTTATTTAATGAAAATAGAAAGATATCATAATCATGTCTCTCATAATTACATCAATTTTATCATGGGGATATAGAATTGGTATATTATAATATAAATAGTCCTTATAAGTCTAAAAATATTAAATAAATCATATAAATTTATTTATAGTTTTTAGGAAAAAACTTATTAAATTGAACGGTGATAAAATGATGATGTAGTAATTTATTAATTAATAAAATAATTAAATAAAAATTTTATAAGTACTAACTATAAATATAAGTTGTAAAAAGTGATGACTTCCAAGAAATTAATATAATAATACTAATTTTTTTAGATTAATAAAAGTAGTTGGTTTTAACTCATATATATGTTATGATATTTTTAAAAAATCAACTAATGAATAGTGTGAACATTCACACAATTTGTATTTTAAAATATAAAATATTTTATTAAATTTTATAATTTTTTTAAAAATAAATGATTTAGAAAAATAGTTGGTACAGGACCATATATTTCATAAATGACCCTTTCATTGGTCTTTTGGCATGTTATGGTTATTATATGAAACCAAAAAATGTAAATAACATGATATCATAGTATGACCAAAATAAAAAAAATAAGTATTAAAAAAAATTAGGGATTAAAAAATATTAAAAACATGTATACTTTTTATTGGATGAATTTATTTCTTCACATCACAATCCTATATTAGATATAAATCAATTTAATCCAATTGGAATATATAATGAATTTCTATAAATTTTATGTTTTTTTAAAACTCGTTGAGTGCCCCTCCCTTCTCCTATAAAAGGCATACCCATTCCTCTCTATTCCTCACAATTCAAATTCCTTTTAGATTGGAAGATATCTTCCCAAAACCATTCTTATAATCCCTCTATACATTCATGAAGTCTTATTATAGGATTAACACTAACCATAGAGGTGTTATTGTGTTAAGAAAGGTGATCTTCCAAAGGAATAGTAATGTTTTATTTAAGCGTTTCTATTTTATTTCTTCTTCATCATAATTCAAATATTATTTATCCATGACGAAATAATAACTCCATTATCCTAAATATACATATATTTTATTATGTTAATATCATCACCTAAATCCATACCCATTTCAATTAAACGGGGAATGAATTAATCTTTTGGCAGTACGTGTGAACTATCACCCCCCCAAAAAACAAATCTAATTCGTTTTCTATAACTATATCTCATGAATTTTTATAATAATGGAATTAATGTTCATAATTTATATTCATCACAAATTTCTCATTATAAGATTATAATATATCTATTACTTTCTTACTTTCCATGCACATAAAAATGATTATGTCGTTCGTGCATATGTGTGAACTATCACCTCCACTAAGCGATGCGATTTGTCTTTATTCTCATGATCAATTTTATGATTTATATAAGTATATTAATACGATTAATATGATATTAAGGGTGTTATTATCATTATATACTGGTAAAATAATACTTACCTTCTTTCCATAATGATCAAAGAAAAATGGAAACCTTTACTCATGCGTATGTAAGACCTACCATATCCATGATTATAAAGTTGTTCTTTATTAATAACCATAATTGATTCATTGATTTAAAAGTATAATTTATGAATATATATGAAAAAAATTTCCCGAATATTATTATAGAGATTATGGACTTATGAACACATGGAATATTAAAATCATAAAAAGTTCATTTTCTATTCAACTTCCGAATATCGACAAAAAATCCGATATAGACTTAAATAATTCTGTAATTATTAATAAATGAAATAAGTGATATAAAGAGAATAATAAATTTTAAAAATGTAATCAATAAATTATAAGTAAACCAGTGTTTATTATTCAGTAAGATAAAGAACATACGAGAAAACTCACACTCATGGTAAGTGAATTTTATACTCAAAACCTCATTTTAATGTTTTGATGATTTATTATTATAAATATATTTATATATTATGTCCATGTTTTTAAAATGTTTTTTATGAATGTAATTATATAGGCATTAATGTTTTAAAATGGTTACTTTTTAATCCCTCTCAAATGTTTTCATAATAGAATCCTTGTATGAGACTCTGTCTCAATCTCTTGTCACTGATTCTTATTTTTATGTTATACACCACATTCTTTTATAAAGTGTATAATAAAAAACATTTAATTTTAACCTCATTCAATGGTTTTAAAAAGTAAAATTTTTATAGGAATAATTTTACGTTCTTGAGAAAATGATAAAAGGAATTCTTTTTTAATTTATGCGGTGACAACTACTTCTCTTCTTCCATAATCATTATTTGATATCTGGATTCATTTATAAGCCTTAATGTTTTTAAAACGGTAAATAAATCACATATTATTATTTTTGGGTATTATGGTACTGAAAATGTTTTGGAACATGAATTTACATTTCTATATATTTAAATTATTTCATGTCATTTCAAATCGAATTTTATGATTGAAATTTTGATAATTTCAATTTATTATGTGTTATGATTATAAAATGGTACTTGGAAATTTTACAGGTGGTTACGTGATAAAGGAAATATGGGTGGTTTCATGATAAACCAAACATGATTTTTTCTGTGACAAAACAAGGATGAGTGGTCACCATATAAACTCTAGTGCATTGAGTATGAAAGGAAGCCATATGCATATTTCATTTGTTAGAGTGATATTTATGGAGTTCAAACATATGGTTATTTGATTTAAGTATGATTATGTCCCAAGATACCTTTATATGTTATATGTGATTTATATGGATTTTATAGAAATATTTTGATTATAAAAAAGGTAATCAATTATATTATAATAAAAGTAATATATTTATTATTATTTTATGTGGAAAGTATTACATTATGATAATGTATTCATGGTTTATATTTTTTTTGAAATACTAACATTTTTTATAATTTTGTATCACCTACTGAAAATTTTATTCTAAGATTATGTTCTGATTTTTTTTTTCATAAAATTTATGGAAGAATAGAGTAAATGATGGGATCAAGGAAATTTTATGACGATTAAAACTGAAAATAAACCATGTTTCATTTTAAATGATTCTGTTTTATGAATGAAATGTATATTTTTGGAGGTGTCCACTATGTTTATATTTGTTTTCCTATGTATAAATTATGTAAAAATTATATATCACTACAGCCGATTAGGCATATAGCGGTGGTTTTTTTTCTTTTAGCGGCGGTTTTCAGAAAACGCCGCCTAATACGGTGTCGGCAAACTTTTAACGGAAGTTATGTTCGTTTAGCAGCGGTTTTAGGGAAGCGTCGTAGTTGCCTCATTTCGCGGCGGTTTTAGCGGCAGTTATAACCGCTGCGAATAAATTCAAATCCACCACCGTAAAACCGCCATTAAATCCACAAGAACCGCTGGGATATGAGGCTGCCACGGTGCAACTATTTAGCGGCGGTTATAACCGCCGCTAAACATATATTTTATTTTGACTTTAGCGGCGGTTTTAGAAGTTTAGCGGCGGTTTAAACCACCGCTAAATATCCGCCAACTTTCATTTAGGGGCGGTTAAAACCGCCGCTAAAAAGTTTCCCAGAAAAAAAAATCCCTGATTCTGCTGCCCCCGAGCCTGAAAACCAAACCAAAAACACCTACAACAGAATATAGCAAACTATAAAATACATATTCATTACTGCCCCATCAAACTATAAGTTCAATTATTCCTCCCAATAAAGAATATAGCAACCAATATCAGTTCAAGATCACAATCATGTTTCAAAAATATCCATCACAATAGAAACTAGAAATCTCACTTTTAAAAATTCATTGGATTTTAGGTACCATTTTGACCATTTGAAATATGTCATTTAAGGTCACATTCTCCACAATTATAAGGATATGCTACTATATGTTTTATGTGATGCCCCACACCTTAGGAGTTTCCTAATCATCATTTAATGAGAATGGGATCTCATCCCAAGAAATATGCTTCATCCATAACAAAACACTAGTTACAGATGTGACCAACACATTCTTACCATGTGCCTACTGAACAAAGATTAAAACAAGCCACCAAAAAGATTGATATATTTTAATTTACCTTGTGGTAGACATGATTCTATCCCAATATGTTCTCATGCACATCATTAGTATCATATATATAAGAAAAATCTAAACTGATCAGTAGTGTTCTAAAACCAGATCCTTTGGTAACATCATCCCTAGCACTAGGAATACTAAATTTTTATATAATAACTAGTCTATCCACATTAAATATGATGGATGAATGTATAATTATTGCATATTTATTTAATGATTTCCACAAAACTCATACTGTTTACTACACTATTCCAACAACTCGATGGGTGTCACATGTATAAATGCATACACCCTTCATATTTCACTAGAAAAATGACGCATCATCTGATGTTATCCATAGGTAAATTAGACCTATGAATCCCAGTATTTTATGGTCCATACAAATGATTTATCCCCAATTTTTATTATTCCATATGACTTTTGACGCAGCTAATTAAAGACCTCCTGATTCACCTGTAATTACAGAAGAAGAAGGGTCACATGACCAACTAGGCAGCTGATGATGCCCTAGGCATGTATACCCCACTAAAAAAGAGAATTATGTGAAAACAAAATCCCATATATGGGAAAGATTACCGAATAATGACTCATCAATCTAGGGGTTTTGTTTCATCATAGATAGTCTGATATAGTAAAACCATGATATAAGCAACACCTTAGATATGAAATACCTCATAATCATTTATCAAGTTTTAAATTCTGATGGCTTTACCTACTCTAGGACAACCCCTTCTTAATAAGGTATAATACATTGAATCTATGAATATATCATTCAAAAATTGTCACTTGGATTACTGACCTAACCTTAAATATTACTATAAATTAGAATGTTCAATATAGACTGATGTGAATTTTTTTTGTTCCCATCCAATGCTAAACCTAGGGAGAGAGTTAAACTAGTCTTACATGAGGTTGAAAAATAAAAACATAATATTATGGTTTCATTTAATCCATTACATTAGTTCAAATTTGATTGTTTTGTGGAAATTTCAAAGCATAAGTATTAAAAGAATTAATGTTTTAGTTAAAAAAAGAATACTTTAATTGGTACTTTATTTAGCTAACTCTATAAGGTATCATAGGAAAGTAATATCAAAATTACATTCAAGATTTTTTTATCTAGATGATATCCTTTCATAATTTATACAGTTTATCTTATAAATTCTTTTTACCCATCATATTTATACATAAATTTCTCACAATTGGGCTTTGTTAAAAAAAATTTCTATCCGAATATAGAGAGGAATACCCCCTTTAGGTTTTAATTGGAATTTTAATTAACCGATATCCATAAGCAATGGTTTGAATGTATTAAATCAAAAAAAATTCCATGAAATTTTATTCTAATAATTCAATGTATATATTCATCATATTCTAATAAGATTAATTACCATTCCCATGTTATAAAGGTATTTTCCTCTATAATTTTAAAATTTCATTCATTTAGCTGCACCCAGGTTTTTACCTTTTATTTTAGAATATAAAAATTTATATGTAATGGTTTGATTATATGGGTTTCTAATCCCAATTTATAAATGCCCATCCTCTCCATTATTAAATTAAAAATATTTACTTGATAAAAAATTCTTAAGGGTGTGTGTGCCTACTATGGATAGTGAAATTTGGTTTATGATTTATACCTTGAGATGAAATAAAATTAGTTCCCTATGAAGAGGAAAGTTTTTAAAAACTTTATTTTTCATTTGCATATTGTCGATCTATAAATTTAGCAAAGTGATTCCGAGGATGAAACAAGAACTGTTCAGAAGGAGCGACTCATGTTTTCTCATGATCAAACCTATTGAGTTAGTGCTCAAAGATCAGCATAAGGTGACCCATATTGTGGGGACTGTACCATTGGCTATTTTAAGAAATGAACCTAGTATTCAAATGGTTGATTGGTTTGGTAATGTGATAAGAGAATCCTATCTTGGAGAATGTGATATCAGTTTTTGATAATGCGACCCTCACATTAATACAGAATAGAAGCATAGTAATGATAATTAGAAGGTCTTTTTTCATTCTAATTCCAGTTGATAAATTAAACTAGTTACTTCTGGATTCTTCAATAAAGGTCATATACAAATTTGGATATGCTATCAGGTGGAGTCTGAGTATGGGTGTTATATTCGGGGTGGTTTCAATGTGACCAGAATGTGGTTGAGTTGGTTATGTGTTGATGTATAGAGTACAACATCATAGTGTAAATTATAATGTATAGTTCGACCTTGGAAAATCACTATAAGGTGGGTAAATTCTTCATTGATTGTTCTTGGATGATCAAGGGATTCCTTGGGAATCAAAGGCATTATGATAGCTTAGTTATTAGTGATTTATTAGTTGAATCCTAGAATTATCGAGAAAGATAACCAAGATGGGGTTCTACCGGTGTTTTAGGAAGTTAATGGATGTGGTTAATAGATAACCACACTGAGTTCATGATAAGGATCCCTAAAATATGTTGGGATGGAATATTTCGATAACGGGATGTGCCATGCCTTGGTATCAGCCATTTTGAGCCATGATCTTTGATAGGGAGAACTACATGATGAAAGATCAATTAGAAGTTGACATGGTCCTATCTTATGGTGGATGGGTTCCATGTAGGTCCCTCCCATGGTCTAAAAAATGGAATGGAAGGATGAAAACATTATTAAAAGTGATTCCAGCTGATCATCAATGACGAAAACTTCCTATATGATCTTAACTAAGAGATCTTGAGTTCTCTTAGATATTTAGTAGGAAAAATTGTTAGTGGTTGAATATGAATCAACATTTACTGAGCTGGTAAGTATATGTCAAATCATATGATTAATATAAGGCTTAAGGCATGAATATTTGTGATGAAGCTATGACTAATGATGTGATCATGGACCAGTCTTCTGATTTTTCCCACCTATATATTTGTGTTTAGTATGATGTCTTTGAAAAATATAGATTTTACATGAACATGGAAGGGGATTTTTTTACTTCCTCATTCTTATTGAGGTAATACATCATTTAGCAGTTATAAGATGAAGTATAAGCACCTCCATATGAAATTGTTTGAGGTGTCATCTTAAGATTCTAATGGAAGAGGATCACTATAGTGTATTCAGTATAGGGATCTGAGACACCCAAATTTATTTTTCCCAAATACACCATGCACATTTCCATGATATGGGAATATTGGATATCCTAGGAAATATTGGGACTGGTTCACATGCCTAATAAATGGTGGTGCATCTGACTAAGTGAAGGAATCTAAATTGAAGAGAATTGTGTTGAGATTGAATGAGTTATGGTCTCATGGTTGAGTAATAAGAACACTTCCTATGTTGTATCCTTCATGCTTCAACATACACACTGCCCACCCTGCCCAACCTGCGCATACACACTGCCCAACCTGAAGCATACAAACTGCCCAACCTGTAGCATACACACTGCCCAACCTAGAACATACACACTGCCCAAACTGAAGCATACACACTTCCCATCATGTATCCTTCATACTGCATCATACACACTGCCCATGCTATATCCCCCCAGTATTCCCCACTCCACTGCAACATCCCACCACTCCACACTCCTCTTCAACATCCCCCACTCCAGTGCAGCATCCCCATCTCCCCACTCCACTACCCACACATCCCACCTATAATCAAACACACACAACACTCCACTGCCCACAAAAAATATCCCACCTACAATAAAAAACACACAACAAGCATTATCCTACCTAGACAATGTGTGGATTTTGATGAATAAACAGATACCCTATTCCTCCCTCTATTGAATTTAAGTCCAAGATCATTGAACTAGAGACTCAATAAAAGTAATATACCATGCTTTCTAATTCAGTTGGTCATGCACAATGATGTACATAAGTGATACACACAACTAGTGTGATATATATAGGCCATGAAATGTAAGAATGATAGGAGTTTATGATAGAATCAAAGGCCAAACAGTTTGTATTGGTAAATACACGGACATATAAGACCACCATGCTTTCTAATTCAGGCCAACCAATGTGTACGGGGAAATAAAGAAGCCAATGATAAAGATTTTATCACCTCTCCAACACAAAAAGAACATTCTAGTAGGGGGAATACGGGTCCCTAGAGGGGAAACTATAGTTTAGAAAGAAAAACCCACATTTGGTTTCTTATTATTGTCCAGCAAGTGGTTTTTTTGATGAATACATACATAATTAAATACATACCTACAAGTAAATACATACAAAATTAAATACATATAGAACACATACTTATAACTAGAGACTCCATACATACCTGCAACTAGATACTCTATAAATACATAATAAAAATAGAATTTAATACATACCTGCAACTAGAGACTCCATTCTTGCAACTAGAATACATACAAAATGCATACCAGCAACTATAGAATACATATAGAATACATATGAATTAAATACATAACTAAATTCAGAATACATACAAAATACATACCTGAAACTAGAGAATCCATACATACAGAACACATACATAAAAAACACATACACACCTACAACTAGAGAGTCCATACATATAGAATACATACCTGCAAGTAAATACATACCTAAAACTAGAGACTCCATTCCTCCCTCAATTCATAATACCTACAGAATTAAATACATACCTGAATTCAGAATACATACATAATTTAGAATTGAATTCACACATGCATTCAGAATTGAATACATACTTGCAAGTATTATAACAAATAATTCATACCTGTAAGTAAATACGTACATTTTTCAGAATTGAATTCAAAATTCATAATTGAATACATACCTACAAGTATAACACATAAGTCATACCTATAAGTAAATACATACAGAATTCATAATTGAATTCAGAATTCAATACCTAGAAGTATAACACATAATTCAGAAGGTAATTAAATACATACATAATTGAATTTAGAATTAAATTCATAATTCATAAGGCAATTACCCTGTGCAATACAAAATTCATAATTAAATTCTGAATTGAATACATACAGAATTGAATTATTAAGTATGAATACAATACACACAAAATTTATATGGAAGGAATTACCCTTTTTATAGAACAAGATCGGGTGATAAGATAATAAATCCCAAAGACACTCTATACACTAAAGATAGAAAGAAATCCAAAATACATTCCCACATGCTTGTCCAAAATACATAATAATGTATGGGGTATAAGAAGCTTGGGATATCATGAAGTTCAAGCCCATAAACTCTAACTTGATTATTCGGTCAAGAGTTCCTTTTATAGTAGGCTAATCAAACAATTTATTCCTAAATGATGTATATCACACTCGAGAAATCAAGACATAAAAAGAAACATCAGAAATCAATAAAATGCATAAAAGGAAAATGAGAAATCAAGGAAATTTTAGGACATGAAAATGTGTGGTGGAAACAATGTGCCACAAATGTTACATATACAAACCAACTATTTTCATATTACAAATCAACAATACAACTACTCAGGGTCTGATGATGCATCATCACCCTCTCCACCTTCATCTCCACTTTGTGGTGTCACCTGTAAGAACATTATACTGAAAATTAAATACGATTGCATATTTATATTAAAACTTTAAACCAATGAAAGTTAGAAAACTAAATGATTTTGATTTTTTGTGATTTACCTGCATACCACCAGTCGATGCACTACCACCAGGGGCATATCTCCTCAGCTTCTGACGTATATCAATCAACTATTTCTGCAATGCAGATATCTGATCCCCCTGCTGGTGAACTGTGCTTTTTAAAGAAACAATCTCTCTCTTATCATCTCTGGGTATGGGCTGACTAAAGTCAGTAGTAGATGCAGCTGCTATCCCTGATGGCCTGCTAAAAATCTCAGATGGTACGGGTCCCAAACCCATCCCGCGCACTCTCCCAGCATGCTCCTTCCCAAGGACCTGAGCAACCGGGTCATTCTGGGAGACTGAGTATGACTGCGCAGGATTGGCATCCCATAACTCTTTAATTTTTACCTATAAATCAAATATCAAAATATATTAACCTAGTAAAAACTGATAATAAGTTATTATGAAAAAAATTGACTTCATACACCAACTTCTTTAGCAGGCTCGTTGACAAAACTTCCATCTGATTTCTTATGAACATCCAACCACAGTTCAGTCCTGGATGCTTCATGACCTAAACTCTGTGAATGAATTAAACAAAGATAAATCAACAATTCAATATATTAAATAGATAATATTGTCTTATAAATATTTAAACTAATTAAAATATTACCAATGTCGTTCGGCTTCTAGAAAAACTTTTTGATCCCGCAGTGTGCGGGATGACTTGCTTTGCCCGGTTTGATGCATTTTGTCTTGAAAGATCCTGAAATAAATAAAAGGCAATTTAATACTTATGTATTGAATGTAATGTCCTTTTCATATACATGTATAAATGTAAAATGAGGATCATATAATAATATATATTTCAATACCATCCGCTTCTGATCACGATGTCTGTCAACAAACACGTTCCACTGCTATTTTGGTACCCCACTGGGTAGCTTCTCATACATTTTCTGCGTGGTCAACGAAGTATCGTTAACATCACACCATAATCTCCAATTGAAATATTTCCACTTCTTACCTAGATTTTTCAACGTCCACTTCCATGCTATCACATCAGCAACAGTAAAGTGGAAGAAAATCTGTATACAGAAATTCATTTTGAACATATTAGTAACATGACATTCAATTGAACCATAATGTAATAAATTTACCTATATTTGAGAATCAAACACTTCATTTTTACAACTTGAAGGCATATGTCTCCAATCGTCATATGAAATGGGAAGGGAAATGGGCTCCGCTACCAGCTGGCCTAGAATCTGGCCAAGTAACCCCGCGACATCATCCGTAGGGACACCGTAAGAATCAAATGGAACAAATATCTTCTCGCCATTCAGATTCCAAACATCTGAACTTTTTATATTTTTCATCACGGTTGAATTTTTGTCATCTTCAATGGGCAAACAATTAGTATAAACAAAATGCAATAAATTTATTTAATTAAAATTTGTACCTATGATAGTGACACTCCAGTGTGTCCGGGATGAACTAGAAGGGGGACGATGCTGCACCACTGCTGAGCCTCCTGAAAGGGGATTCGATGACTCACCCTCTACTGGGACATCCACAGAAGGTGTGAGAGATGGTGTAGTGGGGGATGGTGTAGGGGTGTCAGCACCTGGCGTCTCAGATGTCGTGGGGAGGGAGACAAATGGATCGCCATCTGTCGCGGAACTAGATGAAACAACATACCTCTTCTTCCTTGGCATTCCTGTCATTTAATCAAATAAAATTAAGTTTAGAATATATATTTCAAAAAAATTATGCAGAAAAAAAATTAAAAATGATAATAGATGCCCAGTACTAACGAACAAAATATGTATAACAATGATAATGAATGAGTGTAGAAATGAAACACGTGGTTGCTGAATAAATAAAAAAATTGTGCGTACAATCATTTTCTCCTTCAATCATGTCGGTTTCCTGCTCCATTGCTTCATCCAATTCATTCATCCTTGCTAGACTAATATTTTCAATATCATGATCGACAACTAATTCTACTTCTTGTTGCTGATTAAATTCAATTTCAGAGGTCAAATTTTCCACTTCATCACCCATATCATACAAATCTCTTTGTATTACATGAGCAACTACACTCCACCCTTCATCAGAATCATCATTCACATAATATAAAATTTTTTCTTGCAATGCTAAGATATATAGATCATGCAGTTCACGATCACCAACATCCATCAAGCGAGAGAAGTTCACAGAAGTAAATTGCAAGGAATCTCTTTTAACACCTCTGATAATATTGACCCATTTTCATTTGAATAAAACAACCGAAAAATGTCCGTGGTAGTTTAATTCAATAATATCATATAGCTTTCCATAGTATTCGACTTTAGAAAATGTAAATATACCACTATTCTTTGTTTTCAAACCCACTTCTCGATCGACTGTACGAAATCTAAAGTCATTCACATTATAAGCGTCGAACTTTCTAACTTCATTTAGAGGACCTCTAGCAAGAAACTTCAAATCTTCTGACACCTCTACTTGAGTATCTGTATTCATGATCTGAAAAAAGAAATATACTTTATTAGATTCACAAAATGTATGTGTCAAACTAATATTCGTATTTATTGTAATATTTATGAACTTACATGTCGTGCAAACCATTCTACAAACTCTTTATTATCAGATTTTGTTATATCTTTCTCATTTCGTGTTCGGCCTCTCATTCGTCTCTTTGTTTGTATCCTAAACTCTTCAATAAATGGATCTTCAATGTCACTATTCAGTAGCACATATCTATGTGCCTATAATAATTCCAATTCAGTCAGTGTCGCATTTGAGGTCCTCCCAACTGATCGGCCAATAGTAGGAAATATTTTGGATCTCTGGTGTATTTTAGATTGAGTCGATGTGTCGTCAACACGTCCAACTCGATTAAATCTTGTCTCAATATCATCCAAGTATCGAGAACAAAAGGTAAGACACTCCTCAGCCAAATAGCCTTCAACAATTGAGCCTTCTAGTTGATCTTTATTTCTCACGTATGATTTCAAATGTCCAAGATATCTTTGAAATAAAATAAACCTAATTATGCATTTAATTAAGTACCAAAAATTGTTTACTTAACTGGAAAACATATAAATAAAGTACCTCTAAATTGGATACATCCATTGATAATGAACGGGGCCTCCTAATTTAGCTTCCTCAACCAAATGCACAGTTAAATGCATCATTACAGTAAAAAAGGACGGAGGAAAGATCATCTCCATTGCACAAAGGGTCAATACAAACCTCTTCTGGATGTTTTCAAGCTGAAATAGATGTAGAAATTTCTCACATAATTGTCTGAAAAATGTGCAAAACTTCAGTACAACAACAATTATTTTTTCAGGTAATAATGTACGAAATGCCAATGGTAGTAACTGTTGTAACAAAATATGTGAATCGTGACTTTTCAATCCATGTAACTTATGATTCTTCAAGTCAACACACCTTGAGATGTTACTTGAATACCCATCAGATACCTTGAAATTCTTTAACATTCTAAGAAATGTATCTTTATCCCTATTTTTCATTGCAAAAATTGCCGGAGTATACTTTTCATTCTCATCTGGCCAAAGATCGCGTTTTATGTTCATTGCTTGTAAGTCTTTGCGAGCATTGAGATTATCCTACGACTTTCCGTGCTCATTAAGCAATGTGAAAATCAAATTTTCACAGAAATTCTTCTCAATATGCATCACATCAAGATTATGCCGCAACAAATTAAATTCCCAATATGGATGTTTGAAGAATATACTTTTTTTCTTCTATTGTTGCGTTCCGGTTTCGCTTGACGATGCACTTCGGACCCGTTTTCCGCTATCATTCAAATGAAGAACCTTCCCAAATTATGTTTCAACATTTTCAAGCTGTTTCAGTATTTCAAAACCATTTAACAACTTTGGAGGTTGCCTACGATCAATGGAACCATTAAATTATGATTTTTTCAGCCAAAATCTATGTGATGCATCGGGAAATCTTCGATGACACAAGAAGCACCATTTTCTACTGTGAGGTAGCCGTTTGGGCTCAAAATCAAAGTTACAAATGGGACAAGCCAAACCCGTGTAAGTGTTCCAACCAGATAAATTCCCAAGCCCAGGGAAGTCACTAATGGTCCGCATTAAAGCATCATGCATTGTGAACATTGTTTTAGAAGAAGCATCAAATGTATCAACACCGTTGCTCCATAACTCCTGCAATTCGTCAATCAAAGGCTGCAAGTATACATCAATATCATTTCTAGGAATTTATTTTCTAGGAATAATCATCGAAAGGATAAAATATGTTTGTTGCATACACATCCACGAAGGCAAATTATAAGGGATCAAAACAACTGGCCAAATGCTATAATTGGTACTCAAAGTCCCAAATGGGTTGAATCCATCGGCAGCTAATCCCAATCGAACATTCCTAGGATCAGCTGAGAAATCGAGATGTAATGAATAAAATGTTTTCCATGATTGATAATCTCGTGGATGTCTCATTAACCCATCATTGTTATTATCTACAGAATGCCACGTCATGTGTTCGGCGGTTTTCGATGACATGAATAATCTTTTCAATCGAGGCTTCAAAGGAAAGTAACGCAAAACCTTTGCAGGTGTGCTCCTTTTCTTCTTCTTCTCCATGAAATTATGTTCATTCAGACTTCCAACATCACTCTTTGTCTGCCATCTAGAAGAAGAAATTTTTTTTCAATTTTGTCTACTTGAATCCTCTTCCCAATAAAGCATACAATCATTGGGACACGCATGTATTTTTTTATAATTCAGACCAAGCTTGTTAACAACTTTTTTCATATCATAAAATGATTCTGGGATTTTTTCTTCAGGAAATGCATCACGTATCAATTCCAATATCATAGACATTGCCTTATTTGTAATTCCACAAAGACATTTGATGTGATACAACTTCAGCAGAAATGAATGTTTTGAATATTTCAAACACCCACAATACATCTCTTGACTACCATTGTCAACTAAATCATGAAACTCATTTTCCTCAGTGAAGTTTTCTATTACATTTGGCTCCACAGAATCAAGAGGAGGATCCAATGATATGTGACAATCTTGATCTACCTGTGTTGTAGTCTCAAAAATATCACTTTTCACGTTGCAATTTTTAGCACCCTCTTCTGGTTGTTCTGATATGTTTTGATGCTGATAGTGGTGCCTTGCAGTGCTGAATGCATCATTTATTAGGTTTTGCATTTCATTTTCCATTGTCGACGAACTTGGGACCTCATTCTGTGGATTAACATCAGTGCTCAATATTTCTGTAATGTTCGATTCTCCATGCCAAATCCAACACAAATATTGATTAGGGAATTGTTTCAGTATTAAATGTTCATAAACCTCATGTCTCTTCAACCATGTTCTAAATTTACATTTAGGACATGGACATTTTATTCTCCCTTCAACGGATCGATTAGAAATTGGAAAATCTAAAAACTCATTCAAACCCTTAACATACTGAGGTGTGTTCCTCGGTAATGTGATCCAACTTTTATCCATGTATATCACAATGTACCTACACAATAATAAGAAAAATTAAAACACATAGTTACTGCTAAATAGAGAAAGAGATTCATATATACGATAGTATAAGATTACAGAAACATAATATAATAAAGATGATCCCCTACGTTAGATATGAACCCTTAGTGTTTGGGATAGGGGAAGTTTCTTTGGTAAAGATAAACAGTGTGCTAACAACGTGGTAGCTACTTTACCATGAAAACAAAAACACATTGTTAATTTGGAATAACCCCAACCTAAGTTCTCTATAGAGTCTTCATATAAAACTCTCATATCGAATAAATCTATTATAAGTAATTAGTACTTTATATTTTCATTATTTATTTGTAAAATATTTAAATCTAATCCAATAGAATCTCATTTAAATGATGATAAAAATATTTTGAGATATTTAAAATGAACTATTTTCCTTTATCTAATTCTTTCAAAACCCCCTAATTTTAATTAAAATTTATATTTGGATACATATTTTGTTTGGTGTAGACTGGATAGAAAGATAATGTTAGGAACCAGTAAAATTCTTGCTAAATCCTTAGTATCATGATATAGTACTGGAAAACACATTATATAACTATCTAATACTAATGTTGAATATATTATAGCCATATGTTTCTATGCATAGGTGTTATGAATGAAACACACCCTAACTAATTTTGGATTCAATTTTAATCAGGTTTAAATAACACGAGACACAAAATTTCAATAAACATTTCAAAAAATATTGATAAACCATTATAGGATGAAACACATATATTTAACACATAATTTATTAATATATCATGCAGAAGAAGGTGATATATTTTTTTTATTTTTTTTGCATAGACACTCAATTGTCATAAATTTTTACTGAACCACTTCCAAGTTATAGATACAATTTTATCAAATCCAAATTAAGATTATTTAAAATTATTTAATATCATTTCTATTTTACTTATTTTATATTGTGAATTTATAATTAGTAAATATTTTATTTGAGTCATTTCATTTGAGATTTAGCACCACCATTTTGAATGAAATCAAAATTAAATATGCATAATATTATTATTTAGATAATTTAATTTTTTCAAATTAGATTTTATGACTGTAACATCCCATGTTGGGTGACACTAAATAGGTCCCTCGAGCCAATTATCCATAAGGCCATATGTGTGCTTCCCTGTACTCCATACGTGGATGACTAGACGCGAGGGTGTAAATGTGATACATTGGGGATATTATAACCTTATATTAGAGTATCTAATGATGAAATTAAAGGAGATAATCCATAGATGTAATAAACCGAGTACAGAAGTAGTAAAAATTGAAATAGAACATGATACAATAACAAATGAAAATATTTAAAAGCATGAACAACCATGTCATTCATATAACACCAGTCATCCACATGGATGAACATATAAGTTGGAGTATATAGAGGAAAATGAAATGAAATACAAATCTACACTAATATATCTATGGAATATAACCTATACGGTCTCCACATACATATCTGAGCCATCCGTTCAATTACTCTAGGTCAGCACCTTATCTTAGTCTTTCAATCAAGCAAACTTCTTCTCGAGTAACATAGTGAAATTGATTCCCAAACAGGTTGCGATTACAATACTCAGTAGGGAACCGCCAATACAGTCCAACACATATCCATTAATATATAGTTTATGTATATATGATAAAATAATTAAAATTTCAGTAATACTAGTAATAACTTCTAGAATTAAGATAAAATAAAAACTCATATAATGTATGGTCAAGGAATGTGATCAGTCTAGCTGAGACAAAACTAGAAATGAATAAATAAAATAAATAAAGTGAAACCAAAATCAACCCCTGGCTTCGTGATCCTATTCAGTGAGCTACTGTGGAATTATAAATATATATTTATATTTATATGTGGGAAAATATATATATTTCGATAAATGTATTTGTATACACATAAACATGTATATATATGATTTGGGTGAAAAATGTCATGAAACAATAGGAGCCTATTCTTGGGTCTGTAATCATTATTATGTGGATGTCCTTAGAAAAGGGTGTTCAGCTAGATTTCATACCAATCAAACAATTCATAATTAGTGAATTCTCAAGTCTATAATCTTTATCGACAAAACCATCTCCATTTAGTGCCATAAATATGTTTGAGCAATCCATATCACTATAGGGGAATACACGTCTTAGAACTATCTTCCCCTATACTCTCCCCCAATAACTATAATTTTGGATGATTTATATTAATGGAAAATCCTATTAAGCAAATATTGCCTTAGGTCTAAGACGTAGGCCATGATCCATAGCCTATCCTTATATTGGAATATAGATGAAAACTAATGGGATATCCCTATTGTGATATATAAAAGGAATTCTATCCAAACACAAGTACATGCTCAGAATCTATTCATAATAATGATCAATATCCACATCATCAAGAAGTACATCTAGGATATATAGTAATGTTTCATCCACCCAACAATAAAGAGTATCCTCAGAATCACTCAAGTAGAGAATAATTATCTATTGAGTATATGTCACATCAATGGTGATGTTCACCATGTCCACCAACTCAATCATGTAATTGATCAAGGAGAGGGTAATTGACCACTTCCCTTAGGAGAGAGTAATCAACCATGATTTCCAATCAATGATGTGGATTTCCATGTCCAACACTATGTCCATGTGACAGATCATGGATATCATAATAATCCCAATCACTCAAGAGATAATAATCATCCATGAGAATCCAATCACATGGTATGTTATGCCAAATCTTCATAATCAATTATCTCAAGAGCCAGATTCGAAGATGAATGATTGGGTATCTCAATATTATAAAAATCAAATAAAATGTCTTAGAAGCCAGACCCCAGAATGTACATATGGGATTCCAAAATAAATGAGTAAAAGGGAAACTAAATCGGTTCTTATGAAGAACATTTGGGAAACTAAATTGGTTCTTATGAAGCACATTTGGGAAACTGAAAGTGTGTCATATCAATCCAGGTTCATATTCCATAATCGTGGAAGTGACTCTTATAATCATCAATACGTCTTTGGTAAAAGGTGAAAGTATAAACAAAATCACGACGGTGTGAGTGACTTATATCTTTATTTCCTAACAGAATATAATATAGGGGTCTCATGTTGATCATTTAAACCATGTGTTGATTGGTCGGGGTCTTGATAAGTGCCCTTTCAAAAGGATTTTCACCATTAGTATTAAAAGGGTTTTATTTTAAGGACTCAAAAATTTAATATAAGAAATATACATTTTAAATTCATAACTATGACAACATATATAGTATTTATATTATGAGTTTTGATTTATTTTTGTGTATGTATGATTCTAATGATTTAATTTTTAAAATTCTTATTAAATAAAAAAATTAATTTATTGACCCCACAATAATTTGTAACTCTTTAAACAACCCATAAGTATATTTGACAAACCCAAAAATGAAATCCATGTTTTTTCATACATATCCAAATTCACAATATTCATATTGTACATGAATTATTCATGAAAATGTAAAATTTATATGACTTTGAAAAACTCCACATGAGTAATCCTAGTATAATAGACAACCAACCCATTCACTTTTGTATCCAAGGAATAAGCCTCCAAGAAATTTTGTTTTTCGGCCAAAAATCACTCTACATTTGGAGACTTTACTCAATTGAGAATTCATTACGTGAAACCACTAACAACTAACATGAATAAACTACATCCAAAAACAATTTATAATCTCATAACTACAATTTCAATCCATGTTCAAGGTATATTTAAACTATCTTTTTTGAAATCATACATATTATGATATAAAAGGAGCTATCATAAATGAAATTTATCATAAATATGGGAAGGCATAGTATTCATTTTTTATAATCATTTTACTAATCATGAAAATAAATACGTAATTTAAAAAATTAAAATGAAATATATTCATTTTCCAAAACATGAGACATGCTAAGACATCTAAACCCACCACTACATCCAACACTATGTCCAACACATTTTATCTATAAAAATGGTACAATTCCTAATCAACTAAATAAGGAAGTTGAGTATAATTGTTATATTCTTAACCCACATAGATGAGCCCCATACATCCTAATTCACCATACTTGTCATCACCATCGGCTAATCATTAATTTTAAAGGATTATGAAGCTGGAACAGTAAATACACATTAGTATGATTCATCTGTAAGATCAATGAGATCAAAAATCACATGTTGAGGGAGGGAAATCTAGCACAGCATTGATGTCACTTCAAGAAACAATAATAAATAAACTAATATCAAAAAAAGTAAAAAATTAGAAATCAAACCCTATGGTTTGTATAGGTCGTTGGGGAAACCGGGTCACCGGGGTCGTGGGGTCTCCGGGGTCGCGGGGGACCAGGGTCGCCGAGGTCGCGGGGTCGCCGGGGATGCAGGGTCGCCGGGGTTGCGGGGTCGCCGGCGTCGCCGGTGTCGCGGGGTGCCGAGGTCTCAGGGAAAGCGGGGGGCCGGGGGAACGCATGTGAGAATGGAGTCGGGGTGGGGGAAGGGTCGGGGCCGGTTAAAAAAAAATTGTTTGCCGGCGGTTTGTTATAAACCGCCGCTACAAAACCTCCGCTAAAAGACAGTTTTGTTTTAGTGTATAGATATAAACATGAAATAGTCCTCAATTTAAAATAATGTATATTTTTTTACTAAAATAAAGATTATTTAATGTTTAATGAAGAGTTATTATAGTTGGTATCACATGAAAGGTTTAGATTACTTTTAAGGATATGATGTTTTTTAGGTGTTGGTAAAATATCCCATATAACCAAGATGATTATTATATTTTAGAAAATTTTGGAGTATTATGGTAAATTAGGTGGATTAGATAAATACTAAAACATCTATGATATAATGTGGTTGATGGATTAGAATATTATAATATTTATTATGAAATCATTAGCATATAAGGCATTATTCTTTTAATAATTCATTTCATGTTTAAGTTATGATTACTTTCATCTGATTAAGGATCATTTTTCATGATGTATCGAAAGACATATTTCACGACATTATTATCCCTCCTCGATGATTTTATCATCACTATTATTTCAAAATATTTTTTGAATGATTTTGATAGCTTCTTGAGTATTCAAGTCACCTATAAGAAATTGTTTGAGTTATCCCAGTCCTATTTTTTATCTAAAATAATTTAATTTGTCATGGTATCTTTATAATGTTATTTTAAGATCACAACTCATTTAACTATTTTAAAAGAAAAATTCTAGAAGTTTTTTAAATGTTTACTTTTTGAAAGTATGACAACGTGCCGAAAGTGAAAAGAAATATCAATTATAACCTGAAATTTGGATTCAAGGTATAAATTATCTTCTTATCCATAAACTATGAAACATAATATAGTTGGTATTTAATAATCATGCCGATAATATATATATATATATATATATATATATATATTATTTTAGTAATGATTTATTAAGATATAAGGTGGAAATTAAAACTAAATGGATTATGAATAATGTTGAAATATTATTATGTTTACATATAAAGGATTTAATAGTAATGGTATACTTAAGGATGTGTAAATGATTAAAAGTATTAATACTCTTTTGATAATGGGAGTAGTTTTGAATACTTTTTTTAGTTGTATAATATCTTTCCCTGATGTTTTTATGTGAAAATTTTATTTGAGTAAGAATTTTCTTTTGTGTAAATAATAATAATGTAATGCATAACCTTTATATGATATTTTTCTTTTAGGTAATTAAGGGTTATTATATTTTGGTATTAAAAATGAAAGGTATGAGATAACCTTTGAGGTTAAAACGTGTTATGGTTATTTTTTAGGACATTATTATATTTTAGGAATTTTTTATGAATTATATAGTTTTTTAAAAGGATAACCCACATGAAGGTTCTCAACCCATTGCGCTGGACAAGGATATGGGAATGAAAACGAAAACCGAAGAGCGACAAGGCTTTATCGCCTACCACGAGTTTATGTGAAGTACCTAGTTATTATGATGTTTTCTTTTTTTGTTTATTGAGTTTATGGAATAATAATATGTTGATTTTGGGAAGTTATGTTTCATAAAATAGATATCCTAGGTATAGGAAAATGATTTGTTGTTTAAGTGAAAAATATTATTTTTGAAGAATCATTTATATTAATTGTTGACATATAAGTAATTAGGTTACTCATAGAAATGATTTACCTATCATAGAGAATGTTCAATTAGGTTATTTAATTTATGTTATAAGAAATAAATATTGGTTGATGATATTTAAAGAAAATTGTTGAAATTTATCTTGGAAGATTATGTGATCAAATCTTTCCAAATTTTGGTCTTCAATATTAGTTTGGATTATTTTGAGGAATTTTAAGGATTGTTATTTATGGAATAGTATTTATTGAACTTTAGGTATCAATGTTGTATTTTAGAGATTAAAATTAATTTTTCATCATCCAATGGTTTGTTATTTTTCCCGAATTTTTTTGACTTTCCATTATTATTTTGGTTAATGTAAAATGATATAGGAAATAGATAGTTAATTTCTTGTGGGTTATGTTATTTTCTATAATATGATTCTAGTTCTTTAAGTGTAAAAAAATCATCTTAAATACTCATAGTTTGCGAAAAAAGATGAGTTTTTGGTGAATATTTTTGATTGGATTGAACTAAAAATGTAATGTAAGTAAATTTAATTAATATATTATTCTAGGTAGTTATTTTATTTCATAACTTAGTGAAATATATCTTAAGACCATAAAGTTATGCATTTACATTTCCTACTATGAAATCTATGACCATTTATCTAATAAATAATTTATCATTTAGTGATTTCCAAACCTCAATTGATTGTGTTTTCTATCTCTCTCCATCAGAAAATGATGGTTAGTTTTTCTTCTATATCAATGTTTTCATACATGGAATCATAGTATGTGTTATCTTGAATGAAATTTGTTCTTTACTTTTTTTTAATGTATAGGTTTTATTGATTTTTTTAAATGTGGGATTTAAATGAAGTAATTTTGAAAATACATACCCTAGTTACTGTCCCCAAATTAAAATTTTCTTGGAATAAATTTCCAAAGGGGGGATGTAGCATTCAGAGCTTTTAAAATAGAAATACATTGTTTGATATCATACAGGATACACCATATCATGTTTAGACAGGCAACTAAATATTATAATTTAAATGTAACTATTATAACCTATATTTTAGAATGGTGGGAATGTATATTTTTAACTAAATTATGTAAATATTGTTTACACAAGATTATATAATGATTTTTTGTTACCAAAATAATTAGAAATGTAAATATAAACCAATTGAAGATAAAGGATGTGTTTTAATGAAAAACCATTTTAATGAAAATAATCATTATTATAGCTGAATAATGTCACTTTTTTATAATTAAATTAATGATAAATAAATTCAATGTATTGTTTAAAATGAATCTTATATGTTTTATATACCTGATATAAGAACCAATTCAATTTTTTTCATAAAAGGATTTTTTTAAGAAATTGAATTTTTATCGCCTTTGGATGGTGAACCAATTTTAAATCTAGTTTTGGAAATTTTAAAAACTATATTTTATATAATAAAGTTATTATTTAAAATTGGGAAATTAAATTTTTTGTTTTATAATGTTATGGTATGTTTTTATAACATTCATTATTGAATGAATAAAGAAAAAATACTGCATTTTAATTCAAAAATTCTTTTTGTATAATTTATTAACATAGTTAGATTATCATTATACATGTTTTTAAGGTATTATTAGATGATTTATTATCATTTAATACAATTAGATTAATTTAAATATATTTTATATTGAATATTGGGTATAAAAACTATGTGAACATTTGAACATTTTACTTTAAAAACCAATTTTTTCATTCCATCAGAGGGATTGATTTTTAATTAATTTATACTAATTATGTGTTTTTAATTTGAAAAAATGGACTCTAAATTTGGAACTAGGAAGTAAAAATTACTTAATTAGGTCCCTTTTATTTTTTAACATTATGAATAGTACTGTCAATAATTATTTTTATTACCAAGGTTATAGCTAAATAGGGTAATTAAATATTATAAAACAACCCAAAAACAGATCCTAATATTATTGGATTATTTTTTATTGACAGATAAAATCCTTTATTTTAAATTATTGCCTTTGTAATACCAATGGTTGTGATTATGACACTTATAAAATTTTATTTAAAGAATGGAAAAAGATGTAATAATCTCATCTCTCATAACTATAATAATTTAAATACGGGGTTATATAAGTGGTATATTTTAATATAAGTATTCCTTTGAAATATGAAAATATTACCCACATCATGGTAATTTATTTTTATTTTTTAGTAAGTAAATAAATAAATTAAATGATGACACAATAATGATGAAGTAATTTCATAATTAATGAAGGAATCAAATAAAATATATTATAAATATTAAAAAACGATTAATTTGAAAAAATTTGTTACATCTGAAAAGTTAATGGATTAAATTTACATGTTGGTTATGTTATTTGTTTGAACGTATCTTGCTTTTATGATATTTTTAAAAATTCAACTAACGAATAAAGTCACAATTGACACCATTGGTATTTTAAAATATAAAATATTTTATTAAATGTTATGAAATTTCGAAAAAACAAAGATTTGTCCAAATAGTTGCTACATGTACTAATATGTTATAAATGAATCTTTTATTGGTCATCTAGAATCCCACAAGGTGTAAATAATATGACATCATGGTAACCAAAAAGGGTAAAATAAGTATCAACACAAAAATATAAGGATTTATAAATAGGAAAAACATGTCTAATTTTTATTGGATGGATGTATTTTAACCTAATTATTTCATATATTCTAAATAACTCAATTTGGACCCATTTTGAATATAAAATAAATTTATATTAATTTAATACGTTTTCTAATTCCAAGAATGCTCATCCCCTCTCCTGTAAAAAGGACACTGATTCATCACTATTCCTTATACTTAAATTTTCTTTTGACTAACCAATCTCAGACCAAAACCCTTTCTAGTATCCCTATTTACATTTCTGAAGCCTTATTTTAGGAATAAAACCATCCTTAGAGGTGTTAATATGTTATTAAAGGTGGTTATGCAAAAGAAAGGTAATATTTTTTATTTAATTTTTTTTATTTTACATCTTTTTCCAATACTTTCAAAAAATTTTTATCCCGGATAAAATAATAACTCCATAATACTAAATCTAAAAATATTTTATTATTGTAATATCATCACCAAAATCCATCTCCACTTATATTAAATAGGAAAGTAAATAATTGTTCATGTGTACGTGGGAACTACCACCTCTACGAACTGATGTAATTAAATATCTATAACCTCATATCATGATAGGATATAATAATTTAATTAGTGCTCATATTATTATATTCATTAAATATTAATCATTTTATGTAATAATATATTAATTATGTTTTTACTTTCTCATGCATACGTGTAAATTATTACCTCTACAAAGGGTTTTTATTTATTTTTATTCAGTACATCACTTATATGATATATATATAAGTATATTTCAATTATTAATATTATTGTAATAGTTTCATGATAATTATGAAAATTTAATACAATACTTACCTTCATTCTATAATGATCAATAAAAAATAGAAAATGTTACTCATCCATACGTACGACCTACCCTCTCTATGATTCTAACATTGTTCGTTTTTAATAACCATTATCAATGGTTTTATTTAAAATTTTAATTTATGTATAAAAATGATACTAATTTCATGAATATTATTCTAGAGATTATGGTCTAATGACCACATGGACTATTGACAACATACCGTGTTCATTTTTTACTCAATTACCAAATATCGAAAAAACATTTAATATGAACATTAAGTATTATGTAATTATTATAATAACAAAATAAGTGATATAAATAGACTAATAAAATATATAAAGGTATAAATAAATTATAAATTATACTATGTTTATTATTCAAGAAGACAATGAATGTACTATACAATTCAGACTCAAGGTAAGTGACTTTTTAACTGAAAACCTCATTTTAATGTTTTGAATATTTAATATTATAAATATTTAAATTTAATATACATGTTTTCAAAATCGGTTTTATGTATGTATTTATATGGACATGAATGTTTTAAAATTATATTTTCTAATTACTCTCAATTGTTTTCATAACTAGATCATTGATGGGGATTTCACCATAATCTTCATTCATTGAGGAATCTTTTGATGTAAAACACCACATTCATTTATAAGGTGTATAATCAACCCCTTTTAATTTTAATCTCACTAAAATGTTTTGAAAAATAATATTTTTATATAAATCATTTTTATTTATTTAAAAATTACGAAAAGAATGTTTTTTTAATGTTTGTGGTGATAATGACTTCTCCACTGCCATTACTATTATTTGATATCTGGCATCCTCAATAAGACTTAATATTTTTTTAAAGGGAAAATAAATATCTTATTCCATTTTTTGGATATTTTGGTATTGAATATGTTTTTGAAAATGGATTTATAATTTCAATATACTGAAATTATTTCATATGATTGAAAATGAAATTTTATGAGTGAAATGTTGATAATTGCAATCTTTTATATTTTATGATTATACAATGGTAGTTGGAAATTTTATGGGTGGTTACATGATAAACCTAATTTATGTGGTTCTATAATAAACCAAATAAAGGTGGTAATGTGACAAATGAAGGATTGGTGGTTACATTATAACCTCCAATGCATTGGGTGTGGAGGTCGGTCGTATGGTTATTCCATTTGATTGAGCGATATGTATGGAAGTCAACCACATGAATATTCTATTTAAGTATGATTTTCTCGAAATTTACATTTAAATGTTATATGTTCTTTATAAGGGTTTTATTGTAATATTTGGATTACAAAAATAGGGTATGAAATGAGCTTATAATCTGAGGAAATTATTTACTACTTCTTCACAGTGAAAGTGTTACTTTAAGATAATGTATTAATGGAATTCGTATTTTTGAAACACTAAGAGTTTTTATTTATTTGTGTATAACTTATTGGGATTTTTATGATCATACCATGTTTTGAAAGGTTTTTCATAGGATTTATGTGGGAATAGAGTCAAGCATTGGGTCCAAGAAAATTTATGATTAAAAATCATGAAAAGAAACCATGATTTATTTTAAAAGTTTATATTTTATGAAAGAAATAGATATTGTTGTATGTTTCCACATTTTTTATTTGGTTTTTCTTTATATGAGTTATGGAATAATTATATAAGGCTTTAAACGGGACAAATAAACAATTTGAAATAAATTATTAATACTGACTTAAATCATGATTATATAATTTTAAATTTCGAGTCCTTATAATATGTTTTAGGGAAATATTTTTTTGTTAACCATTAATTCCTAATAAATTTAAATGTATATTTCTAAAATAATTTTTTATTATTTAATTTTTATAGTTTAGGGTTCTTTGTAAAATGTATTTCACATTTTCTATTGTTGATTAAAATAGAATTCTAGTAATATTGTATTATTATTTTGGTAGTTTTATTATTCTTTTTTGATTACACCCTTGGAATGTTTTGAACTAAAAATGTGAAGCATCCAAATGTGGGTGATCACACAATGGAATATAACATAATTGGGAGGGGGATAGATCTGTGAAAGCCCGATACTATTGTTTTCAATAACATAGAAATGATTTATGTTACAACTCTTACTAAACAATGTTATGATAGGGGGATCACATTTTGGATTATTCTTCTATTTGAAGGCCCATTGTTCTAGGGATTCATGTGAACATCATTATATATTTCATAAGGCGTGAGGATCCGAGATAATTAAAAACTAATGTATAATATATTGTATTTTATTTTTTTATCTTTTTTTAAATTTTTTATTTTTCCATTCCCTAAAAATATTAATTTAGTATAATTCTATATACATTTGTGAAATTTTTAGGAATTTATTAATTAGGAAAAATAGGTTTTCATTCCTATATAGTATTTCAAAAGGAATAATTGGATTATTTATTAAAATATTATTACGTATCATGTGGGGGGATCCTATAAGTTAAGTTTTTAACACACCATTCATATTATATTAGGTATATATAGGCCCTATTTTTTATGACATAAGAAATGGTATGACCTTACATAATGGTATTGGGTATGAGTGATAGAAAGTGTATGAGATTGTTGAGAACATGGTGGAATCTTGACCCACATATTACACAAAGATGGATTTAGTTAATGCCATGTACTTTGTTTATCTATTTGGAATGAGAAATTGTATTTTAATTTCACTATTTGTCTTTTATTGACTGACTCAGTATTGGAATATTTGTTTTCTTTTATATTTCATTTTTTATTCCTCTGGGTTTTTATGGGAAAATTATTAACAAAGGTAGTTGTTGATACTCACGTGATTTTAATCAACACATTGGGATTATAAATTACCTCAGTATATTTTTCAAAGAAGTTTCCGGTATTAGTTTTATGGAAACACAAGATGGATAGTGACACTAAATTTATCTGAAATCAGAGAAGGCTAATTCAGTTTTAGTATGGAATCACCCCAAATTAGTTATATGAAATAAAAATAAAATTAAAATACTATGTAAAAATTATAAATACAAATAATTAATAGTTATTATTGACAAAAATTGTAATATTTTTTTCAATCCCATAGTAATAATATTACCAATTATTCTTGAACAAGAAAAAAATTATAAATAAAATTTATAAAAATAATGTGGAGAATAAAATTATAATTCATAAATACAAAGGTGATAATATATTAACAAAAATAATTATAGGTTTTGAATATTATGCAGTAAAAAATGATGATCTATTCATACACACAATCAAAATCATCATTGTCATCATCTCTATAACTATGATCATATACAATAATAATATAATATTTATCTTTTTTATGATGTATTGAATCAAAACTAAAATTATTTTTTTCATCATTAAAAATTATTGTTGATTGGAATGAATATCAAATATGGTGTTTCAAAAGCCTTTTTTTCTATTAATATCACATACTATAATTAATTTCAAATAATTTGTGATAATTTTTTTAAATGTTTTAGTTCTAATGAATTCATAAAATGCAAGATATATCATTTTATTAGTGATAAAATAGAATAATTTATGCTAATAATATATAGAGGGATATTATTTAAAATGTGTATTTTAGGACATAATATAAAGTATCTCTTTATTTTATAAATTTTCATGATTTATATGTATTTTACTAATTATATACAATAATAAAATATTATAAAAAATTTAAAATATAATTTTTAATAAAAAATATATATTAAATACCCATAATGAAAATAATATATATATATATATATATATTACATATTATGTTTAAATAAAATAAAATAACAAAAAATTCACATTAGTGGAGGGGATCAACTATGGGAGTATATTTTGGAAGATGTGAAGTAAAATCATAGTTGAACCAAATGGGAGTTATCTCATATAATTGAACATAAACTCAACCCATTAGGGATAAAATAGGGGTTTTTCTTCAATATCTCTAGTAAACCTATGTATAATATGATCTTGTCCTGTCAACCTCTCGTAAAAAAATTCTGAATAAAATTATGGTGATCCCTCATTAGTTATTTTTAAGATTGATGATGTTGACATTGTAGTGGTACCATATTAACCAATAAACTGTAACACCCAAACCCAAACCACCCTATCCAACCTTGAGGTGGTACATGACATCATGTAATCCTACCTATATATAAGTGTTTTTTGATTAGTGGTGAGGTCCTAAAGGACATCTGGGTATATTATTCCCTTAGTATAAGATAAATCTCATATGAATACATACAATATAAGCAATAAACAATGTGGAAGAAATAATAAAAGTAATCATAAAAAGAATATAGTAGAAGGAATAACATCATAATGACATATTATAATATAATTATATAGTAAATTAATACAATTAATATAATGGGATGCCCAAATGTGATAAATCAGTGTACAAAAGGGAAAATTTTAATAAACAATAAAGGGGGAAGACAATAAATGATACTGGAGTCTGTACCGACATCACCACACTCAAACCCACTACACCTCCTCAAAATCTGTAATGACCTGAAAGCTTATAAATAAAATTTCCATGGAGATTTTAATTAAATGAATTATTAAGTAATATTGTTAGAGAAAAACTATTAACTTCCATGGTTTTATTATATTTTATCATATTTAATTAACTATTAAGAATCATTACCATTGATAATATAGTCATTGATTAGTGATCACATGATTAGTAAAAATACGGGGTTGTAACCAATCCAAGTGACACAGAAAAAGGAAGTGATTCCCTATAATAATAACATCATAACATATTAAGACCATTTATAAAAGATTTTGAGGGATATATCATATATGGGATTTACCCTTGACCAAGGACAAACTAATACCCACCAAATTTAGTTTGAGAGAAACTGTTTACGAGAGATGTTCAAGATCCTTGAGATCATGGACCATGCCTTGTACGTCGAACCACCCAATGAAATTATTACCACTTAACACCTTAATCTTTGGTTTTTTTGGTTAATTAAAGGGAAATTTATCAAGACCATATTGATAATATTATATAAATTATTTTTTATAGAAAAATGGATATATTTTAATACTATTATTTGTATACTATAAATGATTTTTATTTTGATATAATAAAACACAAATATTATATTTGGATAATATTGAAATTCAATTAATGAATTTATATTGATTAATTATTATATTTTTAAATAAAAAGTATTATGAAAAAATATTTTTATTAAAATATTTTTATTAAATGGTAATGATCATATAATATTTGTGATGTTATATGTGATTTTTATAAGGGTTCAGAAACTATTATTGTAAAAAAACATTTTTTATTGAGAAATCTATAGTTTATTTTAGAAGTGAAAATTAAAATATTTCTAAAATTATCTAGAAAAATTTAATATATTTTTTCATATTAAAAATTCAAAATTTTACAATAGTAAATTTTTTTTCCTAATTTTCTAAGACAGTCAAATTGTCAAGTAAAAATTAAATTCTGTACAAATTTACCTTGCCTATTATGACATCATAAGTTCCCAAAAGTTATGCAATGAATAATATAACAGGTATAAAAGACGAAATATATGTTTTTTCATTGAAATAATATTATTTTTTATTTAATGTATTTTATAAATTCATTAAGAACCTTCAAAACTTTGTATCGTATTTTAGGGGTTTTAAATCATTTCTTTAAGTGTGTGACACACCTCCACATAAGCAAGAGTATTATTTTATTATATTCAGACCTTTCCCTTAAAAAATAATTACAACCACTACCAATATTCATAAACCATTTTAAATAAATGTGGCATGGTTTGTAGTTTTTGTAATTTTATTATGTAGAGTCGTAAACCTAAATAAAAAATATATCCACCTATTTTCCTATATAAATACACCCACTCTCCCACTTATCTTCTCTAAAACTCCATGGATACACACATAGTCTACCCTTCACTCTCTATATTCTTCCCAAGGTTCCCCCAAGATCTCAATAATACCCTCCAAATCATCTAGATTCACACACTCAAATAAAGGACTTATCTCTTCTAATTTCAATTCAAGAACTTCTTTTATGTTATGTCTCTTAAATTCCATTTTCATATATTGGGATATTTTATTACATATTACACTTACATTAAATATAATTTATAAATTATTGGATTTCGATATCAATATCATTAATCCTTCCATTATCCTTTATGTACACCTGTTACCATGTGGAAATATTGTTAGGATTTTTTATTAAAATTTCTTCATTAACTAATGTATTGAATTTCCAAATTTTAAATATGAAATTTTTTTAACATGTATCTATTAATTACCATTTTATTTATATATAATGAGAGACCCTATTCTCTCTCATCATCCAATTTTTAGAAATCATTATGTGATTTCATTATACTTCTAAAATTTATCTATGAATTTCCATGCCAATCAATTTTTTAGTGAATACTATACCCCATTCCTCTCAAGGTATTTAACATTTAGAATCATATAATTTTTTATTTATGACTTAAATTTATTTATTTCAAACTTCTTGGACATGGAATAGATTATGATGATGAATGAATCAATGTTTTGTGATCAATATTGTACACTTAAGAATGATAATGAAATAAATGTGATGGTAGTGCCAAGAATTATATAGTTCTCCTATGAATTGGGTAATGTTTCGTCTCATGAGACATCATGTTGGGAAAAGTTTGGCACTTTATTTTTTATGGGACTTTTTCCACCATGATGTCTTGGTGGTTTATTCTTGGCCTATGTTTATGATAATGTGTTTTAAGTTGTTTCTACATTTCATATGTTTTTATTCTCATGCTGTATAATGTCTTATTGTTAATGTTTATTATCCGTACTCTTTTTATTCCCTATTGATATTCCTATTGTCTAACATGCATCAACATATTCTATGATTATTCCCTTACATGGAAGTATAGCTCACCACTTTCATATGTTTTTCCCAATGTTAAGTAATGGCCCAGAGATCCCAGGTCCATTACTTCCTAAAAATACTGTGTTTGGGGTGTTCTGGGAGGTAACAATATATCATTTCAGGAGTTCTCAAAATTCAAATTTTTTGATTAGTTGGACGCATCAGTGACTCAGTGTCTGTAGCTCATTATCAATAGATCAATGTCGGTAACTTAGTGTCAGTAGATTGGAAGTGGTAGGTCATGGCATTTGCAGGTCAGGGCATTGGTAGGTTATGGTGTCAGTTTGTCAAGGGGTCTGTAGGTCAGGGTATCAGTAGGCTATAATGTCGGTAGGTATGTGCATCAATAGGTCAGGTGTTAGAAGGTCGGGCACTAGTAGGTCATCCATAGATGAGTTGTGAAGGTGGGTCACACTGGTGACTCATATCAGTGGATCATGTTGGTGACTCATGTCATAAGTCACGTTGCTGACTCGCATCAGTGAGTTAGGAAATAATGACTCACAATAGGTGTCTCATGTTAGTGACTCACCCATCGGTGAGTTATTTACAATTTTTCCAGTTTTCCCCTTTTACATTTTTATGACTTTAAATTACTTACAAATATTGTTTGAGCATTTCAAAAGTAACTTCAAAGTAAATTAATTATATATTTAATATCCAAATTTCCTTAGGGAATTGAAATAGAAAACCTGTGTGGTCTTAACCACAACTGGACTTTAATTTCCCCTAAAACCATTTCCTTCTTTTGATATAGGATCTAGCTCTTCTAAGCCGATATCTTGTCTTCCAAATTTTGTTTCCATTTGTTCCTCATACGACATGAAACTTTATTCCTAGAGGTGTGGCATCTTTGAGGTGGCTGTGGATCCTATTTTTCATAGAGTTTTTCTTACTACTAACACACCCTATATTTTTTGGGCAAGGAGGAATTTTTTATCGTTGGCTATTCCAGATAGAAATTCCTTTTTCCTTATTTTAATTATGTATAATTTGGGGTGGTTAAAATTATATATCATTGAGAATAAAGTCAAATAGGAATCTAAATTAAGAGTAGTGTGAATATTAATGGACCTATTACCATAACATGTTTGGATACCTTAGTAATAAATATATGGCGAGGAAGATAATGATGATGCTTGTTTTGTTTTATTTGTTATCTTTTTTATATGATGTGAATTGTGTTGGTCGTATTCCGTCTGAGAATCATGTCGAATGGGGGTCTCTATTTATGCACTCAATCCATGAATACTAGTTTTAATCCTATGCTAAATGACATTGATCATGAAATCTTGATTAATCAGAAATATCTAGTTAATTAAATGGATTTCCCATGATCAAACCTATGTTGTGATAACCTTAATTTACCAAAGTTGAATTAAATAACTATGTGTTAAATCAAAATACCCTTTTCTTTGGCTGATGTGGTTGTGTATTTTGTATGTGTCCTTTTAATATTTTTCATTATAGGGATTGTATGGTGTTGCAGTTGGATGCACAATTGTGGGTATTGGGGCAAAGAAGGGGGTTGGTTTTGTTGGTGTGGTGTGGCTTGTTTTTTCCCCAGGGTTGTAGTTTCAGAGTATTGAGATTTTGGATTTGTGTATGAGGGGGTGTTGGTGTTCAAATGGAATCTTAGATGGAGAGTTTGATTGGTTTTTGAATTGATGAACTTATTGAATAGTGGTTTTGTATCTGGGTTGTGCTATGTTTTTTGGGAATGGTCTGTGTGTGCAGTGGGACTACAACCTGGTCAAGTGTTGTGTTTTTGTTGAGGGATGTGGTTCTTTTTGTGTAGTGGTGAGATGAGGATGGTTTGGGAGGGATAATTTAGAATAAGTATGGTGTTACCATGCGTGGGTGTTCACCCTGAGTTTCTATGGACTTTTGTAAAGAGTGTGTGGGTTATGATGTTACTTTTGGTGTGATGTGTTTGGTAGTTTCCCGAGTAGGGATGGGATAAATAATTAAATGATTTTTTAATACAGATTATTAATTGGTTGGGGTTATGAATTATGTTTGTGGCTGGCTGTGTGGGTATGCATTATTGGTGGCAGAAAGAGACTTTTTTTGTGTTCTTGTTGTTTATTCTACAAACCTATAGGATATGATGAGTGTTTTGTACATATATATACACATGTAGTTCCTTGTGATTTCAATGTGAACCCCACAGGTGTTTAGAATTTAGTGTCTAAAACACCCATTGTAATGGGGGATGGTGTCCTTTTCTAATATCCCAATCGGAGGATGGATGTCTGGTTATTAGATATTCTCTGCTCCCTCTTTTAGGCACGGGTATCCCTAGACTCTTTGGGTAGGTTATGTTGTAGTTCTGAGGCCCAGGTGTCTACAGGTGAGGTTTGATTACCAAGTGTATTCTGGATGAGATATGTTGTACTTTCCCGGTTTTCTACAGAATTATGTTTCAATTTTTTGGCCCAGGTGTCTCGGGGTGGGAAATATTGTTGTTGTGGATCAAGTTTGTGTGGGTATGATGTGGTATGTGGTGTAGGTGTCTACAAGCATATTGTGACAATGGGGCATGTGGAAGTGAATGGTAGCTTTATAACATCCTCCATTAGGGATGATAAGCTAACCATTGGGAAGTGGCGTGGGGAACACTATCATAGATGTGCTTGTAATGTTACTTCACTTTTCTAGCATTATTTGTATAGTGTTCCTTGGTGAGATGTGGGATGGATAATATACATTTTTAGGTGGTCTTGGGGTTTTTTTCTATTTTCTCATGGGGGAATTAGTATACTTCCCCACTTGTGAATGAGACACTTTGTATTTTACTAATGTGTATAAATTAATGCTCACCCTACGTATATAAAATGATTTTAGGTTTCTAGGGATATTATACCAACTATCATCAACATTACTAGCTCATAGTTTTTGGGAATTTGAAATTTCATAACATTGTTTTGTTCTTTTGGTATTTACCTTCGAGCTTTTCATGGTATTTATTACAGATTTACATTAAACTTTCATGTTGGGAGGGGGTTCATTTATATATATTTCTTGGAGTTTTTTTAGGTTGATACGTCTTATCTCCCAATCTTGGTAACTATAAAAGGGTAATTCCTCCCATGTTGAGATAGTATTATACCCTTTTTTCTAGTTTCCACCCCATGGCCTACTGGTGGCAGGACTTGGGTTTCATTGTCTATCTTTCACTATTTCCGGCTCATGAGGTGCATCTTTGGAGGGATGGGGTCATGGAATAATGGTATCGGTGGCTAATAGTTGATAAATATGATGGATTTTGGAGTTAGTCACAATGAGGATTTCAATGGCTGGCACAGAAACAGTGTAAGGAAATCTTTGTACGTGACATAAGCCAGGGAATACCGGATATGACATACGATTTTTGGGCCCCCATGATCAGATGAATTTACTTAAAACTTAACAAAGGTTCAAGTGAGGCTATACCATTTGCTGGCTAAAGACCCTAGGGAGGGTTAATCCATCATGATGAATTATTTTAATTTTCTTTTTGGAATTTTCAGGAATCAAAAAAAAACAATGAGTTAAAATGAACTATAAATAAGTTACACACTACTTGGGATTTGGAGTTACTTATTTTCCTTTCAGATATAGATTCAGGTTCTCATTCATGAGTGGCTCAGGCAGTGGGGGCTTAGTAGGGAAATCAAACTAATTGGTGGAGGGTTGATCTGGAGGACAAGGAAAATGAATGGTAGAAGATGCTTCATGTTTTCTTGTGGTATAATTTAGTGATGTACAAATGAAGTGTCTCAGACATGGATATAGTGAGATGGATTGAGGATCCGAAGATCACATTCATCTTAATCTGGGCTCCAAAGGTGTAATGGGTTCCATTGGTAGTTAGTTAGATACAAGGATTTGTGTGTTATTGGTTGATGTTGTATCTAGGGGAGTGCAAGGAGGTTGATGTTCTGTGGGTCGATTTTGAGAAGGATTTATGGTAAGAATTCCATTCTATGACCATGAAGTCCTAAAATAGTTAAGAGTTACTATCCCACCAGTAGGGAAGTACATCAGTATGAGATCTAGAGATAAATTTCAAGGATCTCCTTCTCTTTTCTCTGGATCATTTTCTAGATGAAGAGACTTAGGAGAGATACTTAGATAAGGCACTTCATTCTTCTCTCCAGTAAAAAGTTACCTGATTCACCTTTCTAACATACCTAGAGGCCCAAAATAAGGATTAAGTGGTTGAGTGTATGCACTCACAAGGTGTTCTACCATGAGAGTGGATCTAGTAGGGTTCTACTAAGGGTAAGGCTTTTGAAAATAAGTCTTAGGCTCTAGGGCCTTCATGGTATTGGCCCTAGATAGTTGACCTTAGTAGTTTTAGTTTCAATATTTTGGTCCTCATGATTTTAGAATAGGGTTGTGACTAAGGTGTTTCACTTATAGAGGTCGTTGTAACTTTCAGAGTTGGTGCCCAGTCTGAGCTCAGTATAGTGTAGGTGGGCTGGTTCAACACCAACCTTAGAAGCAGTTGTCAGCCATGATATTTAAGCATCACGAAAGGCAGGACCTTGCTCCAAGAAGGGAAGATGGAGCAGGCATAGGCTCATATCATGGAATTCTGTAGGGGCCTCAGTTCAGTTGGGATCAATTAATTCTATATATTCATACACAAAATTTCATCCTTGGCATTTCCTAGTTTTCCTCCATTCATGATTTCATCAAATACTTCTAGAGGAGAGTCATGTTTTCAAATGTGGATATACAAGGGGACGATTTTGTTGGAGAGTACATTTTTCAGGTGCGCAGTCATCACATGGAGCCTCTTCTTTCTACGATGGAAAATCTATTAGTGGAATCAGTGGATGCTATGATAGTGTAGGTTCAGGGATTTTTCCAAGAGTTAATGTATGTTTTAACTGAGGAGGTTGTGAATCTACCCCCTTAATGTGACATTGAGTTTTGGATATACATAGATCCTAGTGAATGTCTAATTTCAATGCATATTTATAAGATGATGGATTCTGAGTTTTGGGATTTGTATATCAATATTGAAAATCTAATGAACAAATGATCTATCTATCCTAGTGTGTCACCATGGGTCACTCTGGTCTTGTTTTTGAAGAACGTGTATAGTGTTCTGAGGCTGTTCATAGACTACCATAGGTTGAATTTGGTGATGGTCATGAACCATTACCCTCTCTCGAGGATATACTATCTTCTGGAATAGGATTTGGGAGAAAGTTGGTTTTATAAGATCGATCTATGGTCTTGTATCCCCAGTTGCGGGTTAAGGAGGGTGACATCATGAAGGCTTATTTTAGATGCATGTCTGGGAAGTTCAAGTTCAAAGTTATGTCGTTCGGTGTTATGAATTCACTGACTGTGTTCATGGGACCTATTAACTCATTACTTCATGAGTTCTTTGACTAGTTCATCAACGTATTCATCAATGAAATTATGATCTACTCGTTGTCAATGGTTGAACATACCGAGCATCTAATTACATTCCTAGAAGTCATTTGACACCATAATCCCTTCAGAAAGATGACCATGTATAGGTTTTGGACATGGGAGGTCCACATTATTGGACATGTGATGTCTCATCACGGTGTATAAGTGGACCCGCTAAAGGATTAGATAGTTATTTCTCAGGAACCACCCATGAATATAGTAGATATTTTCAGTTTTCTTAGTCTGGTAGGCTATTATTAGAGATTTGTACCCTATTTCTCTCGAGTTTCATCTCCATTGATGGATCTGACCATGAAAATCGGTTATTTTTTTATTGGAGTGATATGTTTCTAGGAGTATTCAGTTATCTAAAGGGGAATTTGGTTGGTGATTAGGTTTCCAGAGGAAGGGGTGATGTTTGAGGTATTTTGCAATTGTTCTCATCTATGGTTGGGGTGTGTGCTGAAACAACCATGAGAAGAGATCCCTTATGGGTCTAGGAATTTATTTTCCCTTGTGTGTAACTATTCCACCCATGATATGGAGGTAGCAGTAGTCATGCTTTCCCTAATGCTCAGGTATAATTACCTCATTAGGGACACTTTCCGGTCTTCACATATCACAATAGTTTAAGGTATATATTTTGTAAACAAGGCATGAACAAGAGGTACTGGAGGTGAATGGAGTTTCCCAAGGATTACAAATTCATTATATCATAAACTTCATAAAAGGGGAATGTTGTGGATGATTCCTTGAAAAATAAGTCATTGAAGGTGTTTTTTGGGAGTCTGTGGATGCTTGGAAAAAAATGGATGAGTTGGTTTCCCTGTACGTATATGCAGGAATGGATGGAGGAAAATGATTTATATTTTAGATAAAGGTGTCATCATATCTGATGCAACTAGTGGAGGAGTCTCAATGGGGAGACTCAGAGAAGGAGGTGATGCGTGATCACATTGACATGGGTGATGCTTTAGAGGTATGGTTAGGGGATGGTCAGAAGGGGGTGATATTCTATGAGAATTTTTTCATTCCATTGGAGATCCATGAGGGATATCTCCCGAAGTTTCATAAATTACACCTAGAAGTATACCCAAGAATCTCCAAGATGTATCACATCTTGAGGGAATTGTTTTGGTGGCCCCGAAGGAATTATGAAGTGGCGGAGTTGTGGCCTAGTGACCACACTTCTAGTAGGTGAAGGATAAGAATCATGTTCTTAGAAGTTTTTTGTAGCACCTATATGTCCCCGAGTGTAATTGGGATGAAATCCGGACAGATTTTGTCAAAGGATTAACTAGGGATCATGGAGACTATAATGCTATCTAGGTAGGGGTGGATCAACTGACTAAATTGGATCACTTTTTAATGATTAAAGGGTTCAGCATAGTGGATAACCTAATAAAAGGTTTGTTGATGAGGTGGTGCATATAAATTGAGTTTCGAGATAAATTGAATCAGACCTGGATATATGTTTTACCTTGTGGGGTTGGAGGGGACTATAGCATTCTTTTTGTACTCAGTTACACCACAACGCTTCATTCCACCATAGGATATATCAGAAGATAGGGAGGACCATCCTGATGTAGGAGGACATGATGCAAGAATGTGTCTTTGATTTTTGTAGGTATTGGGTGAAAAAAATTAACTTGGTAAAGTTTTAATAATGCAATATGTATCACTCTAAAATTGGAATGACACTGTTTGGGGTTTTATATGAAAGACCATTTCATTCAACGTTGTACTATGAAGAGGTTGGAGAAACGGTTGTTCATAGAACTAATGTGGAACATTGAATGATAAAGAAGGTGTTTCATGAATGGAAAATTTAGTTTTTTGTGTGTTGTGGAGGTACAATGGCATGGACGAGAGTACTTGGGAAAGGGAGACATAGATGCATTCCCATTACTGAGAGCTGTTTTGAGTTTTTCTTGTCTTTTTTTCTCTGTGATGTAGTGCTTGAACCATGTTTTCTATAAGAAGAGTTGTTTCATTGTTCCGTTGTGTGTGATGAAGTCATAACATGTAAAAATGTAGAGACCATATTTTTAATCATGGTGACTTAATTGAGATGTGATTAAACCCGTGCGAGCAAGTTAGTTCCAGCCAGATCTGATAGTATCTTGATTTGGAGGATGGAATTCCCTAATTAATGTTTCCATACTATTGGTTCTTGTGTTAGGAATCCTATGGTTTTTTAGGTTAGCATATTTTGGAGGAGGTTTTCTTTGATGTTGAGGTTTCACTCCAGCTTTCGAACAACACATGGTGGGTTATCCTTGAGAGGTATCTTACAGGGTTGTTGTTTGGAGGCCTCTTTCTTAGAGGTTTGATTTTGAATTATTCAGGGTGTGAATAGTTTTAGAATTATCTGATGTAATCGAACAAACCTACCTAGTCCATTTCATTGTCAAAATATAGTGTTTTGGGTGTTCTGGGTGGAAACGGTAGCTCATTTTATATGTTTTCGAAAATACTAGTTTTTTCCATCGATTAGGCATGTATGTGACATAGTGTCAGTGGCATAGAATCAATGGCTCAAATATAGTTTATCATCATCAATAGATCATAATTGGGATGTTAGGGCATCAGTAGGTCAGGGAATCAGTATGTTAGGGTGTAGGTAGGTTAGGGTGCAAGTAGGTCAGGATGTATGTTGGTTAGAGGGTCTGTAGGTTGGGGGTTGGTAGGTTGGGTGTTTGTAGGTTGGGCATTAGTGAGTGGTTTCAGTGGGTCAAATTAGTGACTCATGTTAATGGGTCATGTTTGGGACTTGTGTTAGTGAGTTGTGTCGGTGACTCGCATCAGTGAGTCCGGCATTAGTGACTCGTTGTCGGTGGCTCATGTCGGTGATTCATCCATCAGTGAGTCATTCCCAGTTTTTTCCAATTTTTTCCAATTTCTACCCATTTTGTTTTATTTGAAATTAAATGAGTTTCCTATCATGTTTTAATATTTATAAATTCATTTAAAAATAAATTGATTATATCCTTAATATTCTAAAAGTCCTAGGGTTTTTAAATAGTCAAACTGTGTGGTCCTGACCACGATTCGACTTCAATAGCCCTTGGAACTTTTTTTCCATTGATATAGGTTCTATATCTTCTAAGATAAGATATTCTCTTCCCTATGTGTTTCTATATTATATTCATGCAACCATAATATTTATTCCCAAAGGAGTGGATTCTATACTATAAATGTAGATCCAATATTCCCTAGAGTCTTTCCTACTACTCAGACACCCCATTTTTTGGAGCAAGGAGGAAATTTTGACCTTCTGTTGTTCCATGTAAGAATTCCCTTGTCACTATTTTAATTGTGTATCATTCAAGGTAGGTAAGATCATGTATTTTTGAGAATATGATCAAATAAAAATCTAAATTATGAGTAGTGTGAATATGAGCAGACCTATTACCATATCAGGTTTGGGTACCATAGTAATAAATAAAAGGCTGGGAAGCAGATGATGATGCTTTTGTTGTTTTATCTGTTATATTTGCTCCATGTTGTGGATTTTGTTACCTGTATTCCTTATGAAAATCATGGACATTGGTGGTCTCACTTTTCACACTCGACTAAGGAATACATATTGTTAATCTTATGTTGATTAATTATGGACATGAAATCTAGATTAATCATGTATATCTGATTAATTAAATGTCTACCCCATGAAAAACCTATTCTATGATAACACCTGGTTTTTGAAAGTGGAGTTAAATAAAAATGTGTTAAATATAAATACCCTTTTCATTGTTAGGTGTGGTTGTTTTTTGTGTATGGATCCTTTCTATCTTGTTTATTTTATGGGTTATATGGTAATGGGGTGGGATGCATGGTTATGGTTGTAGGGGTAGACAAGGGGGTTTGTTATGTGGGTGTGGTGTGACAAGTTTGTCAAATAGGGTTCTGGTTTTGGTGGTGTGGGATTGTGGTTGTGTGTATGAGGTGGTATAATGTAATCTCATATGTGATTTTGATTTATTGTGGAATGGATAAATTTTTTGAACAATGGGTCTATATCTTGGTTGTTTTATGGTTTTTGGGCATGGTCTGTTTGTGCATTAGTGTTGAAAAGAAGTTTTGTTTTGATATTTTTGTGGGATGTGGTTCCTTATGTGGAGCGGGGCTACCGAGGATGGTTTGGGAGGGATAATTTTGAATAAGTTTGATATTACCTTGTGTAGTAATTTTTCCAAGAGGTTCCATATACAATTGTGAAGTGTGTGTGGGTTATGATGTGACTTATGGTGTACTGTGTTTGGTAGTTTCTTAGGTAGGGATAGAATTAATATATAAATGAATTGTTTAATTCCTAGTGAAAATTGGTTGAATGAATTGCCTGGGGTTATGAATTATGATGGTGGATGGATGTGTTGTTATGCATTAGAGTTGGTAGAAAAACGAAATTTTGTGTGGGATGGTTGTTTGTTTTAAAAATCCATAGGTTGGGATGAGTTTTCTACCAAAATATATACAAGTAGTTCCTTGTGTTTTACATGGGCTGTTTTGATCCATCCATAATCACACAGTTCATTCGTCAGCTGTTTTGATTTTAATCTGGGCTGCCACATCCCAGTAAGACCTTGACATTCAACCAAATTCCCCATTTCCATTAGTGTCTCTATTTAGTGACCCAGACCCAATATCAATTCATTTTTTCCACTTCTACACATAAGCCTAAGCATGTCCAATGGGATATCTTAGTACGTAATCCCCAAAACATACTTTTAACTATGAAAACGTTGATACCTATATTCTATATAGGGTACATAGAAATCCTTTTTATGTTTAAATCCCATAATCAATTCCAATCCTATCATTTCCCTCGAGTATCTATTGTCTTAGGTGGATCATGCCCCATGATCTAGGTTAATCTTCCTTTGGGTCCCTATCCAAATTCTTCATTCTCATATACCATCGTCTTATGTGTCTCATTTCTATCTCTTAAACTACATGGATGTTGATCCATGTGTCTTAAACATGGTATGTAGGATTCCTCCCTGTGGCTCAAGACGAACATGTCACACACTCCATTCATTCCATCCATCCCACTCCCACACTTCATCCATCACCTCACTCATATCCTGGTGAGATCATATCATCTATCTATGTAGTCTCTACACATAATACCCATTCACCATATAACTATTCTTAGTGGTACAAATAAAGTATCACTACAAAATCCCCACATCACCACTTTGAAATACTTTTGATTTGATAACTATATCAGGATATGTTGTAATCCTAAACAAGGTTCAATACAAATCCAATAGTAATCCTTGGTGTCCCCCACATTGGGGTCCACCTCTCTGATCCACCCTCAGTGGATTCTATATAAGTCTTTATAGTGTGAAATCTTCTCTTAATGATGCATACCATACTAGGTCCACTCTCACTGTGCACTAATCCATCCATTTGATAAACCTCACAGGTGCTCCCATCTAGATATATACCTCACTGATCTACTATCATTAAGAATTATCATCATACTACACTCTACTTCCAGAAGACGTTAAACCCGAAGACTACCCCATGTTAAAGAAGGGATTCCTAAGGGAGATCATGGAATATATTACATTGGCATAAAACAACCTTTGATCTATGTGGGATACGACTGGTTCTGTGCCCTTGAGAATCAATATTATGAGGAAGAATACTAGGGTTCCATTGTTCCTGCATCCATACTTTCCACTAAGGCCCAACATGACTACTAGCCTAATAAAAGGTTTCTACCCATCCAAGGCCCCTTGGAATGTCCATTGAGAAGTACTGTAATTAACTGGAATCAAAAAATAGATGACACTAAGAAATTTTTCCTGAACTGTTAATCAGATCTATCAAGGAAACATGGACTAATTGATAAATATCAAGGTAGAATCTATAGAAGGGGGAACCAAAATCCTGTCATTCCATTTCGATAAAGGATAATACTTCATCGATAATGTGATGAATGTCACCCACCTTTGGAAAGAGGTAATATTGGAAAAAAATATAGCCTGTCAGCCAATATGAGAGTAGAGGTGCACCTAGTAGATACACCCCAAGGGAAAGTGTCAGAAATATAAATAATAAACCCAACATGAAACACTTATCTACAATGTGGGGAGTAGTATAATTTGAGTCATTAGTTCAGTAATGTGGCATGTGACTATATCAAGTTATCCGACGCCATGGCTTTCTAAGGAAATATTTGGCTTAACATTAAAGTCCCCATTATTTGGGATTGTTGAATGTTGGGAATCCTCACAAGTTAAATTATTATCATGGAGATCTCTTTCTAGCCATGGAAGATTGGATGACATTGGGGCATTGGGAATTCCTTTCTTTTTAAACATACTGACAATATGAATCATATTAAATTTTAGGACCCAAGATGCAGGATATCGGTCAACCAGTGCCCACCAAAATAGGGAAGGATATATGTTTATGTGGTGACCTTGCCTATCCCCACCTTCCTCACAATGTCCATGAATTCATCGATATCCATTATCTAATGCCTGCTATCACCTTCTAATATCATAAAAAAGAGGGTGCTGGAAATCCTCATATAATGTTTTGAGAAAGAGGGATTCATTCCCCTAAGGGACATGGTTATCCAAGACATGGATACTTTTATGCCTCACCCTCACTGTCATCCCCAAGGGCCAAACTAAGATCCATTTATCCCCAATCATACAGTGAAGAGATTTGACAGTCTATTACTTGGAAATCCTTCTGCTAACTCCTCTATGACCATAAGGTTGGGGATACCTGTGTCACCGTAGGGACAACCATCTCCTGTTATCTAGAAAAGAGGGACCCTACTTGGAATTTTCAACACCACCTACAACTAGTTCATCATGCTGAGGAATAGGTAGATTGTTCCCCTCCTCTTCTAGCCCTAATCTGAATCATCCAACACAATCATCTGGCCCAAACGTAGGAATATTTTTGTTAGGGACTATCACCTTCAATAACTCTCTTTTCCATTTTCACCACTGATGCAATCCAAAAAGTCCTTGAAACTGTAGAGAAAGGAATCATCAATACATGATTGTTATAGAACCCCCAACATCCTCACAAACAATTTGGGTTGACTCTATTAGCACCTATTATGATCCAATCCATGATGATAATACTCAGCATGAAGGCCCTCCCCTTGTAGTTCTTTTCCTGAATGGAGTTCCTCCCATGTCTCACACCCAACGTGGAAGTCCTCCCCTCTTTCCTAGAGTCAATGACGGTGAAGGTCTTTCCCACCTTATTGATGATTAGTATGGAGGTCCTCATCGTTTCTATGGTTCAAAATATGGAGGTCCTCCCCTTATCTCCAATTAGTGATATAATGGTCCTCCTAATGTCCTCCCCATATCTAGCAAAGGTCCTCCCCACTCCACTAACATTCAGCATGGAGGTCCTGCCAGGTCCCTGATGACACAGGGAGAGGTCCTCCATGCTATATCAATATCCACATATAAAAAGGTCCTACTTATGACACCCACATTCAATGTAGAGGTCCTCCCCACTCTAATAACAATCGATATGGGGGACCTACCCATACCCAATTTGAAATATCCCCAAGTTCCCATCACACCTCAACTCACCAAAGAGGAGGTCCTCCCTATGCAATCAAACAGTAGCATGACGGTCATCCTCATGCCAAAAATGTTCCATGTATGGTCAAAAATTCTTATAGAATAGGTGAGAAATATTGACACAGAAAAAATAACACCAAGAAAAAATATGTTTTTTTGAACTTTGTTTACTTATATGATACTGAAGAAAAATGGGACCAAATGATGGATCACCCCCAAGTTTTTTTTTCATAGTTGTATGGGGCATGATATTGGAGGTGAACCTCATAATCTAGGAAGGTGACATCCACCATATCCTAAAATCCCATCATTGATAAATGATTTTTGATGAATATTTAGATTAACCACAATGTCTCATAGTGAAACTGTCTCCCTCATCAAAAGTTTCATTCTCTACTTCTTCTTGAGATCAAAAAGGGTATTTTTTGGATATGATAGACTTTTATCACTCGGTGGACCCTTATATAACCAACACTTCCATCACACATGATGTAATGGTAAACACCCCATTATATAGGGATGTGATGATGTGATCAACACTGCCTCTGAGAGATGATCTTGTGTATATTGATCAGACGACCTATGGAATAGTCTCTTCGGTGGCTGACCCGAAACCCTGAAAGCCTACATCTATGAAATTTCTAGATTCTCAACTGGTGCTAATCATATAATGGGGTAACCATGATTCATGTAAATATTATGAGTTGGGAAGATTTCAGGACACTCCGACCACTAACTAGTTGTCATAAATGTTTTGGCCGAATATAGTTCCTCATATTAAAAGTTCGGTGCCCCTCTGTGAGGTAGAGGCCTTGTGGTTACTTTGGACCTTATGGGATATTTATATCCACCTCCTCAAATATTTTTTGGTCTAATTGGAGAGTCAATAACAATTTTATGAATGTTTCATGAAATGTAACACGGTAGAGTTATCAACACATGTAGTGGCGTAGAATCTTGAATCACCTAGTCACTACTAGATCCTTCAACTAAAATTCATCTTGATCCTCACAGTGATTCATAGAATCATTTAATATACATCCTCACATGTGAAGGTCAGTGTTTGGGGGTAGTATACCTCTCTCTACTTCATTCCCTTTATGAGGTAACTAGATTTACAAGGCAATATCTAGACGGTTATAGGTGTTTTCATGGTGAATATGACTGAGGTAATGCTTACTAAGGAATGGGATATTGGTGCAAAGGATGATAACATTCCATGAGAGGTAGAATCCTAGCCTGAAAGAACCCTATGCATTATTTCTATTGGCTAGAATCTTACTAGGGGTAAGGGGTCACTCAAGCCATTTCACCTTCCTGATGTCACATAGATATCATAGGGTGATCCCAAAATTAATTCTATATGAAATTATATAGTATAATATCACAGGATAATCAATGATATTCTCACCAAGAAATATCTAGATTATGGAGATCCTCGATAGGATCATTCTCCTCTTCCACTGGCTTAGCTAGTGAAACCACAAATCCCACTTGTCCAGTTCCCCCATCTTAGCCCTATTGATCCCACACATCCAAATAGAGTTGAAGATAGATCCTACTTCAATCCATAATGGTATGCATGAATGAATCCACATGAACATCATGAGAATCCCCCTTGGTATCTGGATCAATCCATCTAGCAAGTTTCTTCCCCAACTACTCTACAAATCATTCCACAATATACTTGTCCAACTTGTAGCATTGATGAGCCCAAAAATGATCTAGTGGTTAAGAATCATCAGCCAGATAGGACCCCCACCCCTACTACGCTGACCATATATGTTCTCTCAATACTTGGCTTAAATCATAGGAAATATGATATGTTGTGATCCCACACCTGATGAAAATCTATATCTGTTATTGGTGGATGACATGCGAGCACTGCCAGTTTTCGGGAATCCAACCATTGGACACATCAACGGGATGGATGACCCACTACATCATCGATCCCACTTTATCTCAAGGTGTGGACCTATGTTGGAAGCCCTAGAGTAGTATGAAGAAACCATGATATGATGTCTATTTCATACATGGAATGGTTATTTTTTGGATTGGTATATCTTGTTAACCATCACATTGATCAATGACTAGGAAGAAATTATCTGATAGTTTCTTTAGAAATTCAGTTCCACCACATCCAAGAAAAAAATTGGTAACCATCTTAACTGCAATAAAATAGAACATGATCACATTGCATACTTCATTACCCAGTGGGAAAGCCTCACATACTCATTCGTCATGCCACAAACTAAAGAGAATTTATTGAAAATGTTTTTAGGAAATGCGAAAGATAAATACCCCCCCCCCACATCACTCAGAACATCCCAGGTTGATTCTGGGATTTTTCTAACAAGGTTCAATGTGTAGTGTAATCTTGTAGTAGGACATGAAATTATGTCATTTTTCACCTCAAACCCCTTCAAGAAGATCTACACGGATAGAGACTACTGATGTAGTGTACACAGGGGCCCCAAATCTATTAGATTTGATTCTAGTAGAACCTCAACACACATTTCCCCATCGAGGATGGGGACTATTGAAAGCTCCACCTCTTCTTCCATAGAATCGAATGAAACCTTTTTTAGAAGGTTCCATAATCTAGGTGAATGAATGGGGGTTTAACTCCTCATCCTCCACCACATCCTTTCCAAAATACATCTTCTAGGGTCCCTACTATAGTTCAGTGAAACTAGACCTATTCCTTACCATAGTTCAAGGATCCTTGTAATTTCTGTAGTGATCTAGATCACGGATCATTGAAACTCACTAAATACTGAAAGCCATAGGATACAGAACTAAATAATTTCACCTGGGGGACTCATATGTATGATGACTGGATGGCTCACAAGGTTGTTTCTCAAGTCCATAGCATCAATACTACCGGTTTAGGCTGGCCACAACCTCTATAACTCATTGTTATATCTCAAGATACTATTTAGACATTCACTTATCAACCTTAAACATCTCAAAACAGTAGGAATCAAAAAATTATGCTTAATAAAATTCCCCCACTATTGTCGATGTCATCTCATATACTAACTAACATTATCCCTCTGGATAAGGTTATCACACCCTCGATTTGTCCCAAACTAGAAGCCTCCTCTAGTGATGGTCAAGAGTGTAATTCTCTCAATAGCATTGAATTGGTGGATCCCAACATGGCCCCTGATGATGAGAAGTATCAAGAGATCACTCCAAATTTCCCCGACTAACACCATCAAAGAAGAAACTGAGGAGAGGCAATTCACTAGAATTCTCAGTCTCGTGCTTCTAACTATCACGTACATGACACTAAGACTAGACATTAGGGATTACAAAGAGATCAACATGCATAGTACTTCCAAACCATTCAAATATATCTACCACCATCATTGATTGTGCCCATTGACCATCCATAACCACATAGCCATATCATGATCATCCACATTGAGAAGGACCTCATCCATCCAATAATCAACCAGTTGTGATTCTGGGTAGCTTGTCCAATCATTAGAATGTTTGTCGCACCAACCTGAACTATATGGTTTTTCAAGGATATACCTTTATGTTTCCATCCATAGAGAAATCCCAGGCAAGTATTAATGTTCAACTAATTCGAAATTATAATGTGTTGAAGCACCTCACAAATAATCTTGACAAACCCTTGATCGTCAATGCCCTTTATCTATCAGAATAGATGCGAGAACCAATCATAAAACCCTTAGAGATCCCCCCTCTAATTTGAAAAGGAGGTTGTGGAATCTAAGAACATCAACAATGAGGATATAGAGGCATAAAAATAGTATTCCATCATTTATTTATATGGATAAGATGAGTGTTTTCTCTTGCATGGGCACATCTCCCCGCCATATGTCACTAGTCAGTTAAATGGTGTGAAGGTCCATCAATATATCATTGACACATGTTTTGGGATCAATCTCATCTTAAACCTAATGCTCCATAATATGGGACTCATCAAAGAAGATTCGGGACCCTATGATATAAAGCTTTACGGTTATGATAGGACCAAACATAGACCGTGTGGCCAGATCCATTTGAATTCCCAGTTTGGTAGTCTGATAGGAGACACTAAATTCAGGGCTATCTCACAGGACACTACTCACAATACATTTATAGGAAGGACCTGAATTCATATCCATGAAACTGTTCACTCTTACTATCATTAGTGCCTCATGTACTCCATCAATGTTCATGTTGGCTTTATTCAATGTGACACTTATCATTTTTCTACATATCAAGCTTTCTATAAAAGCTTATTACTAGAAAAAGAACAAGAATATGTTGACCAAAAAAGTTGAGAAAACTTCCATAGCATCCGACCCATGGAGAGTCTTTGATGACATATTTTCCCACTCAATTCACTAGTTAGAAGATACGATTCTAGATTTGGGGAAGTACTTTTCATTTTTGAGAAGAAAGTAAGAAATGTACCATGGTTCAAGGAAGGAATGAAGATTACCAAATATTGCTACATGATTTAGGATTGGAAAATACCAGAACCCCCATACTCTAGTCAGGAATCGAGATGATTTCCCCATGGCTATAACCATTAATAAAACATTCTTATTCCAGTAAGATGGGTTGTATAATGACAAACCAACCCATCAGAGTTACATTGACGTCATGCATGGACCCATTGATCAAAAACATGATGTAATTAGCTCAAATAAATTTTAAACCATGGTTTCTAGAGTGGATTATTCTCCCTATGTGGATTCTACTACCACTGAAGTCAACACCAGCATTCTTCTAGGACCAATCAAATAAGATGAATCACATCTTCTTGATTCTTCCTCAACCTTAGATGATGAAGGATATTTTGAGGGTTCTCCTACAACATTAATTGTAGGAATCTAAACTATTATTGATGAACTGGTCTAGGTGAATCTTGGTACTGATGTGGATCTAAGGCCACCATTATTCATTGAAACCATAGTTATAGAGGAACAATGGTATTATGTGGACTTCTTTAAGCATCAACACTATTTATTTTCCTAGATAAATGAGAATATTATGGTGATAGACCCTAAACTCATTGTATACTATCTTGGAATCATTGTTGCCATCACAAGTTCAAGAACCCTCCCAATAAGATGCAAAATCTAACAGTTCCATGGTCGAGGTCGAAGTAGAAAATCTTATTGAAGCCAACTTCATCAGGTAAGTTCAATACCCCTAATTTCTAGGAAAAATCATCCATGTTAAGAAGAATAATGGACACATAAATGTTTTTATAAAATTTTTTGATCTTAACTTCCACTACATGAAGGATTATTTTAGCATTCCTATGATAGAGTTATTGATCAAGGACACAACTAGGTTCTATTCTCATTCATTCATGGATGGGTATTCTAGGTAAAAATAGATCTTGATGGACCCTGAGGAGTATGATTCTATCACCATCATGGCAAAAAAATGTAATTTATTCTATCATGTTATGGATTATAGTCTAAAGAATTCAGGATCTACCTATCATCATACTATGCATAGAATCATCCAGATGATCATCAAGATCCTAGTGGAATGCTTTGTGGACGCTTTGGCGGTCAAATCCCACCAGTTTTTGGACCATATCATAGATATTTAGAAGGGTTTTAGCATCCTTTTCTCCTGTTATTTGAATAATAAACCCTTGAAATTTGCATTTGGGGTGACTTATAAAAATTTCATTGGTTTCTATGCCACAAAAAGTGTCATCAAGATCAACCTAGAGAAGATTAAAGCCACCAGCTTGATGCCCCATATGAGAAACCTACAGGATCTATGATGACATTAATGTCACTTAGCTTACATATGTTGATTCAATATGAATTTATAAGTAAAGTTAAATCATTTTGAATATGTCGTGAATAAATCATCCATATACTAGTGGGATGAAGAGTGATACACTACATTTCAAGAGATCAAGAACTATCATCTATAACCTTCTGTTCTAATGAAAAATATCTCCCAAAAGTCATTGTTCCTCAATGTGACCACCCTAGAATGATCCCTTGGAACCTTGTTCAACCATAAAAAATAATAAGAGATAGAGGACAATTTTAATGTCTTAGTCACATGCTCTTCAACATAGATTATAAATGTTCTCCAATTGAGAAAAGTTTCCTCACACAGGTTTTCATAGTAAAGAAGTTGTGACACTATTTGTAGCATCATAAGATAAAAAATGTGTTTAGAATGGGTCGACTATAGTAAATTATGAACATGTCTTTGTTAATAGGTCTGATATAATGGTGGGAGATTTTTCTTCAATGTTTCAACATCAGATTTAGTCCAAATAATGCCATAAATGGTCAATCATTGATAGCTTTTCTACCTACCCATCCGACTCCAAAGGAAGTACCTATAGATGATGATTTCGAAGATGAGGATATTCTCTCAGTGGAATAGGCAATGAAATATTTTTAGATTCATTTCAATGGAAACTCTCATAGCCTAACCAGAAGAAGTCTTAATGATCCCAAGATCAAGAAAGTAAGTCTGGGGATTTTCTTCATCACTCCTACATAGGTTGTTCTACCTTCTTCTTTATATCTACGAGAAGGTTACACAAAAACAATATGGTATATTATTAGACTCTCATCAATAGCCTCATGTTTAATCATAATATTGAAATTCACCATTAGCACTTGAAAGGGGTTTTTGAGTTAGTTAGCATGAAGATCAATTGTGATGACGTCATCATGAAGCCATATCTCATTCACCGTGATCCAAAAATCACACAATGTAATGTCATAGTTTTATCTTATTCTAGAGGTTACACATGCTCCTTGGATATAGAATTTCTGAGATGATTCTATGGGTAGTATAGTAATTTCTCACATAGAGACTGAAAAGGATGATCTATTCATTGACGAGGTTCATCATAGTATTATCACCCTTATCATTTAAGATGAAGATGAAATAAAGTAGGTAAATAATCTTACAACTGTTGGTTCAACATAGGGACCACCATATATTATTTCATCTGAATTGACTTATGATTGCATGACAACTTTCATTGTGTGTCTATAGCATGACAATCTGTCACCAGACAGATCTAAACATGAGTGAATCGGTTGGTGTGAAATTCAGTTCCCCTCCATAGAAGGCCCAACCTCAATAAGTATCTATATAAAAATGGTTTTGATATAATTATTCTCCCCTACATTAATTTATATGATATTCTATAGGTTATTTAGTATATTCACTCTGAGTCTTGAGGTTCTCATAATAATGGTTTGAAGTTCCCCACAAGATTCAAAGACTGGCCTATTTCTAGAACACCAATTTCCTTCATTATATAATGTTCACTAAGAGGTTCGATGTGTGTTCAATTCATTCCAACTTCATGCATCGAATACCAAAACCCTATATACTACCAAATATACTTAGAAATTTGTGGCCCACTGACTAGATTTCATGGGACCATATCAACTAGAAATAGTTGTCTAATATAAGCTCATTCTGACCAAAACCCATTTAATATCCAAGTGGGAAGATGATATTCATCTCAAGGAATTCAAGGCATGATTAATTTTTGAATTCGTGAGATCCCAAATCATAAATCAATTCAGAGTCACTCACGCTATTCTCACTAAAAACGACTCCAAACTATGGGTAGATGAGACAAATAACTTGTATTCCATATATAGCATCTACTCCAATCATACATACTAATACCATGATAAAGAAAATCTATAGATAAATTCCTTTAATAAAATCCACTCCAATATTTTATTGAAGTTACTGGTTATAAAAATATGAGTTATCCGAACAAGATCCCCAACACACTCATGCCTTATCTGATGCTAAATAAACATTCCACCTAGGTGACTCCATATTCCATGGTATATGGAAAATAGGCAATCTTTCCAATCAAAATTTAGTTTCCATAGCTCTAAAATACGGTCTATGATCAGAATATATTTGGAAAAGTAGCAGAGGTACATCTAGATGAATTGAAATCCATTATCAAGAATAGGTTTTAGGCCATTAAAATTCTAGAGAGACACTATAAAAATATAGGTAGATCATTACACTAGAATGTATTTCTACCTTATTTACTCCAATGTGATGCAGTTTTGGATCTATAGAAACCAATTATACCTTGCATGAAGCCACCAAAGTTAGATCCCAAATGGGAAGGGCCGTATATCATTCACATGGTCTATCACAACGATGAAAAATATTTTTTCACCATGGATGGAGAGCGTGTCCCTCCTCCAACCATTTCCAATTTCAGTAAATATTACTTTACATGAAAAGAAATAGGTCCAAACTCTACGTCCTTAAACTCAGATCCCCATCTTTACCTCATGATGTTGAACTACACGAACTCATCCTTACCACAAGATGTTAAATTGCATGGACCCATCTTTACCAGCTGATTTTAAACTTCATAAACCCATCCTTAATTAATTATTTTAAACTACACATACTCTTACTTATGATATAATGTTAAACTATAGGGACTCGTCCAAACAGCTTGATGTTAAATTTCCTGGACTCATCCTTACAGTAGGACATTAATCTCTGTTGTATTGTCTTAGTTGTATGATGATAAAATATATACAAATTATAGTCCTTATTGTATGATGTTGAAATTAATTCTATTCATCTTAGCCGCATGATTTTAAACTATACCACACAGATGGAAACTTTCACATGACCTTAAAAGGAACATTCCCAACATCCAAAGAACATGATGTTAAAAAGGGCACCAATGATTATTCTTTATGACTATAAACTGTGTGTGTGTATTTATTGAAAATGTGTGAGCCACTATTATCATCTTCTGGTCATCATTCACATCAGGTTGTTTCTTCTATGCTATACAAATAAAATTCCTCACAAACCCACCACCTAGTCTCAGATTAATAAATTTTATGCTATGTGCAAGTTACTCTATGGAATATATTGTGTTGTGTTTCATTTATTTGTTCTCATTCACGTTGGGTGAGGCCACACCACATTATCTCACCATACCTCTTAGTCTAGACAACATGGATACAAACTATGTGTGAATATCCTCATAATCATGTGGTGTGGTGTGGGACTCCTAGACCTCATTCATATCAGGTTATTAATATCTTGCCTGTATGTATTTTTTGGATTGCAATGCATTCCACCTCATCTTAGTTCTATGAAATTAAATTACATGAAATCAGTTTTTCCGCATGAGAAGAAATTTCCACTAGAATCAATCATCTAATATACCATTACAAAGAACTATATGTATAATTCCCCAGCCTTAAACCTTACTTAATCTTGAGTTATTACAAGATTACACATTGAGGATATTTTCGGGTTTAGAGTTTTAGAGAATTAGATTATGACAACCCTTCTTTTTATTACAACTTAAACATGCTTTATTACATAAAACTTCACTTGATACAACAAAGAAGATCGAGAGGTTTAGTGTCTTTGGGGCTTAGGATCATTACATAAAAACTTTAAACTTGAAACACAACATCCTTATTGAAAACTTCCTTTACATGACCACTACATTCCTTCGTACTTAGCATTGCATGGGATAACCTGAGGACATGCATAAGAAAAGGGTGAGCTATAAAGCCCAGTAAGGGAGTACATAATGAATAACATGAGGAGTACAATACATGTTAGGCAATAGGCATATCAATAGATCATAAGAGTGACATGAACATAAAGGCATGATAAAGCATGATAATCATAGCATGGAAATGTGGCAACAACACTTAACATTGAATTAGCATGAGCCAAGGCCCATTGCACATGGAGCATGAGTAAACCCTCATTGCACTTGAAGCACGAGTAAACCCTCGTTGCACTTGAATTAGCATGAGTCAACACTCATTGCACATGACGTATCATGATACTATACTTTACCCAATGCATTGGAGCGCTATCAGGGCGCACCCTTCTTAAACATTTCATTTCATGCATAAGTGTTCCACATGGATCATAAAACATGGATTCATAAAACATAATCATTTATTCCAAGATAAAGGAATGTGGAATTCATACATGAAACTTTACAATCAATAAGTAAACGTGCATAAAGGTGAATACCCTTGATGGAGAAATGGGCATGGTATTCACTACACAAAGACATTGGCTTAGAAAATCGGTGCGATTTCGGCAGCGTAACGGCGTGACATAAGAATTCATAAAAAAAGGTTGATGAGGTAGAAAGGGGTTCCTCATCATATTTACATGTAATGGACAGTAAGGAGATCATATATATACATGTCCCAACAATAGAAATGGAATTTAGATTCATGATACAAAAGTATTGCTTGAATGTAAAAGAAGAGAGAGAAGTTCCTTTCGGAATTTCGGCATAGTAACGGGTGTACATGGGAGGCATTTAATGAGAGAGAAAGGGTTCTCCCATCATTCAAACAATAAGAGGGCAGTATGGGGGAGGTGTGAAACCATACCCCAACATTCATAAATGAAATAAAAAGGGCAATAACAACTTAATGAAAATTGACAAAAAAAAGAGAAAGGAAGAAAACCCCTTACTTGGAAGTGTGCTTCCAAAGGCTAGAGAGAGGCTTGTGAGAGGCTTCTTGGGAGCTTGGGGCACCTTGAGAGGATTCTAGAGAGAGTAGGGCAGAGTTTGGACGAACTTCAAGGGCTTTGAGTGAGGAGGAAGTGGGAGCTTGGGTGGGTTTATATAGGAAAGGTGAGATAATTCTTTATTATTTAGGTTTGGGACCCCTTATATTAAAATAATCCAAACCACAAACCATCCCATGGTATTTTCCCATGGTTTCTGGAAAAGGGAAGAGGAAAACAATATTTTACAAGGCCAAGGTCCGAAATTATTAAAAAATTAGGGTTGCTTATGTGGAGGTGAGTCACACTCCCATGGAAATTAATTTAAAAAGGCAAAGTGTTGAATAAGTCTTGAGGGCTCCATTAATGCTTTGAAAAGTGAGTCAAACAAACCCAAAACCTCATTATTTTATTGATAAAACACATATTGGCCGAACATAGGGATTATGGTATTTTATTACATCACCATTGGGTCATTATGATGTCATAAAACACATTATATATTTAAATGGTATTTAATTTTTACCCAAAACTTTGACTGTCTCAGAAAATTATGAAAAATTCACCGTTGGATAATTTCGACGTCCTGATTCCAAAAATAATATTTATTTTATCTAAATAATTTTCTAAATATGTGAATTTTCACTTTTAAAATAAAAACCGACATTTATAAAAAAATTCACGGGTTTTGACAGAAATGGCTTTCAAACCTTAATAAAAATTTTAATTGCATTCATAAAATTATAAGATCATTTATATTTAATAAAAATTAATTTAATATTAATAATAATATTTTATTAAAATATTATTTAATTCAAAAAAAATCCTTTAATCTAATAAAATATAATTCTTAATTAAATAATAACTAAAAACATCATTTGTACTTTAAAAACTAACTACAATGCATCAAAAATGACTAGAAATTATATTCATTATTATATACAAAAATAATGTACATGAACATGGTGCTACTTATTTGTTACATAACCCCTTAAAATAGCCGCATAAGACCTAAGGGTAAGGTGTGCGATGGTGACAGACTCTTGGGGTTGCTCGGATAACATCGCTCGAGTGGTAATCTCTATCAACTTCCATTTTTCCCGTAGACGATCACGTTCGAGCTTGACTTGATGAAGCTCAGCTTGGGCTTGGTCAAGGGCAAAGCCCAAAGACGCCACCTCCTTTCCGAGCTCCGACAAATGGGCTTCGTAAGGGGCAATTCTACTGGATGAGGCCATCGCTTCCTTTGTCTGAGTAGAAAATTGGTTCGTTAAAGACTTATATTTAAACTACCCAGATGATCACTGTTCAACGGCTATAAAAGTAACGGTCACAAATCTTAACGTAAAACTAAAGAAGTTGACATCTTATAAAAACATAAAGAAACATTTAACTGGATCAAGAGGGATTTTCCATTAATGAAATTTTTGGGTCGTTACATAGATCATAAAACTTTCATTACATTCCACATATAAACAAAGTGGTTACATAAAGATAGTATTCTTCATTCCCATAAATGGAAACACATTTAAAATAAAACATGGATTATTTCTTGACACATCCTTGACTCTATCATCTTATCATGTACCTTTCCCTTGACCTGTGAAAAACATTCCAAAAACATGGGATGAGCATAAAAACTCAGTATGGGTTATAAAAAAACATGGAAAGGAAACATGAGTTCATATATACATAAGAATGAAATCATACTTTACACATAAAACATAGGAACTTTAACATACCTCATAAAATAATGAATAAATCATAGAAATCATAAGACATAAAGGTAACATGAGGAATTCATAACATTCTTACGTAGGGAGTAACCATCTTGGTTACGTTTGGAATACCCATCACAGTATATTCCCTAAAATCTCTTCGGAGAAACCTTAACGTTTCACTCCTTCACGTTACCCAATGCATTGGAGAGCTATAATGGGCTCACCCGCCCTTAGTTTATCACGAAACCACCCATCTTCATAATAATGCCCAAGAACCATAACATAATCATATCACATAAAACATGCATAAAGGAAACATAAAATTTCCACATTTCAATCACGAGATATCAATACAACACATTGATATAAAAACATTATGAAAACCATTTTCAATACTAAAATAAAAGAAAAGTAAAACATGGTATTTATTTTTCTTTTAAAAAGAAGGTATGGCTTGTAGAGGAAGCCGAAACACAAATAACGGTCACGACGGTGGAGAAGTCGTTGTCGCCGCATACGTATGACAAAAACATTCCCTTTTGTCGTTTAGTAAACGCTTCGTATAAAAAAGATTCCTTTGGAATAAACATAAAAGTCAAAGGGGTTTATACACCGTATAAAATAAAGTTGTGTATAAAATAAAATATGCCTCAATGAAAGGAGATTGAGACGAAGTCCCATACCTCGTATCGGACTTGACCCGACCGTTCTTTAATCTCCTGAATAATAAACTTGAGTTAATCTCTACTTTCTTATGAATCTTTTTCAAGTTCATTATTCCTTTTATACCATGTTATGAACATCATGTAATCAGTTAAGTTAATAATGTTCATTTTGTCGGTATTTGGTTCTTAAGTCAAAAATATACTTCTTACACTTACATGTTGTTAATTTGGTCAAAGGTTCATTATATCCAGAATGGTATTCATGATGTAGATATCATATATGTCATATATATCCAGTAAAAAATGCATTTATAATATTACATAATCATTTAGAGGTAAGAAATGAAATGCACCGTTCATGGAGACGGTAAGCCGTACGTACGCATGAACGCTACTTCCATTTCTATTTCGTATTTCTGGAATGGAATCATAATGATATAAGAGTATATTGTAATTCCAGTATAATAAAATATATAATATCATAGTTCCATCATTTATATGTCCCACATATGGTATTTAATGAATCAAATCACTTTCAGGGGGCGGTAGTCCGCACTTCCTAAAATGAAGATATCGTGTTTACCCATAATGGGAACCATAAAGGTATGCCCAAAATGAAAAAAAGAATCTTAAGGAAAACGTAAACATATTATATATCATATATAAAAATAGTGACATCATAATGGCCACCATTGAAGGTGTTAAATGAGTATTGAACAATCATCGTTTCGGGAGACAGAATTTCGCCATCCACGGAAACCGTATGTTCTTTAACCATTTGATGTAGTTGTGTGAGAGTGTAGCTCAAATAAATATTATAACAACATCCTAGTATATTGAATATACTGGTGTTTTTATAAAAGAAGTAAATAAAAAGAGTTTAGGGGGTTGGAGAAGAAAAATAAAACAAATGAACATGAGAGAATGAATTATCTTTAAAAGTGTAACTCCTTTTGAGTTGAGCCTAAAGGCTTCCTTTGAAAGGATTCTGCCCAAAGGGAATCCTCTAGGATGAGGAGAGGGATGTGGAGAGAGTAAATGGGCAGGGGTTGGCCGAGCCAAAGGCTTGAGGAGTGTGTGAAATGAGGTATAGGTGGGGCCTTTTATAAGAGGAGAGGAGGGGCACTTTTGGAAAGTAAAGAAATATTACATTATTTGAAAATGTTTTTCGGTTTCAAAAGGTCCCACATTGATATAATTCGTGGATAAGGTGATAAGGCTTCGAAATCCACTCATCCAATAAGTTTTTGACATGTGTAGTTCATAGATTTTACATTATCTTTCCATTTTATTTAAATCGTCAAATAATGATGTCATCGCTGCATCATTATTATGTCATAAATAATTTAATTTATTTAATTTCTAAAAATCATAAATATAATACTATGATGTAGGAACTCGTTTTAGCTTTCCAATGACTATTTATAATAAAAAATCTGATCTTTATAACCCCATGTAAAAATTGTTTTCGTAAAACATCTCTTGTTTGTGTCATTTTTACTTTAACATTTAATAAAAAGTTATTTATGTAATTTCCAAACCAAAGTGTCTCCATGGGGTCCCCAAGTTGACCCATGGATTTTATTGGTCGGCCATGACACAAACAATAAGGTTGGGACATGTTTCTATGTCATTTCCTATTATTAAAGCATTATTTATACCTTAAACTACCCTAATTACCACTAATCGCGATTAAGAACTTAATAAGTTACTATTCACCAAAAAATTATTTTAATCTCATTGAACCACATTTTAAATCTTAATGACAACCATGTATGTCGGATTTTCAAAATTCAATACACATTAGTGGTAAACTTTCATTTAACTGAAAAATCAGTTTGCTTGATTACCACTTAGTGGTTTCACTATTCATCAAAAATTGAAGTTTTTCAGAAAATTACCAAAAATTCACCCTAAGCTATATTTGATATTCAGAATTCAAAAATGAAGTCTATTTTACAAAATTCAAAACATATAAGTCAAATTAATTAATTTAATAATTAATTCCCGCTGCTAGAGCAAATAGCGTATTTTTACAAAACAATAAGTATCAAAAGATTGACACCAGTTTAAGTCTAATTTCAAAGTGAAATTGATTCCAATGACCACCATTGGATAAAATGGTAAAAATATATTCTAATTTTACTTCAAAACCAATTCAAAACATAATCTAATCATATTAATAAATTAGATTAAAAACAGTTTTGATGTAAAATGCAGTATTTTTCACTATTCATTAAAAAATGAACATTTTCAGAAAAATTCCAAAAATTCACACAAAGTAAATTTTGATGTCCCAATCATAAAGGATAAGTTTATTTTGACAAACATAGTTTATAAAATTGTCAAAATATAGATTCAAAGAGGGTTTTTCATCATAAGGCAGTAAAACAATCTTTTAAGAATATTAGTGTATTCCATGCTTAAGATTGGATTTATTTTCATTTTAAGCCTCTAAAAAACTATCTTAATCAATAATAGACAAAGGTAAAAATATCTATTATTCATTACTTACATGGGAGGTTACATCCTTCCCCCCTTTAGAAAATTGCGTCCCCGTAATTTATTTACTTATCAAATAAATGAGGGTACTTATCCCTCATTGCATTTTCAGATTCCCATGTTGCCTCTTCAATCATGTGGTTTTCCACAAAACCTTTACATGCTAAATCACCTTATTCCGTCACACTTGCTCCCTGTGGTCAAGAATCTGGACTGGTTGTTCCTCATAAGATAGTTTCTCTTCCAGCTGAACTACCTCTGGACTCAAAACATGAGATGGATCTGGCATATACTTTCTCAACATCGAAACGTGAAAAACATTGTGTACCTGAGATAAACTCGGAGGTAAAGACACTCGGTATGCAACTGATCCAAATCTCTCCAGAATTTCGTATGGTCCAATGAACCTTGGACTCAGCTTTCCTTTCTTACCAAATCTCATCACGCTTTTCCAAGGAGAAACCTTGAGAAAAACATGATCACCTACCTTGAAAGATAGATCCTTCCTCCGGTTATCCGCATAACACTTCTGCCTGCTCTGAGCTGTTCTCATGTGTTTCTGAATCAGCTGAACTTTTTCTGCCATTTCTTCTACCAATTCTGGTCCCATCAACTTCCTTTCACCCACTTCATCCCAGAAAGCAGGAGTTCGACACTGCTTCCCATATAATTCCTGAAATGGTGCCATCTGTATACTGGAATGGAAACTGTTATTATATGAAAATTCAACCAAAGAAAGATGTTGGTCCCAACTTCCCTGATAATCCATAAAAAAAGCTCGTAGCATATCCTCCAATGTCTGAATTGTTGGTTCTGACTGCCCATCTGATTGAGGATGAAAAGCTGTACTAAAATTTAATTCAGTACCCAACGACTTCTGAAGGCCTTTCCAAAAGTTAGAAGTAAACCTAGGATCACGATCCGATACAATGGAGAGAGGAACTCCATGTAACCTGACTATCTCTTTAAGATACAAACGGGAAAGTTGATCAAGAGAGAAAGTATCTCGTATAGCAAGGAAATGAGCAGATTTGGTCAAGCGATCAACAATAACCCAGATTGCATTATTACCTCGAGATGTCTTCGGTAATCCAACAACAAAGTCCATGGATATATTCTCCCATTTCCACTCTGGAACTGGTAAAGGCTGAAGCAACCCTTTCGGTAACTGCCGCTCTGCTTTAACCTGCTGACAAGTCAAACACTTCACAGTAAAATCAGCAATATCTCTTTTCATTCCATCCCACCAGTAATACTCCCGCAGATCTCTATACATCTTAGTACTGCCCGGATGAACTGAAAATGGAGAACTATGAGCTTCACATAACAACTCTCTCTTCAACTGTGAATCACAAGGCACACACAATCTCTTCCCAAATCTCAAAACACAATCATTATCAATGTTGAATTCAGGCAGCTTACCTTTCTGAACCAGCTCTACCTTTTTCTGCAACTCACTATCTTGCTTCTGTGCTTTCTTGATTCTATCTGATAGAGATGATCTCACTGATACCTGAAACAAAACAGAAGCACTTCCTGCACCAACAACTTCTATGCCAAAGTTCATCAAATCATTAACCAAAGGATCACGTTCCAACTGCAACATTGTTAATGAAGCATTACTTTTTCGACTCAAACCATCAGCCACTTTATTTGCTTTTCCCGGATGGTAATGAATTGTACAATCATAATCCTTGATTAATTCTATCCATCTCCTTTGTCTCATGTTTAACTCTTTCTGAGTGAATATATACTTTAAACTTTTGTGATCGGTATATATTTCACACTTTACTCCATACAAATGATGCCTCCAAATTTTTAAAGCAAAAACAACAGCAGCTAATTCCAAATCATGTGTAGGGTAATTTACCTCATGAGTTTTCAACTGTCGTGATGCATAAGCAATTACCTGATCATTCTGCATTAGGACGCAACCAAGTCCTTTCAATGAAGCATCACTATATATAACAAACTCACCATTCCTGGAAGGTAGTGCCAAAACTGGAGCATTCACCAATCTTCTTTTCAATTCCTGAAAACAATCATCACATTCTTTTGTCCAGATAAACTTAACACCCTTCCGAGTTATCTTAGTCATTGGACTAGATAACCGTGAAATATTTCTAACAAACCTTCGGTAATAGCCCGCCAAACCAAGGAAGCTACGAATCTCGGTTACATTTGTGGGTCTTGGCCATTCTTCCACAACTTTTGTTTTTTCAGGATCAACAGTTATTCCATCTTTAGAAACAATGTGACCAAGGAAAGAAATTTGTTGCAACCAAAACTCACACTTACTGAATTTCCCATACAGTTTCTTTTCTTTTAAGGTTTGCAAGATAACCCTTAAATGTTTTTCATGCTCCTCATTACTTTTAGAAAACACCAAAATATCATCATTGAAAACCACCACAAAATTATCCAAGAAATCATGGAAAATTCTATTCATTAAGTCCATGAATACAGCAGGTGCATTGGTTAGCCCAAAAGGCATTACTACAAATTCATAATGGCCATATCTCGTACGGAACGCGGTCTTCGGAATATCTGCCTCCTTTACCTTCAGCTGATGGTACCCTGATCTCAATTCAATCTTTGAAAAAAACTGAGCTCCCTAGAGCAGATCAAAAAAATCATCGATATGAGGAAAAGGATATTTGTTCTTAACAGTGATATTATTCAAGGCTCTATAATCAATTCAAAGTCTCATAGAACCATCTTTCTTTTTAACAAATAAAATAGGAGCACCCCATGGTGATGTGCTAGGTCTAATGAAACCTTTCTCTAATAAATCTTGCAATTCCTCCTTCAACTCTAAAAGTTCAATTTGTGACATTCGATAAGGGGGTTTTGAAATTGGCTTAGCATCAGGAACTAAGTCAATAGTAAACTCAACTTCCCGATCTGGTATTATTCCAGGCAACTCATTAGAAAAAACATCAGGATACTCATTTACCACTGGCAGATCATTAATCTGAATAGTTCCTTTATTTTCAACGACGTGTGCAAGGTAAAATTCATTCCCATCTTTTATAAGTTTCTCAGCCTCTTGATATGTTATCAAAAGTAAGGGTTCATTCTTGTAAACAAACTGAAAGTATTTCTGAAAAGAAACTTCTTTAGCACTACAGTCAATCTTAGCATGGTAAATAGAGAGCCAATCCATACCCAGGATAACATCAAACTCTATTAGAGGTAGAACAATAAGGTTTGCCAGTAGGTTCTTTCCACAGATAAGGATAGGAAGATTCTTATAAATTCTTTTTGCCTCAACATTTCCCCCAGGTGTTTTTACCAAAAGTTCAGGAGTCATTTCTTGAGATGGTATTCCCATTTTACTAGAAATGGTTTCAGAGATGAAAGAATGTGTAGACCCTGAATCAAACAACACACTGGCATAATCTGAAAAAACAAACAAAGTACCTGATACAGCTTCATTTGATGGCCCGACATCTGCTGAAGTAGTTGCAAAGGATTTCACCACCCCTTTCTGCTTGTAGTCTAACTGCTTCCCATCACTCAAGCTCCTTGTCAGACACTCGTTTGCATAGTGACCCATCTCATTGCACTTATAACATTTCACTAACTGTAAATCAAATTTCTTCTTACCTTCACCTTGATCCTTTTCAGTGCAATCACGAGCCTTATGTCACATCTTACCACATCGGTAGCACTTCCCAGAATTCAGAAGACATTCCCCAGCATGCCTTTTTCCACATTTATCACAAACTGGAAACTTAGTTCTCTTACCATCAGACTTTTTTGAAGAATTATTACCTTTCTCCTGCCACCTCGGTCTCTTCTTATGCTGGTTGTTATAGAAAACTTGGTCATCGGCAAACTCCATTTCCACCTTCTCAGCACATCGAACAAGATTTTCATAACTTTTAAACTCATGAGAAGCTAATGCCCTTCGATACTTTGGCTTTAATCCTGAGTAGAAACGATTGATTTTACTATCAAGGTCCCGGATAAAATTTGGAGCATACCTTGCCAATCGAGTGAACCTTTCTTCATAGGCAGCCACTGAGTCTTCCTCTTGCCTCAATTCCAAGAATTGTTTTTCCATCCTAAGTCGAACAGCCTTAGGAAAATACTTCTCAAGAAACATACCTTTGAATTCATCCCATTCAAGAGCATCAATCTCATCGGCGTCCCTGATATTTTTAACCATAGACCACCACTGATCTTCTTCACCCTCCAAACGGTAAATAGCAAGACTAACCTTTTGATTGTCTGAACACCCCATGACATCAAAAATCTTCTCCAGTGCTTTAATCCACCCTTCAGATAGCACAAGGTCTGATGATCCTCTGAATGATGGTGGATGTTGCCTCATGAAATGTTCCACCACTGACATGTTCCTCTGCGGTTGATCTGGCTGATCTCGTGCATGGATACCACCGCCATTTATCGCTTGAGTCAACTGTGCCATCACTGCAACAAACTGTTCAGTTCCAATTCCGACCATCTCAGGATGCTGATTCGGAAGGTTATTTCCTTCTGTATGCCTTCCTAGCACTGCTTCCCTGTTTCCTCTGCGGAAAACCATTCTGAACAAACATGTCTTAGATAAAGCAACATGGTAATCTTTAAATGCTATATCATTTCAAAAAAAATATTTTTGGATAATCATTTAATATAATTCTAACTCCTAAAGTTATCTAAACCGACCTTTGATACCAACTATAAGGCCCCAGTCTTAAACCTTACTTAATCTTGAGTTATTACAAGATTACACATTGAGGATCTTTTCGGGTTTAGAGTTTTAGAGAATTAGATCATAAAACTTTCATTACATTCCACATATAAACAAAGTGGTTACATAAAGATAGTATTCTTCATTCCCATCAATGGAAACACATTTAAAATAAAACATGGATTATTTCTTGACACATCCTTGACTCTATCATCTTATCATGTAACTTTCCCTTGACCTGTGAAAAACATTTCAAAAACACGGGATGGGCATAAAAACTCAATATGGGTTATAAAAAAAACATGGAAAGGAAACATGAGTTCATATATACATAAGAATGAAATCATACTTTACACATAAAACATAGGAACTTTAACATACCTCATAAAATCATGAATAAATCATAGAAATCATAAGACATAAAGGTAACTTGAGGCATTCATAACATTCTTACGTAGGGAGTAACCATCTTGGTTACGTTTGGAATACCCATCACAGTATATTCCCTAAAATCTCTTCGGAGAAACCTTAACGTTTCACTCCTTCGCGTTACCCAATGCATTGGAGAGCTATAACTGGCTCACCTGCCCTTAGTTTATCACGGAACCACCGGTCTTCATAATAATGCCCAAGAACCATAACATAATCATATCACATAAAACATGCATAAAGGAAACATAAAATTTCCACATTTCAATCATGAGATATCAATACAACACATTGATATAAAAACATTATGAAAACCATTTTCAATACTAAAATAAAAGAAAAGTAAAACATGGTATATATTTTTATTTTAAAAAGAAGGTATGGCTTGTAGAGGAAGCCGAAACACAAATAACGGTCACGACAGCAGAGAAGTCGTTGTCGCCGCATACGTACGACAAAAACATTCCCTTTTGTCGTTTATTAAACGCTTCGTATAAAAAAGATTCCTTTTGAATAAATGTAAAAGTCAAAGGGGTTTATTCACCGTATAAAATAAAGTTGTGTATAAAATAAAATATGCCTCAACGAAAGGAGATTGAGACGAAGTCCCAGACCTCATATCCGACTTGACCCGACCGTTCATTAATCTCCTGAATAATAAACTTGAGTTAATCTCTACTTTCTTATGAATCTTTTTCAAGTTCATTATTCCTTTTATACCATGTTATGAACATCATGTAATCAGTTAAGTTAATAATGTTCATTTTGTCGGTATTTGGTTCTTAAGTCAAAAATAGACTTCTTACACTTACATGTTGTTAATTTGGTCAAAGGTTCATTATATCCAGAATGGTATTCATGATTTAGATATCATATATGTCATATATATCCAGTACAAAATTCATTTATAATATTACATAATCATTTAGAGGTAAGAAATGAAATGCACCGTTCATGGAGACGGTAAGCCGTACGTACGCATGAACGCTACTTCCATTTCTATTTCGTATTTCTGGAATGGAATCATAATGATATAAGAGTATATTGTAATTCTAGTATAATAACATATATAATATCATAGTTCCATCCTTTATATGTCCCACATATGGTATTTAACGAATCAAATCACTTTCAGGGGGCGGTAGTCCGCACTTCCTAAAATGAAGATATCGTGTTTACCCGTAATGGGAACCATAAAGGTATGCCCAAAATGAAAAAAAAACAGAATCTTAAGGAAACCATAAACATATTATATATCATATATAAAAATAGAGTCATCATAATGGCCACCTTTGAAGGTGTTAAATGAGTATTGAACAATCATCGTTTCGGGAGGCAGAATTTCACCATCCACGGAAACCGTATGTTCTTTAACCATTTGATGTAGTTGTGTGAGAGTGTAGCTAAAATAAATCTTATAAAAAATACTAGTATATTTAGGATACTTTTGTTGTTACAAAAGAAGTAAATAAAAAGAGTTTAGGGGGTTGGAGAAGCAAAATAAAACAAATGAACATGAGAGAATGAATGACCTTTAAAAGTGTAACTCCTTTTGAGTTGAGCCTAAAGGCTTCCTTTGAAACGATTATGCCCAAAGGGAATCCTCTATGATGAGGAGAGGGATGTGGAGAGAGTTAATGGGCAGGGGTTGGCAGAGCCAAAGGCTTGAGGAGTGTGTGAAATGAGGTAGAGGTGGGGGCCTTTTATAAGAGGAGAGGAGGGGCACTTTTGGAAAGTAAAGAAATATTACTTTATTTGAAAATGTGTTTCGGTTTCAAAAGGTCCCACATTGCTATAATTCGTGGATAAGGTGATAAGGCTTCTAAATCCACTCATCCAATAAGTTTTGGACATGTGTAGTTCATAGAGTTTACATTATCTTTCCATTTTATTTAAATCGTCAAATAATGATGTCATCACTGCATCATTATTATGTCATAAATAATTTAATTTATTTAATTTCTAAAAATAATAAAAAAATTACTATGATGTAGGAAATATTTTTATCTTTCCAATGACTATTTATAATCAAAAATCTGATCTTTATAACCACATGTAAAAATTGTTTTCGTAAAACATCTCTTGTTTGTGTCATTTTTACTTTAACATTTAATAAAAAGTTATTTATGTCATTTCCAAACCAAAGTGTCTCCATGTGGTCCCCAAGTTGACCCATGGCTTGTATTGGTCGGCTATGACACAACCAATAAGGTTGGGACATGTTTCTAGGTCATTTATTATTATTAAAGCATTATTTATACCTTAAACTACCCTAATTACCACTAATCACGATTAAGAACTTAATAAGTTACTATTCGCCAAAAAATTATTTTAATCTCATTGAACCACATTTTACTTCTTAATGACAACCATGTATGTCAGATTTTCAAAATTCAATACACATTAGTGGTAAACTTTCATTTAACTGAAAAATCAGTTTGCTTGATTACCACTTAGTGGTTTCACTATTCATCAAAAATTGAAGTTTTTCAGAAAATTACCAAAAATTCACCCTATGCTATATTTGATATTCCGAATTCAAAAATGAAGTCTATTTTAAAAAATTAAAAACATATAAGTCACATTAATTAATTTAATAATTAATTCCCGCTGCCATAGCAAATAGCGTATTTTTACAAAACAATAAGTATCAAAAGATTGAAACCAGTTTAAGTCTAATTTCAAAGTGAAATTGATTCCAATGACCACCGTTGGATAAAATGGTAAAAATATATTCTAATTTTACTTCAAAACCAATTCAAAACATAATCTAATCATATAAATAAATTAGATTAAAAACAGTTTTGATGTAAAATGCAGTATTTTTCACTATTCATTAAAAAATGAACATTGTCAGAAAAATACCAAAAATTCACAGAAAGTAAATTTTGATGTCCCAATCATAAAGGATAAGTTTATTTTGACAAAAATAGTTTATAAAATTGTCAAAATATAGATTCAAAAAGGGTTTTTCATCATAAGGCAGTAAAACAATCTTTTAAGAATATTAGTGTATTCCATGCTTAAGATTGGATTTATTTTCATTTTAAGCCTCTAAAACACTATCTTAATCATTAATAGACATAGGTAAAAATATCTATTATTAATTACTTACTTGGGATGTTACAATATGTGTCTTGATTCATATCCTTATGGGTTATGTCGTTATTCATGGACATTTTGTCCTCGGGCCCAGTCATTGGATTGAAAAACTGTAGAAAACTTGGCTTGAGTTACCCATTGGGAGTGTGTGGTGCAATGCCATTCATTTTTTTCCTTCATTAATGTGGGATTTAATTCCACTCGACGCGCTTCCACTATGGGATAACCCTCTCTCCAAAAAGTCTTAGTTTCATGATAATAAACTGCATAAAAATTCATCCTTTCCACATGATATTAAAATGCGCTGATATCTCCCAGGCACACGACGTTAATATAAGAGCCCTTGGTCCAAACTCCATGAAATTAATGAAAGATATCTTGGTTGAAACAATATTTCCATAAATTATTTTTCATAAATGGGTTTTTTATCCTTAGATCTATTGGGTCATATCACTGACTTTCCCAGACGCACTATGGCCTGACGCTTAATTTGTCAAGTTCCAATTGGAAGCTTCCACTAACTATCTCTATTCTTTTAGTATTTCTAAGTATAGATCCCCACCATATTTCAAATCCATACAGTCCCCCTAATGATGATGTACTCATTCTAATTTAGCTAACCTCTGTCCATGGGACAATGAACTAATGGATCACATTCAACAAATAGTGGATCCTATGTTTTGAAATTGATCAACAGTTTATTATGTATTTTCACACCCCACCCTTGACTGGTGAAGTTATGGATCCTATGTTTCAAAGATGTTCATTAGTGGACCTACCCATCAGTTACCCTTTCCATAATTTATACCTCAGATATTTTGGTTTACATCCTTCCCACCAACTTATGTTGTGTTGAAACTCTAACATCCCTGGTGTTTCCCCCTATGAATCTGCACACAATGAGCTGAAATGTTGGTATCATCACAACATTCTCAATCTAACACTTCCTCACCCATGTTGTACGCCTATAAATTTTACAAAGAAATCCAAACATCACCCCTTTTTTCCCTCATAGAGTGTGGCTCACATGGGATTTGAAGTCCTTGTCGGGTTTGTAATCACATATAGGAGCTCGAAAAGCTCACAGTCCATAATCTATAACCTTAAAATAGGATCCCCTATGGTAAAAAATATATTTCCTTAAAATAAAATCCTCTCCATGGTTTTCATAGAAATGAATTGTGTTGAATTTTTCCTCTCTAATCCCCATTAATTTTGGGTTTTTCATTCTACCACCCTGCACATATCCATTAGAGATACTCCCATTGGAGTGGTCCAAATTATGTGACCCTAAACTGAGAACCATACAATCCATGCTATATAAATCTAAACTGCACAATGAAAAAACTATTATATTGTATAGTAGGACATCTGTTCTGGAATTGATATTCCACAATACTGTGATTATGAACTACATATGACTTTATTCCTATCCTCATGAGATACATTGGAACAAAGAGGTTCTCCAACCAAGTCCATCCACTAAAAAAAGAAGAAAAATATATATATACAAAAAACAACCCCATATGTTTATGGTTCAGACCTATACATGCATATTTTTACCCATGAACTATGTGTTATTTCATTCTCATCCTCATGAGAAATGTAGTGATGCTCAGATCATCATTCATGGGTCCAGCCGCAATATTCTTCCCCTTTCACATCAGTTCATCTTTTTTCCTTACCACATGACATAAAATATTATGGATTCTCCATAATTATGTGGGGATTTATTTCCATTTTATGGGATATATAGAGACACCCATGCACTTTTCCAATGGGCCCAAACCGATTATTTTCCATATTCCATGTACGATCACTGAGGTCCGAACTCCACAACCTTATAATAGTATCTTAGTCCTCAAAACACAGCTTTAAACTATATGAAGGCTTCCTTAAGAATCCATATCTATTTTGTGTGAGCCTCTCTGGACTCATTCATGATAGGTTTGTTATGACACTACACTATGAACATTCCTCTGAGAGCACTTCCCCATAGTCTGAACTCTATGACCTAAAACATGTTACTCAAGTTTAAAAAAATGACATTATGTTGCATGCATGCCTCTCTTAGGATGTTTTATGGATGGGCCTCCATGGTGCTCATTTAGATCATTTTTCTCTCCAAACAACACCACACATACCCATTTGGGATACTATTTATTTTCATACAAGATCTATGACCTTAAAATTAGATTTAATATCTTTAATGCATGACATTAAACTATGATCTAATTGTGAACAAGATTAGGATACTCATAATAATTGTGGGATGCTTCAACTTCCTCTCTATAAATAATTTCCACCATAAGTGTTGGTCTCCTACCACAATATGTTCTAGAACTACATGAGGCTTGATTTCCATCCTTATGGGCTTCATAACGATTCCCTATAATGTGGTCTTTGGGCCCATCCACATGTTCAAAAACGTTTTTAGCCCCTTTTAAGTAGTTACAGTCCAAGAATTGGGACTTTAAACATATTGTAAATCTTCATGTGGTTTTTATGAAATGGGTGAGCCTCTCTGGAAACATTCATGTTGGGTTTTATCTCCTACATGTTATATGAAATCCCTAGGATTGAACAATTTATGTTTGTCTGATCAAAATGACTTTCAATTTTTTTCCATGGTCTGAGCTATGTGATTTTAAACTAAGATCTTCACTGTGATTTCTCCCTTTATCATATCATGTGTTACTTCATTTCATCATTTTCCTAATATTTGTGTTGTAAAAAACCTCTTTGGCCTCATTCACATCAGGTTTATTTCCCCCATGCCACACAATTACTATAGTAATGGACATCATATAGTCAATGAAACACAACATAAAACTATTTTCCATGGTCCAAAAACTATAAACATAAAATAAGATCCCCCGTAAGGAAATTTCAGTGTTCCAGGCATGTCACTCCACCACACCACATATAATTACGTTTCAAAAGCCTTATTCCTTATTATTTACTGATTTTTGTGTGGTATGTGATCCAATTTTGGATCATTCACACTATGTTTTCCCCCAGGCCACATAATTATGTTTGGAACTAATGTATCTAGGGACCATGTAGTATAACCTTAACTATATGAAACATACCTATCACATGACATTAATATGTGAGACACATTCTTGTCAAATAACACTAAATTTTACGATTAACCACACTCACTTTATAATGATTGTATGCATGTTCATCATCTTAATATTCATCGAGTAAAACTGCATGGAATCCTAGGACCTCACCAGAGTGGTTCTTCATAAAATATGGGTTTGATCTTTGTTCAGATGAATGCACCTAAAATAATATGATTTATGTCGTAGTGGTGTATCTTTAAGAGTTTTTCAATACTCTTGAACAATATATCACTCCAACCCATGATTCTCATGACCGTATTTCGGATCCTCATTGACATTAATGTCTAAATGGATCCCAAACAACCTGAATATGCCACATCGCCTCCCCAACCATCTTGGTCCAATGTTCTAGATGAAATCAAGTGACATTTCGATATAGGTCCCATGTTTTAAACATGTTCAGCATTCGACCCTCATTTTTTGAACCTAATATCAGGCTAGTGGAATGGATAATGTGTTTTGAACATGGAAAGTAGTTGTCCTATACCTGCATTCCTTCTTCACTGTGTTTTGAATTTCAATAATTTTGATTCACACATTTCATTCCCAATTGTTTGGATTAATTCCAATGCCCCTCATGTTATCCCATATGGGAACTAACACACGTTGGGAGAGGAAATTTGGTTGTTCCATGAGGCTTGTTCTCCAGTCAAATCCATTCTAAGTCCAAAAACATTGGATGGTTAGATGAAAACATCAGAGCCCAACTTATTGAAGGATTATCCATTACTCTTGTAAAAAGTGATGAATTATGCGATCGTCCCTTGTTTCCCAAACTAATAATGACCCACGTTAGCTTAAATATTGGTCATTATTTGTTTCACTGATATGAATTATGTGAGGTAATTAACGAAAGAAAAAATGTGTCCATACATGAAATTCAATGAAAGAAAAAAAGAAGGCATGTTTTAACAGATTGAATAAACACACCCCCTATGGACCTTTCCTATAAAAGGAGTCATTAAGCTCTACCACCCAATGAAATTAAGCCTCTAGGATCTGTTTTCACCCCTATGATCCCTTACATATTAAATTTCATTCAGAAAGATCTCATTAGACTTGTTCAACATCTAATCTCACTTAGTTCGAAGATCATCTAGTTTATGGGAAACCTTTATTAGCCTCTTTGGGGATTCCATCAGCAGGAACTTAATTGCATGATAAGTTCTGATTGGGTTGTAGTAGTGGAGAAATGATCATTCATCTTTCCCTATAGACAATAGATACCATGTTTTTCCTCTTAATGACTCTAGATGTAGATAGACTTCTCCATATACAAAGAAACATCAAAATGTCGACTACTTTCCAGCATATTCTCAACATGATTGTCTCAGATAATCATGTGTGGAACTTGGGAATTCACCCCTCCTACACATAGACTATGAATCCAGTGGAAAATTGATCCCTTTTGGACTATCCGTTGATATAATTGTGTGTTTTTGATAAATTCCTTGATTAACATCTACATATGGTGTCGGGTGGCATGAATTTCCTTGACCTCATAAGAAAAAAACTAGTCCATATAATCTGGATCAGTAGGATCATACTCTTGATATGTGTCGAAGAATTCAAAAGAACTATGCTACTAGGTAATCATCTTATATGGATTGGGATCGATACCATGATGTTGGTATTAATTTCTTTATCCCACCTCAATGAGATTGTCCATACTAGCACCATGTGTCGGTTTGCTAGTGGCACCACCAGAGGTTGTGTCCCTTTGAGTCCAAGCAGATGAATTTTCATGGTATGGAATCCCCATCGGGAAAGGAATTAAAGATCCTATAAAGATGTCCCATAGTATAGTTCCCTATACTCTCAACACTATTTTGTTAAGAATCATTTTATTGAGCCTGATCATGAGACAGAGAAGTTTCTCTATAAGGTGAGAAACTTACAAATTTTGAGTTGTGGCATATCATAAAATCAATTCTTCATTGTTGGGACACTGAGATGTGGCCCCTTGTATATTATTGGGGAATTAACGGATTCCATCCTAGCCACCCTAGTCTCATTATCACTTCTAGGCCCTGTAGACACTCTCTCCACGGACATCAGTCCTGGGAATTGTTCCTCTAAGCTTGCTTCCACACCTCCATCCCCATGAGTGGGGGTCTCTTTCCCAATATTCAACTATACATTAATGATGTTAGGTGAGTAATATATATAATGAATTATAACATTTAAAGCATAATGGGAATGAGTTAAATATTACTTCGAGAGCTTTAGGGAACCCCCAAGGAAGTGTCCCCTGAATCTGCTACCTCGCCTTCTTCTAAAGAAACATCCCTCAAGGATAAAACCATGGTACCTTTGAGGGGGATTCCTTCCTTGAAATATTTCCCACTGGATCCATCCAATTATTCGGGAAAGATGTATCTATCCTCTAGCCTGATCACTGAAATATTTAAAGGAGAGGTCATGTTTAGTAGCACCCACACTCGATCAGTCATTGGATGCACAATGACCTTATAATTCACTAGGCCATCTAATTCGATAAAAATTTTCATCCCCTATACATTAGATTTGAGGTAGCCACCCTTATCTTAGATGATTCTAACTAGATTTATCCCAATCATGTTTAGATGAATCCACATCTTGTAAGTGTTGAAGATCATTCTATAGGTATCCTAATATCCCCATGAATTGATATAGATGGAATCATTCGTAACTTCCACAAAATGTATCTGTTTCCTAGGAGCCTAGATTGATGTCCCATAGAACTAGATTTAGGCCCCCCTTCCTCCCATGTCTGGTCAGCTGGTAGCACTAGACCTGATGATGCTTCTCCTCTTCCTTTGAGTTATGTTAGTGCATATCCATAGATCGTTGACTCGCTACTGTAACTCTATCATCAAAATCAGCACCAACCCTTACCCTAAGAAAACCCTTAATACAATTCGACCTTGTCCTCTATGTGGAGGTAAATCTACCTGGTTGGCTCGAATTTTCTAACACATCAACGTCTCTACAGGGTATGAAGCCTCACATTTCGTCCCTTAATCATAAACTAATCTATATGCATCCGTGGATGGTAGCATCTACGTATGAATATTCTCGTCTTCACATGTGAGGATGATCCTAATATTCCTCATCATACAAGGATTTTTTTCAAGTTAAACTTCCATATATACCTTCATAGATAGTCTTTTAGGCATATAAACAACCTCGCATGACAGTGTGGGTTAAATGGTTTATATATTGGATCAAAATCTACCCACTCAACTAAAAGTCTGCTATGAGAGGCTTAGATATATGGGTACTACTCTTAAATCCTATTGGAATCATCAGTTATCACCCCCATCAGTAGAGGGAACTAGTGAAATGTGAATTTTTCTACCTGACTGATCGTACTCAGCATGTCTGTCAAACCTAGCTGGAACAGAAATAGGGCCATTTTTTTAGAACTAATGGGCAAATTTTCATCTCAGGAGGGGAGATACCGTTTTAGTGTTCATATACACTCATGTGAGACACTACTATACTATACAATATTTAAAGTGGCAAACACACGTGCAGTGACTTATTTCCCTTTCTAATAATCTCGGTAACCTTATATTGCTTCGCAAATATTGGGACCCCAATATTGATACACTAACCCATTACAAGAATCACCACCGTGATAAATGTTCTTTTTTAGGACCCCATGTGTGCATCTATTACTGGGAGAATCCATTCAAAAATCAAGGTAGAAATCAATCTGAACAACCTAACTATTGGTTGAGGCTCGATCTTGATGCCATATCCCAACAATTTCCCCAGAATATTATCCAAGATCCACTAGAAAGAGCCTTTATTTACTTTTTGGGACCCTCTATGACATGAGTGGGGCCTTGTAATCAGTTTATTGGTTAACTGTTCTCTCTCAAAAGGATCCTACTCCTGTAAGATCAGGAAATAAAAAAACCACTACATAAAGGGGACATCCCTCTTCAAAAGGATCCCAGATAAACCTGAGAGGGGAGGGGTGAATTAGGGTGTCAATTTTATCTTTTTAACTGATATATCTTGTTACCAAATTGGTAGTAACAAGTAAATATTGTCTGAAGAGGAAGTTCAGAATATAAACAATCACATGCAAAGCAATGACACCACAATTTTACTTGGTTCACCACTAAGGGATACATCAAAGGAGCATACACTGGTAGTGTGTCAGTCATACCAAAACAACTAATCTTCACAAGTTGTGGAATATAATATTTTATCACAGTCACTCTTTTCTAGGTGCATTGCCTTTACAAGGATCAGGGATAGCACACTAAATCCCTCGAATCACTTCTGATGAATCCTCCTAGCTCAATGCACTGTAAGAATCTTCAATCATTTTATTGACTTGAAGGTCTCTTCAATGGTTTAGCATTAATTCATGAATCCTCAATAGAAAATGGATGTTCTTCTGAACTCCTATAGTCACACATAGATGTAATTTATTTTATTGTACATTGATATGTTATGAAGATAAATTTCTCAAACTGATTAGGTTAATTTTTAGGCTTCCATAGGTGTTCTAAGTGTAGATGATATTTCTGTGAACCACAAATTTTTTCACATACCATCTAACTCCTCCACGTACCTTCGAGATCCTCTCTTTACCGAGCTACTCTTCATTAAGCTCTACTCCATGTATTGCTTCAAACCTAGGTGAACAGTCTTGATACGCATTCTGCCTTGCTCCCCCGTGTACTGCAAGAGCTTCCTGTGGGAACCACACACTCTTACACAGACTATTCTCCTTATGCAGATTATTCTTTCTGTGTACTGTCTTCTCTTACATGAACCAGTTTAGGCTTCTCCATATTTTCCCTAAAATTTTAATCTCTAATATCTTCCAGTAACAAAGGGGATAAATTTTCCTTAAATAGGCACGTAACTCCACAAAATTCTCTAAACCAATTTAAACATTCAACATGGGAGAATCTTAACTCCATCAGCATATGGTTAGCCTCCACCACATACTACACATATTTCCTGAACCGAAACAATCCCACCAACCATCATTATTACACATACCGTGTGCCTTTACTACATACTATTGCTTCCAACCATTATTTGTTTCAACCTTCAGCTTTCCGCAAAACACATTCCTTCACTATGTACCGTTGCTGAGAACTATTTTTTGGTTTTATGCACTGCTCTGCGTACCGTTCCCACTACTTACACCACATACCACACACCTTGACTACGTATCGTGCATGTTCACTGTGTACAGCGTGACTTCCCCACGTACCATGCACCTTCACTGCATACCACTACCAAACTCCCTATTTTCCAGGAAAAAAATATTGAAAACACTAGGAAACTGCACAACCTTCAATAATTCTTCCAATTTTAATCATAAGACCACATTCTTTTAAAAATCCCTAGTCATCAAAGTGCATATTGACAGAGAACACAAACAAACTCCATTATTATCAACAAACTGCGTTGGTTCAACATCTTCATCTTCATGTCATTATATGTGACCAACACCATATCTAGTAGAACCTTCATGAGACATATCATCTGTGCATAATCCTCCCATTTATTCTCCCTTGGGTGGAATTCATCATACTTATCCCTATAGAATGAGGATTTAAATAATATTATTGAGGTCCCAGAGGCTAATGCAGACCTATCAGTGATGAAAATGGAATGTGTTGGTGTTTGATGACCATCATCACAGTAGTTCATCCATGATGTGTTTCAATTCATAAATGTGGAATTGGGAAGCCCATGATTCTTCATAGAGGTATACCCACCTCAAATATTCCCTAAAATCAATATAGGATTTACTAAACCTGTAGGACTAGGACTATTAATTTGTGAATTTTCCACCTTGGCACATGTACCACTCATCTACCCACCCTTTATCTAGAATTATTATGCCCTTAGTGGGGATAATATAGTATTACGGTGCAGGTAACTTAGACACCAATGTCTTCCTATGAAAAACACGTTTATTATTGTAGAGACATTCTGTTGTGACGGGAGAGGGATCCTTCCAGATATAGCCATCCAAAACACTACTCTATGGGCACAAATCTACTATGAATATACATCAATAAGTTGCTTCATATCTACTGGTCGGAAGGATAAATACATCATCTCTCAGTTTGAACAACAACAACTTTCATATGGTTTAGTCCTTATAGACTTTTGATAGTATTTCATGAAATTATTTTTGGTCCGAATGGATCCATATGTTCTCCCCACTCATGATATTTTTAGAATATTTCTTTTTCTGGGGAGTATTTGTAATGTCCTCTCGATCTTCTTCATTATGAACCATTATATTTGGGTCATAATCAATTTTTAAATACATGGTCATAGAGACATATCAATAATGGAGTTTATGGAGAATTGATTCATGGATCCTGGATATACTATTCTTGAGTCATGGAATAGTGGGAGATCATAATTTCCCATTTTAGTAACTAGAATTCACAGAGCAATAGTCTGATGTCCTGGATTACAAAGGGGTTTCACAGAACATAAAAGCTTCATGAAAAGAGAGACTTTCTCATGTTTTCAAATATCTAACAAAGATAAGGGTCCCCATGCATGATATTTGTAAGAATGCAATAAGCCAAGCTTCATGACGGTTGATTGAGATTTGCAGTAACTTTTACCATACATGGAATACACACCCTTAATCATGAGCCAACATTACGATATTTGAGTTTCTGATGATTCAACCTTAGAAAACGAACCTCAATTTCCCTCCTCTCCCCTCCTAAGTGGGAGGCATTTATTATTTCTTAAATTCATCCCTCAGGTTAGATTGCATAAGCCCACAATAGTATGGGATGAAATTAATGCTAAACAAGCCCAATATCATAAAAAATGTAGCCTTGTGAAGATCCCATAGAGAGACAATCATTTCCATGATGGAGTGAAGTACTGAAAAAACTCAAATTTGTTCAATACCCTCTACAACCATGAAAGTGTATTTGACAAATGACTACATGAGTCTAACAGAGTTTCCAAATTTACTAAATCCCCCCATTCCATTATGAAACACATGTGAGCATCGCAAGGCCCCATTACCTATAAATATACTACTCACCCATCATCAAAGGGATAGTGATCTTGACCTTTTGACATTCGATCTCATATTTCATTATGACCTTGAGCACCATGAACTAGTGAAAAATGGATTACCCATGGTACTTGAGGATCGTAGTCCACCCTTTCCCTTGTTCCTATTTACCCGTTCTTATCGTAGGAATTCCTTTCATGAAGGAAAATTCCTTTTATGGTGGATGGAGACCCTTTTCTTAATTATGTTTTCGTAAAGAATTCATCCTTTATAAAGCATTATTCTACCGGGCTTGGACTCCTTGCTATGGTAGGGTTCTCTTGCACCATTTTTTCCATTCCTTCGAAAAGCTCCACAGGTCCGAGAAACATTAAATCTTTGTGAAGCCTATATTAGTGAGGCTCCCTACATCATGAGACCCTCTACTATGTGTCCCACCATGGTTGTACACAGTGATTTCGCGGTCCCTTGTGTGGGGCTTCATGTTTCATTATCTAACCTTTTTCTTTTTAGTATAGGCATACTAATGTATTTTTTTTCTATAGTCTTGCTAACATGGACCCCAAAATCAAACACTCATCCACACTTCTGAATATTGAGATTTTTAGTTCCTTAAATCCCCCAATGGTTGGTGAATTCGGGTCATATAAGTCCATGGGGTGAGGAGTTAGTCCTCCCCATCTAAGATGTTGGAAGTAAAACTGCATTGGACCATCATCTTCAGCACATGATGTTAAACTACAGTCTCACCCCATGCAATGACATGGTGTGTCCCCTTTGGTAATTTTCCATGACCACTCATCTCCCTGGGAGTGAGATTATCCACACATTGAATTAGATCCTCCTTACATTTAATAAGATCCACTTTGGGAAGCTACTACATGTAATCCAAAAAAATATCTCACTGATACATGTTACACGACATGATAATTTGGACTATTGATTGCTCTTTTTTCTCACATTGAGCATGAATCACGTGGCTTTATGGATTAGTAGTTACAGTGACAACCTTCTTCTTCCCTAAATCCGAACATGAGAAATCCCAATTCCCCCTTTCCAAACTATAATATTTTTTATCCTATCTCCAAAATATGATATATTGGAAGACTCCTAGAGGCTTAATCCCAACCAATAGTATACCTAGGTGCTACCTCCAAGGGATGTACCATCATGATGTGATATCTTCCCTTTTGGGACATATCCCCCTAGATCCACATCCATGGGTTGTTCTGAGCCTTCTTCCATCAACCACTTCATCTATATTCAATCATGATACTACATTGGGCAACCACATCCTAATATGATCATGTGATTTATCCACATTACCCATTTCCATCTGGTGGGCCTCCACAGGTGACCTATCCCTAATATCCTTCCATTTGGGATGATTCCATGTGTAAGACCCCACATTTCTAATGATCTCTCTCTGTGAATGGTCCCTAGAACATCTCCTAAACTATGGGTAATATGATCCCTAGATTCTAAACATGGTTTGTAGGAATCCTACCTAAGGGTTAATCCCATTATCCATTCCCATTCCTGTTGTACCTTTGAGTCTCCATGTATTGGGAGGATCCTTCCCATACCCAAAGGGTACACATCATTATGTTCCCCATCAAAATGTTCTAAACTCATAATCCGCCTTCTTAAGAGTCTTATCTCTCCATCCCAATGTATATTTGATTTGATCCCAATATCCTAAACAATGTATGTAAGAAGAATCCATACGATTCAACACTAGTATCTCTCACACTCCATCAATTACTTACATTCCACACCAACCCCTCATCTATAACCTCACTCACATCTTGGTGAGCTCAAGTCATCTTCCTAGTATATCTCATCATGTAGCCTCATTCACCCCATCTCTACTCATAATGGCACCCATGACATCTCAATGCTTATTCCTCACATCACCACTTCGAAATACTTGAGTTTTTTATCCATGTTTTATAGTACATAAGAATTATAAAAAAGTTAAAATCCCATACAATTGTAACCCTTGGTGTCCCCCTCATTAGGGTTTACCTCTTTGATCTACCCTCATTGGTGTCGAGATCACTCTTCATGGTGCAAAAAAATCTCTTTATGAGATGCACCAACATGGGTATGCTCGTATTTGGAGTTGATCTATCCATCCAACAAACCATCTAGGTGCCCCCATTTTGAGATTTACCTCTCCAATATTCTTCCATAAATCATTCTGATTGACCCACACTCTGAATCCACAAGATATTAAACTGAAGTCCTATCCCACGTACACAAGGGATGACTAAGGAAGACCATGTAAGAAATTTATCTAGCTTAAAATACCCTATGTTGGATGTCGTATGCCCCAAGTTCCAAGCCCTTGAGAAGCTCTCTTACGAATAAGAATATTGGTGTTTCAGTTTTCAATCCTCTAGACATTCCAGATATGTGTATCATTACCACGGTCCTAACTGATGTTTTATGCCCTACCAAGACCCCTTGTAATGTCTATACAGAAGAATCATAATTAACTGGTGTCCAGATATAGATAGAACTAGAAATTAGTTTCAGGATTATGACTCAAATCTATGAGGGAGACCTAAAACAAGAGACGAATTTCATTGATAAATCAATTGAAGGAGGAACCGACATCCCATTATCCCATTTTGATCATGGATCATACATTGATCAGAATGTGATGCATGTAACATTAAATTGGAAAGAATTAATGTGGGGAACAATGTATTACATCATCTAAAACAATATATAAGATGCACACGAAGGATGTTTCTTGATGGTAAGGGTTGTAAAGACTTTTAACAACACACTCTACCACTATCTTACACATCCATATAACATAAACACCACCAACATCACCTATGGTCATTAGGCCTCTCTAAAAGGTAATGTTCCCCTTAATGATATCAATATTGTATTTTAAATCATGATTAAAGCATATTCCTTATAAGGATGGAAGGTGTTATAGTTGGAAATCTCAATCAATGTCAACCATTTTCGGTTCTCCCCGATTGGATCGTCTACTCCCATTAGGAAAAGATGAAAAACCCACTCATCTGAAAATGTTCTATTATGTGTACCAACTGAGGTATATCTTGAAGATACATTGTTGGTCACGTCAGAGCATCTAGATGTATTAGAGAATCATTACTTGTATCATTAATGTCCCCACCTTGGTCCCAATGTGGAACAATATGATTTAATTATAGCAGCATTATCTGAAATTCAAAAAAAAATCAGAGACTTATTTAATGGAAAAAATATTTAAAATACTAATGAAATTAATAGGCACATAAAAAAACACAATAATCCATGAAAACACTCTCTTGGAACTCATAACAACTAATAATATCCCCTTGTATACTACTTAATGCCTAATCACACGACATGGTACCTTCACCTCAATAATAATAGTTTATACTAAAAATAGGCATTCTCATATTAAACTAATTTAATTTCACCAGTGATTTATTTGGGGAAAACCTGATTTTGTGGTTATCTACATTTAATTAATTTAAGACTAAACCGCTCATAAAAAATTAGCTAAATGAAATATAAACCTATGTGCCTATCTATTGTACAAGAACCCACACACAATTTCCAATTTTTGATTGAGGAAATACCATAATCTATAACTATAGAATAATACAAAATAATATAATGAAACAGTAACATCAAAAAAATGAAACCAATATAACATATCGAATATCTAAGAGTTCCAAAAAAAGAACATGGATTATCAAAAGATTATTTCCCCTTAATGAGTTCCATAGATATTATCTTCATTCTATAATGCAATAAATACTATGTCATAAAATGCCTTGAATAAAATTTTGAAACACCCTCACCCAAATTACCCCATTAAAGCAGGAGGTGATACATGACCCCATGTGCGATTCCATATATACAACAATTTTTCTACTAGTGAAGAGGGTGTAAATAACACATGGGGAGACTATTCTTCCATTATCAAGTGAATATGATAGTAACTCATAAAATAGAAGCAATAAAAAATGAATAATAAATAGTAAATATAATCTAAGTAATAATGTAGTGGAAGAAATAAATTAATTATAATGATCTATAACATAACTACATACCAAGGTCATACAATTTGTAAGACTGGATCATTAAATTTTTTTAATCAATGTAAAAAATTTAATGAAATAATTAAACTATAATTTTCTATGACATGAAAATATCATGAATTCTATCCATGATTTACCTCTATACATCTAGCCCACATTCATAGTAGTATGATGTGGGACCCTTTACCTTATCTAGAACCATGTACTTATATTATAAATTAGAATCTTGATTACCTTCCTAGGTGTGAGTAATAATTTTGTAGGAAACTACCAATGGTCCCTTTGAATAATCACATCTAGTAAAATATAGGTTAAGGTATTAAAAATGAATAAATGTATAAATAAATAGACAACCCTTGAGCCATCATGCACTTACCACCAACCATGAACCCCAAACCTACCTGATTTAACATTATGGTGGACGTAAAGAATATCTAACCAAAAAAATAATATAAAAACATATATCATGCCTTATTATATATGTCACTGCCTCTTTAGCAACATGAACCAACACCATGGACACTAGGGAGGTAAAATTTTCACATTGAACAATCCTCATGGACCATAGAGATGTTATCTGAAGACATCAACCCAGACCTAAATATTCTGGATATGCCATTACAACATTATGAACCATTATTAAAGACTCCATATTGGTGATATCATTCATTTTCCACATCCCCATTGACTCTATAGGGGTCATATTAACACATTGGTGTGTATTAGTTGACAAATTATATGTCATATCATACACTATGACATATCATTACAGAATCAATGGTGGTCACATAAAAATTCAGGCATCATGAACAAACACGTATAAAATTACCTGAAAATTGATTGGAATTCTTCTCAAACCCCTATTCCATTTATCATTGTTAAATTATCCTCAACCAATATATAATGGATCCCTAAAGGTTATATTTATATGGTAGGAAACCCCTTTGTCACCCCTTGATCATGAAACAAAATGAACATTTAGTAAAACATAATCTATTCTCTCCCACTCTAAATGGTCTTCTCTGTCTATAATTATCTACCTAATAACTTTGGTACCATTATAATCAGTCTTAATTTTCTACAACTCCATCCTCATTGAAATTTATACATACAACATCCCTAAAAACCTTTAAATGGTAATAAGTTCCAACATTTGTTATAGAGAATGTAAATCGCTATAAATCACCCAACAAGACAATCCCAACATTCTAACCCCTATTTTCAACCCCAAAATATTTTGTTATGGATCTATAAAAATAAAAATAATAAAAAAAACAAAGGTCTTGGTGTTAAATGACATTAGATTTAATGAAGTGAGACCGTCACAATTAATGATACTTTTATTAGTGAAGAACTAAAGAGATAGGATCTAAAACATTATATGAGGGTCATGTAGTTGGGGTTTGGCTTAGTGGTAAGCACCCTATAATACTACATGAAAAATGGGGGTTCAAAAACCATGGGCTGTAGGTTACTATAGCAGTACTGTAGCGGCGCTATAGCATCAGTGGTACTGTAGATTGGTGGGTACTGTAGCGGCTGTAAGGTATTTTAGCGGCGATGGGTAGTATAACAGCTAGGTTACTATTCACAGAATGAGCCTTTGGACAATAATTTTGGCCTATGGGATTTGTAATGTGATACATGCCCACTGGGACCTTGGGTTATGTAATGGGTCTCACTCTACCCAGTAAAAAGAGGTCATTGCTTTGATTTAATAATCAAAATGTGGCTTCATCCCCAACCTTTAAAAAAATTTGTGGGTCCTCATACGACTAAAATATAAAACATAGGATGAAGGGAATGAATATGTATCCTTATGAAGGTTGCATGGAAAAAATAATTTTTGACCCCCTTTAATAACTTATGTGGAAAACATAATCCATGTGAATTCATGATGTATGTCATAAACCACTTCAAGAATAACCTTTATCAGTTCTGTATCAACTTATTTATAGAACTAGTCATAGAAAATTTGTTGAAATACATATTATTAGAAGATAATTAAATAATAATTCATCTGATAAATCTAATGTGCATTACACTGATGCCAAACTCTAACAAATATCAATCAGTGACCATTTTCTAAAACCATATAAAATTTATTTGATACATGCCTCCTTATAAAATTTGGATAATATAAGATATATTACTCATCCACATAGCACTTGGTATTTTCATAAATCTATCATATATTATATTTATTCACCTAAAACACCTCCAAAAAATAGCATTCAATTTAAATGATAAATCATAAATTCTATAAATAAAAACCAAGATCTTTCATTGCCTCTAACTAATAATATTTCTAGTACAAAATTCATTGTATATCTTATTGTACAAACCAATTTTGATAATAAATGGATCAATTAAAAATTATAAATATTTATAACCATCATTTTGTATTAAAACTACATTTTAATTAATAAATTATATTATTTACCTTCACAAAATTATATAAAAAAGTGTGACCCCCCATATCTATGAGTGAAATACTTCCTCACCACAACTATATTAACATGTATATGATTTACTTATGAAAGGATGTCATATATCGTATAAACAAATCCATCCCCTTCTTATGGGGTAATAAAGGTAGGTTGATGAGCCTCACTAGAGTTGGAAAAAATCATAATTTATTTTATCTTTATGGACCTCAAAAACTTATTGTGTAAAGGTCGACAGAAACATTCATACATGAAACCCTCACATTCCCCCTAGATAAATTGAATCCTAATTCACTTAATATGAGAGGATAAATCCATCAAAATATTATTGAAATCAATTAGTAAAATATTTAGGATTTAAATAATATTATTTATTTTTATATACGATTTAATAATTTAAAATTAAATGACACATACATTTAGGAACCATATTTTATAAATATAATTGATCAAAGAAACAGTTCATTAGTGTCATATATTCATGGCTAATATTTTTTTTAAATGAGGTCGTCAGAAGTAGATCTTCTGAACATTTGTTAAAAGAGTGAAAGAATGTACATATAAATGACGAAATTCATGTCTAATATATATATCTGAATAATTGATAAAAAATGAAAACAAGTTAAAATTATTTATTGATAAAATAGTAATTATAATTATATAGTATATATATTATGAATTAATTCTTCAAATGAGGTTAAAATCTAACAATGAATTCATACAAGGAATATGTTCTAGAATCATCATTCAAAAAAGGCCTTAACCCCAACTAATAAATGGTTTTTAGTTGAATCCAAGTAATATGGATTAGATTAAATAATATGGTGGTCAAAACTAGGAAATTTATTATCATCGTAGAAATAAAATGTTTTGAGTTGGTTTCCCCCATTTTTTGGTATCACTAAGAGGGTAATGGGTTAATCCATGCACATATTTTTGTAATTTTATTTCATATCAACCACATTTAGTGATTAAAGTCATAATTTTATCTTTTGATATTTTCTCATGAAATTCACATAATCAACTAGATGTATATTTAGAGAAGAATGGAAGAATTGATATGTTTGGTCATAGTGTTTGTACATTATCATTAATTTTTTCAATATATATTTCCTAATACAAATTTCTATTAGAAAATATTATATAGTTTAATTAAAAAATATCTCCTGAAAATCACAATCACATCTGAGTATGTTGGTTGGACATCCCATGTACATCCCATTCCAACTTATAAAAAGTTTTCTGAATTTTAGAATACCTATTTGATATATCATCTAAAAAGCTATTACTGTCTCTCAATGAGTTCTTTATACTGTCTCTCAGTAGTTATTCAAAGGCTCCTTCCAATGAATCAAAAAAATATTCAACTACTACCACTTTTGGGTGTAGTATAAATTTAATCCCCACTCTTCCCCTAAATATACTCTATGATACTTTTCACTAATACCATAGGAAATTATGATTTCATAGGGAATGTATCTATCCTTCTTCTCATTTCATTTTATTTATTTACACCACAATAGAATTATCATACTTCTTCCCTTGTAAATTACCAATAATAATATTAAAATATCATATGAATAATCTTCATTCTTCATCAATGAAAATTAATTTCATTATGAATTTCATTGAATTTCCACTTTAATAAACATGTGTATTATATTAGTAATAGTATTCAATTTCTTCTCTACAAATACCTCTCTTTATTCATATAACATTTATAACTACATTTATTCCCCAATTATTTCTCTAATTTGAAAATGGAAACTCTCTTTAATTTTTTTCAAGATATAATTCATCTCAACACATTTAAATATTTGTTAATATCTCTATTTAATAATTTCCAAAAATATATGGATCGTCTTTCTGAAAATATTCCACACCATCCACAGTTGAAAATTCCTCATGGATGTAAATTATTTTTCCATTTGTAGTGCAGAATCTCATCTTGTAGAGCGATTATATTTAAATTACCACGACATGATTAATCATTCATCATTGACCCTAAAAACTCTCTCAACTCAGTATTCTTTTTCAAAATCTGTATGATCATATTCTTATTTATTGAATTGAAATGAAAATTATATTTTTGATGGATAATCAAATAAGTAATATCACATGCATTTTTAAATTTATATTATAGAATTATACTCTATGAACCTTCAAATTCCCAAAAATTATACTAACTATTAGACTATTCAGTTTAATATCATGTCTTAATTTTAATATTGAATCACATTTCCATTTCAAAATTTCCAGTTATCAATTGATATTCTATAAGAGTTACTATGTCTTAATAAATTTATAATAATGGTGTTTCCAGTATTAAATAAATTAATATATGACATCAATGTGTTTTGGAATCTCAAGAATAGTTTTTTCAGAACATATTCAAGGTCAATCATTATATAAGACAAACTGATATGTGAGATCAAAGTATTTAATTACCTTAGAAAAAGTCTTACAAAAAAATTATGAATTTGAAAATATTCAATGTCTTATTAAATTATTCTATGAGACTTATCAAATTAACTATGTATTATTGAAAATAAATTTTGGATAGAAATTAAAAGAAATATCCCTTTGCCTATTTCAATTCATTGTAAAAAAGTATGTCTGTCTCATTTCTATTAATTTCCAAAATAACAATATAATTACATAATTAATTGTATTGATCTTACTACCCATTAAAATATTTATTTGATATTTGAAATCAAACCAAAACAGTATCCAATGTATATTATTAACTGGATGATTTTTTGATGGTTTAATTATTCTTATATAATTTAACCAATTTCAACACATTGTTTTGTTCTTTTAATAAAATCTATCAAGCTATTTTCTTTTTATATATTCAATATCAATTGATTATTTTTGTAGAAAGGGAATCATTTTCAAACAGAAGGTATCATTAATTAAAATGAGATTCATTTTCCAACTTATCATGTGTATGGTATAATTTCTTAGACTTTCTAAAGGTAGACATTCAATGAAAAAATTGTACTTACCTCCAACAATCTATTATTATATGTTCGAAACAACACCTTTTAATGGGTTATTTTTAAGAAAACCTCAAGGTTGAGTTAGATATTTTGATAATAAGTATTGAGGTTGTTGAAATTTAAAAATATGTGTTTTTGCATCCAATTGATGGAATTTGGTTTTATTGAAAATAGAATTATAGAAAACACATGTTAAAAATGGCCAAAGTGATGATGTGATGACTTGGATATTAGATGAGGGTGTGTTACTATAAGAAAGTGTTTATGTTCATCCATTCGCATGAAACATGTGTTGTTGAGTAAGAATTTCCCAAAATAGAAAACTAGAAAGAGACCACCCCATAGTTGTCCCCATGGTGGACATATAGTTAATATATGCTGAAATTTTAATGTAGAATGACTAAGAACATAGTAATAGATATCATTGTTAGAATAGGGAGTTGTAAGACAACCTCACCAGGATGACCATTTTGTATTCCATAGTTTTATTTTTTGGTGAAAAATGGACAACACATTTTCAAAAAACCACAGTGAATGAAGTATTGGTTGAGAATTAGTTCTACATTACATATTCATTGGTAAAATATCCATAATGGGAGAGACCATAATTATTCACCTAGTGTGGTAGTGGTCAGTTATATCTTTCTAATAAGGGTAGAAATACTATCAGGTGTGAAATCATTGGTGTTATGTTTTTTTCAACTATCTTTTTTTGAATGAAGGATTAAACATTACTTATAATACATGTTTTAATGTGTATTGAAGGTCATGGTGGAAAACATTTTGAAGACTATGTTGGGTGATCAAAACCGATACACAGTTCTAGGCATTTAGAAATATGGTGTGAAAACATTGGAGGCTAAAATTCAGAAAATTCATGAGCTTCTTGTTCAATTATGCAATAGTTATGGGAAACCATTTTAGCCCATGATTTAAGAGATTTTAAAGGATGCTATAAATTTTTTAAAATATAGTTAAAACATGATTTTTATCACATTTAAATCTCTACTACAAAGAGGTATTTTATTCAAAGGTTCATGGAGGATTATATATGTCTCTAATTTAGTGATCCAAAATTTATGGAGATCATTGAAAATACATGACTAGATTTTTTGGAAAAATGAATGGCCTATTTTTTTGTAAACTAATAAAATTTTATTTGGAACGAGAGATCCTATTTTTCAAGAAAATCAAGAAGGTTAAATAAATAATTAGAAATGGATTTTATGCACTTACATTTCCCATCTAAAATACTGGTTAGAAATAATATAGGATCATGTACTGTATATCTAGATCTCATTATTGAAGAAGATATTTTTGTTCCAAGAAAGGGGATAGAAAAAATTCCAGAATGAATTGAAATTAAAATTATATTCATAAAAGAAGAGATTTCTTTAGCTCAACAGAATATTAATATTACTCTAGAATTATTATTGAAAGTTATTATTAAGGTGATGCTAGGGAAAGAATCATTAGAAGTGTTGTATCCCAACCGGAGTAAAACATAATATCTATCACTATTTGAAGATATATTTTGTGGTTCTATGTTGAGACATAAATTTTTATAAACTATGTGTGGATCATTCTTGAAGTGTATATCAATATATGAGGGAGAAGTGGTTTAGAGTTAAAGTTATACTTTGTGTTATAGTTAGTTGAACATAAAATTTTAAGGTAGTGGGATCTAGATATAAGGGACCAATCCAGAACATTTTTAAAGGAACTAAACCCTATAAAGAGAAGGGACCTTATAGTTATTGTAACATGAAATATCATTGAATAAATATCCTTAGTTGTATCCTAATGAGGTTAAACCATGTAAAATATCATTTCCTTATATACTAAATATAGGAACAACAATATAAATCATGGAGATTTATGTATATTTACTAAAAAGAGTGTAAAAAGTGACTCTCAATGATGAGAGGTCAATATCCTTTAGAGAAATTGATGCATTAATGAAAAATGTTATTTTAATATAAAAAACTCTAAACAACTTTACCACACCACATCAAGGTAATCTCACACTAATTCCCCATATAGTTCTCAAAAGGCGAATCACAAAGAGAGGATCATTCTTTTATGATTATTTATTTGGCTAACATGATATAATGTTGTTAATTTTTTTTCCATATTTAATGATACAATAATTTATGGAAATAGTTCTATAAAATATGAAAAAGAGTTAAATTAATTATTATAGTCTTATATTAGAATTACTTAATAATTTTTTTATTATTGAGTTATTCTGTTGAGTTGACATGAATTTATCTTTGATACATAGGAAGGAAATATTTCAGTTCATTCTTTTTTCAAAGAGAATTAAAGGAATGATATTCATGAAAACAATTACAAAGATATTAATATTTTTAAATTTTATAATGATATGTGGATGAATATTGAAAATATTTTTGACAAATAATAGAATACAAAACAAAGATTTCTTATGTCGAAATAAAAAATAAGAAGTTGAACAATACATAGTAATCCCCAGAATCATTCTCTCCAACCGAGTTCAAATTTTATGTAGTGTTATTTATAATCATAATAATTATGTCTATAAAATATGGTAAATTTAATACTCAATATAATATCAAAAAAGGATATGTGTTTCCAGTGTTGAAAAAGAACCAACATCGATTAATTATATTAAAAAATGTTCATGCAATCGTATTGAGGATGGAAAGAGTATGGTGAATAGAGTTTACTTATCAGTGATTAAAGATCTATCACTGGAAAACATGAGGTTAAAAAATAATAATTCTTTTATAAATATCAATATTATATTAATTGAGAATAATTATTAAGTAATAATGTAATATTTTTAATATATCTCTAAAGAAGATTGAAAAATAAATGGCCATAAATATATCAAAAACACTGGATACAAAACATGAAGAATGTCAATGTAATTTAAGGGATATCAACTTTGAGATAGAAATATTTTCTAAAAAAAATAAACAAATAGACTATAATATATGTGATCTTTAGGTGAGTAACAACACCTCAAAAGTGAAGATGAAGATCTCGCTATAAATTACCTCAAATTGTGCTGAAAATAAGTAAAATTAAGGATTTGAAATCCGAATTAAAATATTTTTTACACATAAAATATATATGTATGTTTCGAATAATTAAGGACTAAAAAATGTAATCTATTATATAATATTTGGGAAAATCTTCAGAAAATGTTTTGACCCAAAAATCCAAAATTTGTGAGAAGAAATCCATTGGCTCCAATATCCCACTCAATCATATAAAAATGAGTTATGACTCTTATATAAAACTATTTTGTTTGTCAATCTAATTTCACATAGAAATTTATTGAAATTAAATGGATTCATGTATGTGAAATGATTTAATATGGAGAAACTACACTCCAATTACATAAAATAAAAATCATTATATCTATTGGTAAGATAATGAAGCTGGAAAACTAGTTCAGTGTTTTGACAAATGATATTTAACATCATTAATGTGAATATCAACCACCAAATTCCTTATTATCACAACCACTCTTGTGGAATGTGTCAATTATATTTGGATGAAATAGTAATATATTGATCCAACTGTGAAGAATGTGGAAGATGTGATAACTTTGAATAATGAAATGAATAATTATTCAACAATGAAACCAATAACTGTCAAGAAATAGGTTTTATAAGATAGATAAAAAAATAAATTGAGAGAAAATAAATATAAAATAGAGAATAAATATGGATGTAAGATACACTAGTGATACAACCCATGATGATATGTGATCAAGAGTAATCGATTTAAAAAATATTATAGTTACCAATCCAAGGAAGAATATCAATCCAAATTTCTAGGAATAGAAGTGTGAAAGTGATATAAAGAGGGGATAAATCCTTTGGAATGGTGTCACATTTTTTTGTTACATGTATTGTTGAAGAATTTGAATAGTTTATGGTTATAATTTATCAAAATCGTAAAATGGTAAAAGGAATGATAGAAGTAAATGTGTTGGTTTATATTGATCAACCCCATACCTCTTCATAAATATGTTTGAGGAAATCATATCCATATTTAATTTATTGTTTCTAACCAGTTGTGAAATATTTGAAGAATTAAGGGGTAATATGAATAATTTAGTGTATTTTCTAGAAATAAAATTTTACAAAACTAAAAACAAGATATGATATTAAGGAAACATAAAGTTATTTTAGGTAATTAGATGAAGATCAAATTAGAAATATGAGAATCCAAAAAAGATTCCTATATATTTATTATCTATAAACTATTTCTTATTTGGTATCCTACGAAATTTTTTATTATATCCAAAAACTATTGATCTATTAGTGTTCTCCCATTACTGTCACCCCTAAATTGTATTTTAATTTTTTAAGAGCTAAATACTTCGGGGGTTTTTATATGAACATTAAAGACTATGAATCTTTATCATATGTTTTGAAGCCTGTGATGAAATAATGATCATGGAGTTAAAGTGGTATAATGTTTTTAAAAATCAAAATAGTGGAACAAATTAAATTATGAAGTGTATTGATACCCACACATTAAGTGAATTAGTTTTTATTTATAACACTTTTTTGAGTGTGGTAGAGATAAAATGTTATGTTTGAAGACATAAAAAATCTAATGTAGTGATGTTTTTTTCCTTAGTATTACTCTGTGACATGGACATACTATTTATTTTAAAAGAAAACATTTTTTGATGGACCATGATTTTTATTATTAGGATTAGAATATATATTGACATATGAATTTACATGTAGAAAATTTATGCAATTAATCTCTATGAAAAGGTTTCAGAGATGAAATTATTATTATGGATGTTTTATAGTGTTTGGAATTCCAACAAAATATAGGGTTAAAGGGGGTAAATATAAAAAAATATTGAATAATTTAAATGTTTTTAGGTGTTTTTAACTATTGGGAGAAGTCATAACATGATAAATTACACCCAAAACTCCCTAGGGATTCAAATCCAATGACGATTCGCTCTTGGAGGTAAATTATTAAAGAGGGGCTGAAAGTTCTATTAGTCTCATCCCATGTGGGGGAAATTTGTTTGAAAATAAAAGGAGAATAATCCCATTCATTGGGAAATTTTTATATATAATGGTAAACACAGTTTTTATTTAGAATATGTTCTATTTGTGATTCATTTTTAATAAGGGGGAGTTCGATATATTATGATTTTTAGTGTTTTGTACATTCAATTAATTACAAAAGGATAAATTTTTATAAATCTAAATAATTGGAATATATTTTTTGATAATTAGCATTAAATTGAAATATATATGTTTTTTGGAATCTCTAGGAAGCATGTTGTATTTTTTAAAAAGAGAATTGTTCAAAGCACATGTTGAAGATGACCAAAGTGATGAATCAATTCTTTGGATATTGGTTTATCACATTATTGATGTAAAAGGTAATATGTGGATAAGAAGAATAATTGATATTCATGTTTGATTTATTGATAATGTAACTATTTTTTAGGGGGATGATTTTTAGAGTAAATTAAAAAGGAAAAAGGAATTCTATAAGAAGACTATAGGCCAGGAGAACAACAAAATAATGTTGAACAAATCTCAATGAGTTAAGTTGCTAATCATACCAAATCCCAAGGTCTAGTGTGTTGGAATTTCACAACACAAGGAATACCATTTCTATAGTAGAGGTCTTGATTCTATAAATGAGTGTCTAGGTGTTTCCATTCATATGACATAGGGAGTCTGGAGTAAGAATTTCCTATCTAAGAATCATGAATAATACTATTCTATAGTTGTCCCTGTAGTGGAGTTATAATGAAATAGTTCCAAATATCAATGTTATAATTACCAAACCTGTTATAAGACATGAAATGGAAGATATATGGAGTTATAAGGAAATACTCTTAGAATCACCAATGTTTATGTCTTACTGTACCATTTGTTGAGCGAAAAATTGCCAAAACATTTGAAACATGCATTATTAAAACTCTATAGTTTAGTATGTGTTCTACCTTGAAGATTAACAATCAATAAATCAAACACGGGAGATAATATAGTATTTCAAATTATTTGGAGAAGGTTTAGAAATCTTGTATATCATTGGATATAATGATATAGGATGCAGAAATTCATGGTGACATATTTTGTTCTAACATATAGTTTTTGAAAGAAGGTGACAACAATACTTATAATACATAGTTCATGATGTGTCAAATTTCATGGTGTTTGATGTTATTAATACCATTAATTTGAGATAAAACATAATCTATAGTGTTGTGATTGTTCGTTATTTCATTTAAAATAAAGATATATTGATTAAAGAAATACATTATCTACATCTTCAAAAATTAACTAATAGCATGACACCTTTTTATGCCATGATTCAATTGGATTTGATGGTTGGTTTCAATATTTCAGAAGTTGGGTTAAAAGGAACTTAAATTACATTGAAATCCATACTGAAAAGTGGGGTTCTATTATTTGTGACAAGGTGATTTAAATCTGTCCCTAATTTAGATATATGGAATTTAGAAAATTCAAGGAAAAACATTGAGGAGATTTTGAGGAAAATTGAATAGCCAAATTTCATTAAAACAAATGGAATTTTTTATTGACGAATATCATTTATTTATCAAGGAATATTATAAAAGTCAAATAGAGGATTGGAGAGGGATTATATATGTATACATTACATATCTAATAGAACATAGTGAAATAGACTCGAGTATTTTTTTTAATATCTGAATCTCGGTGTGGAAGAAAAAGTTCATGTTCCCTGTAAGGGGATATAAATAGTTAAAGAATTAATTAGAAATAATTTGGGATTATTTAAATAGGATATTGATTATTTATCCTATATAAAACTGAATGTTATTCCTGACTTTTTCTAAAAATTAAAGAAAAAGGTGATGGTAAGACAAAATTCCTAAAAATCGAAGGAGAATACCAATTGTACTACAATAGAACCTTAATCCTTGTTTGTAGAAGAATTAAATGATATAATGATGAGAAATAAATTTCTATTAACTATGTGTGGATCCTTAATAGAGTATTAAGTAAAAGAAGAGGAATATGTTGTGATCCAATAGTGAGCATTGGAAAATTTTAACACAATCCTAAGCAATGTAATTTAGTGATTGTTGTTAAGAAGTGAAAAAAGCCACAAACATTTTATACAGAGTGATATTAGTGAATAGTAGGGTGGTTATGGTGATTTTTTACATGAAAGATCATAGATTCATGATTAATAAATATATCTTAGTGAGGGTGAACAAAATAAGCTTTCATTTTCTTATATAATATACGCATGCACACCCAAAATGATTAAGTAAACACACACACACACACACACACACACATATATATATATATATATTTGTTTAAAAGATAATAAGACATTACCCTTATGGATGAGTGGTCAATATACTCTATGTAATGTGTGAAATTATAGGAACTAGTGTTTATTTTTTTTATGTAGTCATTATCCATTTAGTTACCCCCATAGTATAATCACACAATAAGGCCACTTGTTGGTCCCAACATTCTTGCACATAACCTGATTTTTATCAAATATTAACATTACTTTTAAAAAATATATGGATAAAAAATTATCTTTTTTAATTGATTTGGGTTCTTCAATATCTCGAATTGGTTTTTTTAAATATCTTCTCAATATGAATTTTAATATTATTCTTCTACGTGTTATTAAAAATAAATGCAATGGTGATAGTTTAAGGGAAGGTGTTCTCACATTACCATCTTATTTCTTCCATGATTTTCAAAAAAAAAATTAAATTATTTTCTAAAAAACTATGAATGATAATATTTAGTGAACAATGGAAACAAATATCTCTTGTAAATACACCAAAACTAATCAATTACAATTCAATGTGAGCCATTTATGGTGTAGAAAACAATAGTGATTAACTCTAACATCAATATTATCATTTATTTTTTATCAAATGATACAAAATATTAGTTCTATTGATGGGTAATTTAAATAAATTTCTTATGATATTTTATCAATTTTACTCATCTCAATAAAACCATTAAAAATAAATACTGACTGTTAGATACTTCCCCTTTCTTAGTTTAGTGAACACCGATAAGATATTTGTATTTGAATAAGATAAAAATGGGAAAGAAATATTATTGTACCCAAAATATTTAAATACATCCAATATTATTGGAAATCGATAAATTAATGATGTTCTAGTATGTTCCCTAATGAAACCCTCATCAATTTATGGATTGAGAATCTTTTTAACATTAATGTTAAATTATCTCATGGTGGATAATGATTTTTGTTATAAAACTACTAAAAATAAATCATATTCCCCCTTTATTCCTCTCTTTCAATTTTGTACACAGTAGTATAAATAAATAATTAATAAAATAAATAGGAACATCAATTCGACAAAATGAGAGTAAAACATTTTTGGGATTCCTCTCTACCAAGATTTTCAATTCACTATAACATTAGTATAAAGAAAACACTTCTTTATTCCTTTAGTAAATTTCATAATGTGTGTCATAAAAAATATCATTGTTTTTATCCGCTTCTAAATGGTCACATTTAGGGGGAACTCCACCCTAACATGATCCTCAAATTCACATTAATCTTTTTTCTTCTTTTTTTTTCATTAAATTTTCTTCATATTTAGGTAGATTAAATATACAAATATTTTAAATATGGATATCATATATTTATTTCAACTTCATAAACTCATAATAACCTTAAATATCATGTTTTAGATGGATAAAATAAACTCTATCACTTTCTTAGGAAATGAAATCTCTTTTTTTAAAACAAAAACATTCTTATTCTTTCATCATCATTATATTTTAATAGAATTTTATTATAGAATATTAAGATATCATTTATCATCATTTATCTTTACTAACATTAGAAACATATAATTCCCATTCATATTTCTTATAATATAGTCATCTTACTAGTGACCAAGGTGGTCACATCTTCTATATATTTATTCCACACATACAATTCTCTTTTGAGTAAATAATATTATTAGTCTTTCAGCCATATGTTTATGTTTATATGTTTTATTTGTAATTTAATAGAACAAAATCATTTATTTCTATAATTTTCTGCATTTATTTAGATTAATTCCATAGAAGAGAAATGTTATATAAGAATTCATAAGACTTTTTTAAAGGATCCACATCACTAAAAATTTCCATTAAAACAAGATAAATATAATTTTTTATTTTATATGTAAATATACTTACAATATATATAAAATATAACCCTAATTATTATTTTTAATGGTTAGAAAATATTATATAAAATTATAATCAACTCTAATTAATGTAGGGGTGAAATATTCATGACCTTTTATAACTCATAGAATTTAAGTCTTAGTTCCATAACCTATAGTGCTAATAGAAAATAATATTTCATAATTGGAATAATCACACTCATAATTACCTTTTATTTTAGACTATATTTTATATAAAAATAGAATGATTCATGCATAAATTCAATTTTTTTTCCTCAAAATAATTTCTCTTTATTTTCATGACATTTTTATCTTTAAGATTACATGATCACATCTCATTAAATTATTATTATTTTTCAAATAGTTTCATATCAATGTATTTTTGTACCCTATCTTATTCTATAATCATCTCACTAAATATCATGATATTTAAAATGAGATCATTTTTTCCATCATTTTTATCTCCCATCATCTTCTTAAGAAGTGTGATTATATTCTTGAGTTGGCTGTTTTTATATATACATGGAATACAATAATTTTTGGTTATATAGTAGTCATATATGTATTATTCTCCATAATCACTCCAAGAATTGTCATTATGATTTTTAACCTAATCCTTGAATGTCATGTTATTTTGATTCAAATATGCATCTTGTAATATAATCATTGAGGAAGAGTCTAAATCATTTTCCCGACTCATTGTTTTTTAGCTAAAATTTCTTCAGGACTTATTTTTCTTTCTAGTGCCACAATTTCTTGTTCTTTGAACATTTTCTTTTATAAAATTATCTTTCTTCCCCATCACTCTATATTTTATTAGATCATTTTTTCAATAGTGTATTGAAAAATATCCATGTCATCAGTAATTAGTAAACTTTTGAGAAATGATACCATTATATTTTCCTTTTTCACTTTTGATGTTCCGTGAGATAAGATACATGATCATCTCACGTTATTACTTTATCTTCTCATAGACATCTCAATATGATATATAATAATATAATTTTCATCATTACATTGAGATATTATGGATTTAAATCTCATTTTTACTTATATTTTTATTTGAATATATGGTTTTCCATACCCAATTCTAGAATTCTATTATATATAATGGTCAGAAAAACATTTATTATAGTTAGTGTAAACCCAATGGAAGTACAATTCTTGACATATATATTTTATTACATTTTATTATGGAGTATCATATTCTTTTAACCCCAAATTTTATTTAAATCAATGATAGAGACACCTTTACAAATGAATGAATATAGTTCTTCTATATATAACATCATCCATAGATTGATATATTATAGGGAATACAGTTAGATATGATTCCACATGATATTACTGGGTATGGGTGTATTAAAAAGATGATAAGGGGTTAATTAATGATAGTGTTATTAGTATTTTATTTTCTAGATCATTTTATATGACTTAATAAAGTAATTATCCTCATTGTAAATATTGTATAATACTTTATAATATGAAAAAAATAATAACATAATATAATAAGGTGACTTACATAGTTCATCCCCAATATAAACCTATACATTATTTAACCTAATCTATGTTTTCACATATATATATATATATAAATATATCTCCAAAATAAATCATCAGTGAGTAATATTCCAAGATATCTCCCAATAATCTAGAACACATGTGAATACAATGGAGGTATATCTTCCAAAATGTATCAGCTACCTCATGAAGGTTTTTTATAACAGCGCATCCAAGTTTGGATATACTATATCAATAAGGGTACCTTAAATTGGATCCATATAGATCATTAAATAATCTATCAAACAAACCCATGTATGTTTCTTCAATAACACCTATCTTCTAGGGTACTGTGCATGTCTTTCTTATTGTCACTTCAACATTTAAAAGTATTATTTTTACTCAAATCCTATGATATTGTGATATTATAGGGAAGGGGTTTCTCCAATTTCTCCCTTCTTCATTAACGTTGTTACTTAGTCAAGGATACAAACCTCCATCTCTTATCAATGATATTATATTAAAAAAATTCATCACTTGAATCCTCTTCCTTGTTCCTTGAATCATAATTTCTTATTCCTAAATGTCATCATATTCTATCTTTAGTATATATATGATTTCCAGTAGAAATAGTATTTGGTTCTTTCTCCACTAATATCACTCTTTCATCTCTTGAATTTTATTCATACATGGAATCATTATAATATTTTTTCAATAATTTGAATATGGAAACTCTCCTATATTTAGGATTGGAAATCAGCTTATTCAAACATATATAAATACTAGAAAATATTACTATTAAATTATATGATAAATATCATGATAATATTTCTAAAAATATCTTATACAACACACAATTGAAATATATTGTTTCCCATTATGAAAAACAAAATTTTAATTTCTATCATGGCCTAAAAACTCATATTTTAGTGTGAGTGAATCAACAACACTAGTATGAGATTTATCCTTAACCATTAATCCTAAAAAATAATATTATCTTGATGTCATTATTTATATTCATGAATATCATTATCTTATCCATTCATCAATAATCTGATGTTTATTAGTGAATTTTAAACCACTTAATCCTTTCACATAGATCTAATATTATATTATAGACTTCATTATCTTCTATAAAAATATATTATGACTAATGAAAAAGTCTTATGTAGATCTTTGAACCCCCTTTACTCCTATAATTGTTTTATTCAGATAAATTATATTCCATTAAACATTTATATTCTTACAAAATCATTGGGAATGTCTTACAATATTTAAATGTCATACACGAGTTTAGGGTCTTATGCGATGATTAAAAATTATAATGTGATCTTAGATAACATCTTAAATTATCTAGAATAGATTCTTATATGATCTAAAAGTGTTATATGATCATATATGATGTCTTATGAAAAATAAATAAGTCTTATAAAATCATAAGAGCCTTATCAAATTCATTATGGAGTTTAAAAAATTCCCAAAAGACTTATGAATACTCAAAGGCCAATGAAAACTCAAAGGCTAATGAAAACTCAGGGATATGGACATAATAATCAAATAATTTCTAACATAAATATTAAATAATTTTATATTTATATTGAGCTAATATCACAACAAAAAATTCTTAAGGACCTTAAAAGTTTAGTATCATTTTAATCTAGATAAATAAATATCTTATTTCATCTGATATATTTAATATATCATGTATAAATTCATCTAATATGATACACTTGTAGAAAAATATTACATAATACAATTGATCATTACCTTTGTAAATGGAATCTTAATAAGGATCCAAGATAAAATTATAAATATGGGTATACATGGGGGAGACCAATCAATGATATAAATGGAGAACAAGAAAATCGTAAGGGTGTGCAAAATTGACCAAAACTTATGAAAACAATACTAAATCATTAATGATCTTAAATAATGTGTAATGGAATAATTATACTATCCTAAAATAATACATGTAAATAATCACAAAGTCAAAATTATTATCCATGGAGCATAAGAGTAGAACGTAATATGGAAATTTGTTACAAGAGAGAACATAGGAAATCCAAGACTTTTAAATATTTTTAAATATATACATATCCACTAGGAATATTGTGGATATGAAATTAGTTCCCAATATAAAACTATAAACATTAAAACTGGTCCAAAAATAAAATTTTGAACATTCTATAAATGAATATGTTTGGGCTAAACTATTTGAAAAAAAAACTAGGTTCCCACATAAATTTTTTTCCCCTGACATATAAATCATTAAAGAATGAGTTAGAAGAAAATAAAATTTTGGAACCACACATCACATTATGAAAACCATATATAATATTTTTATACTATCATGATATCATTCATCAAAACATATCCATTTTTGAAAAACTACAGCTAATAACGATTTCACCATAAATTAATTAACCAGTGGGAAAGTAAATGGTTCCATATAATCATACTTTAATCATCATCCTCGCAATCCATATATACAATGAAAGTGGGATGTAAAATAAGATCATATCACTAGTAAAGAATAGAAATCCACAAATTATCTCTATATAGATGAAAAATATCCTTTAACAAATCATTTAAAATAATAATTATAAAATAAGAAAAAACAACTCATTTTTGGTACCTTTTAGAAAAATCTATGTAGTTTAAATATAGAATTAATTAAAAACAAATGGAAAATTATATAGGTATATTATTTAAGTAAGATGTACTTTTTTTGGTAAAATCCATTAATTTATTATGCAATAGAAAATACATACATTTTACAGTTTTAGAAAAAGTAATAATTTTCTTTTCAGGGAAAACATTTGAAATATTAAATTTAATATTTTTTAAATAAATTCAATGGTAGTGGAAAAGTCATTGTGAAATTTTTTTAGGTATTCATAAAAATTTAAATATAACATTTTCAAGAACAAGGGCAGTGAGGGAAAGAAATTTCAACAAAAGATGATTAAAACGGTGAACATTTCTTAAATAATTTATCAATCATTTTATGTAATGAATTTAGGACAATGAAAGAAAAACAACGAAATCACATGAATAAAATTAGTATAAAAATTAATATAAGGGTTTAAAATTTATGTATTATATAATTTCCCCCAATGGAATATAATATATACTATACTGAAAATAAATGAGATAGTAACATAAACCCTAATTACTTGGTTTAATATTGAATCATAAAACCTTTTTAGGAATAACCACATGTAGAACCTTTGATACTATTATTATTAATATATTAATGATATAAATTATTCATGTGTATTGTATACTCCATATAAATAAAATTATCGGCATAACCTAAAACATGTCTCAATGAAACTATATTGAGACGGGGAACCCTTAATTTAAAACCTAAATTTCCATGTATTTAATATTATAATCATGTATATAAAATTTAGATATATGTTATTTATATAAAATAATCATATTCCAATTAATATTTTTATATATCATTCCATTATAATTTCCAATTACCCATCTAAAAAACATCTCTTAAATTCTTATTTGGGTGAAAATGACTCTATTTTCCATACAAGATTCATTTTAGTGGTTCCAATACATACCCCTTGGTATGGTATCATAATTTAAAAAATATTAGATATTTATTAATTTCAATATTTAATCATTATATTCACTAATTCAATGGGTAGAAATGAAAAATGAATTACATCCATTCATATAGATGATAACGTATACTAATATACAAGTAATCATTTCTTTTTCAAAGGTTTTATTGGAAAAATTGTAAATAACAATTTATATTTAAATAATAATATTTATTTAGTAAATTATATATATATTAATTAAATATATCATAATTTATGTTATTTTACAGTGAAAAAGTAATGACATCACTTCACGGAAGTTGTATTCCAGACGTACGCACAAGTGGATTTTTCATTTTCCAATGGATAAGAGGATTAGAAGGTAGAAAATATTTTATATTTACATAAATATATATATGTAATAAATATAATTAATATCTAACAAAACCATTATATATCTAACCATGATATATAGTGGTTAAAACAAAATACATCACTTTATAGAGATAGTAGTCTACATGAACGAGTAAGTGATGGTTTCATTTCTCAAAGGATAGAGAAGGAGAAAAGGGGGAGTAAAATAATCCTAAATTTTTATGTATATATTCTATATATAAATATATATATTTTTATTATACTCTCATGTTTATTGAAGGTTTTTAGGATGTTTAATAGACAATAAACATTAAAACAATTTGTTAAGAGTAATATATTTTCTTTGTAAAACCTCATTTGGGTTTCAACTAACACCTTATAGGTTAGAGTTTGGTGTGTCCAAGGAAAATAGGTTGAGGGGGAGGAGTATTGGATGTGGAATTATGTATATATATTTTTAGTTAAGGGTCTCAGGTTGTGTGGATATGGGAGAAAAGGAGGTTCTCTTTTATAATTGATGGGAGTGGCACACTTTAATTATTCTAACTATTTAAATATTCTATATGCCTTACTATTTGAAGAGTAATAGAAAAACAATAAACATAAAATTATATATTGTTAATATAAAAATTAACATCTGTAAATGTTAATTAAAATCATATTTTATTAGATTATAAAAAAATGAACTTAATTCTCCATTGTTAACCTTTTTTTATAGTGAAAACATTTTTACCGTGGCTACTATTCGCAGGTTTCAGAAGTGAAATTGACGTCATTAATAAATATATTAATAATATGAAATCTATTTAAGAAAATTTATTTTTTAAAATTATAGAAATTTATATTAATATAATTTCACAAAAATAAATGCAAAATAGTACTTACAAAAATTCATTTTTAAGAATAAAAATACTAACATCAAAATAATTTATAATATTTATTCATATGAAATTAATTGGATTATTCTTAATCAATGAAATAATGTTTTTACATTAATACCAAATCAAACCCAAAATTTTACTTGTAATATTTATTATTAATATAAAATAAAAGAATATTTTTCAAAAAATGAAATTTTGAATTTTCACTCCGAATCAATATTTTCTTATAAATACCAAAAAATAACTCTTATAATGTTCTAAAATTATGATATATAAAATTATTTCTATTTATTAGAACTCAATTTCAAATATTATAGAAAATTTATTATTGTGTAGATGAAAAAAATATAAAAAGAATCATTTTTATAAATATTTGATATTGAAGCATAAAATGAATTTCTTCACATTAAATCATCAATAAACAAATTACATGAATATTTATTCATTTGATTGGAAATTATTTTCACATTTAATTATAATAAATTATAAATTGTGATTACCATAATCTATTGAGATAAAAATAAATTACCCATAAAAAACAGTTTTGAGAAAAATAAGCCTTTTTTACTTTAAAATAGTTTGTCATTATTTATAAAAAATTAATAATCAATGGATAATTGATTATTATTTTTATTAATTTAAAATTATATATATATATATATATATTATAAAAGAATCATTATGGTTAGGTGTTTTATATAAGGATATCATTCAAACACTATAAATTTAAGACAGATAAATATCTATTCTAAAATATTGAGTTGTAACATTATATTACCCTTATAATAATTTCACCCCCCGAAATGACACTAATATAAACATTATTATAGATATACATCATCACATCCTTACCTTAACAATTATCTTCTTTATATTTATCATTTATTTATAAAACATTGACAAGGTTGGTAGTATTATTTCATAGAACTTATATCTTGGTCAAGAACCTCCTCTAATTGTTATTAGTTTGAAATATTATAATCAATTAGAAAAAAATTTGAGTTCCGTTCTTGTGAATTGTAAGTTATTTATTTAATAAAAATGATACATGAAACACATCATGAACATTAGGAATATTTTTTGGAAGCACCGTGTTATAAAAAACAATCCTAACATGAACATGAATTTAAAAGTGGATTCTATTTTTTGGCTCACATATTTCTCTTCATTACATGTATCATAACCTTATTCTAGGGAGACATTCATAAAACTAACCATTCTCCCCATTTTAACTCAATATTTCACTGATGATTAACAAAAGAACTCTTCTATTAACTTCGAGGCTAAAGGATTTGTTGTTTAATGGATCTGACCTTATTGTTCATTTAAATGTCTAGATAAGGAACCTAAAGTGTTCATTATCCAATATAATCCCACCATGTTTGAGTTATAATCTTCCATCCTAATATTTATTCATATGTATCCCTCTAAATGTTCAAGTGAAATCATTTATTCTTATAAAATTTTAAAATATGAAGGAGTTTATGTCATCCATATTTTAAATAAATAGAATATTATCTCAATATATATTCTTGGATTTAAATAGTCATCTAAGATTTAATATCTATCTAATCGGGATATAATGACCTAAATCACAATACAATATTAATTTCCAACTATATACTTCTAAAATACATTTAGTTAAACTATATATGAAAATAAGATATAATAGAATGTGGCACTCTATGTATCATTACAAATTCCATAATATATTGTCTATCAAGTTGAAAAAGAGAAAAAATGATCTCATATATAAAGAAATATTCTAAATTAGTACAGTGATTAACTAAAACCCAAATAACATTATAATATTTTGATTTTTTTTGATTATTTAGAAAAAACATATGTGGATGTTTCCCTTTTCAAATTATAATTTTGTTAATTGTTGTTACATATCAATAAAAATCTGTATCACTGACTTGTCTTGAACACATACAATTAATCAATATATATACTCTACAAAACCATTATAAATAGATATATTTCAATCATAATCATGAAAAAAATGGCATGGCTTTTTTACATAAAGGGTCGACTAACATTTTGAAATTCTCTAGGTGGTAATGTGCTGAGTAGTCAAAATGTTTAATCAACTCCATGTATCTATATTAGTGTATAATAAATTTTTATTGAGAGAATGTATACTTTATGATTTTTTGTCATTATATATATTAAAACATCCAACGTAAATATAATTAATCTATATTTTCATTATGTGTATCTGACCAACTATTTGAGATAAATACCCCTTATTAATAGATAGAAAAGCCAATATAACAGATAAAATTTTCATTGGAGGTTCATGTTAATACCCACTCCTATTGATAATCATATGTTGATTTAGAATATTTAATGTGACTAAACTTACACAGAAATCTATTTAATAAACATATACAAATATACAATCCATTACCAATATCAAATTTAATTAAACTATTTGATGAATAACAAGACATACAGGAATCAACTTCTCGCAAACTTATAATGAAGAGTAGATATAGACATGAGATAAAACTATCATTTCCCAAACATTGTTATATTCATAAATCAAAATCTAATCATTAGAAAAGGGATTATATTTTCTAATAAAAAATTATAGTTATTGAGGGCATCCTTTAAAATAATGGAATGGAATACTCTTAGTTCATCATTATATGAGAAATGCATATTATAACACTTTATTTTTAGAACCCACATTAATAGTTATGATTTCATATGTATTCCCTTATTTCACTGGTCTTTTTATTTTTTAATTCATATTATCCTTATTATATCATGGATTAGTTCATTGATATGGTTGGTTCCAAAATATCCCATGTTTATATCATTGAACTATTGATGGCACCTTTATATAAACTCTATTTATCACTATTAAATTAACAAATCTATTCTTTCTGTTGTTTAAATTCTCCATTTTATTCCCTCCTCTATTGAAAATATAACATATTTTAATTCTAATGTGACAATTTCATTATCACTTATTTTATATTATTTATCTTCTTGGAAAATGTATCTATTTTCCAACATTGTTTTTTTTTTAAATTCCCTAGTCCCTAAATCTGTTGTCTAGTTCTAAAAAAATTATTTAAACAATGTATTTCAAAAAAATTGAGCTGAACTGAGGGTTTTTTCACAATTTACATAAAATAAGAATTATATCCAAAGAAAAATCGCATAGTCCCAATTATGAATGTTTTTTTGTTATATAAGACTAGTTATGTTCTCAATATATTTTTAAAAACATCTAAACATTTTCCTATAATCGAAACACCACTAGAATCCCTCATGGACTTCTTAAATACAATAATAATCTTCAGAGAATATGTAATGTAAACCGAATAAATTGGATTGATGAAATTATCAATGAGGTAAAATATCATCAAATTTTCATCATGGGTCAGATAAAAATCATTTTATAAAGAATAAGCATGGGAGAAATGATTAAATAAAAATGAAAAGAAAATAGTAATTTTTTCCATAAGTAATGATAAAATGACTATTAATCTCAAATGAACAAGAATATACCAAGGAAAAAGTTTCCATAATCATGAGGCAGTAAACAAGAAAAAATGATCATAATCATTTGGAAAATATTATTTCTTGAGATTGGGGAATTAACATATTCATATCAATAATATTTCAAGGATACGTTTTAAGACATTCATCATATAATATCCTTAGGCTAACCACCCTTAAATGTTTTTGGGCTTAATCATACCACGCATGTACCATTGGGATTTGGCTTACTGCCTATTTACCCTTAAGATTGGGATTATCACCCATTTACTCTTTTCTTTGGTCATACCACATGTGTAACTTTTATAGGAATAGGATAATCTACCCTTTTACAATTGTTCTTGGGAAAATTCTTATGTGTGCCCATTATATTTGGATAATCCTCATCATTATATTTATATTCTCATTAGAAATAAAAATAAACAATTCCTAGAAGGCATATATAAGACTTCACTTATCAATCTTCGATGAACATCTGTTCCACTTAAAAAAATCATTAATCAAATCATAAATAACCTGTAGAAATAAAATAATTTTTTAACCTTACTTGACTGTAACACCAAAAATGCCCTTAATGATGTTAAAATTTGATACCTAAAATTCCATAAATGAAATCGAATATTCTAAAAGAAAATTTTTTAAGTGATACATAAAAAATTTCAATAGAAATAATTTCTTCAAATATGGATATAAAATTTGATCCAAATATCAAATGAGTTTTTCAGAATGATGATTTATCTTTTTAATAAAGGATGAAGTTATAGTCACATTAAAAATTCATTTTTGAAATGGTCAAATGAAAATTTTAGAAAAAATATTTAAAATGATTCATTAATATAATATATTTAAAATATATGAAGGGTTTTGATAGATAATATGGAGTATTAGATAAAAAAAATTATTTTGAAATGATGGAGAAAATTAAATATTTCATAATAAATCAATTAAAAACCCACTTCATTAAAAGAAGTGGTAAAAATTAACTTTTACACATAATAATTTAAAATACGAAATTATAATGAGTAAAAAAATATTTTTTTCTAAACAATAAAGTAATTTTGTTTGGTAATAATGAACAAGGAAATTGAATAAGGTAGTCTTTAAAGTAGTTGATTTTTTTGTTAAAAAATTGATCTTTTATGTAAAATAATTCATAGTGGAAAAATTGTTGAGTTTAGAACATCTTTTTACCCAGAGAGAAAATAAGAAATATCTTATGTAATATTAAATATAAGATGTTTTCAGAAATAGATGAGTGATGTTTAATTAATAATGTTTGAATTCAAATAAATTAAATATTAGTTAAAATAATACCTAATCAAAATTTATGAATAGAGATGAATTTTTAAATTGCGTTTTGTGTGTGGTATAAATGTAAATTTCTTGAAATCAAAGAGAGTATACAAAAATAAAAAATCAAATTATTGATTTTTATAAGTAAAAGACATTAATAAATCTACAAAATTGATTATATAGAAAATAATTTATTTTATTATTTCATGAATATCATATATGTTTTTATTTTTAAGGAATTATGATATCATTATTTAAAAAATAAATATTACCCAAAAAATTGTACTCTATAACATATTACATATTGTTACCCCTCATTCAAGAAAATTATGATATAAAAATTATTATTTTCATGAAATATATTGTATATTTTAATTATTCTGACATCCTTGTCTCAACTTATCCTTAAAAACTATGAAATTTATTTAAAAACATGGTATTTTCTCAAATATATTAGTAAATGGAATATAAAAAGAAATAATAAAAACTATTAGTCCGCAAACAGTCATAGTTTTTTTCCTTTTTAAATATAAAAATCTAGATTCAATTAAAATTTACATGACCTAATAAACCAAAATCTCTACGTAAATAATATAATATAATATTTAATAATAAATATTAATGGAATAAAAAAACCAAAAAAGTTTCTTGTTAATCATGAAAAACACATGTGAAATTTCTCATCAAAGAATACATTTCACCCATAAAATATATAATAATATTCCATTTAAACATAATATCATTATATTTACTTGGGAAATCATGTAAATAAAATAAAAACCCAGAACTTTTATAGCATGATAATATTTGAAACTTGGGAAAACACATCCACATCACACACACAATAACCCTTTCAAATCAATTAACAAAACTGGAGAAATCTATAACAAATTTGATTTTTATTCCACATTAATACTTGATTTATCACAGCAAATTACAAAAAATACAACACAAAAGTTCAATAATTCTAGTATATTTGGGTATTAGGTAAAAACATTATATATTGAACATGTTCTACAACAAATTTTTTGAAAACATCCTTAATATTCATCTAAAATTCCATGTCTTTTGAACCTATATGAAGTAACACGGGACATACATAAGAAAGGGTGGGATATAAATCATAGTAAGGTAATAAACCTATAAGGATATAATACATGATAATTAGTATGAATTTCAATGAGAAATAAAAGTTCTCATAATCATAAACATGAATAATAAGGCATTATTTAGAAAGATAATCATAATATTTTAAATTTTAAAATAACATATAATACTGCATCATAAACATGGGTCAGGGATAATTTCCAAGACATAATTATGGAAAATGTTACAAAAAGTAATTGGGTTCACTCCCTATCCCAAAAATGATATTCCATGAGACTAAATGTTACCCAATTAATTTTATCTCTATATGATTTTTAGTGCTCCCATAGCATTCATTTCATTTTTACAATTTAGTGTGCCGCATCAAGTATAAAACAAGGATTCATTAATAATAAAATTTTATTTAAAATTCATGGAGGTTAAAATAAATAAATTTTATTCTAGATTCAATGAATTTTATGTGTATAAATTTGATCACTCTTGATAGAAAATTGTTATGGTATTCAGTACATATTTGTTTTGGCATGCAAAAACATGGTGAATTTTCTATAGCTCAAGAACATCACATGAAAATTAATAAATTGTTTTTAAGAGATAAATATGCCTCTAATAATTTTTTCATAAAATGGGAAGCAATACGGACATGGAATTAAAAATACTGACATTAGGAATTAAAAATATAATGAATAATATTATAATAAAACATGTATAAGGAAGAGAAGGTGAGGATCGCATAATCTAGTGTGTGACTTAAAATTAATTAGAGGGACTTATTGAGAGCTTTTTGATAGAGTGGGAGGACTCCAGATATGGGTTATATAAATAATAACGTTCTAAAATGATTTTTAGTGAAGATAAATCAGATAATCGGTGGGTTTGTGTTGGAAATGTGTGGGGATTTCTTTAATATTTTTCAAACTTTTGTTTTGGAATCCATATAAAAAATGACCAAAAAACCATTACATGGTATTTTCTCTTATTTTCTTCCAAATGATAGTGGTTTCAATTTATTTATAATTAAAATGACGATCTTAATAAAAAAACCCTTCTATAGGGGGAAGCGATTCGTACTCTTAAAGAAATGATTTTGGAACCTTAAAATATATTAACCGTTTTAGAGGATTTCTAAAGGATTTAAAATAGTAATAAAAGTAACATATTATAATATTTTTTTAAATAGAAAACATATATTTTTTCAATGACTCCATTTATATGATTTATTTAATCACTTTTTTGTCATTATGAAGTAATAATACACATTGTATATTTATACGGTGTTTAATTTTTACCCAAAAATTCAACTATCTCAGAAAATGATGAAAAATTATCTTTTGGATAATTTCTATGTTATGATTGAAAAAAATATATTCATTTCATCCTAATAATTTTCAAAATTTGTTCATTTTTTAAATTATGAAAATCATCATCATTTATAGAAAAATATTTGGATTGTTTAAAAAATAATTATGTTGACCTCTTATATAGATTACATTTGACATCATAAAAATTATATGATTAGTTATAGTTGATAAATAATATTTTTTATTAATATTTTATTAAACTATTATTCAATTAAAAAATAATTTAATTGAAAAAAATAAATCTGTAAATTGAATTGGAATATTACCTAAAATTACTATTTGTGTTTTATTCTATAAAAATCATTTATAACGTAATAGTAAAATCTTAAAATATATTCATTAGTATTTAAAAAGTAACGTACATACTCCTATCACTTGTTCATTGATTCATATACCCTTAGTACACTAGAAAATTTCATAATGGTAAGGTACACAATGGTGAGAATTCATGAGGTGGTTTGGGGAACATAGTTTGGTCCGGATCACGATCAATATGAAGTTATCCCAAAAACAGTTTTGATCATGATTAATTTGTTAGATCATATCTTGGTATTACTCAAGGTAAAATCCCATATATTCTACCTCCCACAAAAGCAATGATAAATGGGATTTTTTGGTTATGATTCTACAGGTTGAAGAAAAAACCTACTTTTTCTATAGCGATTATATTTTGTAAAACAATATATTTGTACTAATCATGTCATAAAAGTTCAACAAATATATTTTTAGTGATATTGATTAAAAATGGTTTTTTATATAGTGTATAATAAGACCAAATAAGTTTGTGTGTTTTATGTAACACTAAAACATTATAATACATTTAAATAAATCAAAAGAGGAATTTTATTTATAACAGTTTCTGTCATTACAATGTTCCCCCATTAAAATATTTAACCCTAAAAAAATTATTCTTCTCATAATAAAAAAGATGACGGTAACTCTATTTGATAACCTCCATCATTTCCCAAATTTCATCTTCAAACATTTTATTTCCCCTCAGCAGTTTTACCAAGTGTAGTGTAATATTTTGTAGAATATCATCTCAATGATATAAAATCATCACCTACTTCTTCTCCTGGGAATGGATATTCACCAATGTTAACATGTATTGTTTTAGTACCTATATAGGGGCTGGTATATAATTTATCAAGAGGGATACATGGAATACATATTGTAATTGAGATATGTCTGATGTGGGTGCTAGTCTATAAGCCACTACTCTGATGCGATCAAGAAAATCAAAGGGTTAGATATATCTTGGACTAAGATTTCCATTATTACAAAATATAATCACCTTCTTCCATGGAGATATTTAGATTAAAAACATGTCTTCAACATCAATCATAGGTCTCATCGATGATTGTTAGTATAGATCTTCTGTTGACATTGAGGATCCTTATTGTACGGCTGAATGGTCCTAACATTTTCTAATATTTCTCTAAACATTTAATGAACTATAATTTTTCGTTACCAAACATCATCCTAGAGTACTGGTCTTCCACAACACTTATCATAAAGGGATTTAATTTGTGTAATTTTGATGATCGAATCATTTTTTTGAAAATAAACCATCCAGTGGTAGATGTTGGGACATCCTTCTTTGAATATTATTTAAAATTATATAAAAATGTATTCTAGTGTCAGAATAGACTTATTAGAATTTCCACACTTATAGTAGGAGATGTTGTAATGTTGTTCATCTTAGTGTTTATATCACTTTGGAGACATTTCTAGATCATAGAGGAAAATTTAAAATCTCAATATGATACAATCAAAAACGGTACTCCATATAGTCTCACCACTTCTCTGTTGTATATCAATGCAAGTTGATCCTATGAAAAATCATCTTGAATTGTAATTAAGTGAGAAATACATGTAAGATGATCCACCATAATACATATAGAATTATTCCATATTTATTTCTACGTATTATTGATGAAAATTTCCATGGTGATGTTTCTCCATTCCTATATAGGTATGGGTAATGGTTGCATCATCCCCTAGGATTTTATCCTTTTCTATTTCACTTACTAACATTCAAGACTTGTTGATGTATATTCTATAATATACTTCAAAAATTTTCCACCTATAGTTCTATAGTATATCTTGTTACATATTTTTGATTCATGGGTGGATGGATAAGGTTGAGCTATGTATATAATACAACAACCCCATATTTTACTAAGGATTTGGTTTCACACATAGTATGGAAATAAATCTCACAAGTCCATCAATAACATTGAACTATGAGGATGACCATTTCCTTATAAATTACACATTCATTTGAATTACCACACCATCTATTTGAAAAACCTTTAATGTATCTATAGAAGATGATTAAGAAATCATTTGTGAAAAGATTTATGATGTTCCTTCCATTATGATTCCCTCTTACAAACTTTTCATATCTAAGAAGATTGTATCCTTATAAATTCTCATACAAGATAGAATTACTGGATCCTTTAAACATAGATCATCTAAAAATTTATTTGTTTTACTAGGATGGTAGTGAATTGAGTAGTCATAGTCTCTGATCACCACTAACCATATTATTTTGATCATATTCTGAAATTTATGTGTGAATATATATTTGAATATTTTGGGATATTCAAGTATATCAATCTTCTGTAAACGGAGATAATGAAGACATATTTTCAAAGAGAAGATCATAGAATCCAACTACAAATCATCTGTTGGTAGTTCTGTTTCAAAACATTCAACTGCCTTGAAGCATATTCTATGAATTGTTCATTCTGTAATAACAAACATCTAAAGATATTCTTTGAAGAATCACTGAATAACTTAAAAATTTCTCCACTTGGGTGTAGTAAGATTATAGGGGTAGTGACAAGCCTCCATTTCTGTTCCATTAAGATCTCTTCACATTCATCGTTACAAACATACATGATTCTTGTAATGAACCAACCGAGCATACCCTCAACCTAGAACCTGACCCATTTCATCACATACCCGAAGGGCGTTCTTGATCCCCATGAGCTAGTGACAAGCACCAGGGCATCGAACAACCAAAAAGAGTTAATGTTTTCATCCAACCTAAACAAAACACAAGTCATAAATAAACAATAACGAAAAAATAAATAGCATAAGGCTGATGAATATAATACATTACTGTAAAAATAATGTGGAAACAAACACCTGAAAAAGTATCCAAAACTCAAAGAGGCATGTTCATCATAAAAGGACAAGAAACAAATATCTAATCCCAATGATGGAGTTAAAAAACTCCCATAATCTCACCATCAACTACCCAACCCACTTGACACAAAACCTCACTTCCTCACCAAAACAACTTACATTTCCCTAAAGAAGAAGTCATACGATGTTCTACGAACAACTGAAGAGGTGAACATGGTGTCATCTAATAAGATCAGTAGGATCACACCCAAGTGTTCCATAAAATGTCACTAAATAATATTTTCTATATGAACAAATTAAATAAACATGGAATAATAAGCATTAAAGATGTATTATAGTAAACATTGTAAACATTTTTCATTTTATCATAGTTCTAAAAAAATCAGGAATATCAATATCCAAAGACATTTTACACTTTTCCTTTGACAAAAATCAAAAAGTATATCCAGGCCAAAACATTCCAAAATGTACCAATACTAAAAAAAGATTTTCCACATAGGAATAAAAATACCAAGGAATAAAACAGGTCATAAAACAAATTACTCATACCCAGATATCTATGAAACAGATCACTATGGTACCTAACTCCAATGATCTACACTATAGAAGTAGGGATAAACCCTAGAAAGTGATACCACAATATCATATACATTTTTAGATCTAATAATATACATTATAGGATAAGAGGAACACACTAGAATGTGATCCTGCACAATAGACGATGGTCTCAAGCTAAACCATCCACATAGTACTGAAGGTAACCCATGTGACTATTTTACAATCATTTCAATGTTTCCAAAATCATTTCATAACCATTTCACAAAACAATTTTTATTTCTTTTAAAATGACCATTTTATTTCCATTTTTCAAAAACCAATGAAATACACTTTCATTATAAATATATTTCCAACACACAAAATCAATCATTCCAATTCTATACCAATTTATTTGTAAACCAATTAATAATAATAGAACAATATAGTTTATGAAACACAAGCTAAATATGGAACATCCAACCTTAAAACCCTTGCCACACATTCCCTAAATACTATTCAGAAACAAAAAAAGAAATAATAACTATAAAGGATCTATGAACCAATCCAAAAATCTTTGTATTTATTCAACTACCATTGAGAGTTAGTATAGAAGATGAAACACTACATACCTCAAGAATAAATTATTGTCACACAAAGAAAAATAATGAAATGACCTCCATAATGAGATCAGACAATGGATTTTGACAATATATGAGATAAACCTAAAAATTAGCCCAACAGATCTGATAATGCAACCCAAAGGTGCTACTATGATCAAGAAAAATTAATAAGTGAAAAAATAAACTACCTCGAGAGATTAATGAAAACCATAATGACGATAGAACATCGATTAGATCTATCCAGAAAGAATGGTGTCTCCAAAAAAATGGAGAGTAGTTTTATTTTGAGACAAAAGAATAATGGATGATCAAATTGGTCCCAAAAATATGAGTGGAATTATAAAACAACCATGCTCTGGGAATTACATGACGTGAAATTCCTTTACACACCACGAAATCCACGGTGTTCATGTACACTGATAAATCATCCACATTAGTATTCAATTACATTATTGAAAACATTCACAACATGTTACTCCTCTTCATGACATGTAAACCTTCACAATGTGAATCCTTTCCCTATATGTACCCAGAAACACTTACATGTTGTGTAACCTAGTTACACAATGTGGAATCTATCTGCATCTAGTAGAAAATGTTTTTTAAATATAAGACTCCAACAAATATTTGAATTCACCATTATATTTATCATCTCAATTTATTCTCTGACCTATATAGAAAATGAGAAAAGGAAAACCACAATGAGGTCAATGATATACCTAATAGTTCAGTAACATGATGTCACAAACTCCCCACTATGAAGACAATCTGTCCATTGGATTTCATATGGAATATGTAATCCATGGAAAAATATGGGTCCACTGCTCGATGACACAAGTTACCATGTCTTTTGAGAATTCGATCCTTGTTTCAATAATAATCTATCAATAAGAATCAACTTCCCACATAATAATTTCACTTTGGAATCATCAATCTCCACTAGTTTTTCTAGAACAAAAATATATGGCTCTAACTCAATTTCATCCCAACTCAGAACATAAGTGTGATAATGGTGGTACTTCTTGAACTGAGACTTGTGGAAATCATCATGAATATCAGCCAACTAAAATCTAATTTCTAATCGATAAGCAGCCTATCCAAGATTCTTAGTGACCTCAAATAGTTTGACATATATCAAAGATGACATTCCATATTTTCAATGTCGATGTTGACCCAACCAAGGAGAAAAATCAAGAAAACCCAGTCACTAATGAAAAACACGAGATGAAGATGTCTCTTATCCACATACGATTTTTGTTTGCTCTTTTCTATAACTAAATATTGATGTATATCCTAAATATTTTCTAATGTCTCATAGACCAAACATGATCCAAATAATGATACTTCACCCACCTTCACCCAAAAAAGTGGTGATCTGCCCGGGAGACTATAAAATGCCTCAAAGGTATCCATTAATATTAAAAATTGATGACTATTATTATAAAAAAACACAACCACTCCTAGATGGATATCCCATGATCTATCGCAGTCAAGAACACATGCACAAAGCATATCATCTAGGATCTGAATTAGTCATTTTGTATACCGTCTGTCTATGGATGGAAAGTTTGCGTCAACTTGATATGAGATCCCATTTACTCTTGTTGAATAATCTAGAACCTTGAGTTAAACCTTGGATCTCTATATAAAGTAATGATAGGATGAATCCAATGTAACCCTATAATATCCTACATATACAACCTACCAATATCATCAACCTAGTGGTATCCTTGACTGGAATGAAATTAGCATACATCATCAACCAATCAAAAACCACCCAGATAGAATTATTATTTTAGGGAGTCCATGGTAATCTAATAATAAAATCTATGGATACTTTATCCCATTTATAGATCAGAATTGGATGAGGCTGAAGAAATCTCTAGGGTTCTAAAGGCTATGCGGTTATCAATTTGAAAGTGAAAAATTGGGAAATTTGTTTTGAATTGTCGCACATCATACCTCGAAACCAGAATCATCATATCACATCATAACACATCTCTATAATACATGGACGAATTACCTTTGAAGATATGTGACAATTAAATAAGACTAAACTCATAACAGATGTTGGGATGACCACCTGATTCTAAAGTTAGCATACAATTTGAAGAAAAAGACCAACCGAAAACTGTCTCCCCACAACAAAGGTTTTCTCAAAATTTTCTAAACACAACATCATGTTTTTGAATCTACAAGATATGCTCCATAATATATTTTGATTAATGAACATTGGTCAAAACCATACCTAATACATCCTCTTAAGCATCTAGGTGCAACTGAGAGAAAAATCGTATAAGCTTCTATACCACCTTCAATTCTAGAAGAGCCTATGATGGTACTTTATTTCAAAGATCATGATAATCAATTTTCCCCTTCCCTGGGGTGTAGGATAGATCAAACTCTTATTATTAGGAAAGGATGTGAACCTATAACCAAAATGATTGTGCAAACAACATTTTGGAGTATTCATAATACTAGAAAGATCTAAATCATAATATGGGTAAGTCATCTCACATGGCCAAATCAAGAGAGGGTCGTAAGCTACCACATATTCATCCTTCATAAGCACACATCTAAAAATAGAACATGATACAACATAAAACAAAACACAAACCTTACTAGGTTCTGGTAAGATCAGAGTAGGAGGAAATGTGAGAAGTCATTTCATTTCATCAAAATAAGACCACCACTTTTCATCCCAAGTTAATTTCACTGCATTCCAGGTAAGAGAAGTCCAAGGTGACACAATGTTTGTGAAATCCTTAACAAACTGACAGCACTGTCTAAAAAGACCAATGAATCTTCATATAAAAAAGATATTCCATGGTTCCATCCAAGAAAAAATAGCCATCACCTTCTATGTGTCAACTAACTAGCCATGTTTATAAATCTTGTTCCTTATGTACATTAGTTATTGAATATAGAAACTAAATTTCAAAGGATTCCAACAAAAATAAGGAATTCTAAGAAATTTCAAAACCAAAATCTGATGGTGCTCTTTCTCATTCTCATATTTCAAATATATGAGAATATCCTCAGTGAAAACTATGAAAAAGTGTCATGATATTGATTGTATGTATGATTCATCAAATACAAAAAAATATAATGAGCTTCAGTTAGATGGAAAGGAATCAAATGATATTTATAGAGGCAATACCTACTCTCAAATTCTATCCCTAGTATATCAGACTCCCGAACTATGATCAGATGATAACCCAAACAAATATCAATCCTTAAGAACAACTTTTCCCCTTTAATTTGATGTGAAATATCATCTAAGAGAGACAAAATATATTTTCTATATACTATAACTTGGTTAAACATTCAATAGTCCACACAAAACTGATATGAACCATATACTTTTATTGAATGAAGCACTAGGGAATCCGAAGCAAAAACACTAGGGGGGAAATGAAACCTTTTTCCAATTTTCCATCCAACTTATTTTTTTCCTGTGATTTTGGATCCACTGGTTGCATACAATAAGAAGGTACTGATTTCAGCTACATACTTGGCACTATGTCAATCATAAACACTTCATCCCTCTCTAGAGGAAGACCGAAGATGTCTTCTTTGAAAATTTTAGTAATGTGCAAAACAAAAATGCGAAGATCAAAAATATAAGAATCATTTTTAGGATCTAATGAAATAGTAGACACCAAACTGTCAAGCTCTAGGAGGGAAGGAGATACATGACCTGACCTCAGGTTCCCATCCCTAAAAAACACATGAGATATCCCATCGATAGTAAGAAATTTTACACACCAATAGTAACAATAAACCTTAGATCGATGATTGGAAATAAAATCCACACTAATGATTATTTCAAACAGATTCTGATCAAGAACTAGAAAATCCTACACTAACTCTGTATGAGATATGATTAATGAACAAGAAGGATATTGAAACCCCTATTCAATCATCTTCCTTAGAGGTGTATCTATCTCAATTAAAGTGCGATTAAGTTCCATTGTAATTTTAAGAACATCAACAAAATTTGAAGGCATTAAAGAGCAAGATACAATGGTATCATATAATAAAGTTTCTATCAAATATGCAATAAGGATATTACATCTCAATATTTCCAGTCCTTTTGCAACATCCACGGGACAATCATCTAGTGTGTGAATGTGATTAAGTCCGGAGGTCTATGGATAGAGCCCCATAGTCTTTAATGTTTCTAACTACACTACATTATAATTTAGAAATCGTAAAACCTGACCATAATAAGGATTAGTCATAGCCTAACAGAAACACTATAAATTACCAACATGTCCACATTTGTTGCACGTCTTTGTGGGCATAGAAAAATAATGTTCGTTGTGTCTGACCTTGCCATGTTGATAATTTTTTTGAGGCACACCAGTAGCCTTAGTAGATGGTATGGAGGAGGCTCAATGCTAAGAACCACCACCACCACTTCTACATTGATCCTGGAACATCTTATTATTCCCATCAAAAACACTAAAACTACAAATATATGGAAGATAAAGGTTAGGAAAACCAACCATGCATACCATATCCATATCTACGATCATAGCTATATGTACCATCTATTCATAGGTAGAATGTTTAAACACAACCACCTGTGATATGATATCCAGTCGCAAACCTTGCATGTCCTTCTGAGCCTTTAACTAGTCATTCTTCACTATGTCCAGAGAAAAACAGATAAGATCCCAAAAATGATTGGTGCATTCCAACACTGAATTATATACTTATTGTAAAGATATGAACTTAGTATAATTCTCCAGCATGAGTGACTCTGGAGAAAACTACTAGAAGAACAATGTTTTGAAACCCTTCCAATCCATGTCCATGTTTTGTTTTCTTGGACCATAGAATCCAAACAGCGCTTACTGGAACACTGAGCATGAGTGCTGCATATTTCAGCATAATATTCGCAGATTTCTCTAGGAAGTAAAATATTTGATTGATTTTATCCAGCTAGTCCTCCACCTCTTGAGGTCCAACCATTCTATTAGAGGACGATATCTTCTTAAGCAACAATTCATCTGATCTATGTCTCTCTCCTCCGAATCCAATCTATACCTAAACAACTACCTTATGAACTCGTGGTATATCCTGATCAACTAACCGAAATTCCTATATGATTGTTTTTATGATATTATGATTTATATGGAGATTCCCTTACGGATCATTAGTAAAATATTCTGGAGGATCTTTTTGAAGTCATCATAGAGGCATACTCCTACAAAAAAGGATAAAATAATATAAAAAATCTCATCTCAAACAAGAATACCCATAAGAAAATACTGATATTTAAAACCAAAACCAACACTATAGACACAGATCCCAACTTCCAAATGAAAATTGTATGTCGTTAAGATAAGAGATAGCCTGCAACTCATTGCCACATTCCTATCAAGTCCTGATAATACTATCTCCAGTCTAACAGACATCTTAAAACTATGGATCTTGAAGAAAACTTGTCCCTTTAATACTAAATTGTAACATACCAACTCAGGATACCCTTAAACATGGAACATATCCCATTCTATTTTATACCTAAAGGGCATTATAAATCCCAACAGACATGCGCAAATCACCCGTTAATAGAACAACAAACAAGAGGGAACAATTTCTCCCAAGCTAAAGAAAGAAATAAAAATATATATACATCAATTGAAAAGAAACAGTGGAATACTATTGAATATATACCATAGATATAAAATTAAATTAGAAACTAACTATTGAAAAAGTATCCAAAAATCAACGTGAAAAATCTAAAAACAAAGGACTAGAAACAAACAGCTACACCAAATGATGGATATGACCAACTCACACCACATCACCACCAGCTACCCAACCCAATGGACATGAAATTTCATTGCCTCACCGCATCTCCTTGCATTTCCCTGAAATGGAATACATACAATGGTTTACACACCACCGTAGAGGTGCATTTGGTGTGAGCTAACAGGAAAAATTGGATCCCACCCAGGTGTCCAAAAGCATGTATCTATATAAGAATTCATATATTCGAAATCTATATAAAATATTGCATGACAAGAAGTCATTAAGCTGTATAATAAACATGGTAAAAATTTCCCTTTTTATTATTGTTCTAAAACAATAAAAATATATCTATTTAAAAAAATGTTTTACGTATTATCTTTCACATGATTCAACATGCATATCAAGGCTACAAAAGTCCAAATCCAAGCATTACCAAAACGATAGTACCATCATAGAAATGATAATACTAACGAATACAACATGTTAGGTAGAAGACTACATGTACGCAAAAATCTATGAAACAATGCACTATGGTACCTAAAGGCAATGTTTCACACTCTAGGACTAGGGAAGGATCCTACAAAGTGATTCCCCAATATCATATACGTTATTAGAGAAAATAATATACAATCTAAGAAGAGAGGAATTAATTAAAATGGGAACCTCCATAATGGATAATGGACTCATGATAAAAATTCCACATAGTACCGAAGGAAACCCATTTGATCATTTTCAATATCATTTCAATATTTTAGAAAACAATTCAAAACCATTTAACAAAATCATTTTAAATTAATTAAAACAACAATTTTTTTCTTTCCCTTTTTAAAAAACCATAGAAAACCACTTTCATTAAAAATCTATTATCTGACACACAAAACAAACCTCATGCCAATTTCATACCAATTTATCTTTAAACTAATTCATATGAATTTAATAAAAAAATTTATCAGATACAAGCTAGAGGTGGAACATCCTACCTCAAAACTCGGGTCACAGATTCCTGCAATAGGATCCACCAAAAACAAAAATATAAAAATATCAACGAAGGCCCTAGAACCCAGTCCACACATCTTATGATTGATTCAATTATGAAAGAGGGTTGGTGGAGAAGATTAAACACCACATACCACCAGATCATTTCTTTCCACACAGTGTCCAAAAAAGGAATGATATTTGGAATGAGATTGCACAATGAATATAGAATGTATATGAGAGAAAATACAACTTAGACCAAAGGATCCTTTAACACATCCCAAGGGTGATACCAAGATCATGATCAATGAATAAGTGGAAATATAAATTACACATAGTGATGAAATGTGATCAAAATAAAAACCAAATGTTAAGAAGTTGGATATGGAAGAAATTGTGTCTCTAAAAATCATCTAAGAAGTGTTTCAATTTGATATCAAGAAAAGGAAGATGATTTAATGGGCACCAAAAATCTAAGAAGCACCCTAAAGCATCCTTTCAGGTGGAATTACAAGACATCAAATTTCTTTACAATCCATGAAATATGTGGTATATATGTACACTGAGATATACATTTCCCCATATTTAAAATATTTTTTTTAATCATTGATGACATGTAACTCCTCTTGATGTCATTTAACCCTATGAAACATGAATCCATTCATGACATGTAAAAAAGAACACTTATACAAACTTTAAACTAGTTCACAGTGTGAAATCCTCTTACATCATACAGAAAAAGTTGGTTAAAGATAAGAGACCATCAAATCTATGAATTATCCATTAAAGGCATCGTCTCATTTATTTCATATCCCTATATAGACAATAGTAAAAGGAAATCCACACCAAGGTAAAATACATACCTAATATGTTGGTAAGGGGATGTTACAACTACGCTCTGATTTATCTTGCATAGTGGGAATTCCAATCACGATAAATTCCAAAAAAATTGATGATTATACCAAGAAAGAATAAGAAAACTATGTATATCTGTCACATATGGTTTTTTCATCCATCTTTAATTTTGTCAATATTTCAATGGTATATTGATTTCCAATTTCAAATGATTATTTTACCTAGTAATGAGTATTCCTTCAACAAAAATATTTTAACATCATCTATAAATACAACTGAAAATTTGTCGATGTAGTCTCCAAATACTCTATTCATCACATGCATTATTATTTTTAGTGAATTAATATGTTAGAAGGGAATTACTATAAACTCACAATGGCCAAACCATGTTTTAAAAGTAGCCTGGGAATATCCTCCTTCTTCAACCTAACATGGTAATATCATGACCACATATCTATCTTGGATAAGTATTTCACAAAACACAACAGATCGAACTAGTCATCAATCCATGGTAGATGACACTTATTTTTTTATCATTATATTATTCATCTAGAGATAATAAGTTCCAAGGCACATTGAACCATATAAATTATTGACTAATAGGACTAGTTAACGACATGGTAAAGCACTTGGGCATATGAAACCTTTATCTATATTATCATGTATTTGTTTCTTCTTCTCCACATGTTCTATAATAGCTAACATATAAAGAGTCTCTGGTAATGGTAAAACCCTAGGTATAATAATGATTTAAAATTAAACCTCTAAGATAGTTTTAAGACCAAGAAATTCCCCTAGAAACACATCATCATATTCCATCAAAATGGATATTTCACTGAGGATTATATTTTCCTCAGAGTCAATCATTTGATCTAGATATGATTTCTCAAAGGGAAATAATATCCAGGCTTGAGATGTTGGTGCTAAAAATTATTCATCCCCTAACGTTTACTTTTAAATAATTGAACTACAATTCTTAATACAAAGGGTGATTTTCTTATTGTGAAAGTTTATTTTGGCACTATATAGAGAATTCCAATCCATAACCAAAATTTAATAAAATTCCACCAAAGATTGTATAAAATATTTGATGTGATGTTAAACCCATAAATATTGATAGAGGTTAAATTATATACTTGGGATAAAATAATTTCCCATTAATTATTTTCAGTTACATCCCAACTTATATGATTTTTGGTGGGGTGTGAATTGTTATACTAAACATTCATGATATGAAAGACTATATAAAACTAGAATAAAAAAGTGCATTCACTATTATTGAATGAACAACTATCATACCTATCTCCATTTTTTTCACGATCCTCACTTGTGATAGGGATGAAAGAATATCTCCCTTTATACTTTGGAGGTTGTCGATTGTCTCCCAAAACCCTTGACATAGTGTATTGGTTTGTAATGTGCCCTAGTTTCTTGATGTTGGAGCAATGAACAATTATATGAGTATTGAATAGATCATTACCATACTCCATCACATTTTTGGGTTTCTACCATTGATAATCTCAATCTATGTTCTCTATCTTCCCAAACCTAAATCATTTCCTCATACCCCTTGTGAAATTTTCGGGGTGATTTTTTCCACATCATTGAAAAGAGGGATATAGAAATTTTATGGAACTATTAGATTTATTAGAATGACTGCAAGAATTAAAATCTTCTTCTTGCATTTTATCCCACACGATACCCGTGATATTTAACAATATCCATATCAACATTGATGGAAATTTGGAAAATTTTCTGGTATATATCAAAGTCATGGATCACCAGGGATTCTTATAGACTAGTGTTTAGCACACAAAAGATGTGGTCAACCTATAATTGAGGGTGATGACAATGCTAGAGATGTATCATTACTATCTTAAGCTGTTTTCCTCATTCACCCAATAGATTCATCATTTTTCATAAGGTTAAAGGTATACCTTTTTATTTTAATGTAGAGAGTGTGGGGATAGTATAAATCAATTTTTTTTTCTTCTGTAATTCCTTCCACTCGATGGCTTCACAATCATCCTTATGATTTATGTTATTGACCAATGTCCACTACTGATTTGATACTCCATGCATATAATAAACAACTAGTAGAAGTTTCTATTGCCTAAAAAATTAAAGGATTGAGAATATCTTATCAGCGGAGTTGATCCATTGTTCCGTGACAAAGGTACTAGATGATAAATTGAATGTTAAGGGCCATTGTCACATAAAGCTCTCAATTACAGCTTTTTCATTCCCAGGGGGATTTGGCCACTCCTATAATTCTAGTGTTAAATTTAGAACATGAGTTATATAGTAGAGTATTATCACAATGTTTTTGAATCGTATCCTCATCAGGTTGGGAATCTCATTGGTTGCAGTTATCACATTAACCATCACATTGATTGTTTACCCAATTCCTCCTATTTATAGCATTTGGATAGATTAAAAGGAAAATTTGGTACGAATATTTTTAATATATTACCATATTAATGTAATTTTATTTATATTAAAGGGAAAACTTATAACTTACATTTATTTTCATATCTAATGAACTTATAGGTTTCAATCTATGTTATCCATTATCGATTTCTAACATATATTCTTATGGAAAATTTTTGTTCCCAAAACAGTGTTCCAAAATTATCTTTTAAATTTAAATAATAATATCTCTCAAGAGAATAAAACATGGTACACAGTAAGGCCTGGTGTCGTACACCAGGCTACGCTAAGTCAGGCCTGACACTCCTTATCAATGTTTTTACCCCTTTGTACATCTGTTCCAGAACAACATCTTCATGTAGTATCTAGATGTGGATGTATTTGTTTGTTAAACCACTCACCCTATACATACCAAATTTTTGGATTTTTTCTTTTATATAGCCGTTCCCCTAAGGCTTTCACTAGAATATTTTTCATCATAAACCAATAAATAACTAAACATTTCCTTTGATACCAACTTTAACAACCCTGATCTTGATTTCCAATTGATAATTGATTTATTATATAAAATTACACAAAATAAAAAACTATAATATAGAGATGAATTGTTTATTTTGGGATTAGGTACCAAGAATAACATCTTGAACATGTAATAGAACTACATTATTGAAATCTAACTTAACATTATTCTTAAATTCCATCTATTATAAAACATTACAAGATATCCTGGGGAAATAAATAAGAAATGGGTGATCTATAAAGGTTTGTAAAGAAAAAAACATGGAATATGGTGATACATATTAGTCAATAGTCCTATATATAGGGAATAAAATGTATGATAATAATATATATTATTAATATTACTTGGTATAAAATTCTAATAATGTCATGGGAAATGTGGAAACAATATAATGAATTACATTATAAACATAGATCAAGGATAACTAACAAGACATCATAATATAAAAAGTCCCATAAAGGAATCAGGTTCACTCCATGTCCCAAAATGACATCTCATGAAGCTAAACATTACTCAATTCATTGCAGCGCTATATAATTCTAGGTGCCCTCTTCATATTCATTTCAATATCATGAATATGTTTTCCATGTTACACCTTAATATTTCATAGTATGTTATCTCTTTAATGTAATTTAATAGCTTATATTTCATGAAACACTGACTTGGCATGTTGTATGCGCAAGATTGTGATTCAGGGAAACAACACATTAGAATTATAATTATATAAAAGATATATTTATTTATGAATTGAATATTATAATATGAGTAGTAAAATTTAAAGTTGATATGTTTTTTATAATGTTTTCAAAGAAATAAAACATATTTATTATTAAATGTATAAATTTTGTTAAAATACTTATTTATTTAGAAAAGATATTTTCTTAAAATAACTACTTTAATGTCCTTTTGTGAAAAATAATAAAATTAATCTTAGACACTCCTAAAAATTGAATTTTGAAAAATTGACCTCATTTTAGAATTTTTAACATCAAAATTAGCTTATAATTATTTTTTTTTATTTTTTTGAAAATAATCAATTTTTGGTGAATAGTGAAAAAATAATACATAGTACATAAAAACCAACTTTTTCATTTAATTTTTTTTTATTTATAAATTAATCTTAAAGTAAAAAATAGATTCATATTACATATATTATTCGAATATATGTTATTTTATTCAATTTATAATATGATTTGACATATAAAAGTTTATTGAAAATTTTTGCATCTTTTACCCACATTCTGGGAACATTTGCAAATTTGCATAAAACATAATTTTACCACTTCTGTGAATTTAATTTAAAAAATATAAGAGACATCATTGAAATCATTTTGTAATATGTGGTTTAATAGAATGAAATTTTTTTGGTGAATAGTAACTTTTGAATTTTATTTACCATAGTTAAAAGTAAATTGGGCATTTCAAGTTAGAAATAAAATTATAATAAATTAAAATTACCAAAACACAAGTCCTAATTCTATTGAATAATATTTTTCGACAAAAATAAAACTTAGGACAAATATATGATCCATTTTTATTCACTTGGATTAGATTAAGACATTTAATATATTTTATTTAAAGAATAGTTTAAACTGTTAAATTCAAATTTTAATAAGTAAAATCATTTTTAATATAGTGATATACATAAGATAAATTCGAAAATAAATATTCATTAGAAATATAAAAATATTTCATATATAATTTTATTTTATTTATAATTTTTAGACATTAAATAACTATATTTATTTATGACACAATGATGATACAATAATTATCTTATTAATGAAAGATTAAATTAATTGATATTATAAATATTAAAATAAATGTAAATTGAATCTTTTGATGATATCTAAAAATTTATAGGTGAATATGAAATTTTAGTAATGATTTAATGTGTTTTTTTCGAAGTAATCATGTTGTTAGGACTATAAAAAAAGAACAAATACTAAATAGTGTTAAAATTGAAATTGATGAGTTTTTAAAATAAATACAATTTTATTAAATTATATAATATTCCTAAAAATCTATGATTCATCCAAAAAACATAATAATTTTATATATGTCATTAATGAACCACTTTAGGTTCTCTTGGAATTTTATATTTAGTTTAGTAACCCTATAGTTTACGAATACAATAAGAAGCCATAATAGTTAAACTATTTAAATAACAGCTAAATCCAAAATATAGGGTTAATATGATGACCTAAACATGTCTAAAACCTATTGGTCAAGAGGATTTATACCCATACCCAACATAGACTCTAAATAAGTACATTTTTAATTATTTTAAACTGAAAATGATATTATAATAAATTAATATTTTAAGCTCTTCCAAATGTTCCCCTCAACTATCTTATAAAAGGGTACTTCCCCTTCCCTCAAACTCACACATCCAAAACCATTTGTCTTGGCCATACCCTAATATATTATCCTAAAACAAATCCTCAATTTATCATATAGTCCTTAATTTGATCAAAAATTCATATTAAGGATCTATTTTGTTCAAATTCAGAGGAAGCACCAGAAGAAGAGATAGTTATTTCATCACCTCTATAAACGTTATTTTCATTTTCAACTTCCTATTTATTTTTTGTTTCAATACCAAATTAATATCTCCATTACCTTATACATACTGTGATGTTATTATTATTATGGTACAACCATATTCATTATTCTATCCACCATATTAATGACAAAGTCATAGTATATACGTATGTATGTATGGATTACTTTATCCATGTCCTGGTGTAGTTTTTCACTCAACACTTCACTGTTTGGATGGGTATAATAATGAGTAAAATTGATGTAAATAATAAATATAACATGATAATGACTCTTTATATGTAATATAACATCCAATTAAACACTATTTCACTATTAATAGAATAATATTGTCACCCGTGCGTGTGTACAACTTAACATCTACACAACATGATGGGATTCATCTTCAACGATCACCCATCAAGATTTTTTATAAAAATATATACATTGACTAAATATGAGATATATGAAATAACATTTCTAATGGAACAATATTTGTTTATGTAGATAAATATATATTATTTAATTACTTCTATACTATATAATAAGAAAAAGGAAAAAACATGCATATGTATTTACGAACAACAACCTCCATGAACTCTATTTCCATTTCATATATCTATTTATTATACATATTTATTATATTAATATATATGATATTTAAATTATCTTTTATATTATATAAGTATGTAAATCATGTTTTATGTGACATGATAAACAAAAAAAAGTCAAAACACATACGATACACAAAACGATTATTACCTGAAATGTTACATTAACATAGAAATTATTATTAAATGGGTTGTATAAAGTAATAAATTAATCATACAAGATATCATAAATATTAATATGGATATGGTATAATTTAATAACATAATATGGTAATTTTACATGATGTTAAATGTACCCCTGACTAAAATAAATTACAAGCTAAGGGTTAATCACTTTGTTATGACTTTAACAAAAAAATACTAAATAGTGTAATAATTGACATAAATGGGTTTAAAAAAAATATTATATTATTAAATGATATAATATTCCTAATAATATAATAATATTCCAAAATAATTAAATGATTTTAGATAAATCATTAGCGAACCACTAGAGGTTCTATTGTATTTTTATTGAAATTATATTAACCATATAGTGTAAGAATACAAGAAGACATGGTAAGAGTTAAACTTTTTAAGTAAAAGTTAAATCTAAAGGATAAGGTTAATATGATGACCTAAACATATCCAAAACCTATTGATTGAAATTATTTATACCTATACCCACATTAGACTCTAAATAAATCCATTTGGATCTATTAGAAATTAATTTTTTTATAATAAATTAATATTTCAAGCTCTTCCTAAAGTGCCCCTCACATCTATTATAGAAGGGTACTTCCTCTTCCCTCAAATTTACACCTCCAAAACCATTTGTCTCAGCCATACCCTACACCAATCTCCTCTCATCAATCCTCAATTCATTCTTTTTTCCTTATTTGGATCATAAATCCAACCTAAGGAGACCTTTTGGTTTAAATAAAAAGGATGCAGCAGAAGAAAAGGTAATTATTTCATAACCTCGTTAAATGTTATTTTCTTTTTCAACACAAACTTTCTTGGTTGTTTCCATACCAAAATAATACATCTAATAACTTGTACATACGGTGATGTTTTTATAAATATGTTATAATAATATTCGTTATTATATCCATCCTATGAATGAAAAATTCACCATACGTGCGTACGTACGGCTTACCGTCTCCATATAGTGGGGTATTTTGTTACTAAAACATCATTATTGGGATGGGTTTGATAATGATTATAATTTATGTAAATAATAAATATAAAATATTAATTATTATATATATATATAATATAACATTCAGTTAAACACCATTTCACTATCAGTAGAATGATATTGTCACTCGTGTGTATGCGTGGCTTACTGTCTCCACGATGCGATGAGATTCATCTTCAATGATCACCCTTCATGAATTTTTATAAAAATAAATATATTGATTAATTATGAGTTATATGAAATTATATTTCTATTGTAATAATATATGTTTATGTAGATAAATATATGACTTTTATTTAATTCCATACTATACAATAAGAAAATGGAAACAACTTTCATTCATATGTGCTAACTACCGTCTCCATTAATAGTGTTTCTATTTAAGATATCTATCTATTATACATATTTATATTCTAAATATATATTATATATAAATCAGGTTTTATATTTTTTAAGTACTTAAATCATGATTTTTGTGATACAATCATGAATAAGAAATTAAAACACGCATGATTAAGAAATTATTACATGAAATGTTACTTTTAAAAGGAAATTATTTTCAAATTGGTAGTATAAATTAATAAATATTAATATATGATATCATAAATATTAATGTAGTTCTTGTATAATTTAATAACATACTATGGTAATTATACCAGTGGTTAAGCATTCCCTTGACTAAAAGAAAGTACAAGGCAATAGTTAATTTTTCAATTTCATTATCATCCGAGATTTTTTATGTGTAAGTATTTATTGGGAAATATTTGTCGTCCATGTACATGATTCATAAAAATGTTTTTCAATGGAATAATTTTTGGTTTTTCAGAAGGGAATATTTAGCACGATCCTCATTTTATAAATTTTAATGATTCATTTTTCAAAATACTTTTAATTAATGTCTATGTTTTGAAAATGATTTTAAGGATTTATTTATATGAAAATGATTGTTTTAATATGTCAATTCCTTTAAAATGTTTTAAGGTGGTATGAGACACTTTGATTTAAAAATATATTCTAAATTACTTCTTTTATAAATTTGCGAATTTTAAATTATTTCACAAAAAAAGGATATGTCTCTCAAAGAGTTTTACTAATAATTTTCAACAATGTAAACATACTATACATTATATTATTCTTTTTTTGGGGTTGATTTATTATTATAAAATAATCCACATTGTATTTAATGAGCTATTATATTTTTGACTTTGGATGGGTTATTATTATACCATTCAAATTTTATAGTTAATTTATTGACATTTTTTTCTATTTTTAACACGAATGTTTAAGTTATGTTTAAACATTTTTATATGAAGAGTGAATTAGACTTAATAAGTGACGGGTGGGGCATTCTATAACCCCTCAATATATCATTAGGCTTATTGATTCAAACTAGTGTCATGGAAGAAGTCCTTGAAAAAATTTATATTTGGAGTCTTGGAATGAGGAATTGACTTTGTTGTTATGATGTCCGACATTATGAATTAAATCATAATGAGATTGGTTATTATTTTTACATGTGACTATTCAACTAGTAAAATATCTATGTGAATAATAAAATGGAATTGTTTAATTTATCTTTTCCATATTATGCTGAATTTTACATTTAAATGGATTTTGTTTCAATTTTATACCTTTCTAAAAAAATTATGATTATTTATGATAACTTCCACTATATTGTTTATCCTTACAGAGCATATAAGCTTACACCTTTCTTATTTTTTTCATAGGATTCCAAGATGTGTATTATGATTTATTATCATGGTTAAGATAGGGTAATAGTGGAATTATCAAAGGACTATCTATGACATGTTTTATATTAGAAATTGTAATGTATATTTCATAAATTTAATCAATTTTACATGACTGCTAAACTAATCGGTTCCTCAGGACATGATTCCATGAAATCATGCCAATGTATTAAAATAATGCACCGACTCCGAGCTTCTGGGGTTGGGGCGTTACATGCCATATAGATCATACAAATGGAATCATCCATAATTATATTTTATTTCATGATAAAGGAGTTATGAATACATACATTTATGTGCCAAGTAAAATAAGTATGACTATATAAATTTTAACACCCTTTATATGAAATGGGTATGGTATAAACTATACAATTGTTTTGGCATGAAAAAGTCATGGTGAGATTTCGAAAGCGTAACCATGTCACATAAAAATTCAGAAAATGGGTTGATGAGAGAGAAAGGGGTCTATAATACTTTTCTAAATAAAATGGGAAGAAATTAGGACATGGAATGTCATATTTAGGCATTAGGAATCTGAAAAAGAGGGCATAAGATAACAAAGGAACATAAATAAAGTAGAGAAGGTGAGGATCCCTTACCTGAGTGTGTGACTCCGAATGCTTGAGAGGGGATTCATGAGATCTTGGGGTGCCTTGGAAAGACTTTTAGAGAGGAGGGAAGAGTAAGAATGATAAACAAGGATTTATATTGAAGAGAAATTGGATATTATGTTTGTTTATAATGGAAAAGAGTTGATATTTCGTTAATATTTCTCAAACAGAGGTTTTGACTATATATAATAAAATAACCAAAAACCAAAAGGTTTTCATGGTTATTTCACATGGTATCTACCAAATCTTAATATTTTATATTAATTTATATCACCATGGGAAAAAATAAGAAAATAATTCCTTTTCTCTTTTGGAAGTGAGTCGTACTCTTAATGTAATGATTTGAAAAACATAAAATATAATAATGGTTTCGGAGGATTGCTATAGGATTTTTGAAATAAAAAAATAAGAGTAAATCCTATTATATTAAATGGAAAACATATATGTTGTCCTTTATTCCTCATATAATATTTATTTAATAACTTTTGGTTTATTATGATTTCATGATACACATAATATTTTTATACAGTATTTAATTTTTACCTGAAAGTTTTACTACATTAGTAAATATTAAATATTCAATATTAGGTAATTTCAACATCATAACTTTAAAAATATTATTCTTTTTACCTAAATAATTTTATAAAAATTATAAATTTCACCTTTAAATTAATAATCATATTTTTTTTGATAAATGATATGTTTTTTTATAATTACATCTTTTTGAACACATATTAAAATTATATTTCACTTCTTAAAACTTAAATGATCATTTATGTTTAATAAAAATTATTTAATAAAAATATTTTGTTAAATTTTTCTTTATTTCAAAAATCAATTAATTAATCAATATAAATTCCTTATTTTAATTTGAATATGAACCAAAAATACTATGTCTATTATATTATCTTCGAATCATTTAATATGTAAAAATATTTGGATGAAAATATTTTCATTATTCTATGAAAATTAAAGTAAATACTCATATAACATGGTTCTTGATACACATACCATTAATAAAATAGAAAAATCCTTAAAGTAAAGGTGCACAACTGTGAGACATTTATAGGGTTGATCAAGAAAAATGGATTGGGTCATGATCTTGATGATCTTAGAATTGTCTCATAATTGGTTTCTCTAATGCTTAATTTATTGTCTTTCATCTTGCGATTGGTCAAGGGAAAATCACATAGATTCTATCTCCCTTAAGAGCTATTATAAATGGGATTCATAGGGAACAATCCTACTAGTTGAGGTCATCACTACCTTTTACATTATCAATTGTATTTATTAAAACCCTATATTTATACAAATCATGTGATAACTATTCAATGACTATATTATCAATGGTAATGATTATTAATAGTGATTTAACCCAGATATGATAAGACCAAAGCAGTATATGTGTTTTATATAACCATAATACATAATAAAACATTAATATAAATAAAAAGGGTCATTATATTTAAAATTATTAGGGTCATTACAAATACAAATAATCTATTAGGAGAAACATAACTGGTAAACTACGACCCATTACCCATGGCATTTTAGTGTTATATCAGGCTCACCCATCATCATGAGATATTTCAAGATCACCCATAATAACAAACTATATCAGACTAAATTATTATCATAAATAATAAACATAAACCATGAAATATTTATAACTTTTCACTACAACATCAATCACCATTGGTGGTGATCTTTTAGCGGTGGGTTTATAAACTGACTCTAAAACCCCAATATTTTTTTTATAACGGCAACAATGCCCCTCCCCCACCCAAACACGACTCCCTTCTCCCCCATCCCCCACGATTCCATCATCAACCCCGACCCGAACCCTATATCAGCTCCACATGTGTCACCGTTGACCTCGCCACCCATAAGTGCTCCCCACTGCTCATCAGCGCACCTCCCTACCAATTGAATCCAACCCTCTATATCCATAGCTCATCTTCCAGATTTGGTTTCAAAAGATCTAATTATACATGAAAATAATTTCAAATTTCTTTTAACAACTTCATATCATACTCATCACCAGCACTCACCAAACAAGACATATGCGTTTATTCAAGAAAATAACTAGTAGTAATGTGAATTGGATTTAACCCATTATTTTAATTTAATATTTGATGTTTTAGAATATTAGAATGTTAATAACGTATAAAATTTTATTATATATTATTCATTTTGGCACTAACTATGATTTACTTTTAAAATTAAATCTTTCCCCTGACATTAATGATTATTTTATAGGAGTAAGTGGATGGTTGTGTGTTCTATTCAAAAATGGAGAGAAAAATTTCATTTTATCGTTTTTTTATATTTTCTATAATTATGTTTTGATCTATGACTGTATGAAATTTTCATGATTTGTGGAAACATTTATATTTTTAGAGAGATAATTTCTAACATAGAGAGGGTTGTGTATGGAGTGACACCCAAAAAGAACATGGAAAAAAACTAATAATTCTTTAGATACCTTATATGGTCACCCAATATGAGAAAAGAAGTGGTAAAATTTCACATCAATGAGTGGTAAATATAATTCATCTAGTTGTGTCTAGATAGGTATCCCTATATTGACTATGCACTTAAATAAAATGGTCATGGACTATGTTGAGATGGAATTAAAAATAACTGGTGGTGGATGGTCAATAAATATAGTTTATAAATGAGATGATTAATGTTTTTTAGAAGCAGTCTCGCTCACTATAAGTTTTTTCCACTTCCAGTGAAGCTAACTTCTAATTTTTCAACTTAGATAAGGTAATCTATAATAATAATTGACCATCTATTACACATTCAAACATTCTCACATTTCCACCCTATAATATTTGGTTTAACACTTAATAAATTACACTTGTAATTTTATCCCATTCCAATAGAGATTACCTGGTACATACAAGTATTCTGCTGCATAGAATAGATGTAGTGTTTATTCCACGACTACAAATGATACATGTATTATATATAGAAATGATAAAACACATTCTATATTCCATTACAAATAATATTATGTTGAATTATAATGGTAATTATTAAAGTAAAAACATTAATGTATCATAGGATATATGATAATGAAAACTATATAATCATACACCTTTTAGTTTTTTATGATAATAAATGGTTATTATAAACACAATATCATCACTCATGAACTTAAATTTTTTTTATAACATGATATAAAACTAAGAACATAAAAATAAAATAAAATTATCAATCTTAGGATGTTAAAATAATCATGGATGACTAATATAGTAGTTAATGACCTTAAAACCGTGTGTGAAAAATAGTTTGGACTAGTCCATTTTGACAAGAGTGTTGTGGAACCCTATGTGATTTTTTTCAAGGTGGGGTGGGGAATCAATGTTATTTCCAAATTTATTTTTTCATTACATTAAATATTTACCCCTCACCAATCATCAAATATTATTCTTGTGTGAGTCATGTCATGATTAATATATCACTTTTTTGTCATTGACATTGAATTTCAAACACAAATATGGACCTTAATGCACATAAAAACATAATGTTTTATTTACATGTTTCACATGAACTAGGATTAATCTAAATTTAACACACATGATGAAGTTTCAATATAAAAAAATTCCCTGTCAAATAATTATAATATTAGATATAAATATTTTATTTGTGGACACTACATTCCACAAAAAACTTCCTTTATAATTTTTTTGTTTTGGATCAATGGTTAACCAAGTGAAACACTATTTGCTTCAATCTATACACACTACTTCAAGGAAAAAAATTTTGTTTTTACAATTGTATTTATCTTCCAGATTAGTATAGAAAGCCAAATTTTGTTCTTATTTAAACCCAGGTTTAATGTGATGTTGATCTTGATGTTTTTGTGCACTTCATCTTCAAGACTAGATGATATCATATTCTAGATGAGAAAGTCAGTCAATTTAACTCCACATAATGAAAACAACAACAATATATTACTCCATATAAAGAATAATTATATCAATATAATTATCCTATTATGCTCTATTTTAATCATAATCAACTAGATTAATCGTTGTTACTCTATAAACAAAAACACTTTATCCTCAAACACCACATTATGGAACATTAATGTTGGTTGAATCTTACATTATTTTCAATATTGATTGTTGTGTCATGTTCTTACATTTATAAGTTCCCATTATGGTATAGATTCGTGTGGTTTAAAAAATGGTTATCTATGATCAAGAACTTAATTTACCTCCCAATTGTAGAAGATTTGGTAGCATGATTTTTTTAATTATTTTTTCTATGTAGTACTTTTCATCCTCAGATGGAAGGTCAGATAGAGAGAATGATACAAATTATAATGGTTTTATTGAAGATGTTTATTCTTGATTGTATAAGTTATACTATGAATCATTTTACTTTGGTTGAGTTTTACTATGATAATAACTATTGATTAGCCATTGGTAAAACTGAATTTAATGAATCATATTAGTGTTCTTACATATCTCTATTATGTGGGAATGAGTTTAGAGATTTGATAAATCTTAGACCAAATTTTTTTAATAGAATGTTTGAGAAGGCGTAGTTGTTCTATGAGCGAATAAAATATGCTCAAGAACATCATGTGATGGAATTGAGTATATATTTGTTTAAGTGAAATGGGTTTGAACCAGTGAACAATAATTGATTTCTCTTTTTAGGATTTTTTACAAAATAATCCCAATTTACCTATTAGAGTGAGAAAAATCATTTCTTAACTCACTGACACTATGGAAACAAAATAGAAAAATACACTTGATATATATGTTTCACAACAAAAATTGATAATTTAACCCATGGTATGATCCAGAATCACCTAAGATTATATGATCCACTGGAATCACAATGATGGATGTAATGGGAAGGTATTTCATTAACTTATATTATAACATTAAAAAAAATTCATCACCCAAAATATATCATTATTGTATTCATTAACATGCTGAGACAGTCCACGAGAGGACCAAGAGAAACAAAAAAGACAACCCAACCTCTATATTTCATATAAGACATAAATTTTTCATATCCTTGTTATTACACTTATACCTACCCACCAATGGGTCAAATACTCATTGTATACTTACCTATATACTTAAATAATGTTCCACTTTAAGGTAAGATTTCATTTCCATTTCATATTCCTAACTTCTATTCAATTATCATAAGATTTATCAAGCCCATACTATAGTGATATCAATGTTATGGCATCATTAGTTTTTTCATCTGTTTTGGTGGAGAAGAACATTCAAAACAACTACAAGGACAAGATCCTTATTCTCATCTTCTTTTATGGATCTTTTTAATTTGAATGCTTTGGTTTTCTGGTGGGTGATTTACCATATGTATTTATATAGGAATACCTCATCTAACATATTTATATATTTCTTCTACTAGTATATATGAATCTATTTCCCTATTTAGTAGTAACTATGTGGTTTAATTTTCTTTAATATTGTGTAGTTATATTGTGATATAAATTGATAAAATTTGGATCACATTACTAAGGAACACACCTATGTATGTTAAGGGTTTCAATGGGTTTTTAGATTTTTCAATTTCTAATCAATCCGTTGATGGGAGAATAAGATTTACATGTCCTAAATGTAAATTTAGGATATGGATGAAGAGAAATGATGTTTATGATCATTTAATACTAAAGAAATTCCTTGATCAATATTTTTGTTGGATTTGGCATGGAGAATCAAATATTACTGAAAGGATGATCACTGATGTTAATCCATATAATGAGCTCCCAGCTTGATCAAAAATGGAAAATGAAATCCAAAACCTCATAAATGATGCATTCGACACTACAAGAAACCACTATCAACATCAAAACATAACAGAACAACCAGACATGGGTGCTAAAAATTGCAACATGAGAAGTGATGTTTTTGAGACTGTAACACAACCAAATCAAGATTGTAACATATCCTTGGATCGTCTACATGATTTTGTGGAGAAACAATGTAAGAAAAAACTTCACCAAGGAAAATATGTTTCATGATTTAGTTGAAGATAGAAATCTAGAGTTATATACAGGATGTTTGAAATATTCAAATATTTCTTTTCCACTGTAGTTGTACCATATCAAATGTCTATATAGAATTACAAATTAAGAAATGTCCATGATGTTGGAATTGTTGTTTGATACATTTCCGGAAGCAAAAATCCCTGAGTCTTTTTATGATATGAAAAAATTATGTTTACTGTCTTGTTCTGAATTATAAAAAAATACATGCGTGTCCCAATGGTTGTTTTCTTCGTTGGTGAGATGATTCAAGTAGACAAAATTGAAAAAAAAAATTCTTCTTCAAGATGGTAGTCAATGATTTATGTTGGAATTCAGAATCAATATACTTTCATGAAGAAAAAGAAATATAACACACTTGCAAAGGTTTTGCATTACTTTACTTTAAAGCCTTGATTGTAATGATTATTCAAGTCATTAAAAACCACCAAACACATGAAGTGGCATTCTGTTGTTAATAATAATAATGGGTTAATAAGACATCCACGAGATTCACAATCATTAAAGACATTTGATTCATTATATTTTGATTTCTTAGCTGATGTTAGGAATTCTTAATTGGGATTGGCTGCTGATGGATTCAACCCATTTGGAACATTGAGTACCAATTATACCATTTTTATAGTTGTTTTGATCCCTTAAAATTTTCCACCATAGATGTATATGCAGTACACATATTTTATCATTTCGATGATTATTCCTAGAAAACAAATGATGGGAAATGATATAGATGTATAGTTGAAGCCTTTTATTGAAGAATAACAAAAGTTATGTTGCAATAGTATTGAGACATTTGATTCTTTTTCTCAAACAACGTTCAAAATTCATGCTGCATTAATGTGGACCATTGTAACTTCCCTGGGCATGAAAATTTATCTGGTTATAACATTTACATGGGTTTGTATTTTATTATTTATAACATTAGTTTTGATTCCAAATGGCTACCTCACAATAGAAAATGGTGCTTCTTGTTCCATCAAATATTTCTTGATGCATCTCATAGATTTCGGCTGAACAGATTGAAATTTAACGATTTCATTGATCATAGACCACCTCCAAATTTGTTAGTTCGTTTTGAAATATTGAGACAACATGAAAATGTTGAAACAGAATTTCATAAGGTTCATCATTTTAATGATATCAGGAAACAGGTTCGATGTGCATCGTCAAGTGAAATTATAACACAATAATGGAAGAAAAAAGAATATTTTTTTAACTTCCATATTGGGAATTTAATTTTTTGTGGAATAATCATGATGTGATGCATGTTGAGTAGAATATATATGACAATTTTATTTTCACATTGCTTAATAAGAATGGAATGTTGAAGGATCATCTCAATTCTCGCAAATATTTACAAGTAATGAACATAAAACGTGATCTCTTTCTAGGTGAGGATGAAAAGTTTGCTCGGTGAATTTTTGTTAATGAAAATTTGGGATAAAGATATATTCCTTATATTTTTAAATAATGTTAAGGTATATGATGGGTATTTAAGTAACATCTCAAGGTGTGATGAGTTGAAGAATCTGAAGCTTCATGGATCGAAAAGTCACAATTCACATATTTTGTTACAATAGTTACAACCATTGGCATTATGTACATTATTACCTGAAAAACCTACTGCTGTCGCACTCTAATTCTGCACATTTTTCCAACAACTGTGTGTGAAATATCTACATCCATTTTGTCTTGACAACCTCCAAGAGAGGTTTTTATTGACCCTTTTTTCAATGGATATGATCTTTCCTCTATCATTTTTTTATGTCATGATGCATTTAACTGTGCATTTAGATGAGGAACCTAAATTAGGAGGCCTCGTTCATTATCATTGGTTGTATCGAGTTGAGAGGTAATTTATTTATAGGTTTTTCAGTTATGTTAACAATTGTTTTCACTTAATTAAATGCATAATTATGTGTATTTTATTTCACACATATCTTGGGCATTTGAAATCGTACTTGAGAAATAAAGCTCAACCATAATGCTCTATTGCAGATGGCTTTTTGGATGACGAGTATCTTAACTTTTCTTCTAAATACTTGGATGTTATTGAGACTATATTTAATTTCTTTTTACGTGTTGATGACACATTGAATCAATCTCAAATACAATATAAATCAAACATATTTCATGCTATTGGCCGATTAGTTGGGGGGACCTCAAATGTGACACTAATAGAATTGGAATTATTACAGGCACAAAGATATGTGCAGATTAATAGTGAAAATATAGATCCATTTATTGAAGAGTTGAGGATACAAAAAAATAGATGAATGAGAGGATGAACATGAAATGTGAACGATATAATAGAAGTTGTTAATAAAGAGTTTGTAGAATTGTTTGCACGATGTGTAAGTTCATAAATATTGAAATATATAAGAATATTAGTTTAACACATATATTTTGTAAATATAATAAATTATGTTTCATTTTTTAGATCATGCATACTAATACTCGAGTAGAGTTTTCATAAGATTTGAAGTTTCTTTCTTGAGGTCCTCTAAAACAAGTTATAAAGTTTGACTCTTACAACGTGAATGGCATTAGATTTCGTACAGTCAATCGAGAAAGGGGTTTGAAAACACAGATTTGTGGTATATTTACATTTTTTGAAGTTAGATATTATTAAAAGATGACTGATATTATTTAATTAAACTACCACATGCATTTTACAACTATTTTATTCAAATAAACTTGGGTTGATATTATAAGAGGTGTTAAAAGGGATTTTTGCAATTTACCTCTGTGAACTTCTCTTGATTGATAGATGTTGGTGATCCTGAACTGCATGATCCATATATCTTATCATCACAAGAAAAAATGGTATATTATGTGAATGTTGTTTTGGGTGAAAGGTGGAGTGTAGTTTCTCACATAATACAAAGATATTTGTATGATATGGGTGATGAAGTGGAATGTTTGACCTCTGAAATTGAATAACTTCAACAATAAGAAGCAAAATTATTTGTCCATCTTGATATTGAAAATATTAGTCTAGCAACGATGAATGAAGTCGATGATGTAATACAGTAGGAAATCGACATTATTGAAGGGGAAAATGATTTTATGTATAGTTATTTATTCATTTAGTAAACACTTATTACATTTGAGCAATAATTCATTATCATTATTATGTATATTTGGTTTGTTAGTACTGGGAATCTATTATCATTTAAAAAAAATCTGTATATCCTTTTTGAAATATATGTTCTAAACTAAATTTTATTTTATTAAATGATTGGAATGTTATGGAGGAAGTGATACATTGTTTCATCCACTACCACAAGAGATGACAATCAATCAGTCTCCCTACCTACGTCATCTGAGCCACCAGCTGCCTTCCCCCTACATCATCTCCCCTACAGAATCTCTTACATGCTCTGTGAGCATCCCTTTAGAAGCTGAGTCATCAACTCCCCCTTGAGCAGCCTCAGCAGCAGGGCGGCGACGTGCCACTTCAAGTTCATCACGAGCATACTGGAGGGTCACTATTATGGTTACAAATTTTAATATAAGTAAATTTGTTGAACATTTTTATACTAATTTATTTTTCATTAATGTTGAAAAAATACAACTTTTGTGAAAAATATAAAAAGTTCAGATGTGTCGAATATTAATGGAGAGAAAATAGTTATCCCATTTGACTCATATGGGGTCCCTACGGATGACACCGTGGGATTACATGGCCAATTCTAGGCCATCTGGAAGCGGAGCCCATTTCCATTCCTATTTGTAATGATTATTTGAGACATATGCCTCCAAGTTGGATAAATGAAGTTTTTGATTCCCAAATAAATGAAATTTTAATACATTATGGTGTAATTGAATTTTGATGTTATTAATATGTTCAATATGAATGTTTTTATACATATGTTTTTCAAATTACAGTTTCTTATGTGATAGCATGAAAGTGGATGTTGAAATGTCTTGGTAAGAAATTTAAAGACCTAAAATGGACAGTTTGGAGAGATATCAATGATACATTGTTGACCATCCAACAAATGTATGAGAAGCTACCCAATGGGGTACCAATGAGTAGTGGAAAGTTTTTGTTGATAAATATCATGATGAAAAGCAGATGGTATTTAAATAAATATTTTTATATTGACCTCATTTAAAATTTATACATGTATATGAAGATGAAATGACATTGAATGCATTACTATTAAAGTTCATTTTAGTTATTTCAGGATCTCTCAAGAAAGAATGCATTAAGACAGGCTAAGCATGTCATCACTCACACTGCGGGTTCAAAAATATTTTCTAGAACCCGATCGACTCTGGTAATGTTTTCATTATTTTAAATATTTATAAGACAATATTATCTATTCAATATATAAAACTATTGATTTATCATTTTAATGCAGTCACATAGTTTAGGGCACGAAGTATCTCGAACTGAAGTGTGGTTGGATGTTCACAAATAATCTGATGGAAGTTTTGTTAATGAGCCTGCCAAAGAAGATGGGGTATGAACTCATATATTCATTATAATAACTTATTATTAGTTTTAAATATGTTAATATATATTGATATTTTATTTATATAAAATATTAAAGATATATGGGTTTCCAATCCTGGGCAGTCCTACTCAGTCTCCCAAGATGACCGGGTTGCTAAATTCCTTGGAAATGCGCATCATGTTAGAGTGTGTGAGATGGATTTGGGACCCATACCATCTAAGGTCTCTGGGAGGAAATTGGGGATTTCATCAGCATCTACTCCTAGTTGTAGTCAGTCTATACCTAGAGATGCTCAGAGAGAGATTTTTCCCTACGAAACACAGTTCATGACCAGGGGGATCAGATATCTTCTTTGCCGAAAGCGTTTACTGATATATATCAATAGATGAGCAGATATCCACCCCAGTGGTATTTCATCAACTGGTAGTGAGTAGGTAAATCCCCAAAATTCAAAATCATTTAGTTTTCAATATTTTATTGTTTTTAGGTTTAAATATAAATATGCATCACTATTTAATTTTCAATTTAATGTTCTTACAAGAGGTAGCAGGAAGTGGAGATGGAGGTGGAGAGGGTGATGATATATGTTCATCATCAGACATTGATTTGTTGTATTGCTGATATGTGGACAAATATTGAGATTTAGTTTGTATATGTATCAGTTTTGGCACATATTTGCCTCTAATGATTTTCAATACCTAACATTTTCTTGATTTTTCATGTTTCCTTTTATGTATTTTATTTATTTCTAATGTCTCCTTTTTTGTCTTGATTTCTCAAGTGTGTTATGCACCATATATATCTACTCTTTATTGTGATGATTTATTTTTTACGATTCAATTTTCCTAAATTCATTTTTTATTATAATAATTTATCCTACATTTTCTAGCCCAATTCATTTACCACTACATTTTCATTTATATGAAGTAATTTTTAGTTATGCTCATGTATCAATCCCTAGGGATGAGAATGTGTGTATCGCTAACATTTTTATGATAGATCACCCTTTATAGTGGAATAATACTAGGGTCCAAAATTTCAAAAAATTGTATGAATCTATATATAATGATATGAGATTATGAGAAATTTTTCCACACTGTCTGAAATGATGTTTTCCCACCATTTCCAATGTGGACTCCAAGAATAGTCAAGAAGTGTGAATGGAAGTGTCAATTATCTCAGTAGGAATGACATGCCGACAGGAAAATCCCAGTAGATTCTGTATAACCCCTAGAATTTTTTTAAATATACTACATGATCATTTACTTACCATTTATAACATCAAAAACCCAATCAAAAATAATTTATTATAAAAATCCATAGTCCTTGATAGAATATATCGACCCCCTTCATGAGACACTCTTCCCATTGAATGAATGTGCCTGATCACTTCTATTATATTCTGCACATCAAAATAACTTTGATTCATAATGGGAGTTACGATATATTAGGAGCCATATTCTATTACTTCTAGGAAAACCACACTAAAGTCTCTTTTTCCAATGAAATAAAATGAGTGAAACAAATATGACACTTGAACATGATCCATCACTCTTAAAAAATTAGGAACCCTTATCTATGGGAGAGATGATTTTACCTTTTTTCTATCTTTAGTGTCATGTATAATAATTCCACATGGAATAACCCAATCAAGAAATGATTTTACCTAATTGTTGTGTTATGTTTTATTTATAATAATTCCACCCGGAACGCTAGAAAAATTTAATCCCAATGAAATATTACCACATCATTATTCCCATGATAACAGGTCTACCCCCAACATACTACACACCACATCTTTGGAGTAACTATGGAATAAATAAATAACCATTCAATAATGTTCCTAAAGGACTGTAGAAGGATTTAAATTTATCAACTCATAGATAGAATATAAATCTAAATAGTTACTATATATATAGTAGTAATATAAATATTATATATATATTTCATCGACCTATATTGTGAAGGTATGTGAAGATTTATGTATCCATATAAATATAACAATACTAATGAGTACATCATGGAATAACTCTGACATCCCTAACCAATCTAACGAGTCTATGTGCTCATGTAATTGGGTACATGCCTTGTATCCCAATAGAGTGAGAGACGCCATGAAAAAACACTTGGGATTTTGAGTGTGCCATCAGGTCAAAATTATAGTCATTGAATGTGGTGATCCAATCACAATACTTATATACTAAAATTTTTGTGATACACCATGATCAACACTTGATGTTAGGAATTGTGATATCACCTTTCTCAACAATCTCATACCATCATACTACAACCTCCCTAAAAACATATATTAAATATAACTAACAAGGGAAATTACATCTGATCCATATCTTCTATCTACACCATATACATAATAAAGGCATAATAATTTGTGTCAAAATATATTAGGAATAACCTCTTATTCATGTCTTTATACATGTTCAATTCCCATTTTAAAAATTACAGTTTATATGAAGCATTTTATAAAGAATAAATCAATAGCATGACTTTATAATTACTTGGGATCATTCCATTTGAAAATAATTGATTTATTTTATGAAAGGAAACCCATCATTAATTTTTAATTTCACAGTTTCAATTACATTTAACTCATTAAATTCATTAAAACATAGGAAACCCATATATACTCTCAATGGATTCACTCATATGGAGACATGTTAATCTAGGAAATTTCCCAATTTAGAAATTAAAACTATAAGTTGTCCAAACACCTAACGGGATGCCTTGGGTTCTATCAAATAATCATATATAAAGGGATATTACATTCTTTAACAATTCCATAAGATATGTGGGAGTACCAACATTTGAAAAAAAAATCATATTGTCCCATTTCACCAATATCACCCTATGGGAGACCAGTTAAGTTTCACACAACATGTTAACATCCAATCAAGGATCAACTAGTACATATGAGTCTACAACGGTCAATTTTAAATACATAAATTCACCACAACATTTTATTGGATACTAGGATTATTCCATTTGATATGGTTATTTGCATCCCTTTACTCACTGAACGATGAATTTGGTTGGGCTTAATTAAGAATGTTTTTTCATATTGATAGCAGTATGTATTCTATTGATTTTTTGGTATTCTGGGAATTTTTTAGGGCACTGGTACAAGGGCTCTAAAAATTCGTTCTTTTTTCCTAAATATGCTCTTTGTCGGCAGTTTAAACCGATGAAAACTGTAAGATTTATATTTACCAGTGGTTTTAACCGACTCTAAATGTCATCATTTTTTCAATTAGCAGTTGTTTTAACCACGGTTACCATCTTTAATTTAGCGGATTTTTAACTGCCGCTATAGTGTCCTATCATCCACGCATTATTATGGCGGTTACATTGTTTGTCATGGTGGTTCATATAATCATAAAAAAATTAATCCCCTACTCATAAAAACCATTATGAGAAACAATATAACTGCCACTAAAATTTAGAAACTACAATGGTTCCCATAAACCACTGCTAAATAGCTTTAACCACCACAAATAGTTTCTCGGCACACAATTTAGTTGTAGTTTTTGTAATCTGCCGTATAAGCATATTATGGTGGTTTAAACCACCGCCAAAGCCAAAAAACCACTGTGAAATTGAAATTCTCCTATATTGTATGAAATATATAATTTTCATCATCATACTTATAAATATATTTCATACATTAATAATAAAAATATTTATGGACACTGAAATACCATTTTAGTTAAAACCATTTTCTAAAATAGATGAAATAAAGGGAATGTAGTTTTTTTACATAAGGAAAACATAAATGATTTTAAAGGAATCCAAACATAAAATAATAGTTATAATAAAGAAAAAACATATTGATGTAGTATAGGATAAATATAATATTCCATTTTTTCATTTTGTAACATTTTGTATACGTAAAAATATTCCTTTTTAAAGCCTTTGAAATAAAGAAAAAAGTGATATGAAATGTCCACTATATTTCATTTATTTTGATATATATATATATTAATATGTAAAATACTTTTTATTAATATAGGCATAGAATAAAAATATTATGAATATAAATCTTGAAAACATTTAAAATGTGGTTTTAAAGGAAAAGTCTCCCTTACCGAATGTCTAACTCATCACAAACAAATTTTATATTCAATAATAAATTTTTTATGTTAATTACTAAAATTTTTAAGAATATTTTTCATTATTATTATTATTTTTATAATATTAATTACAACGTTATATAAAATTATATAATCACATATGTTTACGTCATATGTATTGATGATTTTTGACTAATATGTTCAAAATGAATTTGCTGAGTCGACTATGGTCAAAGATTTAATTATTAAATCATATCAATAATTTTAATAATAAATCAATTATAATTTTTATAATCAACCACGAAATGTGGTTATGATAATTGAATTACATTTCTATAATTAAAATGGTGGGTTGTATACTCATAAGAAACATTTTCATTTTTAAAATAGAAAAATGTAAAGAAGGTAGGTTACATTTTAACAATAAATACTGATTATTACATCATAAATATAATATTATATCTTCATATACACTAATATACAAAAATCATGTGATGTGATGATCAAAACCGAATCACATCACTATATGTATTTGGAAATTTTCATGTGCCCATGAACTACAGTATCATTGTTCAGTGGATAGAAAGGTAAAAAATAGAATATATATTATATTTATAGAATGAAAATAATTTCATGAATATATTTTTTATATATTAATTCCATCATTATAACCATTCTTGATATACAATTATGGAATATTAATTACACATGTTAACGAGGAAGTATTCAACTTTACACATGAATAACAATTTCATTTCCCATTTGATGAATAAAGGGGATAATATTGTTTATTACATTAACAATAAAACATATCTATATATTTGAGATACCAATTTTTTTATTTCTTTAAATATTAATTTCAATTAAAAGAGATAGAAAAATAAAAAAATAAAAAAAATCGATTTGGAAGTATTCATATTCTTTGAAAAAACTCTTAGGTTTATACCTAAATCCTTCTTACTATGTTTGTTTCATTAATATAGTCCATCTAGGATATAGGTAGGGATGTATGGAATGGTTTTTTTTGTTATATTCTAGTATTAATTGAACTTGTAGTGTAGAGAGGAGCAGATATAGGTTCCCTTTTATTTTTTGGGGAGAGGACAAACATGTTTTTTTAAATATTAAAATAAATTAACTTCTTACTCATGATAAATGGATCCAAAATTGACAATTCTGAATTATAATATGATATGGGGTCTAAATATGTCTACTCAATACTCTTTTTTTTAAAAAAAATAGGTCATTTTAATACATTTATCATTAGTTAAACCCCGATGAATCTTTTTTAAACTTCTATATGGTAACATATTTTATACTTTTTGTCAATTGTTATAACCTGAATTTTAGTTTAATATATTCACTACTATTAATTATGATTATTCAAAATATTTTATCGATTTTATCAAATTATAATTCCAAAATTTAAAAATTATTACTTAATATATAACCATATATTTCATTATAACACAATTTGGTTAAAAATAAATTGTTTTTATTTATATGGAAAAATTTTGTAATATTATAATAATGAAGATAAATGTACTAAATTTAAATAATTAATATTTATAAGATGTTAAAAGGATTTATCTTAAATTTTCCTAGACTTTTAAATTCTTTCAGCCTTTTTTAAAATAAATCCTTGCAATATTATTCTCTACATAAACATGTGGGGACCTTTTTCCTTTAGATAATTTCATAATTCCTAGGTTTCTTATTTAATCATATAGTCCTACCAAAAAATAATAAACTAAAATGTAAATTTATTCTGAAACACATGATCTATATAGTTATTAATCTATACTATATATACGTCATATAAAAGTTTTTCTCCCAACTATACTAGTTCATGAATCAAAAAATGTGATGCATCTGGTATATATTTTATTAATAAAAATTCATCAAATAAAACTTGTACCAAATAAATACCCAATTTTAAGGTCACTCTATAATAAAATAGTCCAATATTCTATAGAATTATATTCTTTTAAACATGAATATTGGATTGAATTTTTATTTAAAAAAACACTTTTCTATAGATTTACATTAATAAATTTAGATTGGAAACCAAAAATGTGTGATATTTACTCCAGTTATATGAAAGAAATTTCTACCTTTGACAATCCATAGTCATTTGTTTTTGAATCATTATCATCTTCTCAACCATTTATTCATCCATTTATGTCCCAAAATAGTTCTAATATTAAGAATAAACCCTTTTATATACATATAATGTTTCAAAAGGTGGCATATATATACTGTAAAAAATTATTTTTATAAGAAAACCAAACAAAATTTAAAACATGATCCTAAATTCCCTTATAATCTAATAATCAATATTGATGTATATACTCCAATTTATAAAACATTTTATATGGATTTCCATCAAACTGGTGTTGAATAGATGTTCAGAAATTTAATTTAGTAACCAATTATATCAAAATTCATTTATGGGAATGGGAGTTGAATCGGGGATCATGATATGATGTAATATAAAGTTTTACTACTTATAATCTAAGTATCTCTTCATTATAATGTATGTATTTTTGTTCCAAATACATATTATATCCAGTGGGAAGAAAATTATGATATTTGTTTAATCATATAAAAATTCCCTAAATCTCTTTATTACCTTGAGATATATTTGGAAATCCCATTATGAAATCCCTGGATATATTCTCCCAATTTTAATTTGGTAATAGAAAATGGTGAATAATCCACCTCAGTAATTGTGTATCACCTTTAATATGTTCACAAGTAAAATATTTCCATGTAATATTCAAAATATCATTCTCCATTCCTTCCAACATGAAATGTTCTTGAAGTTCTCTATTTATTTTCATCCTTCCATGAAAAACTAAAAATGGATATATATGAGAATCACTCAATTGTTCATTCATTATATGGGGTAACATGAAACATATAAACTTTTTCCAAATATCAAAACAAATTATTTTCAATATTTAATTTAGGAATTCCCTTTCTTATCCAATTATACCATTTCTTGTAAAACACAATCTTTATTCTAAACATGGTTAATCTTTTCTGACAACAAAAATTTTACTAAAAACTACACCAAAATAGAGGGATTTACCCCATGTATAATTTCTAATCCATCATTCATCAAGTCATTAAAAAAATTATCATGTTCTAAAAGAAATATTGTTAATTATTTATTGTCTTTGTGACTCAAATAATCATCTATCATGCTTACCATTCCAATATGGTAATTAATTGTGTAGTTGTAATCTTTTATCAATTATAAATGTCTCCCCTATCTCATGTTAAGCTCTTTCTTAGTTAATATATTATTAAAACTATTAATATTAGAATATATTTTACACTTTAATCTATATAAATGATGTCACCAAATTGTTTAAGAAAACACAGCAACTTATAATTTAATGTCACGTGAAGGATAATGTTTTTCATCAATTTATAATTAATGTGATAAAAAATAGACTACCTGATAATTATGTATTAAAATAAACAAAATCCCTTAATTTATGAATCACTATAAAAGAAAAATTAACCATTTTATATGGAACTGATAAAACTAGAGCATTCTAAAAAATAATTTCTAATTCAAGGAATCTTTAATCGCATTCCCTGATCTATAAAATCTTAACTAGTATTCATGTTAAAATGATCATGGTGATAAATAACCAAGGAAATTTTGATAAAACATACATTAATGGAGAATTAATCCAAGAAAACTCTGAATCTTAGTATAATCTATAGGTAATTTTTTTTAATAATCACTTTATTTTTATCAAGAAATATTGTTTTTCCATTATTATTTATGTAATATACAATTAATGAAATATTTTCCCAAAAAATTCCTCATTTTATAAATATTAAATATTAAGTAATTTAATTAATATTTTAATGTATAATACTTATGTGTTTTTCATGATCCTCATCAATTTTATAATAATATAAAATATTAAAATCTCAAAACCATAAATTTATCCAAGTATTTATAGAAATATTTATTTATAATATAATAGAATATTTGAAGAGAATTTTCTACTCAAATATGATAACCAAAAACTCATACATCCCATACAAAATAGTAAAATATGAGTTTGGGATGACACCCACATTCACATTTAGCTGGTGGTTCACAGTCCTGAGAGAAAAAATTAAAATATACTGTTCCCCTTGAATTTTATCACACAAGTCATTTGTATGAGTCAAAGAATAAATATTAATATTTATTTTTTTATTAAATACACTAAAATTAATGAAAACCATTATAGATCCATATTTATTTTTTATAAATAAAATAGGAGAGCCTTATGGTGATGTTTTAGGATGAATAAAACATTTTTCAAGAAATATTTTTAAATATGTTTTGAATTACATATGTACTACTTGGTCTATTTGATATAGGGGTTTTGAAATTATATTATAATGAGAAACAAATTAAATAGAAAATTGAACATCTTGGCCAAGTATAATTCCGAGTAACTTATTAGAAAAACAACCAAATGTTATATTAATATCATCACCTAATTAATTTGAACAGTTCCCTGACATCCAAAAATATTAGAAATATAATATTTATTTCTATATTTATAAACTTTCTTAGATTCATGGTATGTTATAAAATGTTTGAATTAATTATAATTTAAAAAATGAATCATTTTTGGAAAATGTATTCATTTTTTCTAAAATCTATGTTAGCATGATAAACTGAAATCTAATCCATACCCAGAATAACAAGAAATTCAAAAATGGGTAAGATAGTAAGTTTTTTTTGGTAAATATATTGAACATATGATAAATGTGAGATAATTTTAAATTATTATTACATAAATAGTTCCTCTTACCAAAATTTATGACAACATTACTTAAGGTGAAATTTTCATTTTACCATTAATTTTGAAAAAAATTAATGAATTTTTATTCCAAAACTCAAACAAGGTGTTACCATATTATCAATAGATAAGTAATTTTCATATTACCACTTCATTTGATGGACCACCATCTTTTGATGTTGTTCAAATGGATTTCACCACAACCTTCTTCATATAGTCTTGCTTCTTCTCATCACATGTTTCCCTCTTTAGAAACACATATATATAATGAACCAACTTGTTATATTTAAAACACCACACTACCTAATTATCAAAATATTCCTTACCAATATAATGTTATTTTTATTCTAGTCAAAATCCAAATTCTTTAACATACCTCTATAAAATATCATAGCTTGTTTAATAATAAATTACACAAGGGAAATTTTAACACACATATTAAAATTTTTAAAAAATATTTATTACCTTATGTTTCATATGATAGATTCATCCTATTTTATTTCAACCATTGGCGCATTTTATAATTATTTTTGAAAACCACATGATCATTTGAATACTAAATTTATACCTTCCCAATGTGTTAAATTTTTTTATAACATTTAAATTATCGATAGGAAAAACCTCTTCGATATTTGTCTTCAATCCTAAGTAAAACCAATTAATTTTCCATTTAATATCCTGAACACAATTTTTTTATGTTTCCAATTACGTGAAGTTTTCTCAATACATTTCCCCTGAATGAACCTCATAGTTTCTCAATTAAAAAAATAAATTTTATGTTGAAAAAAATTGGAATAATATTTCCCATTTAATATATTCTTGAACAAATTCCATTACTTGGTGTTAATCTATTGTCTTTCACTAGTAACCATAATTACATACCACCATTGATCAGTTTATACTTAAAATTTGAAAATATAAATAGATACATTTTAATGCTCTAAATAAACCATCAATTCAGTTATCATTTTTGATGATTTAATCAATCCACTATGTACCATTGAGTTGGAAGATCCACCAAAATATGGAATATGATGCCCAAAAAAATGCTCCACTATTAACATGTTCTTCTATGGTAGAACAAATTTTTTTCTAGTATATAACCACCACAATTTATAGCCATATTTATCTAATATATTCGTACAGAAAACTATATATCTCTATTTACAACCCTTATATGTTGCCGATTTGGAAGGGTATTATGTTGGGATTGCCTTCCTACATTAGATTATCTATTTCCTCTATCTAAAACCATTCTTAATTGAAATTGTTTTCATGAAGACACATTGTATAATAAAATGATACATAATGGTAACCATAAATTATATTCTCTTAATGATATTTTATTATATTATTTAAAACTACAAAATTATCTAAATCATTCCTTTGATACCAAATATAAATACATAGACCTAAAAAATATGTAAAATTTATTCTTTATATATGAATTTATGTTATTTCATACTAAGAAACCTATTAGGTTTATATATTTATATAATCATGTAATTTCCATTACATGAGTGTAAAATTCCTATTAATATATATTTTTTCTGTAATATAAATTTGGTAAGGTATATCATGTTTTATTTTCTTGACTTTTCTTCACTATTTTTATCTTCAACTCATCCACATCCCTTATCAAGCTTAAACACTCTGAAAACATTTGAAATATTGTGATAATACCAAAATATTCATTAAATTAAATATAAAATTAAATAAAGATGTTTTTTCCCTTGAATACTCAGAAATGTTTCCATTTTCAAAATACGAATTATTCTCAAATTGATCATTTTCGTAATGATAAATTACATTTTCTACCCTAGGATGTTCATAAAACATTTCATTAAAAATATTAATGATAAGATAAAACTTTATAATGTTTCTTTGAAATCTGTAAAAAATCATTAAACCTTTTTCCAAATGACATTCATTTTACAGGTAATATATATAAAGTCTTCCCTTTATGATAATGTTATTAGATTACATTGTGAAATAATAAGATTTTTTTCAAAACCTATAGTGGGAATTAATAAATAATGTATTTTTCATGGGTAATAATATAAATATAAATCACAATATCATACATTATAATGGAATAACATACCAAATAAATTCCAATAAACTCTTTAGTGACAACTAAATCATTAACTTCTCCCCCTTTAAAAATAAATTTGGAGAGATATATTTTTCTCACCCTTTATCATGAGATATATCAACATCACCCACTATTATTATCTATATTATGCTCACCCATGATCATAAATAATTTCAATGTACTATATTTTAATCATATAACATTTAAACAATCATTTTTATCATCATAATTGTAAAAATATTACTTTAACTAATAAGAAAAACATTTGAGGATTTTGAAATATCCATTATTATTAAATGTATTTTTGAAAATTCTAAAAATAATGGGATTTACGATTCTTCTGAATGAAATCATATCTTAATATTTCAATCGAACCCAATATCAATTAAATATTACTATGTAAGGAAAAAATATTTATTTCATATACTTTTTAAGGAACATTCATTTTTTTCTTTTTGTCAAAAGATTATGTATCATGTGGCTAAATTGATTCCATTAGAAATCTTTTGAATTAAATTAAAAAGTGGAAATATATTTAAAATATGATTAATTTAAATCTATATATATTTACCAATAAATTAATTTATTAATATTTACATGTAAAGAAAATATTTATAAAATCAATTATAAAAAAATTAAAAATGTGGGTTTTATTGTAAAGTGCCCCTTAAGATGACTCTGACTCATCACAAACATTCTTTTTCATAAAAAATAATATGGTTATGTAAATTATATAATTTATTATGGAAATTTTCAATTTTATTATTTAATTTTATTTTACATGTTTCCATTATATACAAATTTAATTGATCAATTTATTTAATGTAGGATGTTTTGAGGATATTCATCTCATATGTCCAAAATGAATTTTTTTAGTTTTTATAAAGAATAATGGATCATTATTACTTCTTATAAAGAATATTAATCATGATTAAAAATATTATTTTTATATATTAATTATAACATTAAAAACCACTTTAAATATATTGATTAAAAATTAGTTGTATTACAGAAATTCAGAGGGTAGTTCATACATACACATTGGTAATGTTTTCATTTATCAATGAGAATGATAGAATGAAAGTAATAATCACTATATATTTTAATAATTGTTATTATATAATATATATAATATTAATTTTTTAAATACACTTATTAATACCATTCTTGTGAAGTTGTGATGAAAAAATAATCACATTAATTCATAGAGGTTTTAATCCATACATATGTGTGAATAACATTATAATGTTTTAGTTGATGGAAAAGTAAAAATAAATGATATTATATATTTTAAAAAATATTAATGTAATTAATTTCATATTTTTATATTAAATTCATCATTATATCTATCAATGAGAGGCAATTATTTTAAACCACTAACATTATTTTGCGATACAATAGCCCGCCATAGAAATAAACAATTATTTTATTTCAAATTTGATGGAAGAAGGGGATCAATATATATTATTACATTATGATAATAAATACTATGTATATTTATGACTCTAGGGTTATTATTTCATCATGGTTAAATTTTATTTAAAAAATATATAAAATTAAATAAAACAAAATTTCTAGGTTTGTAACTATACAACTTCTTCTGAAAACCACTTTCGGATTATAATTAATGCCTTCTATGGTTGGTTTTTTTAGCATGAAATGGCCACTTGGGAATGTTTACTAAAGTAAATATGGTATTTTATGGGTTATTGGTCAATAATTAAATCTATTTATTTATTTATAAGAGATTATAGGTTGTTATCTTTTGTAATTAGGGGAGAGGACACACTGGGAATTTTTGAAAGGATTAAAATATATCATTGTCATACTGATGACAATTGAAACTAAAATGAACCATTTAAGAAGTATATATGAGGTTGTATAAAAATATGTAAATAAAATAGGATTTAGAAAAAGTATTTATTCCATTTTTACCCTTATTATCATTGTTTAACACCCTGATAAATTTGTATTAACATTAAGTGTGGTAACAAAAATTTCTTGTTTTTACTATTTATTATGACTAAAATTTAAGCTAGAAATATTAGATAATATTAAATACATTTATTCAAAATAGGGAATAAATTTTCATAAATTAATATTCTATAATTTTTAATTCAATTTTTTACATTAAACCATATAATGATTCAAAACAAAATTTAGTTAAAAAGAATTTTTTTTTCATTTGGGATAAAAATTATTTGATATTATCAAGAATAATATAAATGTCTAAAATAAAATTAATATATATCAATAATTCCTTAAATTTATTTACCTCAAAACATAATAGGTTGTTAAAAATGTATCCAGGTTATATCATTTATGTTCATGAAGAATAATCATAACATAATGAATGGGAATTGAGTTAACATAACCCCATACATCATCACTACATTTTTAATTGGAAACCCAATAAAGGTAAAAGTTAAGATATATTGAAAAATCTATTTTATTTCCTGAAAATTAATGATATATTAAATAGATAACCAATATATATTCTATAAAATGGGAAATAAGTGATGAATATGAATTATATCTCAATGAATATAAATTTAGATAAAAAAATCATTATGTTAATTTTAATATAAGAATCAAAAGAAAATAATTGGGTAAACATGAAATGGTCATTAAAATATCATTAATTTAATTATATTAAATTTATTTTATTATAATAGGTATTTATTACACAATATAAAATATGTTATGACACACAATATCGAACATGTCACATAGAATATAAAATAGAGGCAAAATCACCCTTGTTTATAATTTATTATACATGTTCACAAAGAATCCATAATAATGTAATTATTTTTATAAAAAATAATATTATGATTATTTTAGACCTATATTTCACTTTATATTGTCTATTTATTATAATTTTTCCCTTATTTATCAAATAGTTTTTTCTTTTGAAGTTCACATTAGGTTATTGGGTTGATTTCTCTTAAACATCCTCGATTTATTAACTATGAACAAATATGTTTAAAAAAACTTCATAATCAATATATTATAAATTTATATGTATATAAATATTATAAAATTAAAAAATTTATACAATTTGTAATGTTTTAAAAAAGTATCTCAAATTTAGATAGGCTTATTAATTTGTTTTTTTGGAGGATCAGTTTATTATGACTGTTGTTTTGTAATTACGACTTATATAATTCATAGTTCTATATTTAATGAGTATGAATATTTTCATAGATATCATATTTCATCAAAAAATATTTCCTAAAACAATACTTAGGATTTTTGTTAATGATGGAATTTAAAATTTACGGAGGTCATAGTCAACAAGTAAAAATAATTAATTGGTGCATTACTCAATTAATGGAATTATAATGACAAAATATTTTTAAATGGAAATTGTTTCATAAATAAATATGGGTTATATTATATTATATAAGTATTAAACATATAAAACACATAGCGAAACCATGAACATGTTATTTTATTAATGAAAATCATTACATTATTCAACTAAAACCCCAATTAAAAAGAAAAACATTACAATCCGACTAAAAATATAAAAAAATTATGAAATTAGAAAATATATATTTTCCCAATATTTTAGAATCATGTCCTATATCACCAAAACTATATAGTTTAAGTAAAATATCCATAAACTAATCAGAATATTAGAAAATGAACACATATAACTAGGGGGATATAGTGAAAATTGAGTGATAAAATAAAGTGGTATTTAAAAGTGGTATTGTGATAATTTTAATTGTAATGTGACCATTAAAATACTAACCTGACAATTTGGAAATATAACCTAACCACTAGAAAAATAATTTAACCTCAGAATAATAAAGTGTGACATAAATAATATAATACAAAAATAATTAATATCATGGTTAAAAAACACATAAAATATGGGGATATTTTTAATAAAATATATTTTAATGTATTTCCTAAAATCATAATTATTATTTTAATAATTAAAATTTTATATTTTATAAATTTATAAAGATAAAATTAATATTATTTCTTAATTCATCATGTCGAAATTTCCAAGGGTGATATTGTAGTAATTTTTTAAAAAACTTCAATTTTTAGTTAAATATTAAAATAATGATTTTCTCATAACTAATGTACCTTAATTTATGTCATTGGTGATTTAATAATGGCATATTAATTTATAAAAATTTTGGATCGTCAAAATATATTGATTTTCATAAATAATTCATTAAAATATTAGTAATTTGTTTCTTCAAACTTAAAAAGCATTTTCCAAAACCTAAGGTCGACAGTGTTCCCTTAAAATAAGCTTCTTACATATTGCCCACATTAACATTTAATAAACTATGTGAATTGGATTTATAAAGGGGTTTAATGTTGTAAAACCATTATTTTATATTGATATATTATTTATATTATCAAAAATTAATTATTACATGATTTACCTTTGATATAATATCTTATTTCATATGTTTTTACAAAACAACATCTCCCCATGTATAAATAACCCCTATCTCTCCCCTTGGAAAACACATCCTCCCTCGCATTACAATGAATGTTTTTCTCAAATCATCACCCACAAGATCCTTAGAAGACCTTCTGAAATTATTATGTAAACCAACTCTAAACATCAACGGATGTTTAGTGTCATATAAGAGAAGCTACACCCAGGAAAGAGTATGTTTCTATCAACTCTTCTCCCTTTTTATTCATTTCATTATTTTCCCAATTTCGTTAAATAAATCATAAAAAATTAATTAGAAATCAACTTAATATTTTATTAATAATGTAAAATTTCTGAATATATCATATTTATGAAAAATATATATTTCAATATTTGGTTTCCTACTCATTCTACAATGTCCCATCAAGGTTAGTTAATCATAAATGTGGATATTTCTAATCACATTATTATAAAAAACTTGTGGTTGGTAACAATAAGTTATTTATGATATATATATATTTATAAATTAGATTTTTATGATTTTGAAAGTAATTATACTAATATATAAATTACCTTAATAAAAAATAAAAACATCTAAAAGAATTTTGTTTAACGAAAAAATGATATCAAAATGCTTAATACTCATTAAAAAAATTATGAAATATAATAAAATGAATATAATTGATAAATTGTGACATAAATTATCATTATTAATATATGTTCTAATGTTTTAATAATTATATTTGGACCATTTAGGAGGTATTAAGGCTATGGAATAAATATGGAATTAAGGAAAGTGGATTCTTAAACCCAACTCATATATATTCACTTAACCATCTTCACATCTTTATCCATATGAATTTTCATGTAATGTTCCATAAATATGATTTTAGTATTTCCCATTTTCTTTCAAGGATAGAAATTTTACCACTTATATTTATAATATAAATAAAAATATTTTTGAAAAGTATTATCACTTCCAAAAAACATATTTTACTCATATTCAATTCTTTAAACATCATAAATGAATGAAATTGTTTATTCCAAATGAGTTGTTTATTATTTGTTTAGAATCCTGAAGATTACTCATTAAATAATTTATGATAAAATCCTAATGAAACCCATTGCTTTCAGGGGTTATATTATTTATCTGATTTTTATATGTTCTATGTGGCATTCCTGAATATGTTAATATTATGATGTGACCAGTGGGACCAGAATTATATAGTCGTTAAACGCATTGTGTATACTGATGTATCTCAATAGATAATGTTAATTATATTCGACCATATTTACATATTTTTTCACAATTATGATTCTAGGATTATGAACATACATTACAAGTGAACATGATCCATGATTTTTTCTAAAACATGTGTGGTCATTGACAACACCCACATGTTTTTTCATTTTTATGCAACTCCACATTATATTCAGTAATCAGATGTTTCCCTCATCATTATGATGCTGATCAAATTCTTTTTATTTTGTGATGATGATTATGGTCACCCATGATATATAGATTATTTCCCCCATTATTTGTTATAATAGGGTTTTAGCTCACACCTTTCATTGATGTATATCCTTATGTGACTTTATGTACTAAAAAGAACATGAGAAATTTAGTAGGATAACGAAGAATAATTTTAATTATTTGTAATTATTTTTTTATTTTCAAGTGATGTTTGATCCAAATTTTCCCAAGATACTGTACTATTCAATCCTAAAATGTATAAACATTATGTTATTATCGTTAAAATGAAATTAATTAATTCTATCAATATTAAGGGTTTCTATATTTGGTATCATAGGTATGGTTTAGTTAATTTTTCAAAAATAATTCTAAAATATTTTAGGGAACCCAATGGATAAGTCTATGTATATGTAAACATCCAATATGAATTGATTTAGAAAAATGATAAACAATGTTTTCCCATAAGAAATTCCTTTAGATTCAGTTATGATAAAAAATAAATTATTTTTTATTGAATTTTTGGAATATATTTTTTACACCATTTTTATTTTATAAAATGTTTGGAAGCATGAGAAACTAGGATAAATACCTGTGTGAAGGGTAATAATAAAATTATCTGAATGACATCCCCAATTCCATGGGAGGTGGAGTAAAAAAAATTATGAAAATTATTATCCAATTATCATAGGCAATAAAAAATTACTAGAATCATGTGTAATGTAATCCTCACCCATGATGTTAAAACTATATTTTGAGTATTTCATGTGGCCATGACCACAAATGTTTAGTGGATGTTCTTAATAAACATGTCATAGAACTATGGGATAACTCAACAATGAATATCTATTATATACTGCCCCATTCATAGAAGTATAATGTGGATCTGGAAATCAATTATTTAAAATAATTTTCTAATCATTGTTAGGTGTTGATAAATAATACTAAGATAAGGGATGAAATGGAATATATGTTTTGGGAAGACATCAAGAAAATATTTCTTGACCGGTATTTCTCTTGAACTATTCAAACAACAATAGATATATAATTCATTAACATGTGGAAAAAGGAAGGTAAATATATTAGATATAATGATAGAAATATACATGCTTTCAAGGACACACCCTGTGTTTTGGAATCAATGATGATAAAAAATAGATAGATTCATGGGGGTTTAAAACCACAGATTTAAAAGGATATATCAATCTAATAATTTGAGAGTTATGAAGAAGTGGTCCAATAGATATGAGGATTGAAAATAAGAATAGATTTACAAGATCATGGGTCAAATTAAAAAGGAGCAAATAGGATCCATCCACCCACATATTGGAAATGTGGGAAGAATCATCATGGGAATTTCATCAAAGGGTTGGGGAAAACATTATGTGTAGAAGGGAAGACCAAAATATATCAAAACAAATTCAATGAAATGAAGAAGCTATCAACAATTTTGGAGGAATGTAAGGTACTATAAGGGTCCGAAAATTCCATGGAACGTTTTTTCTTAAAAACATGGGATTTTTACGAGTCTGTGAAAATTTATGTCCCTTGATTTCGAGGTGTTGTGTGATTGGAATCAATTTATGATGTTTTGTTAGGGTACGTTCTGTAAGCGTAGGAGCGGGATTTTATAACTTTTGAACTGATGCATGAAACTGAAATTTGAGGGCACTGTTGAACTCACAACACTTGTATTCACTTCAGAATACTTTCATCTCAATAGCAGATGGTCGAGAGTAAAAATTAGTTTGTGTCTTTTTTTTAAAATAAAAATAAAATAAAGCGTAACAACTTTATTTTATTTTAAGCTGCCATGTGTGTGATTGTTGGATAAAACCTTCACTTGGGAGTTTGAGGTGGGACCACCACACCCTAACCTCCTATGAGAGGGTATGGTGGTGGGTCCCACACGAATTCAACCTCCTGTTGGAGGTTACTATGTGGGGATCAACCAAGACCATAACCTTTCATTTAAATAATTTTGGTGGCGATCACCGAAGGTTAACCCTCTTGAACTCCCCCTTAAGTGGGGAGAAACTTGTAGAGCTCCCCACTTAATGGTGCCACCGCCCCTCCACTTTAATTATGTTCCAACATCTTAATTAATTAAAGGGAGCCTGACCAATTAATTAATCCTATTTGAATATTGTGCCAATGAATTAATAAGATATTGAAATCTATTATTTTGTTGGAATATTATTTTTCATTGAAGTCTGGGAGAAGAGAGAAAATAAGTTCTACAATGAAGAATGATTCACGCCAATGAAGAACGAAGAACACCTTCGACTACGTAGAACATTAAACTTCTTCAATCTTCTTCCTCAGACTCCTACCGATGTGCGAGGTCAGAATTTAGAGCATGCGACAGATGCGACGAATGATGACGCCTCCTTCTTCGTGACCTCCATCAATGAACTAGGTATGGGTGTGATTTGGTTTTGAGAAACATTAATTCTTCTTTCCAGGATTGAATTATTTCTTCCCGATCCACCTGCTATCAAACTAATGTGGAAGGACTGGGAAAAACTAACACGGCCCGATTCCTTCTGCCGTTCCTGTGAATATTGGTGTGTTCTTTACTTTCTTCTTCAGTAATGAACAACAAATCATTGTAGGGATTTTTTTGTGAGGCATCGATCCTGTAAAGAAGACCCATTGTCATGACAACCTAGAGGAGATGCGGCGATGATAGCGGGCGATGGATCAGATCGGAACGGAAAGACCATTCTTCGACCCTTTTCTCATGTGGGAGAATAAAAATGTGTTTTCCAACCAGATTGGAGGCTCAAAAACATCTTCAAAGACTTTGGAACATCAAGGAAACCAAAAGTCTCAGGTTTCGCGACAATCAGATCATCAGAACGAAGAACAAGAATCACGGGAGGGGTGCTGCCCAGAGGCATCATTTCTGGAAAATTCCAGAATACACGACATGTTCTCTCGAAGGACACTCCGTGGATTATGGGTGTTCTATAGCTAGGGTTTGAGCATCAAATGGTTATCACACGATGTGTGACCCTGGTCACATGACGTGTCCTTTCCACATGACCAGGCAGACACGGCTACACGATAGACGTTGTGTATTTTGGGAAATACACGGACACGGGAAGAATCACATAGTCTGACGACACAATGTGTCCTCTTTAACACAGAATGACAGAGGAGACTTTGTGAGAATTGGCATGTATCCTAGGAATACACGAACACAGATTAAGTACACGGTCATGTACTCCACTACACGGCCAAAAAAGGAAAATGACACAGGATACCTCATGGACCAGTTACACGGGTTGGCGAACATGGGTTGAGGCCATTTAAGGTCACATGGCCAGCGTACACGGAGCTTCCCCCAGATGCTTGGACACATCATGTAAACATACCATATTCCATGTACTTACTTTTATACATGGCCTGCCTTTCAACACGGGCCATTGTACAGGGTCAGTACCCGAGGTATCAAGACACAACGTGTTACCATACCAACACGCCGTGTACTTTTTGTAAAATGTCTTGGTCATCTCATCTTTGTGTCTTGGACACGTATTTCTTGGCTTATACCCCAAATACGTGGTAGATATTTGAGATACTTCTTCATGGGACTTCGTGTCAGTTGGATTATCAACCAATATCTCATGGAGAAGATTCTTCCAGAGGCGAGCAGACAGAGTAAAGCGACCTTGTAGCTTGCTGAGACCTGACGAATGCTTGACCGATTCGACTAAGAGTGACTCGACTAGCCCAGTGGGGGGTGCCTCTATGTGGCGCAGCAGACCTATGGTGGGTAGCAGCACTATGTGAGCACGGAAGACCCATGGTAATCGACAGGAGGAGTACCTCAGCAGGCTTTGAGGGGAGCACCTCTATGTGAGTGCGGCACACCCATAGTGGGGAGTGCCATAGTGTGACGTGGTAGACCCATGGTACACGACATGAGGAGTACCTCAGTAGTCCAAGGATTGTGGGATGTTACTTTATGTGATGTGATAGGCCCACGGTACTTGTTAGAGGGGGAGTACGTCACCAACCTTGGTTTCGATAATATAAATCCTGGGATGAGTTGAGTCATTGATTTTTGTGTTTTCATCATGATTATGATGGCTTACTAGATAACTTAGGTATATGTATGGGAATATACAGAAGTAATTGTTATCCGTTGATTTCATACTTTGTGGTTTATCCATGATGGATTTTTTGAGAACATTAGGGTCTCAGTGTCCCTACTGAGTGTCATTATACTCACCCCTACACAGGCTTTTCCCTCACCTAATTATGTTGGATGTAGACGATGGACATCGCTAAATGAGGTAGAGAGTAGCAGGACTGGACGATACCTAGAGGTGGACCACTCAGTGTGACGGTACATGGAGGAGATTGACGGATGAGGGTGATGAGGATGCCATCTGTACCTACCCTTCAGATAGGAACCCCAGAGGACGACACAATGGCTATTATAATTTTTTTTAGCTGTAATTTTTTTAACGGTAATTGATTTTAGTTGTACTTGTACTTTTCTGTTGTTCTTTAATTTCTTTCCCCTTTTACTTTCCATCACTTCTTTTGGGTAAATTTTTTAATTAGTGTTTTTATTCTAGTTGTGTACTCTGATGTGTTTATTTATAGTTATAAATGTAGTGACTTCCCAGTTTAGGTATTTATGCCTTTGATGCTAGTCGCCAGCCCCTGTCTTATGGAAGGATACCTTGGGGTAGTCATGATATATGTATCAGGGGATGGTTTGTGACAAATTGGAATCAGAGGTTGTCAGTTGTACCACATAACTTAGAACTCAGATCATTCTTTTTTGTGAAGCAATAGTGTTAAGGGTACTAAGAGTGGTTTTCTGTTTAGGGAGTCCAGTGTTGGTGTGAGTGGCCGATGTATCCATACATCAGGACCCTGAATTCATATTTCTGACTTAGTGCATGAAAACACTGATTTCGTACATGTTTATAAAAGTTTTCTTTATGTTAGCTCAACCAAGTCAGCTCACCAGGTATAATATTTTGACTATGGTGCATCTGTTTCATTCAAGATGCATCCCTACAGATGACCAGTTATAGACCCGAGAGTCATATGTACTGATATTCCATCGAACGATGAGGCCTCATTGCAGGGCCCTTTACCAGCACAGGCATCAACGGTTCTACTACTCGTTGGGCCACCGATGCCACCAGCCCTAGCAGAAGATGATGCATGCCTCTTGATCAAGTTTCACATGTTCCACCACTAGTGGCCACCCAGGTTCAGGGGAGAGACAGACCCACATGCGGCTGGGGATTGGATGGAGGCATTGGTGGGAGTCTTCAGGCAAGTTGGGACACCATAAAACTTCATGGTGATCCTTGGAGTGAGTCTCCTTCAAGCAAAAAATAGGCAGATAGTGGAGCCTGATGCTCCAAGTTCATGACGATGGGACTCTACTCTGGGCAGAATTCAAGAGCCTGTTTCGGGCAGAGTTTTTCCCATCCACTCTCTACGCAGTGTGGATACAGGAGTTACTCCATCAAAAAACAGGGTAGCATGGTGGTTGCACAGTACTCAACGAGGTTCATCGACCTCTCTCTCTATCCCATAGATATAGTGTATGAACCTTTCTTCAGGGGACAAACCATCGAGAAGGGTCTTAGACGGGAGATCAGATCCTTGATGATCTCACTCAGCATCCTGACCCAGGAAGGGGTGTTCGAGAGAACCCTCCTAGTGGAGAGTTTCCTTGCTGAGTAATCACCAGTAGCGATACCCACCACTAGTCAACATATAGCGGAGTCTCCTATAGCTGGAAGAAGATAGATGTCGCAGAGGTCCAAGAGAACCAGACCTAAAGGTGGTCGACCGCATGACTCAGGATCCGTTGTGCTGGGCACACAGAGCAGTGACACACATGCCAGTAGCCGACAGTGTTACTGATGCAGTTGGTAGGCTCACATGTCTTGGGACTATCTGACCCACTATTAAGATGATCAGTAGACAGTTGAGGGACCATCCAGAAAGAGGCAGAGGTTCAAACGAGGCGGTCCACTAGGAGGAGGCAGATGTGGAAGAGGAGCTGGACATGTAGCTTGCAGTGGACGATGTTACAAGGTGTTACCACCACTACCACCCGGAGGTCCACCCCGACCGTAGGGAGCAGGTGGTCAAGGGAGATCTCAGCTTCAGAGAGCTGAAGCCTACGATCACTATGCTCGAGAGATGATTCATGGTATGATCTGTGTCTACTCCACCTTAGATTCAGTTTTTATAAACATGGGTTCTAGTCACTCATTCATTTCTATATCCCTCGTTCAGAGCTTGAATATTCTAACAGATCAGTTGGCTCGATCCTTACAGTAGAGACTCATAATAAAGCTGATTCGATGATTATGCACTTTTTCCGGCAGTGCGATCTTACTCTAGGAGGAGAGAGATTCGGCTGGGATCTTTTAGTAGTGGCGTCCAGGCCTTACAACGTCATCTTGGGTATGGACTGGTTATCTACAATCCATGCTTATATTGACTTTATTAGGTGAAATGTGCAGTGTGTACGCATGGATGGGACCAGGTTTACCTTCACTAGCAATAAGGAAACCTTTACAGCACATGACAGACTTACTCGGAGGATGGTGCAGCTGATCACTCATCAGTTGACCTGCCCTACCCTTAGAGCAGTTGATGTGGAGAGTCCGAGCTATCTTTTAGTGGTGGAATAGTACACAGATGTTTCCCCTGACGTTGTTCCAGGATTACCTCCTCACTGAGAGGTGGACTTCTACATTGACCTGTACCCCGGGATGACACGGATATCTACACCAACATATCGGATGGCTCCGGCTGAGCATCGTGAGTTGCGGGTACAGCTGGAGGACTTGTAGGGGAATGGATTTATCTGTCCCAGTGTTTCTATATGGGTAGCCCCGATTCTATTCGCCAAGAAGGCGGATGGAAGCTTGAGGCTCTGTGTTGACTACCATCACCTGAACAAGGTGACATTAAAGAAAAATTACCCCCTCACGAGGATTGACAACCTCTTTGACCAGATAAAGGGAGCATGGTGGTTCTCAAAGATTGAACTCAGATCAGGTTATCAGAAGATCAAAGATCGAGATGAGGATGTGCAAAAGATGACCTTCAGGTCTTAGTAAAGCCACTATGAGTTTTTAGGTATGCCATTTAGCATAAAAAATGCTCCAGTATTGTTCATGAGTCTCATAAACAGGATTTTCCAGCCATACCTCGATCACATTTTTGTAGTCTTTATTGACGACATTCTGATCTATTTGACTACTAAGGAGGAGCATGCCTACCATTTGCGGGTAGTACTAGACACACTCCGAGAGCACTAGATTTATGGTAAGCTCTCGAAGTGATAGTTTTGGATTCGAGAGGTTCACTTATTGGGGTATGTCATCTCAAAGGCTCGAGTTGCAATAGATCTAGTAAAGATTGAGTCAGTACTTACCTGGGAGCCACCCAAGAGTGTGAGGGAGGTAAAACTTTATTGGGTTTGTATGGATACTATCGGAGGTTCGTTCTAGACTTCTCCAGAGTTAAAGCACCACTATCAGCCATGATAAAGAAGGGTCAACCCTTTGTGTTTTCTGAGAGATTCCAGAAGATATTTTAGGAGATGAGGGAGAGGCTGACTAGTTCCCCCATCTTGAGTATTATAGAGGAAGGCGTAGGGTACATAGTTTACTGCAGTACATCAGGGACAGGACTTGGGTGTGTCCTAATGCAGGAGCGAGTAGTGATCACATACGGTTCTCAACAGCTGATTCAGAATGAGTAGAACTACGGTACCCATGACCTAGAGTTAGAAGTAGTGGTATTCGCCTTGAAGATGTGGTGGCACTATCTGATGGGTGACCATTTTACCATGTACTTAGATCACAAGAGTCTCAGGTATATCTTCTATCAGAAGGACCTGAACCTGAGACAACGATGTTGGATTTAGTTCCTCTAGGACTATGACATCGAGGTAGTCTATACTCCTTGGAAGGGGAACGTTGTTTCCGATGCGATCAGCAGGAACACTGGTATACTGCTTATATGAGATGCGATAGAGAAACTAACCCATTTACAGATATCCTTTATGGATAGAGATGGAGAAGCATTCCTAGTGTCTCTTACGGTCACTCCCACACTTCTTAAGTGAGTTAGCGAGGCACAACATGGGGACATTTATTGTGAGATGCGACGTGCTCAAATATCCATAGGACAGACACCTGATGGATTTTATGAAGGTGGGGAGCATGTCATCCAATTCATAGGATGTACCTTGGTACCAGTGGCACATAAGGAATAAGTATTGTGGGTGTTACACACATCCCCTTTAGTGTTAAATCCAGGAGTGGTGAAGATGTATCAGGACCATCGACGACTGCACTGGTGGACAGGTATAAAGAAGGAAGTAGTGGAGTTTGTCTCATAGTGCATCACTTGTCAGCAAGTGAAGGCAGACCACCAGTTACCAGAAGACCTCGTTCATACATTAGATGTCCTATAATGCAAGTGGGATGGGATATCCATGGACTTCGTGAAGTTTCTTCCACGTACATCTAGGGGCCACGACTCAATTTGGGTGATCGTTGACTGACTCATCAAGTCAGCCCACTTCCTACGGATTGGAGAGCATGGTTAAGTAGAGAGATTAAGACACCTCTATGTGCATGAGATTATGCATTTACCTAGAGTGCCATTTTCTATTGTCTCCAACTATGACACGAGGTTTACTTCCCGGCTATGGAAGGGGTTGTAGGAGGCTTTCAGAACATGGCTTCATTTGAGCACCGCCTTCAATCCTCAGACAGATAGTTAGATTGAGTAGACCATTCAAACCCTCGAGGACATGTTAGGTGCAAGTGTCTGTGACTTCAGTCACAGCTAATAGGATAACTTTCCTTTGATGGAGTTTTCATATAATATTATCTATCACTCCACCATCAGTATGGAACCTTTTGAAGCATTGTACGGGCAACTTTGCAGATCACCCTTGTGCTGGACTAACCCTAGAGAGTCAGCACTAGTGGGAGCAGAGATGGTACGAGCTACAACGGAGAAGGTGCAGATCATCTAGGAGTGGATGATGACTGCACATAGTAGAAAGAAGTCGTATGCTAATAGGAGATGGAGACATATGGAGTTCGAGGATGGAGACCAAAAATTTTTATGGGTCTCACCACGACGAGGTCTACGAAGATTTGGCCATGGAATAAAGTTATCTCTGAGATTCATCATACCATTATAGGTCCTCAATAGAGTAGGCGAGGTAGATTACATCATTTCTCTTCCACCCAATTTTCACAGGGTGCACGACGTCTTCCACGTATCTCAGTTGAGGAGATACGTGCATGACCCTTGCCCTATCATTGACCATGGGGAGCTGGACGTTGACGGTGGAGAGACTTTTACAAAGGATCTATTAGAGATTGAGGATCGATATGAACGGGTCCTTTGTGGACGGTTGATACCTTTGGTGCACGTACACTGGAAGCACGGGAACCTCAATGAGAGCACATGGGAGCGGGAGGAATAGATGCATGCTCAGTACCCTCATTTGTTCCCATAGTTCGAGATGTAACTTATAGGGATGTAAATCCCTACGGTGGGGAGAATTTAGACACCTAGAAATTCTGTGGAAAATGTTTTCTTAAATACCTGAGATTTTTACGAGTCCGTGAAAAATTACAGCCCTTGATTTCGAGGACCGGTGTGGTCGGAATCAATTTATGAAGTTTTTTTCAGGCACGTTCAGTAAACGTACGAGTAGGATTTTATAACATTTGAACTCGTTCTCAAAACTGAAATCTGATTGTACCGTTGAACTCGCAGCATCGGTATTCGCTTAAGAAGACTTTCACCTCGATGGAAGATGGTCGAGAGTAAAAGTTAGTTGTTGGATTTTTATAAAAAAAATAACAAGATAAAGTGTACGACACTTTATTTTATTTTTAAGCTGCCATGGGTGTGATTTTTTGTTAAAACCTCTACATGGGAGTTGGAAGTGGTACCCCCACACCCTAACCTCCCATGAGAGGTTATGGTGGTGGGCCCCACTCAAATTCAACCTCCCGCGAGATGTTACGACGCGGGGATCACCCGAGACCATAACCTCTCATTTAAATAATTTTGGTCGGGACCACCTGAGGTTAAACCTCTTGAACTCCCCATTAAGCGGGGATAAACCTCTTGAGCTCCCCACTTAATGGTGGTACCACCCCAAAAATTTAATTATATGTTGAAACATTAATTAATTAAAGGAATCATACCCAATTTATTTAGAGAATTTGAATATTGTGAAAACAAATTAGTCAGATATTGAAATCTATTATTTTGTTGGAATATTCTTTTTGGTGGAAGCCTGGGAGAAGAGAGAAAAGGAGATCTCCAATGAAGAATGACTCTCGCCAATAAATAACGAAGAACACCTTTGACTACATAGAACACCGACCTTCTTTGATCTTCCTCCCCGGACTCCTATCAACGTGTGAGCTCAGAATTAGGAGCGTGTGGCGGACGTGATGATTAATGAAGCCTACTTCTTCACGACCTCTGTCAACAAACATGGTATTGGTGTGATATAGTTTTGATCAAAATTAATTCCTCCTTCCATGAATGAATTTTTTCCTCTCGATTCACTTGCTGTCAAAATAATGTGGAAGGAATAGGCTAAACTAACACGACAGATTTCCTTCCACTGTTCTTGTGAATATTTGTGTGTTCATCACATTATTCTTTTGTAATGAACAATAGATCATTGTGGGTTCATTTTGAGACGCAAAGATCCCAAAAAGAATACCCGACATCACAACAACCTAGCGGAGGTGAATCGACGATAGCGGGCGCCAGATTGGACCATAACGGAAAGACCGTTCTTCAACCCCTTTCTCATGTGGGAGAATCAAAACGTGTATCTGGAGCCGATCAGAGGCTCTAAAACACCAGAAATGACTTCAGAACATCGGGTTGACCTGAAGTCTACGGTTTCATGACAATTGGACCATCCGAACGAAGAACGGACATCATTGGAGGCGCGCTTTCCAGAGGTGTCATTTTTGGAAATTTCCAGAATACACGCTGTGTACTCTCAAAGGAAAAACCTTGAAGTACAGTCGTACTGCGGCTAGGTTTTGAGTGTGAAATGGGTGGCACATGGCATGTGACCCTAGTCACACGGCGTGTACTTTCCACACGGCCTGGAAGACGCATCTACGTAACACACGGTGTGTATTTTGGGAAATAAAAAGACAGAAGAAGAATCACACCACCAGACGACAAGGTGTGTACTCTATAATGTAGCATGAAAGAGGAAACTTTATGAGACTCAGCGTGTATCCCTAAAATACACAGACATGGGTGATGTACACAGTCATTTACTATACTACATGGCCATGAAAGGAAAATGACACAAGATACCCCGTGTAACAGTTACACGGGTTGGCGAACATGGATTGAGGCCATGTACATGCACATGGCCAGCGTACATGGAGCTGACCCCAGATGCTTGGACACGACATGTAATCATACCACACGCCGTGTACTTACTTTTTTACACGACCATCCTTTCGACAAGGTCTATTGTACATGAGAAGTACCCAAGGTATGAATACACAACATGTAACCATACAAACATGCCGTGTACTTTTTTGGAAAATGGATTGGTCATCTCGTCTCTTTGTCTTTGACACATATTGTTTGGATTCACCCCCTAAGATGTGGCGGATCTTTGAGATACTTCTTCATGGGTCTTTGAGGAAGTTGGAGTATCAACCAGTAGATCGTGGAGTGGATTCTTCCAGAGTCAAGTGGATAGAGTACGGAGACCGAGTAGTTGGATGAGACCTGACGACGGCTTTACCGATTCGACACGAAGTGTCTTGACTAGCCCAGTGGGGAGCGCCTCTGTGTGACGCGGCAGAACCACGGTGGTGAGCAGCTCTGTGTGAGAGCGGCAGAGGGTATCTACACCCACACCATTGAGGTGTTTTACATTAGAGGTGTTTTACATTAGAGGTGTTTTACATTAGTGGTGTTTTACATAAGAGGTGTTTTACATAAGATACTAATATTATTCTTTCATATTTAAATTGAATTTTTATATATAAAAATTATTAAAATAGATGATTGGGTTTTGTACTCATGAATGTTGATAAAGTTATAGAATATGTCACCTGAATGTTTGATATCCATAATAAAAACTACTAGACACAAGATCCAAAGTTATCATTTTTTATCGTTTCCTTTAAAATTTGGAAAAACGACCTCTATGATGGGATGTGTGACATATATTCCAATCATAATATTGTAAAGTATGTATTAACATTTAAGGAGGTCAACATTGATCAAATAATATTGTTAGAGTTAATAAAGGACTACAATATCTCTAGTCACTTCAATATAGGAATTGTGGATAGGGTAGCAATAAATCATATCTAAAAATGACTTCTAACATTATCAATGATGCGGAATGAGAAAGACTCTATCGTCAGGATTATTTAAAGGTTAGATATGGAAATTTTAATGATATGGAATACATAATACCTTTTAAAAATGATTTCCCATCCATATATTCAAGATAATACAATAGATGAATAAAGGGGTAATATAGATATTCAATACAAGGTGAAAGATACAAAGGGAATCCACATGAGTTCCACAATAATGAGGATAGTTTCATTTGATTTGGAATGAGAAATTATGAGCCAGCATCACTCGAGAGAGGAAAATGAGATATTGGATAATGTTCATGGATCATATTTCTCAATGTATCTCGAAAGTAAAAATATGTACTATGGTCTTTGACAACACTTATGTTTCGATAACATGAAAAATGATATTGTGGAGTATATATCAAGGTTCTTGATATGAATTAATGATAAATTAGAGAAATATAAGTCTCAAAGGATGATGAAACCATTTTATATGACCAAATTGAAATATGAGAATGTTATTATGTACTTTGTTACTAGAATCTTGAAGACATCCAATGGAAAAATAAGATATGTGTTGTGGTTGATTGAGTCAATAAGAAAATCCAATTCATAGTTATTCTGTAAGAATTATCACTAAAACAAACTCTCAAGATATACATCAAGGAAGTGGCATGACTACTTGGGGTTATAGATTTTATCATCTCTGATCATTATCCAATGTACACATCTAAATTATGGAGAAGTATTAAACATGATTTGAATAAAAAATTTAATTTTAGTATGGCCTACCACCCCTAAATGGTGGAAGTTGGAAAGGAATAATAATTTTCTCGGGGAACTTTTGAGAGATTTATCAATTAAACTCAATGGTTTATGGGATCACATATACCATTTGATGATTTCTCATACATAAATAGCTTCCAATTCCGTACAAAAATGGATACATATTATGTTGTATCTTGGAAGAGATGTATAACTACTACTAGTTGGGATAATGTTGGAGAATGAAAGATACGTGGAACATATATTGTGAATGAGATGACATATAAGGTTCAATCAATTCAACAATATATAATATTATTAGAGTCAAAAAAATACTTATGATGAAACCCATAATATGGACTTGTAGTTTGATTTTACAAGAAACTTTTACCATTGAATATAACCATTGAATATATTCATATGATTTTAAAAGATAGGCAAGCTTAGATCAAGGAACATTATCCCATTTGAGATTCATGATCACATATGATTAGTGTCATATTGGATTTACTTCTAATAAATATGGCTCATGTTCATGGTTTGTTTCAAGTATCTCTCCTGAGAAATTATATACCTAACCCCTCACATGTAATTAATACATATGTGGCACAACTAGTGAATGACCTCTCATTTGTGGGTAAAATTATGAATATCATTTATTAAAGAGTCAATTTTATACACAATAAAATAACTAAACATGTCAATGTTTATAAATGGAATAATAATTATGAATAGGTAATGTGGGAACCCTATAAAATAATGAGAAAGAAATAAACTCACATATTCTCAACCGAGAAAATGATTTTACATTTTAGGGAAGAAATTTCAAAAGGGAGGATCAATGTAAAAACCATGAATTTTAAATGTCAATTATTTCATAAATTAATGTTTGTTTTATTATATTATATATGGTTTAAACACATAAAAAAAATAGAGAAACCAAAAATAAATTATTTAATTATTGAATATTATTACATTTGTCTACTAAGAAATGAAGTGAATTTTTAATGATTAAAATTGTATAAGAAATATAAAATCTCAAATATAAAAAGGTAAAATAGGGATCGACCCAATCTACTAGAATCATCACCCCTATAGGAAATATTATAGAAGTAAAAAATATAACAATAAAAAAATAAATATATTATAAAATGAAAATATATAAACGTTGAAGGCATTTTAGGGAATATTGAGTGAAATATTGAAGTGCTATATATATGAGGTAATGTGACTGTTGGAATAGTAATGTGACCATTAGAATAATGAACTGACCATTAGGAATAGTAATCATACCATTAATAATAATAAACATATAATTTGAAGAGTAATTTTACCTCATAATAATAAATAATGATACAAATAATATTAATATTGAGAAATATAATTAAATATAAATATTAAAATTTTTAAAAATAAATATCAGGACAGAAAGATTCAAAGAATATATAAAAAAGCTTTCAATAAACTACATTTTGAACTATTTAATAAAAATCATCATTTTCATATTAAAAAGAACTATTACATATGTTATAAATTTATTTTTTAAAAATTAATATAATTTTTTAAATAATCAAATATAAATTTTCTTATTACGATTAATTGGTAGGTTTATATAATTCTTAATTTTTTTGGAGTACTAAAAATATAGTTTTTCTAAGAACTCGTGTATCCTAAATTACCGAAATCATGATGTAATAATGAAATAATAATTAAAATAACATTATTATATTCCAAAAAATAATTAATTTTAGTATTTAATAACTAAAATAACATATAGTTAATTTTCATAACTACACTTAGATTTCTGAATCCTAAAGTTAAAAGTGTGCCCTTACAATTACAGTTTTACATTTTTCCCACTGTCCATTTTCATTAACAAAGTGAATTATAATTATTAAGGGGGTTAAGATACAAAGAGAATTATATTATATTTATATATGATTTATATTTTATAAAACTCATTATAACATGTTTTAACTTTCCTTTAATATTTTATTTAACATTTAGCTCAACAAATATACCTCTCTATAAGTATAAATATCCCATCTACCTTCCCTTGGAAAACCACTCCTTTAACACTTTTAAAAACCAAATTTCTACCAAAATACTCCCCCTTGTGATCCTTATAATACCTAGGGACGTTTTGGACTACTCCAACTTCAAGAATCAATGGTTTTTTAATGTTGTGCAATAGAGGCTACACTGAGGGAAGAGTATGTTTCAATCAAATTGTCCCTATTTTTGAAATCAACCTTCTTTTTTCCCAATTCCATTCAATAAAATATTATAAAAATATATTAGAAATATTTAAACATTATATTAATGATTCTAACAAATGGTAAGTATTATATTTACGAAATATATAAATATTAATCTTCACTTTACCACTCTTTCAATAAAGTACAATCAATGGATGGTTAATCACCAATGAGGATATCACCAACACTTTTATGATCTAAAATCATATGGTTGTTACAATAAATTATTTATTATACATAATGGTGTAACTATTTTTTTATGATTTTGCGAATGATTCAAATAATGTATAAATAAACTAAATAAAAAATATCCCCATTAAAAAAATTAATAAAATCTTAGAAATTGACATCAAAATACATAAACTTGAATTAAGAAAATTAATAAATATAATCCCTTGAATATAATTAATAAATAGTTACATAAATTAAAATATTTTATTTCATTTTCAATGTTATAATAAATCATTTTTTATTATTCATCAGGTATAAAAGTGATGAAATAAAGTGGGAATTAAGGATAAGGGCTTCTCAAACCCTACTACAATGATTTTTTACCCCTCATGTACTAAATTTCTATATGGGTATTACTATTTATTTACATGAATATCATTTAACTATTTTTAAATTTTACTTTTAAGATATAAATGTTACCACTCAAAATTATATTTCAAACAAAAATATTTCCAAAAAATATTTTTTCTTTCAAATCACATCTTTTACTCCACGTGACTTGATTCTTCTTCACTCAATAATGTTAATGTTTATGCTAAATAAGTTTTCCATTATTAATTTATAGAACCCATGTTTATTCATGAAATTATTATTGATGAAAACACTATAATACCAATTTTTTCTATGGGATATTTCTTGACTATGAGTGTTATAGATTCTATGTGGCACACATGATTATGTAAAAATTATGATGTGAAAAGTGGGAAAATAACTATATATCCTCTTAATTAATTGGCTAATGTGATTTATCTCATTATATAATTTGTATTGTGTGTGAACAAGATGATAAATTTGTTCTCAAGGATTTATTTTTTACTATGCACAAATTTTATGAGTGAACATGATGCTTTCTTTTTTCAAAACTATTTGTGGTATTTTAGCACAATGACGTGATGAATCATTTTTAAGAATCAACACATTACATTACATTATTATATATTTACATAAATATTAAGATGTTGATACTGTTTTTATGTTTTGATGAATGATATTATTCACACCCATGTTATACTAATTCAAGTACCTTATTTCTCATCTTATTGGGCTTTTATCTCACCCCTTTATTTACTGTATATCCCCACATGGTGTCATGCCCTAAAGAGAAAGTGATTGTTTTGTACAAATAAAAAATAATAATTTTTATCAATTTTTATGTTTTTATTCATTTTAGTTGTGATATTAATTTTCAAATGATACTTGACCATTCGATCCTTTAATGTATAATTATTATGTTGTTTATCTTTTAAATAACAAAATAGTCATGTAAGAAAAAATAGGGTCTCTATAGGATAAAATAATGGTATGTGATAAATTTTAATTTTATAATCCTAATTATTCCATAATTAATATTTAAATAAAATAAATCTATCCTTTTTCTTTTTATAAGAGGTAGTAATGAATAAAAAATCACATCATTTCTGGGTGGTATTAGTCTGCATATATGAACAATGGTTGTTATTTTTTTCTTCGTGGATCGAATGGATTGAATAATTAATCAAATTTTAATAAATTAAAATATTTATATATTATCAATAATTATTATGTTTAAATTTTGGTGGATTTGTTTTAAAAAATGTCTATTAAGAAAAAAATACTGAGTAAAAAATAATCAGGTTGAGAACATGAGATTTCACTTTTAAATATCTCAAAAATAGAGTCCTTATGTAATATATTTGAGTCCATATTCTTATAAGTGTGGGAGGGAATTATAAAAGGACCAATAAATATTTTTGTGATTAAATTATAAGGAATGTGTGTATTATGAACTGGTATAAGGGATCCCCTTTTATATGGGAGGAGAAAGGTAATTTTGGAAATACCCATTACATTTCATTAATTGTGTGTAACTGTTCATTAGTAAAAGGCTATGAATGGATAAATTAATGGAGTTTTTGGTTTTAGAGGGATAATATATTCTCAAAACTCATATTTATAAAATTTCTATTCATTTTTTCTATCATTTACAATTAGATTGTTTCAATTATTATATTTTCAAGAATATATTGTTATGTATTTTTTCATTAAGTAATTTATATTTTCTTAAAAAAATTTTGTAATTCTTATTAAATAATTTTTATGTTATGAACATAAATTTATGTTCAATATAATTTTATTGAGTTTTTTTAAGAGGGAATAGAAACATCGATATTAATACTTTTAATATATAGAAAAATAATTTTACAGGAAAATATATTTTTTACCATTTAGTATGGATAATATTATTTCCTATTGATAAAAATATTTTTTATCAATTTTTTTATATATGAGTATATAAATAATGTTTTAATCATTTTTTATAGAATATTAAAATATTATATTAGTTAAAAATTACACAATGTCAATAAAGCAATTTTTTTGTAAATAATAGTGTTACTGTAGTCACAATTATTGACATTAATCCCACAAAATTTCCATAAAAATAAAATTTATATTATAAGATTATATGACCTTTTGATATAAATTGTAATATCAATATTATAGATTTAATTTCCAAATATAAAAAAAATTAATATAAATGAATACTAATAATTTTTCCTGAAAATCATAAATATATTTCCAAAATGTTAAACATGAGTTCTATAAATTCAAGAATGTATTTTTAAATTCCGTATTTTATTTTAAAAATATAATTTTTATAGAAAAATGGAATCAAAAAAAATTAATGCATTCTTATATTAGGATAATTTCAACAAAGTGATGGTATTAAAGAAATATGTATTTATTACTATTCTCCAAAAATATGTGATTTTATAAAAAAGCCACGAATGTAATAGTATGATAAAGTTAACATTAATTTCTAAATTATACAGAAAATTTTACAAAAAAAATTAAAATTTAGAAAAAAATGTCGTTTAAATATAATATATCAACAAAAAAATTCAACATTTAAAAATAACATTTGAAATCATTATTTGTTATTAATTATATTCTACACGTATTTCTAATTTATTACAATATATATTTTATAGATGTTTTATTATTCATAAATTTTGTTTTTTATATTCATCTAACATAAAATACATCTTTTTAGTTTAGTGTTTTCTATAAAAAATTATTTCAAATATAATATTATTTTAGGGAAAAATATATTCCATAATATACTAGTGTTAAACTCCTTCACCTGACCATTCATAAAAATCAATTTTTTCCTATTTTGAAATTTCAATGAGGTTCTTGTCCATAATAATTATTTGAAATTGTTTATTCGGAATAACAATATTATTTTTTATCCAAACTCCCATTTTATTTTTTTCTCACAAGGATGATCATTTCACAAGACAAAACAGTAATTTTCAAAAGATTCCTCCAAATTCAATCCATTGACTAAATCCAAAATGGTTCATTTGAGTATCTTATCAAAATTGGTGATGTTTTGTTTTAAAAAAGTTTTTTATTTTTTGACAACTAAGATTTTTTGTAAAATAATTTTTTTGATGATCAGGATCAGACCCAGTCCATCAGAATTTGTTTTCGTATGAATGTTGAAAGTTACCGAATGTGTGAATACATTAACAAAGAGGGGGGGTTATTTTTTATAAAATAAAATTTTTAGATGAAAACAATTTGAATGATGAGATACATTCATAAATGTTCAGACTAAGATGTTCCAGATGAAGAAGATGTCGGGAAGATGAATGCTAAGAGTATTGAAATAATCATCACCAGACTCAGGGTGATCGATACTATGTTACGTGAGAATTAAAAGGTGTTATAAAATTACTAAACATTAAATTCTAATAAGATGATTCATTTATGATCATATAGTTCTTATAAACCGTGACAACATCTCATGATAAAAATATTTTAAATAATGGAGGTTATTTATGGTCCTTGAATAGTTTTTATCGGTTCTAAAAACCCAGACATAGAATATCAAATCAATAAGTATAAAAAGAAAACTATTAAGAGTATGAATGTGTCAAGATTATGATGTTTGAATAATTTTAAATTTTATACATGGAGTTACCATTGGATTCAAAACATCATTTTTTAATTCCATCATATTGAGAATTCCACCCTTATAAGAATTTCATCAAACTGATTTTGAGAAGAAATTTTAACTATACTAACTCTGAGAAGGAATATCTATCAGACAAGGAATAAATGCATATCCATCAAATTAGGAAAAATCATTGATTCATCAAATTATTTACTTACACCAATAACACATTGGATACAAAAATAGTTGTGATCAGAGTTATTGATGAAAATCCATCAAATAGAGACCAGTTTTGAAAATCATTATTGATTATGAAATAGTTTTTTACTTGGTGATAATCAAAGTGAGAATTAAAATTTACAATTGGATTAGTTGTGACAATGATAAGTCATATTCTAAGTAATTTCTTCATAATTATTAGTGGAAGAATGTCATGTTGTAATGAATAAAGAAATATAGTAACATCAGAATAAATTTGAGGAATTTAATTTAACTAATTCTCTATAATTAATATTGAATTAAAGATAATTTGGCATGTTTTAAAGTACTTATTTTGAAAAAATTTGGATTGGAGGGGGGGTTATGTTGTCAAATTCTAAGTTTAAATGTGAGTTCGTTTTTTTATATTGTAAATTTCTAAAATTGGGAAATTCTTGTTTACTTTAATCCCATTGCAATTCTATGTTTTGAATAAATAGAAGCACAATACATTCATAATTTTCATCTTTTCTTGAGTAAGGACAAGGTAGATTTCTATATATTTATTTTAATTTTCTATAAATTTTTTTGTAAACTGATAGGTGTCAACATAATAATTATTATAAGGATATAAATGGTGTCTAACAGAATTTAACATAAGTTGTATTCACATTATATAAATTGTGAATTTCAATAGAACAATGAGAGTGGCTTCTGAAGGGATATATATTCTTACACTAATGCTTTACCATGTAATTATAGAGTTCCTTTATTGATTTCATAAATATTCATGTATGTGAATTTACTAAACAAATATACAAAAAATGAATCTTTACTTGGTCATAGCTGTTATGCTTTTAAATGTTTTGAAACTTATATTCAGTTTACTAAAGATCTAACCCCCTATCTAAATTATTATTTGATCATTTAGATATTTAATTGGTATCAAATCTGGGTTCCCTTTTTGAATCCTTATCATGGATAATATTAATTCTATAAAAAATACATGAATTTTTTTATTATATGGAAACAATTATTGTGGATGTAAGTATAGGAAGATTTGTTATCACATAACCCTTACTATGGAAGTTATTGAGGCTTCTATAATTGGTTTTCTAGATTTTGAGAATTATTTTCTAATTAATTTTTCTGATAAGAGATATATCAATTTTGGTGGAAAATCTATAAATATTAACTATATGTATAGAAACCCCTGATTATAATATATGTATATTACATCATTTTAGATGAATATTTAGGAAAATTTAAATAAATATTATTGATGACATTAATAGTTAAGTGTATTTTGAAATATGGAACACCATATAAAAATTTGGTCAAATGTCTAAAACATACCTATAAATATCTTCCCTTTTAGTAATCTTACTGAAAAATATTTCATAGTAACCTCGGGAAAGGAATCATAAGGAAGGGGTATGTTCATATGCTTATAAAGGGTAAACAAAGAGATATGTAAGCATAACTGTGAGAATAAGGGTATGATAAGATGATCATAACGTTTTAAGATCGTACCATGCATATCAAATTTCATAAACATGAATCATGGAATAAATATAAGTTGTTCATAAGACATGAATCATGAGGGAATGATGAAAATAAAACATGAAATCATTACATGGGAAAAGTGCATGGCCTTTTGAAAAACATATAAACATGTAATATCATTATGTATAAGTAAATATAAATCACTAAGAACATATCAGGAATCTTTATGGGGACAAAACCTTATTATTGAGACACATCACCATCCCTAATAACTATCCTTTCCATGTAAGATATTGGGTTTACCCTTCTTCCCATTATAAAATGCACTTCACCTTTTTCCCATAGTTGATCTAGTTTCCAATTATTTACATAAAAGATCAAGATCACTAAATTGTTTCCCATTACTATCTCATGAGATAGAAATCTACACCCTATGTATTGGATGGGGATATAGGTGCCGCCTATTTTAAAAAAAATCATACATACTTCTTCCACAGGGTAATAAAAATTTCATCGTATCATGAGCCATAAAAATATATGGGCTTCATGAACAATATATCATTACCCATTAATTCAAATGGCTATAATAAACATGTCATTATATCATAACATGTGAAAAAAGAGAGGTTTTATAATCATTCAGAAAAGCATAACCCATGAAAAGAAGATGGTTTAATAAAACAATAACATTTGGAAGAGAAACATTTTTTATAATCATCATACCATAAAAACATAAATCATTCAATAATCAATATTAATTATACAAAAAACTGATGGTGCATTGGAGATACATGATACAATCCTTAGTTATTCTAATTGACTTCATGATGAGAATAAACAACATAATTTTTTCCCTTACGATAGTGATATGTATGTAAATGGGATGAAAACACCACTATCAAGGTACACATCTCCAATAGAAATTAAGGAGATGTAGATGGATATCTCTGACTATGAAAACACTGATGTTGAGACCCTACTTGAAGGGATTAAATATTAGTATTCATGTAAGGGATATATAGAGGTTTAGTTAATATTTGTGGAAGTGTTTAATGGAATAAGATTTAGGAGGAATAAACAAAACTACATGAAAGATTTAGGATAAATGATATGTAGGTTTCTCTCACTATTAGAATTTTACCTCTTTACCAACGGTTCAGAAATCTTGGTAAAGGCTGGGAAACCATTGCTATATTATATACCACCAGTTTTCCAAAACATGGCTATGTAAGCCATGGGAATCGGCTTATATTAATGGTTCTATGTAAACCATTGGTATATGTGTTAAAGTAAGATATATACCAATGGTTCCAAAAAATGTTTGTAAATCGCTACACTTATACCAACAGTTTAAAACCGTTGGTATATAGTGTACAATATACATCAAAATGATATACTAATGTTTTTCGAAACCATTGGTAGAATTTTATACCAATGGTTGTAACAAAATAGTTGGTATAATATACATCAAAAGGCTATACCAATGATTTCGAAAACTGTTGGTATACATATGCTGCAGCTCCACAGCAGCCAGAAGCCACCTCCAACCTGCATCTCTCTATGACCAGAAAACACACATCCAAAATACTATATGGGGTGTTTAATGTTCATTAAAAATTTAGAAAATTAGATATTTAAAATTTATTCCTCACAAAAACCACAACATAAGTGAAAAATCTAGAATCCCATACATCCACAACCCAATACTTCCATAATTGAAAAGTAATAACACCCTAAACACCAATAAAAAATTAAAATCCAATATATCCAAAAATCCAATACAAATAATAGTTTTAAAAATTTAGAATTCATTCCTCACCAATACAGCCAGAATCCAATACATCTAGAATTTAGAAATTTAGAATTTAAAATCAATAACACCCATAACAATATTCAATATTTTGAATCAACTCCTTACTCAAACCACAACACCAATACACACAAGATAAAATGACAACATATTATAGGAAGCACATGGGAGGTTTACTCATGGTCATGGGTGGAATATCTTAAAACTAACAGAAAACATTGGGTAGAGTGGACAGGGATCATTATACCCGTAATATATACAATGGTAGTGGTCATGTGATTAGACCTAGGATGAGTTATAGGAAGCACATGGGATTCTTATATTACTCTAATGACTATGTATCCATGTATAAATGGTTTCAGAGCTGTTAGTGGGATAAATTGTCCAATCTCGAAATATGACATGGGTTACCAAAGTAGCCTACATATTTTTCATAGATTTTTCAATTGGAACATGGGGGTATGGGGATAATTTCAAATTGGTCTCCAGGGTGTGATGTGAGATGAATCCCTGTCTAGTGTAGTGGGTATGAATACTCAATTATGTACTGGGTATTGGATTCCCAAAGAGACTTTGGTTTGGTCCTAGAACTCACTTTTTGAGGATGGGATTGGCATATTAAATTTCATGTTTTTTAGAAAAGGGTAAAAGTTCCTCAAATAAGAAGTGAATCATGTTTGGATGGACCACGGATCCTTGTGCTAATGTATAAACACAATCCAAATACGTTTGGTCAGTTTTCCGTATCCAAGTTGTTGTTTTCACATAAAATCCCGTTAATTTCAAATAAAAGTTAGAAAGATTGAGTGGTACTGGCCACACTGTGCCTCATATTGAGGTGGGGTTGACTCGTACACGTCACAAATGACACATGGATCATTTTCATAAAGTATCAATAGAATCTGAATGTGTTTGGTTAGTTTTCCGTATGCCAGTTTTTGTTTTCATTAAAAATGTTGTCCATTTCAAAATGATGTGAGACACTTTGAGTGGTACTGGCCACAACGTTCCTCAGATTGAGATGGGGTAGTCTTGTACATGTTACAAATGGCCCATGCATCCTTGTGCTAATGTATCATCACAATCAGAATATGTTTGGTCATTTTTAGGAATTTATGTTGTTTTTACTTGAAAGAGTGTCCATTTTAAACAAAAGGGAGACACTTTGTGTGATATCAGCCACACTGTGCCTTAGATGGAGGTTGGAATGACTCGTACATGTCAAAAATGACCCATGGATAGTTTCATTGAAGTACCAACACAATAATAAAGTGTTTGGTCAGTTTTTCATATGCAACATGTTGTTTTTACTTAAAATCATGTCCATTTCAAATAAAAGTGAGACAGTTTGAGTGGTATCGGCCACACCGTGCCTCAGATTGAGGTGGGGATGACTCATACATGTCCAAAATGACCCATGGATAACTTTCTGAAGTATAAATAGAATCCGAATGTGTTTGGTTGGTTTTACGTATGGAAGTTGTTGTTTTCACTTAAAATCATGTCCATTACAAATATAGGTGAGATAGTTAGAGTTGTACTAGCCACAATGTGCCTCATATTGAGGTAGGGTTGACTCATATACGTCAAGAATGACTCATGGATAATTTTCCTAAAATATCAATAGATTCAGAATGAGTTTTTACGGTTTCTCGTATACCAGATGTAGTTTTCACTTAAAATGTTGTCCATTTCAATTAAAAGTGAGACACTTTAAGTGGTACCGGCCACACCCTTCCTCGGATTAAGGCGGTTTTGACTTATACATGTCAAAAATAAACCATGGATCCTAGTTTTAATGTATCAACACAATCCGAATACAATTTTTTGGTTTTCTGAATGCCAGTTATTTTTACATAAAAGTGTTTCCATTTTAAAAAAAATAAAGACACTTCAGGTGATACCTGCCACAACATGCCTCATATTGGGTCAGGGTGGACTCATACATGTCACATATGACCCAAGGATCTTTTTCCTAAAGTAGAAACACAATCCTAATGCGTTTGGTAAGTTTTTCGTATGCCAGTTGTTGTTTTCACATAAAATGTTGTCAATTTCAAATAAAGGTGAGACACTTTGAGTGGTATCGTCCACACCGTGCCTCAGATTGTGGTTGGGTTGACTCATACACATCACAAATGACCCATTCATCATGGTTCTAAAGTGTCAACACAATTAGAATATGTTTGATCAGCTTTCCGTATGTATGTTGTTTTTATATAAAACAATGTACATTTTGAACAACAGAGAGACACATGAAGTGATACCTATATTTCCCCTACCCCAGTGACCCATATTTGGTGCAGTATTACATAACATTGGAATTATTACAATGAATAAATTCATGAATACTGATCAGTTTAGCAATATGGGAAAATAGATTATATATATGATATTCAACATTACAACTTGAAATGCAGAACAACAATAATTTATTCCATTAGAATCATCCAAGACTCCTAGATTATTCCTTCAAGTAACTCATAACTGACTTCTTCATTTCATGGAAAAATAAAAAATAAGAAATAGGTGAGATTAGATGCTTAGGTAGGGTAAATAATTTAGCGGAAGCCATAAATATTTAAGGCATGATTTGTAATAAAACAAGAAACTTTTAAACATAAACTTGAATATAATATGGCCCAAATAAATCTAACATTACCATATAAACATGAACATGGATATTCTACTAGTCAAATAGTCACATGTAATAACTAATTTCATAATGAGGGAATGGATAGTTCCAAAATTTAATTTTAGTGTCAAGGCCTCATCCCAGGACCTATGAGCTAATTGTAACAGGACCCAAACCCAGAGAGCCTCTATAACCGGACTCCATCCAAGAGAGCCTCTATAACTGCACTCTATCCCAGAGAGCCACTGTAACCAAACTCCAACCCGGCGGGTCTGATGCAACCAGACCCCAATATGGAGGGCTTACTTTTACCGATCCCTAACCCAGAACAAACTAGTCCAATACATTAATCATTATAGAAGGTCAAAATATAATAGAAACATTCGTATTAAAACCAGAATAACATATTTCAATAATTTATCCATAAACCACAAATGTTATAAAAATAAAACATCCACACTATAATATATCACAAAACATTCAATTAAATATGGATGATTTTTATCACAATAAATCAACTCCAAACATGTTTGAAATCTATTAAAGGATGTTGACATAGATAAAATAATCAATAAATTGCTTTAAGAGAAATACCCCTTTTTCAAGAAATCGTTTAAAATTTTCACAATTTATAAAGGTAGACATTTAAAAGGAATTTTTTATTCAAGTTGTCCCATAAAACTTTGAATCTTTTTTAAAAGAATTATCATTTCCAAACATTCATGTCTATATAAAAAAATATTTTTTTTTTGAAAACATTGACATTAATTAAAAGAGTATAGAAAGATAAATATTTAAATCATTTAAAATGATGATCTAGTTAAATAAACCTTCCCTTAAAGCCATAAAAGATTCCTTTTTAAATGATTTTTATAAAATATTGGTATCTATGATATGTATGTACCAAAAAATACTTACACATGATCAATCTCAGATAATAATGAGATTGAGGAAATAACCCTTACCTCATTCTAATCAATCAAGACGCATGAACAATAGTCAATAACCACCAAATGAATAATAGGATATCATGAATATACATAAAATGATGATTATATATATAAAATTGGAGTATAAAATACACCATATGAAATAAATAAGTGGTGAACAATGGAAATCTCATGAAATTAAAAGTGAGTTAAGAAACCCCTTACCACGTATTCTACTCGACTCACTCGTATGTTCCTTGTTCTTCCTGAATAATAAACATATGTTAATTTTTATTTTCATAAGAATATTTTCATGTTTATTATTCCTTTTATATCAATTATTACCTTGATATAACAATTAGTTAATTGTTTTAGTTCTTATCGGACATTTTGTCGATGTGCGGAACTTGAGTCAAAAATGAACTTGTTATAATTATAAATTGTTCACGTGTTCAAAAGTCCATTATCTATAGAATGATATTAATCCTTTATATTTCGTAAATATAATATATTTCCAGTATATACATTTATTTATAATAGTACCTAACATATGGAGATACGAAATGATGTGTGCCAGTGGTAGGTGATACACCCTTGTCGCCCTTCGGTTATGGGTTCAAGTCTTGTGGCCTTGTCAAACATGACGGGTTTCCGCCCAACCTCTGGGTTGTCCTTTTTATAAAAATCCAAAAATATAATCAAACTAGAATTATCCAAAATAATTCAATCCAAAATCACAGTCCAAAATTTATAAGGAATGTAAACATATTGAAGATCCTTTTTTCCTCATAATAACATGTGAATTCCTTCATCATGTATTCATTTAAAACTCTGCCACATCCTGAATTACCATAAAACCATATTTATTACATTAATGCTCCATTATTCCTTATAGAATAATGGATATACTCGTTCTATCAAAAAATGATGTAAACTCCAACAATTATGGAATATACAAATCATCAATCAGTTTCAAGGTTGTGAATAATATCTAATATAATTTATCCAAATCAATCATGTATTATTTAAAAATCACTACCTTAGTATCAGAACCATATTATGGTGTATCTTTCTCTCGATCATATATTTTACAAAAATTTAACCTTCTATTGAGTCACTTTTCTTGGTTCCACACAATCTTATTTTCTTAATGAAATAGTACTACAGTACAATCCTTATATACTCTATAATTCTTATAACATGTATATCATTAAAACAATACTCAAATGAAACAATACATTAATAACAGCGTAATAAATCTAATCATTCATTTTCATCCTTGGTAGAATATAAATTTATTTTTATCTAATAGCAACATTTGGGGTATACTTTGATTATTTGGAAATTGATTCACATAGTGTCCCAACTCCTTGACGATTAAGCATTTTACATTTGAAACTTTTTTCTTACCCTTGCAATCACATACTTGTTGTCCTTTTACTCGACACCTACAACAAACTAATATTCCCTTCAAGCATTTACCAAGGTGATTCTTTCCACAGTTATCACATATGGGAAAATCATTATTCTCCCTCTTCCATTTATCCATATTTTTCTCTTCTATTCTTTTCTTCTCTTACTTCCCTTCATAGCAATAGGACTCAAGGAATTCATTAATTATCTTATTAACAAATGATACTATTTATTCATATGTTGAAAATACATGGGATACTATTTTAATTCTAAATGTTGGCTTAATACCATGAAAGATATGATCCTTCTTACTCTTTAGATCATACGTATTGCTGGAGTTCACATTCCTTTTACTGGGCGACATTTTTCTACAATGTCATGTACTAGGTCAGTTTATGGATTGCAATGAATAATTCCAAACATGTAAAATACCTAACGTAAATTTAAAATTTTATGGATATAATCCATAATCATAAAAATATTTTCTTTGAGGAGGTATATACTTGTAAATCATTCATAATGATTTATAATGAAAATTAGAATTATCCTAAGCATATCCCCCGAGAGTGTTGTAACCAAGTGTGCAACAAGCCCCATTTTCATGCACCATTTCTCATTCGAGTCTAGATCAAAGAGGTTTTTTTCGGGTTTTACCCCTAGGTACATCTGTGCCAGAGCCCCCTCTACCTGCTTGTATCCAGACATGGATGTATTTTCTCTGAAAACTCACAAAATCCCTACATTACCAAAAATAAAGGATGTTCTGCTATACAACTCCTCAAAATCTATATTTGGGTAATGTGCTCTAATCAGAGATTATCTAAATCTAGTTCTCAAGGTTATTTCTAAACTTCTCTGATACCAACTATAATGCCCTAAACCTAGTTACCCAAAGTTTGTGAATTATTACATACATTGGCCTGATTACAAGGAACCAAGTCCCAAAGGACCGATCATTTTATCAATCTTGGAAAATATATTACATGCATGATGTTCAACATTACAACATCAAATGAAAAATAACAGTAATTTATTCCATAGAAACATCTGATCCTCCTAGGTTATGCCTGCAAGTCACACATAACTAACTTCATCATATCCTGGGAAAATAAAACATAAGAAAGGGGTGAGAGCAGATGCTCAGTAAGGGTAAATAATTTAGTGGAAGCTATAAACTTTTAAGGAAAGTTGTGTAACAAAAAAAAATCATTTTAAACATAAAATTGAACATAATATAGAATTAACATATCAAAAATTACTATATAAACATGCACATGGATATTCTACTCGTAGAATAATAACATGTAATAACTAATTTCATAATAAGGGAATGTATAGTACCAGACATTAATTTCTATGTCAAGGCCTCGTGCTCGGACCTATGGGCTATCTGTAACCGGACCCAAACCCAGAGAGCCTCTGTAAACGAACTCCATCACGGAGAGGCTCTTTAACCGAACTCCAACCCAGATGGCCTTTGTAATCGAACTCCAACCCGGAGGGTTTTCTATAATAGGACCCCAACTCGAAGGTCTAACTTTTACTAGCCCCCATCCCAGAACATACTAGTCCAATATTTTCATAATAACAAAAGGTTGAAATATAATATAAACATTCGTATAAAAAATAGCATTCAAAATGTCAATACATTATCCATAAACCATGAATCGTATAAAAATAACACATCCACAGTCAAACATATCAAAAAACATTCAATAAAAAATGAAATATTTGTATCATAATAAATCAACTTCCAACAAGGTTAAATTCTTTTAATGGAAGTTTACATAGATGAAAATGATCAATAAAATGCTTTGAGAATTCCCCATTTTCATGAAATCATTTAAAATTCTCACAATTTATTAAGGTATTCATTTTAAAGGGATTTTGGAATCAGAGTGTTACATACCCCGTTGATGATTTTTAAAATAATTATCATTTCAATTCATTCATGTCCATAAAAATAAATCCTTAAAATCATTTTGAAAACATGGACATAAATTAAAAGGGTTTTGAAAGATAATGATTTAAAACATTTAAAATGATGATATAGTTAAAAATAACCCCCCATAAAACCTTACAAGATTACTTTTGAAATTATTTTTTAAAAATATGGGTATCTATGATAAGTATTTCCCAAAAAATACATACACATGAACAATCTCGAATAATAATGAGATTTGGGAAATAACCCTTACCTCGTTGTAATAAATTAAGTCGTATGAACAATAGTCAATAACCACAAAATGAATCCAGAATATCATGAATATAAAGAAAATCATGATAATATATGTCAAATGGAAGTACACAATACACCACATGAAATAAATAATTGGTGAAAAATGGAAATCTCACGGAATTAAAAGTGAGATAAGAAACCCCTTACCACATGTCTGACTTGACTCGCTCGTAAGTTACTTTTTCTTACTAAATAATAAAATTAAGATAGTTTCTACCTTCCTAAAAATATTTTCAAGTTTATTATTCATTTTCTGTCACTTATTATCTTCCTATAACAATTATTTAGTTATTTTAGTTCATATTAGACATTTTGTTGATGTTTGGAACATGAGTCAAAAACGAACTTGTTATAATTATAAATTGTCCATGTGGTCAATATTTAATTATCTATAGAATTTTATTACTCATTTAGATTTCATATATATCATATATTTACAGTATATAAATTTATTTATAACAATATATAACATTTGGAGATAAGAAATGAAATGCACTGTTCATGGAGACGGTAAGCCGTACGTATGCATAAACACTACTTTCATTTCTATTTTGCATTTTAATGGAATTAAAAAATAATGAATAATATTTATATTATACTTCCAGTATAATATCATATATGTTAATCATTAAATCCATACTTTATATATCTCACATAATTCATTAACGAGTCATATCACTTTGAGGGGAAATTAGTCCGTACTTTCTAAAATGAAATTATAATGTTTTACCAAGAATGAAAGCCATAATGGTTTGATATAAATGAAATATAAAAAAGAACAAAGAAAACATAACCATAATATATATATATATATATAGTTCCATATTAATGGACTCCATGAGAGGCGGTAGGAGATAATCAAACAATCATCGTTTCGTGAGGTGATAGTTTTGCAACCATAGAAACAATATGTTTTTCACCCATTAGATGGATGTGGGTGTAAGTGTAGTTTTAATAAATCCATAACAACATCCTAGTATATTTAGGATACTAGTGCTATCCTAAAATATAGGAATAAAAATAGTTTAGGGTGGTTGGAGAAGTAAAATATAACAAAATATAAGAAAAGAAATTAAGAGAAATCGTTACCTTTTATTTGGGTAACTTTTTGGGTTTGAACCAAAAAAACTTTTTGAAGTGAATTTTGCCTATGGTAAGGTTTCAAGGTGTAATATAATGATCTTGAGAGATTATTTGGTCAGTGTTTGGATGAGAAAAGGGGCTTTATTGGTGTGTGGAATGGGTTTGAAGTGGTGTCCTTTTATAAGGGGGAGGAGGGTCTCTTTATGAAAGTGTGAAGATATTAATTTATTATACAGTGATATTCAGTTCATAATGGTCCAAAACTAATTATAGTAGAATATAATATAACTCATGGTCTTAATAAAATTATCCAATAAGAATGGTACTGGTTTTGGATATAGTTTTAATATTAATAATCTTATTTATTTAAATCATTTAGTAATGAGGTAAATACTACATCATTATTGAGTCATAAATAATTTAATTTATTTTTGTATAAAAATTATAAAACAAATACTATAATGTATAAAATCCTTTTATCTTTACAATTAATATTTATAGTCAAAATTATGAATTATATTACCCCATGTAAAAATTGATTTACTAAAATAAATTTGTTTATAACATTTTTTCCATTACTTTTAAGTTAATTAAAATAGTATCATTATCATTCATAAGTGGTTACATAGGGTCCAAAAATAGACCCAAGGATGCCCTTGGTCAAAAATGACTCATCCAATAAAGTTATGACACATGTTAAGGTAATTTTATATTATTATAATATTCTTTTAACCATGAATTACCCAAATTACCATTAACTGCAGTAAATAAATGCCTAAAGTTACTATTCAACAAATAAAAATTCATCTTATTGAACCAAATTTTACATATTGAGGTTAACCGTGTATCTCTTTGTTTTGAAATTAAACTCACAAAAATGGTAAAATTAAATCTTAGTAAAATTTAAAAATTCTCCTTGGTGGTGGGTAAAAGATGGTAAAAAGTTCAATAAAATTTTTATATATCTAAAAATATTATAAAATGACTCCAATGAATTATATTGAAAATATATATCTATTATGTATCTATTTTTACATAATATAAATTTATATAAAATAAATAATTATTTAATAAAAAGTTGGTTTTAACCAATAACTCAGTGTTTTTCACTATTCAAAAAAATAATGTTTTTAGAAAAATACCAAAATTTCACTCTAATATAATTATGATATTCTGAATTCAAAAATTTATTCTATTTTAACAAATTAAAAACATTTAAGTTTCATTTAAAAATTTAATATTAATTCCCGTTGTCAAAACTGAAAAGCGTGTTTTTAAGAAATAATAACTAACAAAAGATTGATACTTGTTTATGTTCAATTTCAAAGTAAAATTATTTCCAATGAATAACAATGGATTAAATGGTAAAAATATCTATTTATAATACCAAACCCTTAAAATTTATAATTTAATTTTATAAATTATTTTGATTAAAAAGTTGTTTTCAGTTAAAATGTAGTATTTTTCGATATTTACGCAAATATGAAAGTTATCAGAAAAACACCAAATAATTATTGAAACTAAATTAGTTTGTCCTGATTCTAAATAATAATTTATTTTTTTCAAATTGAATATATAATTTTTCAAACATTGGATTTAAAAAGGGTTCTCTATTAAAGAAGGTAAAATATGTATTTTTTTTAAATACTTCTTTTATCTGAAAAAAATGAATTTGTTATTTAATAATGTCTAAGAAACACATAATATGGATTCTAAAATTATAAGTATTATATAAAGTTTAAAATTTAGTTTATATTATTCATAACCTCTTTTGAACGGCTAGTTTGGTAAGTCGTGATGCGCTTGATCTCGGTGTTGCGTGTATTGCATGTTATTGAATTACTTTAAAAAATAACGTACTATAAAATCATGTGGAGTTTTAATACCACACACACCATTCCTCAGATTGAGGTGGGGTTGACTCGTACACATCAAAAATGACCCAGGGAACATTGTCCTGAAGTATCAATACAATCAGAATACATTTTGTTGGTTTTCCGTATGCATGTTTTTGTTTTCCCTTAAAAACTTTTCCATTTCAAATAAATGTGAGACAATTTGAGTGGTACCAGCCACACCATTCCTCCAATTGAGTAAGGGTTGACTCATAAACGTCCCAAATGATCAATAGATTGTTGTTCTAATGTATCAACAGAATCTGAATGTGTTTGGTCAGTTTAACGTATGCAAGTTCTTGTTTTCACATAAAATCCTATCCATTTCAAATAAAAGTGATATAATTTGTGTGGTAAAAGCCACACTATGGCTCGTATTGAGGTATGATTGACTCTTACATGTCACAAATTACCCAAAGATCGTTGTCCTGATGTATCAATACAATCATAAAGTGTTTGGTTGGTTTTCCCAATGAAAGTTGTTGTTTTCACTTAAAATCCAATCCAGTTCAAATAGAAGTGAGATAGTTTGACTAGTACCGGCCACACCGTGCCTTATATTGCGGCAACATTGACTTTTACCCGTCAAAAATGACCCATGGAACGTTTTCCTAACATATCAATAGAATATTATTGCGTTTGGTCAGTTTTCCATATACAAGATGTTGTTTCACTTAAAATCCTATCCATTTAAAATAAAAGTGAACTAGTTTGAGTGGTATCGTCCACACCATGCCTCATATTGAGGCAGGGTTTACCCATATAGGTCACAAAAGACCCATTGATCGTTTTCCAATAGTATCAATAGAATATAAATTTATTTGGTATTTCTTCTGTAGGCCAGTTGTTTTTACTTAAAAGGGTGTCTATCTTAAACAAAAGAAAGACACTACGAGTGATACCGGCCACATCATGCCTCCGATTGAGGTGGGGTTGACTCATACACATCACAAAATTAAAAAATTGTCATTGTGATAGAGTATCAACACAATCCGAATACGTTTGGTCAGTTTTCTGTATGCTAGTTATTGTTTTCACTTAAATCATTGTCCATTTTAAATAAAAGTGAGACACTTTGGTGGTACCAGCCACACCGTGCATTATATTGAGGCAGTGTTGACTTGTACATGTCAAAAATGACTCAAGGATTGTTGTGCTAATGTATCAACACAATCCATGTATGTTTGGTTGGTTTTCCATTTTCCAGTTCTTTTTTACTTATAAGGGTGTCCATTTTAAACAAATGAAAGACACTATGAGGGATACCGGCAACACCGTGCCTCAGATGGAGGTGTGATTGACTAGAAAATGTCAAATATGACCTGTGGATCATTGTGCTAATGTATTAACACAATCCAAATAAGTTTGGTCAGTTTTCCCTATGCCAGTTATTGTTTTCACTTAAAATGTTCTCCATTTCAAATGAATATTAGACACTTTGAGTGGTACCGGCCACACCGTGACCCGGATTGAAGCAGGGTTCACTCAAACACATAAAGCATGACCCATGGATCATTGTGATAAAGTATGAACACAATCCGAATATGTTTGGTCATTTTTCCATATGACAGTTGTTGTTTTCACTTAAAATGTTGTCTATTTCAAATAAAGGTGAGACACTTTGAGTGGTACCAGCCACATCATGCCTCAGATTGAGGCGGGTTTGACCCATACAAATCACAGATGACCCATGGATCCTTGTGATAATGTATCAACACAATCCAAATACCTCAAAAGCTCATAAGGGTGGATCTTCTTAGATCCTTGGGATCCGAGATGCCAAATGAAGAGTGCGATTGTCTCCGGAATCAAGGTAGGTGGTCGATGGTTGGTACTGGAGTAATAATAATGGAATTTTAATCAGATTTGGATTTACGGTGAATCTTGGAGTGAGATTAGATTAGGTTCAGTGGCCTTATGATGTAGTGATTGGTGTGTTGTTGTCGGTGATTCACAGTTGTATGAGGTACCCAGTGGAGGATGAGGATATATGTGGTGGGGGTTTTTCATGGTAGGAGGAGGGTAGGGTTGGGGTGTTGTCCAGGGTCCAGGAAAGAGGGGGGGGGGTTCTGGGGTCTAGGGAGGAGGTTGGGGGTGTCCAAGGTCGAGGGAGGAGGGCAGGGGGGCTATCTGGGGGGTTGTCTAAGGGGCATTCTGGGGGCAGTCTGGGGTCCAGGGAGGTGGGTGGGGGGCTGTCGGGGGGGGGGGGGGGGGCTGTTTGGGGTCCTTGAAGGAGTGTGGGGAGGCGATCTGGGGGGGGGGGGGCTATCTAGGGTCTAGGGAGGAGGGGGGGCTGCCCAGGGGGCTATCTGGGGTCCAGGAAGAAGGGTTGGGGGGTATCCAGGGTCCACGGAGGAGGGTGGGGGCAGTCCGGGGTCCACGGAGGAGGGTGGGGGGCTATTTGGGGGGATATCTGGGGTACAAGGAGGAGGGTGGGGGGATGTCCAGGGTCCAAGAAACAGGGGGAGGGGGCTATCTGGTGTCCAAGAAGGAGGGTGGGGGGGCTGTCCGGGGTCCAGGGAAGAGGGTGGAGGGCTGTCTGTGGGGCTGTCTAGGGGGCTATCCGGGGGGGGGGGGGGTTGTCCAGGGCCAGGGAGGAGTGTGGGGGTGCTTTCCGGGTTCTAGGAAGAAGTGTGGGTGGGGGGGGGGGCTATCATGAAATTACTTCAACTATGACACCAAATTCAGGTCAAATTTGGACTTTCACATAAAAAAACTTTTTTATCCATTTATGCCAATACTTATAGTTCTTTGGTAGAAACAGTGCGAGTTATATTAATTAGTTGAAATCCAAAAAAATCAATAATTGTTTCATGCCTCATCATCAAATCAAACCAATGGAATTTTACCACCGTGACTTATCCATGAGAGTAATAATCCATCATTTTAATTTTTTCAACGACTCCATAATATCCCACATTTTCAAATCGTGGTCTACTATCTAATGCACTAGCATAACAATCTATTATGGCAGTAAACATTACACCATCATGTTGTGTTCTCATGTTCTTTAGTAATTCAATGATAATAAATTCGTACCCAATGATAACAATTGATTTACAGTCACTAACTATGGTATTAAGCCCAAAAGCCAATGTTCTTATTTCCTTAGAGACAGAGTCAGTAGACAAAATCAATGCCTGCAATATAAATGAATATTAAACTTAATTAAATATGTATTTAATTATTTTATACAGTAACATTTTTACCTTCAATTTTAACCAAGAATAAAACACTTTTCTACACAAATTCACCCTTCTTCTCAAAGATAAAAATGATGATTTTTATTTATCACTGTTTTATGTTCCCTGTAGATAAAAAATATGAATAGTTTAAAAAATATATTTGTAAGATATACATATTCAATTTAGATACCTGATGTAGTCATCGAACAAATCATAGCTGAACCAATCTATGCGATGTTATATCTCCTGCAATTCAAGGATTAATGTCTTCAATGTATATGATTCATGAGTTCCTCCTATTTTAGGAAGTGATGGAAAAATGGGTTCAATTTTCTCATATGATTCTTCTTCATTTCTCATTGGTCTGTTTATTCTTTTAGTAAGATCAAACAAATACATTGAGCATAAATCCATACATTCTTGAGCCAAGTAACCATTCAGGATAGAACCTTTGAGATGATTCTTGTTTCAGACAAAAGACGTTAATGTGTACATATTTATTTCTATTGGATACATCCAAAAAAATAAATAGGTCTTCTGAGATGTATTTTCGTGGGAATATGGAAAAATAGATGAAGCATGCATGTGAAAAATTATGGAGGAAATATTTTCTCCAACTCACACAAAATTAATGGGGCATCTGTCAACATTTTTTGCAAGAATGACTTGGACAACTTCTTAGCACAATGATCTCTAAAACATTTCACAGCCAAATAACATTTTACATTAAATTATTGGAAAAAAGATAACAAATTCCTATTGGAATAATCTCATGCAGAAGAACCTGATAATCACAAGTCTTCAAATATTTTAGCTTCAACTCTTTTCTGTTGACCCGTTTAGATATGTTGATTGAATATCAATAAGGAACTCTAATAGTCTCTAATACATGTAGAAATTGTTTTTTCGTAGGTGTCGTCACGTAAGAAGCACTTGGAACTTTCCATTTATTTTCACCGATACACATAGGATTCAATTCAAGTATGATGCCCTAATCCACCAAGTCACACCGAGTCAATTAATCATCTTATGTCTTCCCATTAACATTCAATAGTATTGAAAGAAAAATTTCACATATATTCTTTTCAATGTAAAATACGTCTAAGCAATGACGTAACAGATTTTTTGACTAATAATGAAAATCCAAAAAGAAACTCTTATTCCTCCAATTGTAATAGGTTTCAGTGGAAACATTTTTTCTCTTTCCAGATTTTATTTTCCCCTTCCCTAATGAAAAATTGAAATATTTCAATTCATTGCGCACATTTGTTCTATACATATGCTAAGGTGGATCATCGGACTCTATGGTATTATCAAATCTTCGACGATTATTTCTACATGGATATTCAATTGGAAAGAATCCTCGATGTCCCATAAAATTGAAACTACACTGATATTTCAGTCTTTTAGATCGTATATTATTCATAAAAACATGACATGATAGTTTTCCCTTTTTTATCCATCTAGAAATCATTTCATAAGCTATAAAATCATTGATCGTCAACATAAGCGCAGAATGCATTTGAAATATGTCTTTCGAATATGCATCTTATGTGCACACACCCACATTCCAAATTAGTTTTAACTTTTTTATTAAAGTTTTCACGTATACATAAATATCATTGTCAAGATCAGAAGGGCCAGATATGAGTATACTCATGGAAGGAATTTTTTTTAATACAGAACCATGAGGGAAGATTATAAATGTGTATAAAAACTGGCTATGGGCTATGTGAAGTAAGTATATTCCCAAACTGATTAAAACCACCACATGAAAGATGCAGCCTCAACTTATGCACATCAACTGCAAAAATCAGGATATTGAGCATTTAATTTCTTCAATGAAAATCCATCTACAGGGTGACCTAACTCATCATTAGTCTTCTTTCTCTCGGTATCATTCCATATCATTTTTATTGATATTTTATCAGACATAAAAATTTTATGGAGTCTGGGGATTAATTGAAAGTTTCAAATTACTTTATGTTGCATGTGGGATGATGTTCTATCAGATTTTGACTTCCAGTGAGATGTTCCACATTTTATACAATCAATTCGTTCAGCAGTTTCCTCCCAGAATAAACTAAAATCTTTTAGGCAATCATGAATTGTTTTTCATGAAAATCCAACTTACTCAACTAACATCCATGAAATATAGTGGTTTGGGGTAATATATGCATCATATGGAAGTAAATCCTTCAAGTAGGGAAGAATTTAATCGATTACTGTATCATAAATCCCATACATAGTTTTCCTATGAAATAATTGGATTAAAAATTACAAATTTTTCTTTTTATAACATAGTCGATATACTTGAGTCATGGAAGCATCATTCAATTTTTTCACCCTAAAAATATCATCATTTTCATTAGATGCAACATCAACCCTCATATCTATGTCTTTTTTAGTAGAAGTCCATTATTTTCCATGATGATAAATAAATGTAAACTGATCATCTAACAAATTCTCTAGTCCAGTCCTTTCATTTCAATCATCAGCACTCTGAGATTTAATTTTCTCCCTATTGTGATACCATACATAGTAGTTTTCTTCAAAACCATATTTGGTTATGTGGTAGATAACTTCTTCACGGATCAACCAAGGTCTACCGACATAATTGGAACCTGGGCAGTGTATGAGACCACTATCTGAAGCTGTGTGAAATGCAAAATCTAAAAATCTCCCCAAATTTTTTTTGAAAATCGCTTGAGATATGATCGGTTTCATACATCCAAATTTATCCATTCTGTAAAAATAATTGTTATAAGTCATTTGGTCATAAGAAATTCAATAAGATTGATGTTTATTCAAAAATATATTTATGTAAATGATAAAGGATGGATTTTCGATTTGATGTATTGAACAATTAAAACAATGTAATGATATACTAATTTAGTTATGTGTGCCTAAATTTGAAGTGAGATTTGTTTCCTAATTTTTTATTTTATCACCTATAAGAAGACACCATTGACCTGATAGAACATTATTCAAGATATTACAATGTGAAGTCTTTTCATGAAATATGAAGAATGTGTAAAGAGAGTTTTTTAAATAATTTATTGATGCTAAAAAATGAAAATATTGTGAAAAGTTAGTATATTTTAGAATACCCAAACTAAAGTCCACAAAAAGTACCATATCGCCACACTAAAAAATGGAAAACCACCTACCCCACTACAGAAACCGTCTACTATCACTTCACATGGATCATAATTATATCCATTACCCACCTCGAGAAAATATGACTAAACAAACCATTCACCTTCTTTGAGTGACGATATATATCACCAGCACCTCCATTAGTCGATATGATTCACTACCCACATAAAAGGAGTGGCTATGAAGACTTCAAATCGAGTTGATTCATATAATCATGACACTTTAATTGTAAAACGAAAATAGAAAACATATCAAAATACACTTATTGGGTATGTCATGCCACACAATCACCGCCTAGTTTATGTCAAATCAAAATAGAAAAAAATAATAATAGATGAAAAACATTAAAACTAAGTTATTCCTTACATATTTGGAGTATAGAACTGAAATATTTATTTACTTTAAATGGATTAATATGAAGGATGGAGTTTCCAACCTATGTAAAGAAAGAGGCCTCTAGTTTAGAATCCAAGGGGGTCTTCCCCACGGCTTCCTAAATCATAATCACTATGAATCCAAGGTAGATTTTCCCAAGGTATTATAAACCAAATCATCAAGAATCCAAGGGTGTTTCTAAATGGAATTAAAATCTATCTTTTTAACATGAATCCTTGGTTGGTTTCTTCAAGTAATTCCAAATCGTTAACCAAAGAACAAGTACTCAATAAATTAAATTAAAATTTATTTATATTCATTTTCAATTGGTCTCATATAAGAGGCACATGCCTCATGTATCATTATGTGTTATAGGAATCAAAAATCATTTACTCATGTTATATAAATAATTATAGGAACCCCTATAGTCATAACTTTCATTACCCAATTAGTTCCCCAATTCAAGCGTACCCCTCGGGTTTCAGTGCACCTACACGAGGGATTCTAAAAATCTGGGAAATGTAGAGTTATCTTATTTTGTGTAATCGGGGCGGGCTATCCATGGGGGTGTTGGGGCTGTCCAGGGGGTACAAGGTGTTCATGGGGGTGGGCGGGCACTCCACGAGGGTGAAAGGGTAGTCCAGGAGTGGAGGGGTGTCTAAGTGGGTGGGTGGGAGGTCCATGGGGTTGGGGGGCTGTCCAGGAGGTATGAGGTGTCCATGGGGGTGTGGTGTCCAGGGGTTGGGGGAGTGTCCAGTGGGTAGGCTGTCCACAGGGGTGGCGTGTATGAACACGGTGGTACGGGGAGTCCAGGGGTGGGTGGATATCCACGAGGGTGGAAGGGCAATCTAGGGGGTATGGGGTGTCCAGGGGGTGGGCGGGCAGTCCATGGGGTTGTAACTGAGAGCAATGAAATTTAATTGGATTTTCATCCACGTTATAAAAACAAACGATGGGTCTTAAGGATTAAAATAGTATTTTTTAGTGAAAATCCAATTTGGTAGTATTAGTTACTTGATTACATCCAATATATTATTTCAAGGATTATAAAAGGCTCCCACAAACTTCCAAGGATATATAATTTTATAGAAAAATTTGTTGTGGGAGAAGGAATTCATCCAATATAGTTGATGTCACATTTATATCATGTGATTCCTTACTCATCAAGATAAATTGACATGAACCAAAACCAAAGAGGCCTCAAACCTATCAAATTTCAAGATGTGATGACTTCTCAATGCTTATTGGTGATATATGGAAGTGATGACTTCCCACCTACACAGCCCCCCTCCCCACCTCACCCCAGCAGACTCCCCCTGGACAACCCCCCTCGCATCCACCAACTGCACAACCCCCCCCCCCCCCCCACCTACACAGCCCCTCCCCCACCCCCACCCCCACCTGTACACCCCCACCTCACCCCCAACATACTCCCCCCTGCCCAGCCCACCCAGAACTGGTGCACTCTTCTAGCCCCACCCACTTACATAGCCACCCCCACATACACCCTCACTTTCACTGCCCCCTCCCCCTCTCCCCACCCCACCTGGACAACCCCCCTCCCCCACTGCCACTTTTACACCCCACCAACCACCTAACCCCCCCCCCCAACATACTCCCACCTACCCAACCCACCCCTAACCTACACACTCCCCTCCCCCGACCCACTTACACAGCACCACCCCTACACCTGCACCCCCCACATGAATATCCCCCTCCCCCCACCCCAGCTTCATAACCCACCCCCACATGTACAACCCGCCCCCCACCTCATCCCCAATATACTATCCCCACTACACACCCCCACATGTACATCCTCCTTCACTCATTTCACCCCCACCTAAACACTCCCACCATCACACCCCTCCTCCCACCCTCTACACCTCCACCCACTACACCTCCCACCGCATGCACCCCCTCACTTAAAATAAATTGATTCACACATGATATCAGAACAAAAACCAAAAACAATTCAAATTGAAATTGTTGGGTAGCATACTGCACGAACCTCAGGTTTAAGCCAAATAAAAATAGAAAACAAAAACAAATAGATGAAAAACATTAAAAATAAGGTAATACTAACAGATTTGAAGTATAGAGAAAAACAACTTTGTGATTGAAGATGGATCTGGTGGAAATTGTCCGAGCGAGAGAGGTATTAGGTTTAGCTTTATCACTTCTGTCTCGTGGATGGGAGATTGAGTTCACTGGACATTTGGGTGAAAACATTACCAATGGTAGTACAACATTGTTGGGAATGGTGAGCTTTAGAAACGGTTTAGACAAACCATTGGGAAAGCATTCCTAAGTCATTGATTTTGCCAACAGTTTGTACAAACCGTTGGTAAAGGGAGAATAATTTTTAGATTTCCCAGCAATTTCATCAAACCATTGGAATATACTTCACTAAATCAACCTTTACCAATGGTTTGAATAGACCATTGGTAAAGGTCCCCTATACCAACATTTCAACAGAACCGTTGGTAAATAAGTGTTATGAAAACCCATATTTGTAGTAGTATATTTGGTAAGGTTTACTTTTTGTCTCATACCCTCTTTTTTATGTACTTATTATTCATTATTTCCAATAAAATATGCGTTCCCTCCATCATTTAAAAAAATATAAATTCTATTCTTGGATCATGCCCCCAATAATGATTAAACTATATCAAAGGATTCCATCTTAGATGGAGAAGGATTTTTATTGATCACATGCATCATTTATTAGGGTAAAATACACATTATATGAAATTAACATTTTAAAACATAGAACACATTCAAAATACATTTCACAAAAAAAACAGTGAAAACCTATAACATATTCTTTAAAATCATTTAAAACATTTCTTAAGGGAAATATATTTATTTATTTAAAAACATTTCATTTTGAAACAAAAAAACTTTTCAAAACTGTTTTCATTGAAAATATCCAATAATGAATTTTGAAAACCTTTTTAATTAAAAACAAATTTAGGTAGATTAAAAACTGTTTTAAAACATTTTCCTCTAATATTTATAAAGGGATCATGATAAAATTTTCATAAAAATTTCCTTGAAAACATATAATGGAATATTTAAAATCTTTTAAAATAGTTTTTATACATAAATCATATTGGCAAAAAATTTCCTTTGAGTTTTTTTTAAAATTAATTACAATACAATTAGGGAAAAATTCTTAATAAAGATTATTTTTAAACATTCAAATAAGGCTTGAATGAAAAGGTAATCAAGATGGTAGGTAAATACCTACATGTTTAACATTCTGTTTTAACTATAATATTTTTGAATAGATCCTTGATCAGAAAAACACAAAGAAAAAAAATTTGAATCTATTTTTTATTAAAATTGTTATAGATGGGTTGAAATTGCATTTAAAAATTATAGTAAAATATTTTGAAACCCATATTTTGAAAACATAGTTTTGTAAGAACACATATTTCTGAAAAAAAAAGAGAAATAAATTCTTAGTTTCTTAAAAACCCAATCTTAATCAACATTATTAAAAAACTAAAAAATGGAACCAATACATAAACATATCAAGGATAACCAATGGAGAAGAAATGTACTAATATTTATTGATATATTGATCATAATATTCCATCAACTGAAGGATAATCCTAAACAATCCCAATAATTAAAGATCTTTTAATAATAAACTATTACTAATTTAGTAAAATTGAATCATAATCCCCATGAAAGAATAACATTAAATAGATCATAAAATAATAATAAAATAATGGGACTCAAGAAATAAAATTTCAAAGGGTATTATATAGATCTAATTGATAAATAAATGTTTATAAAATGCCATGAATCGCAAAAAAAGTTACTTGAAACAAAATTACATTACTGAAGAGGTAACATTTGAACTCTAAAAACCATGAAAGAAAGTTCATAAAATCAATATGTGAATAAAGATAAATTTAATTTTTCTAATAATATATTACATACATGTTAATTATATACACCACAAACAAAATAGTGGTGAATAAGGCCTAAGTCTCATAGAAATATAAGTGAGACGAGGAAACCCGTACCTTAAGTCCTGACATTCTTTATACATGTTCAATTGTAGCATATAATAAATTTATGTCTATTATAAATATAAAAATAACTATATTACATCATATATTACCATATATGATTCAATTAAGACTTTATATTACTAGTTCATTAACAATTTTATGTTAAAGAAACATTTCATGAAAAACCCACCATTTTATCGTACAAGTTTTGACTTGTTATTCTTGGTAATCTTACTTAGATCTTGAAATATATATTTCTAGAATGTAATAAATTATTTAAATATCATATATATTCAGTTTATAAATTTTTATAACAATATAAATAATATAGATCAATAAAATGTAATACACCATTCATGGAGATGATATATCATAAGTACACATGGAAATTCCTTAAATTTTCATATTGTATAGAATGAAATGAAATGATATATATATATATATTATAATTAAATTATCCTTATTATGTCATATATATAATATATGTTTACTAAATCCATCTTTAATACAATCCATGTAAAGTGTGAACGAATCACATCGATTTGGGGAGGTAGTAGTCCACACGCCCACAAACAAGGTTATCATATTTCCAAAAAATATGAAGAAAAACGGAATGTGTTATATAATAAATAAATAAATATAAATTTGTCACATATATCACATATAAAATTTATAAATATTATTTCAATCAAAATTACCAACCATAAGATGTTATAAAGTAAAAATAACCAATATTTGTTCACGAGGTGGTAGTCCACCGTACATAAGAACTATATGTTGGTAAGTCATTTGAAGGGAATTTATGTAGGTTTAGTTTTAAACATTATAATAATCACATATATGTATATTTTTTATATTTAGTTTATTATATAAAAATTTAATATGAATATTTGAGGGGGTGGACAAAAAATAAAAATATCTTATCAAAAATGCTACCTCTTCTTCGGGTAGCTTATCTAAGTTTGCACCAAAGGTCTTCCTTATATGAATTTTTCAGAATGGTAGTTTACTATGAATAAGTGAGGAATGTTTCTATGAAATTTTAATTTGTATATATGATCCACAGTAGATTGAGATATGTTAGGCAATGAGGGGTTGAGTTCCCTTTTATAGTGGATGAGGAGTGGAATTCATTTTAAAATAAATTGGTAAACCATACTAAGATGTCTCCTTTACATAATGTGCCTCAAATAATTATCCATTATCAATGAAAGGGAATATATATTCTAAATATTTCCATATAATATATTTTATGCATTTTTATAGGGTATTTGACTTTTTATGTTCATGTTTTACTATGAAGTGAAGTCGTTTTTACTTTAATCACTATAATGAATTTTAAATACTTTTACTAATATTTTTGGTGAAAAACTGATTTGAACTTATTAGAAATTATAATTTCTGTTAATTCCAAATAAACAAATCCTTTTTCCAAATTTAAAAATATAAGTGCCAGAAATATATTTTAAATTAACCTCTAACATGTTGTTTATAACAGTTTTTTAAAGTGAAAACATATAAAAGATAGATTTTTTTAATATCCAATTTCAATGTGAAATTTGTACGAATGAAATAGATTGGGTTAATATTTTAATAATTTATACAAATATAATTTCAACCAAAATTAATATATAATTTTAATAAAAAAAATAAATTTGAAGAAAATGTAGTTCTGCATTAAAATTCAGTATTTTCAAAATTCATCCAAAAATGAAACTTCATAGAAAAATATCAAAAATTGACACAAATAAAATTTTGATATTAATATTTAAATAAAGAAGTTTATATTGTAAAATAATAATTATAAATGTTTCAATTTAAGTATATCAAATGGGTTATCCATTAAAAGGATGTAAAACTATATCTTAAAATTTTGCAATTTTTTTATTAATATAATTGAATATATTCATATCATATAAATATTAAAATCTATTGAATGTGTTTAAAAAATATTTATTGAATTTATAATATATAAATTTTATTAAATTCCCTCATTAAAATTGGTTTGATTAATTTTTTGAGATAATACTATTTTTGTTTCATAGAAAAATATTTTTCTTAAAAAATTAATGTCCATATTTTCAGATTGTTATAAAATTAATTTCTAAATACTTTATAACCAAATGATTCATCATATATACATGAATAAATCATAACTTCACAGTTTAGTTATTCTTATTGGTAATTTCCAATCTAATGGAAAAGCTTTAATAAAAATAATATTTGAATCACAAAATTAATACTATATTGTGATTCATTAAAACTCATCCTTTCATGCAACACAATATATCGAAGGGACTAATTACTTTGTGTTATACAAGCCCAACATAGTATTATATATGCCATAAAAAATAAAAGTGTTTTGTGAAATTTAATATTAACATGATGTTGTGTATAACACAAGTCACACTTAGTGCTTTCATATAACAAAATCAATAATCATTTTTCTGTAAAATGAAAAATATTGAAAAAATTAAAATAATTTAGTTTTTTTAAAAATCATGGGTTTTTACACTATAATAATTTCAAATTAATATCTCCATAAAAACTAATTTGGGTAGTCAATGGTTTAATATTTTAAATTTACATTAATAGAAACCCACATCATAAAAAACAATAGCAAAACATTTTAAAAAAAGGGTATGTTCAGAACATAATGGTTCCCCAAAGTAACTCATTACTAGGTTTTTACATTGAAGAGCATATATGGAAAGTAAAAATAGATACATGGAATTAAAGAATAAATAATCATATATATTTTTAATGCTTTATGAAAAATGGTTTTTGATCTAGAGAAATTTATCAATCAAAATACCATAAAATGAAGAATCTTGAAATAAGTTATTTATTTCCTAAAAAATGACAATAATAGTAGATTTTTTTTCCAAAAATCATTTTCCCTAAGGTTGAATTATTTTCATGAGATGATATAACTACATGATTCTATGATAACCTCAATAATTCTTATCCCTTTAAAAATTTCCATTTCATATCTCATTCCATGAACGAATAGGGAATTTGTTATTTGTAAATCATTAGAAGACCATGTGATCCATAAATATAATTATAGGTGATTCCATGTGTCTTTATTTATTAAAAAAAAGGTGAACACATTCTATTCATTATTCATAAATCCTAATATAGGGATAGAATAAATTAATATATTATAACTCTTCCAATTTTTTACATACAAAATTTTATTAATGGTTATCCTTATCACCCTTCTAAAAGATGGATGCAAACAACATTAGAAATAAGGTCACTAGATTTACCAAAAAATAATAGTATTGATTTCCATATATCATACAGTATATACTAATTTCATATTACAATCATGTGATAACATTTATCATATATTCTCCAGAAACATAGTAATAACCAAAATTTTCCGAAATCATCATTTAAAACAAGCATGTTTCCTTTTTCCAATGTTTATTAGATAGATTCCTTAAATCAAAACATTTTTTAAACTTCATCAATGATAGAATAACCAATTTTACATAAGTCCATGATTAGTTCCAAGGTAATAAATACCATCACATTTAATTATTTCTATACAACATATATGTATCCAAACAATGTTATCTTAAAATAACAAACATCTCAAGGGTTATCATTCCCATAATCATGTGTCTCCCATGGTCGTAATATTCCTATTAAATAACCTTTATATGTCTTAATCACTATTTAATATATCATTATTAATATTTAATTAAAAAACTTATAATAAAAAAACTTATATATTTAATTATTCATAATCATTTAATTCCAAAACATATGAACTTAAATATTCCAACATTATTCATTAAACATTACCTGAGGTTCATCACATTATTCCTTAATACCATTTTCAAAGAATTTAAAATGCAAATAATGTCTTACTGTTATTCAACGTTAAAGTATTCATGTTTCCTACATTTAATGTAAAAAATATTATTATAACATCCCTCACATTTCATATGATGTATTCAGTCCCTTTATCATTAGTAATATAACTGATAATCATACCATATTCCTGATTCTCCTTATATGATTTTCTCTTAAGAAATCAATTTTTATAATGCCCATACTTTTCACATTTGAAAACTTCTATATTAACCAAGTTCATTCTTGTAACCTCCATTAACTAAAACCAGAATGATTATAGTGAGAAACACATTTCATTGATGAAAATAACATAATCTGGATAAATTACTTATAACATTACTAAATCCAGACACCTACTATTATATATCTTAATACATAAGATTATAATTAGAGAAATACATAGACATATCCTTATAAATATCACTAGGGATGTCACTAGTTTTTTCTCAAGCTGGTTTCTGAAGGATAACTAAAATTTTATTTTGTTACCTACTATAGAAACCCTAGCTTAACATACATGGATGTTACATCATTTTTGATGAATATTAAACAAATTCAAAAAATACATTACTAATTACCATTATAGTATAGTGTCTTTGGAATCATTGAACAAATTCTACTAATTTGGTGAATGATCTTCAGCATATTCATATTTCTCTTATCAGCTAGTAGTACTACTTAAAAACTATTCCTTATAACTTGGGAAAAGTAAGCATAAAAAATGGGTGATCTCATATGCTTTATAAGGGTAAAATAATAAATATATAAGAATATTAAAGAGTATAGGGGTATGCGAGACGGTCATAATTATTGAATATTATACCATGTATATGAATTATTATTTAATTGAATCATGGAATAAATATTTATAGTTCATAATACTTGAATAATGAGGGAATAATGAGAATAATCCATAAAATCATAACATAAGAATAATAAATAATTTTTTTTTAAAACACATAAAATTGTAATATAACTCTCTATAAGTAAAATAATATTGAAAATATTTATCAAGTATCTTTATGGAGACTACACCTACTATTCGGGACACACCAACATCACCAGTCCAAGTCTTTTACATATAAGGGATTTGGATTCCCTTTCATCCCATAGTGGATCATATTTCCCATTCTTCTTATATTGGATATAGTTTACCCTTATTTTCATAGTGGATAAAGAATTTAGACTTTCTTCTTATAATAATCTATTGATATATTTATTTATAACCATTGTATTAGAGGAATACATAGGTCCCAATAATGATATCATAAATTCATACATACATGTTTAAGTAGGCAATAATAATTTTATCCTATTGTGATCTATAAAATGAGATGGGTTTCATAAACATCATATAATAGAAAATAAAATGAAAAGGGTATCATAAATTTGACATTAGGTCATAAAATATGGAAAATATAAATGTTTTATAGTGATTTCATCAATGAATAACCCATAAAATGAAGTCTGTCTCAAAAGCATGTAACCCTTGGAAGAGAAACACATGTCATAAAAAATAATATAATCAAGACAATAAACATTCCATAAAATATTTATTTTTATTCGTGGATCATGCCCCAAAAAAATCTTATACAATATCAAAGGATTCCATCTTTGAGGGATAACGATTTAGAAAGATATAGTTTAACCATTTTGTAAGTGAAAAAACCATTATTGGAAAAAGACATTTTAAAAAATAGATCATACCCAAAATGTTTTTTATAAAATAAACACTTTGAAAAATTATAATGTAATATTTAAATTAATTTTAATTATTTATTGAATAAAATATTCTTTCTTCATTGAAAATAATTATTTTTGTAATATAAACCCTTTTCAACACAATTTTCATTGAAAATAACAGTAAAGAAAATGTCCAAAACATTTTCCTTGAAAACATATAAAGAAATCGTCAAATAATTTTTAATAACTTTTCCTAGAAAACATATAAGTGTATATTCAAAAAAAATTAAAAACTTTTTCATTGAAAACATAAAAAGGATGACCAAAAATAATTTAAAACACTTTTAAAACATAAATCATTTTTGAAAACATTTTCCTGTGAAAAAAATATTAACAATATAATTTCATGAATAATAATAAAACGTATTTGTTAAAAAAGAAATTTTTTAGACATGAAATAGACACCTCAATGAAAATACGTCCACAATGGAAGGTAAATATTTGCATTTAGAATATTTCTTTTTAACTGTATTTTTTTGAAAAGATCCTTAAACCGAAAATGACATGGGGATTTTGTTTAAAACAATTTTTTAAGGGAAAAACATGGGTAATAATGTCTTTTTAAAATTATAGTAAAACATTTCTGAAAAAAATTTTGAAAACGTTATTTTTTAAGAACATGGATTCCCAACCAAAAAATACCTAAAGTCAAATTTTCATAATAACATATTCTTAATTACCATAAGTACCTAAAGGTTGATAATTTTTTCTATAACACCCCTAGATTTTGTGAATTATTATTATTTTGAATGATTTTGATATTTTAATATTTTAATTTTCATGCAACGATGAATATGTTTTTGGATGTAATAAATTACTTAGTGTTTCTTTCATTCGAAGAAAAATAAGCCAAGATTGCACTATGTGAAATGATTTTATTTAGTTATGGTATGCAAAGAGCATTTTTTGTATTGTGTTATATGCAAGGTCATGTTTTATTGAACTAAATGATAATATTAATATTATTATTAAAATATTATAATATTGATACCTAGCTACTGGAATGAAAGTTAAAAAATAAGATTAAATAATATTTTAAATTATGATTTACAAGTTTATATAAAATAAATCATTTAGCTATCAATTTGTATAAGTGAACAACATAACAATTTGAAAATAAAGAATATACTTTTCTAAGAAAACTTTTTTTACATATAAAATCCAAATTTATCTCACTAAATTAATAAAACAACATTTGATTAGGGTTTTAAATAAAATTTATATATTATATACTGAGTCGCTTTTTTTTAATCTAATCCCATTTATTTTTTGGTATATGATATGAATAAATTCAATTTTATGAATAATGATATATATTTGTCTAAAATGTAATTTTACAAACCTTTACGGGAGAACCCATGTTAAATAATTTTTTCAAACTTTTATATTTTTTATTTTACAAAATAAAATATATTTTTGTATATTGAAAGTCAAAATTAACTTTGGATGAATTATTAGTATTTTTCTAAGAAGTTTCATTTTATGATTGTAGTGAAGAAACTAAATTTGAATTTCAATATTTATTTATATAATATATATATAGTTAAATTAGATTATTGAATAGTTTTAATGTTTAATAAGATAAATTTTACATCAACCAATAATATTTTGGGTGTTGGAACAAATTTTACATTGAAATTAGATATAAAATCATTTTAGTATTCTCAACAGTTTTTCTTAAGACCCCATTATCATATAACAAATCACAAGTTAATTTTTAATTAATTTCTCCACCAATTTGATTTTAATTTGACGAAAATGGATTCAATTTTATAATTCCTTATAATTTATAATTTCTTGTATGATTCATATTTTTTGGACCAAAAATATTAAGGAAAGTGATTAAAATTAATTTCGTCGATTAAGGGAATAATTGTCTTAACAAAAAACTAAACCATAATATTAATACCAAAAATGACATATAAAATTGTCCAAAATCCATTTTATATTCAAATTTCAACCCTATTCTCTTTTTTGTACATTTTATTTCATTATTGGATCCAAAATCCATTGTAAAAATGTTGGTGGAATTGCATTTTTATTACATTTCCAGAAAGTCACACCTCCACTATAAAAAGGCAACAATCACTACCACATACTAATACCTCTCAATCCCATTGGATATCCCAAGATAAACACAAATACACTCCCAAAATTCATTCCTTCATCATATAATTACTTATTTGGTTAGAAAGGTAACAAAGTAACAACTTTTGTTTAGATCTAGAGGAGATACTCAACGGATAGGAAACATACCTCCTCAATCACATTTGTTATATTTTCATTATCCACAACCTAAACTCTTCTGATTCCATGATTATATATAAAAAATAAATACGATGCATAAACTGATATGTTTTTATTCTATGAATTCTACCTACATATACACACACTTTCATCTAAAGGGTAACGAATATACTGTTATTGTGTATGGAGAACTACTGCCTCACAAAATGATGTTTATTGTTTTTTTCCATTACCATATATTATGGTTGGTAAATATAATGGAAAATCTATTTTTTATAATATTTATGACATTTATTATTTATTTATTATATTTTAATTATTATATAAAATACACCTCTATGTTTTTTTAATTTTTTTTAAATATTATTACTTCATTTGTGGTTGTATGGACTACACCCTCCGCAACGTGATGTGATTCATTGTCAATTTACATAGAATGAAATAAAGATGAGTTTTTGGAAAATATATGATATCTAGAAAATAACAATTATATGAAAGGTGTATTCCATTTCATATATATATATATATAGAATTATCTATATTCTGAATTAGTATGATATATAATCTTTTTTAAATTATTTTAATATTTAAATTATGATCTATGTAATAATATTAATAATAATAAATCAAAAACTATAAAAAAAACAACGTGGATATTTCCAAAAACATATCATTAAGATGGAATTTCTATTATATGGGTAATATAAATTCTTATTAAAAATATTGTATTTGATATAGATAAATTGTTTTTCAGATTTATAATGAAATTATATTTACTATATAGTAGGTTCAAATGAGTACAAATAAAGTCATGACCTAAGGTAAGGGTTTTCTTATCACACATTTATTTTTCGGGAGACACCAGCCATGGCCACCACCTATTTATTATATGTGGTGTATATAAATCCCATGGATGTATTATATTATTATTATACTCAACATTATGTTTATTTACACATCCATTTGAATATTTTTATTTTATGGTGTTATGTTTCAAATGTAATCAAATCAATAACGTAATTTTGTCTCAATTTTCCTTCCTAGAGACACCTGTGATATTATACACAAATATTATATTATGAGGTTAATGATTTTCCCTTCGACATGTTATATCATGAATATACTTCTTTACATTAAAAAATAATCTAAATTTAGTGTCATTTTCTTACTTGTGTATTATGATTTAAGGTTATAATGTGCTAAGAGTTTATTGTTATAATATCATTATTTTTAAATATTTTTAATGATTATGTTTTCATTGATCAAACCATATGATCCATAAATATAGGACACTAATAAATTTTATTATCATATGGTTTGAAATGAAAATTCATTTATTATTACCATTTTTCATAGTTTGGTAAAAAATATAAATCAGAATGTATTTTTAATAAAATCAGACTTTGTCATTCTCTTTGGTCAAAAAACAATGTTACTTTATAATAATGTCATATAAAATTGTTTCTGAATTTTTTTAATATTATCCTAAAACCCTTAAAATACATTTTTACCAACATTGAACTTTTAAAAAAATTGTTTCAAAAAAAGTAATCATCAGGTTATCTTCTGATCAAGACACTTTTTCTAAACATTTTATGGAGAAAGAAGAATATTAGACATGTGTAGATATATCAACCATCATGTTAATCCTTCTATTAAACTAACATTATAATGTTTAAAAGATTTTTTTTAAGAAACTTCTTCTAAATAATCTATAAATTCATTATTTTTATGGGGATTTTAGAAGAATGTTTTTCAAAAAAAAAGTTTTTATGCCTGTATGTGTTTTCATTGTTTTTGAAACTCCCTTTATATATGATCAAAAGGTTGTTTCCAAAGAAAATCCTTTAAATTATTACAAATATCAATTTAAATTTTTTCAATATATTATCCCGGAAAACTGTTCTCTTATTTTTTCCATCATCCTTCTCAAAATAATTATTTTAAAAAATGTATTAATCTTACTTTATAAGTCTACAAAGAAATAGATTTGAAAATGATTTCAATATTATGTTTTCATGGAAAAAATCTCTAAAAATGATTTCAAGTTTATTTTTTATCTTTTCAAGGAAAGATGTTTTCTAGATTTCTTTATATGTATTGAAGTTAAAAAAGGATTTCAAATGATTTTATATTTTAAAAATAATTTGTTTTAAACAGAAATGGATACATTTCTAACAGAATTCTTGATAAGAGATTTAAAAACTATTTTCCATCTAAATGTCATCCAATAGTGTTACTCATCCCTTTATAGGGAAATGATCGAAAGGATCCATTCATACTCTTTCTTTGAGTGGTTTTTATTTTGATGGAATAATTTTAATAAAACTCGTTTCTCATCAATAAGTCATATGCTTGTGAATAATACTTTTTTTCGTGGGATATGCATTAATAAAATGATTATTAAACCTATATTGTTCCACAACTTATGATATGATTACATGTTAATGATATCCATTTCATTTCCTATTTATGATATGATTGTTTATTATTTTGCAGAACGTTTTGGTGTGATTTTGTTATGATATCGTTGTAACCTATATCTCCATTTAATTCATTGGCTAATGATTTATATCTCATGGGATAGTGATGTTAAATAACTATAAGGTCTTGATCCACTATAAGGTAATGGGGAAACCTGATCCAGTATGAGAATATGGGGAATTTTGACTCACTATGATAATATGGGTAAACCCAATCCCTTAAACAGAATGGATTAAGACTGGGGACGTTGGTTTTTCCCGACCTGTAGGTGTAGTCCCCATGAAGTGCCATTTTATGTTTTGGAAATTCTCACTGATCTATAAGTAATAGTTTTACATTCTTATGTGTTCACCTTAAAATCAATGTTTTATTTATATGATAATATCACATGGTCCATGTTGTTGATTATCTTATTTTTTTATGTCTCAAAAACTACCAATATTTATGCGATGTATCATGTTTTTGATCTTATATATTCTTGGTATGATCTGAAAATGTTATTATCAAATTATCAAACCCTTATATTCATGTTATGGTTTTCTATTTCCTTTATTTACCCTTAATAAGCATTCAAGATCACCAGTTTATTGTGTTTCTTTTCTCATGGTTATGAAGAAATGTGTCTAGTTTAATTACTAAATGTGAAGATCTTTTTGGGAATCATTGAAGAAATTTCACCAAGTTAGAGGATTCAGTTACAAGATTCCAAAGAAACTAAACTATTATGTTCCTTAGTCATGAACTTATATACTATGACCAATATTTATAAAAAATGATATAATATCCATGTATGTTATGCCACGGTTTCGATAGTTTATATCAAAATAAATCTATATTCATCCTTTGGATATTATGATGATAAATCAATAGTGAGGTCCATAGAAATATTTTTTAGGATATTTCTATATATGTATCTAAAGATAAGTCTAACTAAAATTTAGTGCATTGGAAAACATATGAGGATTTTTCTAAAGGCTTGACTAATTGGATTCCTAAAAATACATATGTATCTAGATATTATATGTTGATGAGGCTCTATAATAGATGTACAAAGTGCTAATTAGGGTCATAAGCATATTTCATGAAAATATATGAAGAGGGAATTCACATATTTTGAATGTTTCAATCATGAGATACATTTTGATAAATTCAGGATAAATGTGAAGATGATTTAGTGACATTATTTATAATTTTTTGGATTGTCATCAATCGGAAGGATTATAATCTTAATGGAATGTTAAAGTTAAATTTCATATTAAGTCTGTGATCTGTATTATCTCACCAAATTAGAATTTATATATATTGGATAACATATAATTACCACATTTTGTTGAAGGTATCTAAAGAGAGATGGGATGACTTACCATTTATCTCATCGTAATTTAGTTCTTTAGGAATAAAACATTCACCTTCCTTTTAGAGAAAGTGGTAATGTGGAAATTGGTGAGGACGAGAAAAATTGTGAGATTTTACATATAAAAGGTAATTACATCATGTAAGCTTATATTCCTATGAAAAAAGTTCTTAAACATTTGTAAAAGGGTCTTTCAATAAAATTTTATCTGATTATCATCATTTTAGAGGATATTTATGTCCTATTTCTTTCTTCCTCACCTTATAGTTTTTTTATTGCAAACTTTATATGGATCACCAAATTTATTGATATCAGTGATCTTTATCGATATATATGAGAATCCATGTTATCCCTCTAGGTCTAATCTTCCATTCCCACCTATGGTTTCATATGTGGAAACTTAGATATGTGTTACTCTAGGATACAGTTATGATTCATACATTCTATATTTAAAGGATGTGTCAAAATTCATTTAGACCATTGATAATCCATAAATTTTTTTGTGGGATAAATTAATTTTAATTATGGTAGAATGTAACGCAACTATATTTTGAGAAATATTCTTTTTCAAATTAATTTAATAATTTTGTATTTTACATTTCAGGAAATAGTAATGTATCTTTTGATATATGAAATAACTAGGTGAGTATCATTTTATACACAACACGACATAAATCAATAAGAAAAACAATACATAAACTAGAATAAGTTACTTGAAACTCTATGTTTGTCTTGTATTACACACAATTATATGTCCCTTAGATAGCTTGTGCTATGAGAATGTATGAGTTTTACCGAACTACAAGATATTTTTAATATTAATAATAAAATATTACTAAAACAAACACCAAAATTTTATAATGGATGTTATGAATAATATTTTAAAAATTGGAAAATTTTGATTTACATCTATCTATAAATTTAATCCTTTGGTTATGAATTAGTATAAGTGAATGTAATACCTATATAAAAAAAGATAGATTACTATTTTAAGAAAACACTTTTCCCGTATACAAACTCAATTTTATCTAAATAAATTTAGAAATAAAAATTTTATTAAATAATTAAATAAAATTTATATATTAAAAATTCAATATATATTTTATATACACAACCAATTTATTTTATTGTTATAACATAAAAATAAAGAAAAATTTTATTTTAAAGAGATAATTTTTTTTAAAAAGATAATTTTACAGCCTGTTAATGGTGAAGAGATTATAAATATGGATTTTTAAAATTATATAATTTATTTACAAGAAAAAAATAATTAAGGGAAGTGGAATATCGTAATTTACTTGTGGTGATTTTTTTAATTTTTTTTAATTTTCATTTTTTGATAAATAGTGAAAACCTTGAATTTTAATTCAAAACTATTTTTCTCATAACATGTAAATATCATTAATTTATATTTTATTTTAATTTTAATTTTTTATAAGATAATTTTTTTACATGATAATCCAATTTAGGGAATTATAACTAATTTCACATTAAATTTTGATATAAAAACATTTCAATCTTCTAGTCATTCTTTCATAAAAACCCGTTGTTGTGGCATATTTTCTAGATTAGTTTTACCTTAATATATTTCACTTGAGTGATTTTAATTTGGCCATATGTATTCCAAAATTTTAATATTTATAATATATAAATTAAAATAATTCAAATAATTATTGGATAAATTTATTACATAATGTGATTAAAATTTATTTCAGAGATGAAGAGAAAAATTATCTTAACAATGGACTAAAACATAACCATGGCACTAAAAATGAACTATAATTTTTATATAAATCCATTTTATATTATTATTTATAGGTTGAACTCCATTTGATATAATATGGTTCATTAAGGGAGACAATTTTCATAGTATAAACATAGGTGTATTTCCCCTTTTAAAAATTTACAAGAATGAAAATATTCCTCTACTTTTAAAGGAACTCACACATCCAAATTTTTCATAAATATCATGAAATTTTTCTCCCAAAAAATATTCTCATATAATATCCCAAAATGCATACATTTATCTTAGAAACTACATTGGTGAAGAAATTGAATCATGGAATCCCTTCGGTGAAAACTAAGAGGACTTACACCAAAAAGATGTAACATCATTCCTCATGGTCATTTGTTTTTTTTTCATTATCCACACCATAAAATAGTATTATTACATAAATATATATTAAATTAAATATCCTAAATATATTGATATTTTTTTAGTATAACTGTTATACCTATATTTACAAACTCTTCTATATATTTGGTAACGAACTTACAGTTCTTGTGTACTGTGAACTACCACCTCACAAAATGATATTTTTAATTATTTTATCACCTCACATGGTTTATAATTATGATGGAAAATATTTTTTTATAGGATATATTTTATATTCATTATGTATTCATTATTTTTTAGTAATTATATAAAATATACCATCATTAATTCTATTTTTTATAAATATGATAACTTCATTTCTGGATGTGTGGACAACTTCTTCCTCAAACGATTTGATTCATTAAAAATTTATATTGAATGTAATTAGGATTGGTTTAGTGTAATTATATGAAATATGTGGAATAATAAATATTCATTAAGTTTGTTAAAAATATATACATATATTTCAATTACTTTGTTTCTTTCAATAAAACAAGAAAGTGGAAACAACATTAATTCATACAAACACACTACCATCTGAATGAATGATGTAAGAAATTTAATATAAATATATTTTATATATTGTTATAAATATTTATAGACATAATATTGTTGATATAGAAATCATGATATAGATTATATAAATAATTTAATCATGATCTATGTAAGATGATGAGGAATAACAAGTAAATTTGTTTCTTCGTAAAATGACACAGACAGTACCCAAAACGTAACGTTTTCATGGAATTGTTAATAAATGGTTAATATAATGTCATAATAAAATAAAAATGGTATTATATATAATAATAAGTCACCATTATAGATTTATAATAAACTTATATTAATTATAAAGGTGTTTTTAATTTTTATTAAGAAATTCAACACCTAAGGCAAGATTTTTCTTCTTTAACTTTTATTTTCTCTGAGACACAAGCCTTGTTAACATAAAACTTCTTATATGAGGTGTTTATAATTCACATGGATGTATTATATTATTTATATAACTATATTTAGGGTTATTTAAACATCCATTTTTTGAACTTCATTCAGAGGGTCATGTTTAAATAGTTACCAAAGTAGTAGACAAATTTGGTCATAATTTTCCTTCTTTGTGTCGCACACTATGTTCTATGCCAATATTATTATATAAGGTGTATAACCATCCCATTTATATATTATATAATTAATCTATATATTTAAATTATATTTTAAACCATATGTAATGTCATTTTCCCTCATTTGAAGTATGATTTAACGTGACCAAGTGGTAACTGTTTAATGTAAGAATATCCTGATTTATCTAGATTATTAGTTATTATTATTTAGTTATTGAGTAAATATGATCCTAATTCAGTGAATATAATTAAATATATTATTATATATATTTTCAGGATAAATTAATGTTTTAGTACCATTTCCCCATTCATTGGTACTAATGATAATTAAGAATGTGTTTTTTTACAAAATCTGATTATATCTACCAGTTTGGTAAGAAATATATGTTCTTTAAAAAGCATGTTTTATAAACATTTTTTGAAAATATTCTAATATTATCCTATGTTGTTAAAATATATTTTATCACATTTTTCATATAAAAAATAGGTTTTACAAAAATAAATCAAATTCTCGTTTTCAAATTAAAAATGTTTTCTAAGCATTTTACGGTGAAAAAAGAAATTTAGGCATGTATAGATTTATCCACGATCATGATAATCCTATTAATTTTCCATTAATGTTTTAAAAAATTTCATTTTAAGAAAATATTTCTACTATTAATCTAAAATTTTTTATCTTTAATGTGATTTTTAATGAAATTTTTACTCAAAAAACCGTTTTTATACTTAAAATGTTTTTAAATGATTTTAAATATCTCCTTATTTGTTTTTAAATGGTTTTTTATAATTAGATAATTTCAATGATTTCAAATCATTATTTATTTATTTTCAATGTATTCTTGATGGAAAAGTGTTACATTTTTTTTCAAGTATCCCTTTCTATTAAATGGTTTTAAAAATGATTTTATGATTCCATTATATGCTTTAAATGAAATGGTTTTGATTTATTTTCAATATTATGTTTTTAAAGAAAAATATATTCAATTTTTTTGAAGGTTTATTTTATATTCTTTAGTGAAAAATGGTTTTCTATATTAATTTATAATTTTTATTGTTTGTTTTAGAAGTTAATTGATTTCAGATGGTCTTATGTTTTAAAAAGAATTATTTTAGAGAAGAAAATGTATTTTCCAAATGGAATTCTTCTAATGATATTTTAAAAAATTCCATCTAAGATAACATACATTGGTATTAATCATGATTTTTTGAAGAAATGATCAAAAGGTTAAACTCATTCCCATTCTCTGAATATTTTATATTTTTATGGATGGATTTTTTTTAAACTCATTTCAGTTAAACTATTTTTATTTTTATGAAACTTAATTATTTTTAGGGGTTATTATTTGATGAAATAATAATGAATCATTTATTTTTTTCATAGGTTAAAATATTATTAAATGTTAATGACTTAAATTTCATTTCATGTTTTATGATAAAATTCTTTATGATTTTTTGGAATATGTTGGTGTGATTTAATTATGAGAAGTGTGGGACCTATATCTCCCTTTAATGCATTGGATAGAGATTTATATCTCATATTATAATTATGGGAATCAAGATGGTCATTTTGATCAACTATGGGATGATAGGGAAAATCAATCTGCTATGGGAAGATGGGGAAACCCGATCCACTATGGGAAGATGGGGAATCTTGATCCCTTAAAATTAAAAGACTATGACCTAGAATGGTGGTGTGTTAGGCCCTATAGGGGTATTCCCCATGAAGTTCCCTGTAAGGTTTTGAAAATTATACTTTATTTATAGATAATGATATGAAATGTTTATGTGTTCTCCAAATAAACTATGTCTTATGCCCATTATATGATCACAAGTTTTATGTTAATGATTATCATATGATTAATGTATTCAGAAAAACCAATATTTATAACATAGATTATGAATCTAATATTTGTTATGAAGGGTATGATTTTGAAATATTTCTCTCAGATTCTTACACACTTATTTTCTGGTTAATCTTATATATTTTCTTTGTAACTTTTAGTAATAACTAGATCTCATACCATTATAATGTTTATTGTTTCTATGTTATGAATAATGGTTTCAGGTATATGTAATAAAGGGGATGATATTTTTTGGAAACATTGATTATATTTCCCCATGTTAATGGATTTTCTCTATGTTTCCAATTAAATTAAATTATTGTGGTCCTTATATGTGCGTATTTTTAATGTGGTGAATATTTATAAAACATTATATGATATCAATGTATGTTAATCTTTGGTTTATATATTACCAAAGATTATAGATATCATATATTAATTTAAGAGATGAAAATTAATTATATTTCTTGAGATATCAATCATAAGATTCCATCCGAGGAAGAATATTCATAAATAGTCGCGACAAATGATGAGATTGTACCAATATACAGTTACCACTTTAGTAACATTGTATTGTATTACCCATTAAATAATAAAATTAAATGGAGGATAAGATATCTTGAGAATAATGGTATTAATTAATAAAATGTAATTTTCTATTTTATTGATATAATATAATGATATAGGTGCATAACATGGCATGTATCTCAAATAAGAAAAATTGAGACAAAATTTCATTACTGGTTTGGTAACTTTTGAACCGTAGAATCTTTGAAAGAAGAAACATCAAATGGAAATGTAAATAACCATAAATATAATAATATTAATCATATAATACATACACGGGTAGTTTATACACCACACAAAATAAATGATAGGTGAATAAGGCCTATGTATCACATAATGAAAAGTTAGGAAAGAACCCCGTTACCTGACGTCTTAAATTTCATTTTATATTTTCAAACATCCTTTATAATAAATACAATTTTATTATATATAATCAAAAAATCAAAATTTATATATATATAATACCACAATGGTTTACTTATTACAATATATTGTCCATTTATTAAAAATTATATGTTAATGAATTATCTGGGTACCAACTACTTTGTTCACCATACGTGTTTTGACTTTTTATTCATTATACACATAGTGTGATCATGATTTTATTATTGAAAGAATTTAAAACATGTTTTATATACCATATTTATTATGTATATAAAAATTTATATTAATGTATAAAAGATAGATATATGAAATGAAAAACACTATTTTGGGATAAGGTTGGTTGTATGTACACATGAATATTGTTTCCATTTTTTCTCAAATTGAACGAATTTATATGAAAAACATTTTTATATGAATATATTTTAACATTATAGACATATTATTATTTCATATATATCATATATTTTCGAAGTTCATATTTAGTATATTCGATGTAAAGTGTGAATGAATCACATCGCATTAAGGAGGAGGCTGTCCACACGTCCACAAACAAAGAAATCTTATTTCCTAAAAATTGAAATCATGAAGGTATTTATAATATAATAATTAAATAATAATAGATAAATAATATATATTATATATATTATATAAAAAAATTATTTCTATTATAATTCATAACCATTAGATTTGTAAAGGAAAAATGAACAACATAGTTTTGCGAGGTGGTAGTCTAGGGTGAACACGAACTGTAAGTTCATTTTCCGTTTGATGTAACTGTGTATGTGGAGTTTGAACCACTAAAATTAAAAAATATATTAAAATTGAGAATACTTATATTTTTATATGATCTGGAAATAATTACAGTTTAGGGGTTAGATAATGAATTGAATGATCTTGTGGAAGGATGTTACCTCTTCTTTGAGTAACTCACCTTGGTTTGCACCAATGTGATGCCTTGGATGTATTTTTTACTAAAGGGTTACTTCAATGAAGAAGGTTATAAACTTTAGAGTATATTGGTATGTTTTTTATCAGCCAAATTGTATTTTTATATGTGATTAAGTAAGGGTTGAGTTCTATTTCATAGGGGATGAGGATTGGATTTCTTGTAAATATAAAAAGGTAATAACTATTGAGAGGACTCCCAAAAATAATGTGCCTCTAATAATTTTTTTTTCAAAGAATTAGATGATATAATTGTAATATATCCATCCAATGTATTTTGGACATGTGCTTATGAAATTTTAACACTTATGTAAATGTTTAACCACTAAGTAATTTCATTTTATACCTTAATCAATGAAATGAACTATAAGTTCAATCATTAATTTTTTTGTTAAAAAAATTAGGAATTAATATATATTATAAATTATTCTAATTTAAAATATAGATTCAATTTTTATTTATTATAACCACGTAATTTGATGAAATTAATTATTTTTAATCTCACTGACATGTCGCGAAAGCGATTTTTTGATGTTAATGTCTAATTGTTTGAAATGTTTTTACATCCAATTTCAATGTGAAATTAGTTAAAATGATAAAAATTAAAATAATTTATTTATATTTAATAAAAATATACTATAAAAAATTAATATATAAAATAAATCTATAAATAAATTATATGAAAAGGATATTTTGAATTAAAATTCAGTAATTTTCACTATTGATCAAAAAATGAATCTTCTCAAAAAAATACAAATAAAAACCAAAATTCAACATTAATATTACTATATAAAAATGATTTTTATATTTAAACTAAAAATTATAATCTTTTCAATATGTGAATTTAAAATTTGTTCACAAAATAAAATGTAATAAAATTACATTTTAGATAAATTCATATTTTATTCATAAAATTGTAGTTATTTTTTTATTTATGAGAATAAAATCTGTTGGATGATTATATAAAGTGTTGATTAAATATGTAATATGTAAATTTTATTTAGAAAACCCATGAAAAGTAATTTATTTAATTTTTTGAGATAAAACTGTCTTTTTACATAGAAAAATTGTTTTCATAAAAAAGTAATATCTTTATTTTCAAATACTTCTTACATTTGATTATAACTATTTGAAAACAAAAGGTTTATTTTTATATTCATGTTTAAATCATATTTACAGAATTTAGTTAGCATTATTGATGATAACCATTCCAATTTATTTGTGGTAAATATAATTATATTTAAAAATAATATTAATTTTATATTTAGTTTGGTAAAAATCGGCAATGTGTTTAACACAAGAATCCGAAGGGGTTCAGAATTGTGTGTAACATAAGCCCACAGAAGTGTTTCACGAATGAAAATATAATGAAATTAAGGTGTGTAATGGACAAATAACTTGGTTTTTTATGGTTTAATCCTGAATTAGGGTTTTTTTTATAAAAAATAGTTTTATTTTGTGTTTTTTGAAATGAAAAATATCAGAAATATTAAATTTAAATCAAAAAAAATTCAGAAAATCATATTGTGTAATATTATGTCCTTATTAGATAATTTTTATATGAAGTTTATGGGTCACAAAACATCAAAGTATATGTGAGACAAGATATAAATTAGTTTCTAAGGGAATACAGAAGTGAAGAATGAAATGTTACATATGTGGCATCGAATGTATAGAAGCATTAGACTGTAAGATAAAAAAATTTAGGAATACATCACTAGAGTATATGAAACTGTTTGAAACCTCAATGTATTTGGATATTTCCATAAATTTTATACAATATTGAAAAAAATTATGATAAATATTTTGAATATGTTTCATTCTAAAATTTTGACATCAGAATATAATTATGATTTATTTTTTTATTTGTTGCATAATATTATTGTTCCTTCTAACATGAGAAAAACTACAATTTTTAAAATGATGATGAAAGATAAAAATGATTTGGAATCCGTGAGAATAATTAAAATACATGAAACTGAATATGTTGATCCTTATAAATGTTATCATAAAGATAATGATAGTTTGTTTGAAAAAATCATTTCATGTATATCTAATAACCGTTTAGGAGAAAGAAGAAATAATATAGATAAAATTAATCTCATATGTTTTAAGTATGGTGGAATCATACACATTGATTTGAATTTCCCCAAAAATAATTTTTTTGAATATCAAGATTATTCTAATGGAAGTCTATGATGAATGAAATGGAACATAAATGATATGGAGGAGAACCCAAAAAAAAATTTATAAAAAAGTATAGTATACTGTGTAAGAAATATAAATCAAACTCAATAATGAATGGCTATTTAGATGATAAATGTTTAGAATAGTTTAGAATATTTATTGAAAAAGTTTATAAAATATAATACTCTTAAAATATTGAAGAAATAAAAGTTTAATAATACCATAGAGAGTATCATATTACAGTATAACTTCATTCGTATCTTGATAAAAAATTATATGACGAATTAATTCAAAATGATAATGAGAGATATTTGATAAAAATTTGAAGCTGAAAAAAATATTTTGAATGAATAATAAAAATTCATCCAAGAGATCATAAGTAACAAACTAAGACTTTCTGAACATGGAAAATGGATGAATATCTTATTAAATAGGTGGAGGCAATGAAAGGGGAAGATAACAAGTTTTAATAAAACAATTATTTTGTCAGAAAGTAAAATTGATTATTATTAATGAATTCTTCAACCATACTTGGATATAAAAGGAGTGACATCAAATATTTCTAAGAATACTCAATTCAAGAATCTGATGAATATATTACACCTAAAAATATTTTTTTATCTTTTCTTCCTAACATTTCAGGTGATAAGAAAATTATTTGGAATATTTGGATTGAGAGAGGATATGCTAAAAACATCACATCTAAAAAATTTAAAAACATCCACCATAAGAAATATGGTCCAAGCCCTGAATATGTCAGAGATTAAATTAGTTGTCAACCTCAACAATGTTTTTATAGGGATAGATCTTAATTTATTTTAAAATTTGTTTTTTATGGATATTATAAAAGTTGTATAATATATGGGAACACAGAAAATAATTTTTTTCATAACATTTCACTTAGCAGAATAACGTTTGGAAAAATATTATGAAATATTGGAATAAGTATGAGTAGTTTTCTTAACAACTAAGATGTTATAAAATAAATAAAAACACAATATGTTATAGAGTTTCCAATAAAAAATAAATTTGAATGTATTGAAGATGTTTTTGGAAGTTTTTATCATGATGGTCAACATGATGAAATATGTATGACAGTCTTTATAGAACAATTTTATTAAGGTAGAAAGGAAAATAGATATGTAAATAATAAATTTAAGGAAAGAATTTTTTTATTGAGACAACTTTGACAACATGTGAAAGGAACAACGTATGAATATTTGATAGTGGTCTTTTATTATATGTGATTGGTGCTATAAAAATCTTCCAACATGTTGAATGTCTTGATGGAGGCATAGTTATCTTGTGAAATTATTGTTCATTAAAAAACATCATAATGAGAATAGATGATATAAAAGTATAAAAGTTAAATTATAAGAAGATATATTTTTTGATATAATAAAGAATTACTTATATTATGTCAATAAAGATTATGATGATAGAAAATAATCAACGTTTTGAAAATATTCTTATATTAAAATAAGAATGTCATGGAAAAGTTATCACAAATGGAGAAAGAAATAGTGGTAATTGTTTTCAACCTGGAGTTTATGATAACTCATATTACTTGATTGCTGAAGATGAAAAAAAAAATTGGAACCAAAAACATGGGTACCTTGGGGAGAAAAAATGAAAAACATTATGGTTTTTAATATTTCTGTTATTTTAAATAATTTTACTGAATATATTAATATGTTTGAGTTAATTTAAAAAAAAATAATATGAAAGAAGACAAAAATAGAGTTGAGATTCAGTATACCATACCTCTTAAACTTATTCATTCTGGTAGATATTGGTATATGTGACATCAATCGATAAATGGAGGTTTATACTTTATCGAGTTTATTAATTTTTTTAATCATATGAAATACATCATGTTTTTGAAACATTAATCATATTATATTAAAATGTTATTATTTTTCAGAAATGAATTTGTGAATGAAATGTGGTTTTTTATATATGTTGGGAAAAGATAATTGTATCGAATTCACAAGAAATAATTTTTAAACTTATCTGATAAGGTATGGTATCAAATATCATTGTAGTTCTCCCAATACTCTACAAAACAATGGAGTGGAAAAAAGAAGAGTGTATGTTTTGTGGAAGTATGATTACGTTTGTCCACAGAATAAAACATTAAAAGATCAAATTCAGAGAAGATGTTAGTACTAATATACATGTCCAAATAAAATGTTATATAACACCAAAAAACCAACATTTTTTTAAGATATTTTGTATAAAAATCCTATATTGAAATACATCAATGTATTTTAATTATGAATTTCTATAAAAAAATAATTTGGATTAGGGAAAGAGCGAAGATAGAGATGCAGAATAATATGTTATGGGTTATACACCCATAGAATAAGTTACAAATGATTGAAAAATCAATAACAATGGTTGGTATACTCATATAATGGGAAATCAGTTAAAATTATAAATTCCTTAACAATTTTTTTAAGAATGTTTAGGAAAATAAACTATAGATTTACGATGTTCATTAGAGTCTTTTAAAACCTCCTTACCAAGATACATTAGAGTCATGTGATGTGGAAAGATTAGCTATTAGAGAAACATTGAAATTTCATACCTTAAAAAAGCATGTTTAGTCCAAAATCATCATACAAAATTTTAATTATCCAATTTATACTTGAATAATGTTGAGATTATGTAATAACATATCACTTATCTCAAAAGATAATCTATAATTAGTTTTTGAATCATTCAGCACAAATAATTGGTGCGTACTTTGAATGAATAGTTATATCATATTGAGAAAAATTAAACCTGAGAACCTATTCCATGTCTAAAATTAAATATGTTATTGGAACAAAGTGGTTAAATAAAAACTTGAATGATAGTTTATAGGTTTAATGAAACAAAGAAATAGTTTTTACATTCTATGAAGAAGTGGAAGGTGTGGGTTTTGAATAATTGTTTTCCCGAGTTATATAAACCAGACCCTAGAAATCCTGGAGCCTATTTTTACTTCCATTACATATGTATAAGATACATGTAAATTACATTCTAGAGGACCGAACAATTTATTAGTCCTGGATATCTATATACATACACGAGTGTTTAAAAAAAATTACTATACAAGTAAAAAAATAAATTTTTATAGGATAATAACTTTATTCCATCTAGAGTATCCTTTCATATTGTTCCTTTCACACTTCAAGGTATCTATATAAAGGAAACATAATCAGAGTGAGATCAAACGCTTTATATAGGTAAATTATAGTGGCAAAATTAATGAATCTATTAGAATAATTAATATAGAAAGGTAATTATTGATCACACTTGTTTGATAATAAGTAATCGGAGTAGGTTTTTCATAAATATTATGGAAATATAAATAACTAAAATCACATTTCATGTAATCAATAAACTAATTAGGAATGTTCATCCCTAGATGATGTCAAAGAAATAATCTCATGAATAATAATAATAAATGAATTTTCAATAAAGGCAATGCTTATATATTAGATGTTAGGTTTTTAAGAACATGATACCTTTACCATAATGATCCTTCCACATTACAATTTAAGTTTATAGGATGAAAGAAGTATATTTTTCTTAGAAACAAAAATTAAGGATTGGTTTCTAAGTAATTTTCTCTCTTTAGACTACCGATGCTTCTAAGAGATTACATTAAATAGTCTCTAACCCATAGGTATTTCATTAACAGATCTATAATCCAGAGGTCTTTCATTAATCAATCATCATCCCATATTGTCCATGTCCAAAGCATTCATTATATAGTGAAGTAATAAATTTAAATAATAAAAAAATTCTTTATCAGATATCTGTATTGATCCAAGGATTTGGATTTACCAATATCTCAATTGCCAATAAAATAACTATTAATGTAAACACAATATGTAAAATTGATATACAATTTAGGAAATAAACACATCCATGATAAATGATATGAATAATTAGGGGATATTAAATGTTCAATGGTCATTGGAATTTGAATATTTCAAGAGGACTAACAAAGTAATAAGGATGTTAATTTTAATATAATCATTGTCTATAATAATCACAAACCATATAGTGGAAGAATAAAGATAATATCAATACAAAATATCTCACGTGGAGTAAAATAAAGTGTTTCCGACATTAATGAATTGATATATTATAAATATATATTTTTTAAAACATTCATGAAGAAAATAAAAAAAATTCTTGAAAAACCATTAGAAAATAAATAAATAAATTAATTAATTAAAAAAAATTCATTAGATATAAAATTTTATACATTAAAATGAATTGTCAAATACATTGTGGTCGTTAAATCCAAATGTCCCATACAGTGTAAAAATTATATTCTTTTTGTATGGTAAAATGATTATAAAAATCCCTTGTTTAAAATTGGAAAATAAGATTCCTTAAAAAAATTGGAAAATTTAAAATGTTAAAAAATCCTCTATTAAATCATTTGGTAAAGGTTAAATTTTTTTTAGAACATTTGTATATTACAAAGTTTTTATAAGAAAACAGGTTCTCCGATTAAAGAGGGAAATAAATTTTGATTTCTTTAAAAACATTTCCTCAAAAATTTTAATTATGAAAAAGTGAAAAAATGGAACTGACTGACAATCATTTTTTTTGATTTTCAAAAAGCCGGTTTGAGGGGAGCCGGTTCCCCTACAAGCCGGTTTGAGGAGAACCGGAAAACCACATCGTCGTTTCATCAAAATCGCGAGATTAAAGCGGGAAAACCAAAAACCAAATCAAACTCCATGGTGACCACGTGTCCCCCCTCGATCCACGAGTCCATCAACCGCACGCCGCACTGTCACCTCGGGCTGTGCCACCACGCCCTGACACCACGGACGAACTGTCTCCTCGAGTATGAATTCATGTGTGAATAATTCCTAACAAAATGATTTATAATATAATCATTTGAATAGACCATAGCATTGTCATGAGAATCAATAAACGATCTAATTAAGTGTTTAAAATATAAATCCACATAAAAATATGGAAATATAAAAAATAAATCGAAACGATTTCTTTCACACATAGTTTGACAATATTAATGACAAGGGGGAAGAAATGAAACCCAATGAATAGGAACTAGGTTAATAAATTATTTACAACTATGTATATTTTAACTAATATCTCTTTATAAGAAATATTTCAAATAGAAAATGAAACTATCATGAAGATAAAAAAATTCATTATATAATACACCCAAATAGTCATTATAAAATCCTAAAAAAATATGTAAGTGGTGAATATGTCATTTATCTCACTAATATAAAAAGTGAGATGAATATATCATAACTTGTGTTTCATTTTTAAGTTAATGTCCTTCAAAATCCTTTATTATAGCTTTAAAATTTTAAATACATTATAAACAAACCATAATAATATCTATAATATGATATATGATATTATTATAATATTTTATAACCAGTTTGTAGGTCCCACGTATCCACGAACACTGAATTCATTTCCTTGTAGTATTTTAAATGAATAAAAATTAAATGATATATTTATATATATGTAAGATATAATTAAATTTGAAAATACATGTCATATATTTGACATAGATTTATGAAAACCATAATTTATACATTCCATGTGTAGCATGAACTCGTCACTTCTCTTTGAGGAGGTTCTTGTCCACAATAACACCAATGATGTTATCGTATTTTCCAAAAATAGAAATCATAATGTTATATGAAATAAAATAATTATAGAAGCCTAAATAAATTATAAGTATCATATATATCATAAAAAATTATTTCCTTCACAATGACAATGATGATAGGTAGTAAAGGAAGAACCAACAATCATCATTTCGTGAGGAGATAGTTTTCCATACACATAAACGGTAGGTTTTTTACCCATTAGATAGAGGATTGTGTAATTTTATGTCGGGAACATAAAATAAAAATATATAAGTATATTAATTAATTTTTTTTATTATATAATCATATAATAATAATAATATTTTTATTGGGGGGAAAATAATACAAAAGATATCGAGGAAGGATTTTACCACTTCTTTGGATAACTCCTTCTAAAATGAAACTAAGGGCTTCTTTGTAATAATTTATGACCAAATAGAATATTCTAGGATAATTGGTGGCATTTTATGAGATATTTTATGGATATTTCTATTACAATGTTTTCTTATTCATGTGATGATGGCGTAGGGTTGGGTGACTTTTTATAGTGGAGTAGAAGTTGGAATGTTGTATATATTGGAAAAAGGAATTACACTGACAATTCACCTTTAAAAATTGGCCTCAATAATTAGAAAAAATTAATTAATGGGATTAGAATGTTTTAATATGTTCATGAACTAGATTTTGGAAACATGTTTAGATTATTTTTCTCATTATGATTAAGTTTTTGTCCCTTGTTAACATACTTTTTCTCGTAGTCATTATTAATAATTTTAATTAATCTAAAAAATATTTTTGTTAAAAACAAATTTATATTATTAGAAATTAGATATTATTATGAATATAAATATGGAAGTAATTTTATTAAATTTCTATCACATGAGTGGTAGAAATTAATTTATGTTTAATCCCATAGATGGGATGACAACGAGGGCTTATTAAGTAAAAATCATAAAAAGTGTGCTATGTTATTATGTCCAATTTTAATGTGAAATTTACTCCAATGACTTATGTTCGATTATTTTTATTATTATTTATCATATAGAAATTAAAAACAAATAATAAATATTATTTATAATTATTAATAAATTAGGTTAAATTTTTGTTTTGAATTCCATATTATTATATTTAACTATTCCGTAAAAAATAAAACTTCTGAGAAAAATACAAAAATTTCACCTTAAGATAATTTTATGGATTATTTTTTAAAAAATTATGTTAATTTGTGCATATATTGTTTGTAAATATTACAACAATTGGATTTAAAATAGTTTCTCCATTAAATGGTGGTAAAGGTGTCTTTATAAAAAATATTGTTATTTATATAAAATCTGAGGTTTTTTAATCATAGGCTTACAAAATCTATTTGATAATGTTCAAAAATATTTTTTGAATATATAATAAATATATATAATGAATGAATATAAATTAGTAATTATAATTAATTTGATTTATTTGGATAAATAAATTTGTGTTCATAAAACTGTTTGTTATAAAACCATACCATTTATATTCAGTTGTTTTTATATTCATTTCAAATTAATTTGTAACTGATGAATTCATTTTATATTTTTTAAAACCTTATATTTTTAATAGATAGTTAAAATTATCTATAATTTCTAATGTAACATCTCTGTTATATCCTATTTTATTAAATAATAATATTTTTTAATATATCGCTGTTTGGTAAAACTAGGTATGGCATGTAACACAAGCTATTGAATAAACTCATTATTGCGTGTGATTCAAGATAAATTAGTATCATGTTCATTTAATACTATATCATATATTGATCTTTTCTATAATATTAAATATACTGTAAAGTCTCAGGATATTTTACTCCCTTAAGTACATGGGGTTACGTCTCATACACACTAAAAAATAAAATTTCATACATTATAATTTTAGGGTGTTATGTTCTCTCAATTATAAAAAAAATTCATTCTTGATATTTAACTCATCCTTGGTAATAATTTTTTGATATTTTCGTTGTTGGACACCAACTTCTGGATAATGCATCTCAAAACATCCAATTGAAATGATACATTGGGAATTTAAAAGGTAATAAATAGTAACAAATAGATAGGTTTCTAAATAACAGAACATTAGTGGCATGTATAGATACATACACGGTGGAAAAAAATAAATATTTATATGGAGAAATTGAGGCTATCAATAAAAAACATTTGAATTATCAATGGAATGTTGGGGGCCTCAAATCCAAAAACTTGTGACAATTTAAAAGGCCAGAAAATCCACAAAATAAAATGTATTTGGTTAACATTATTTAATTATTTTTTTAATGTTGAGAAATTATTTCACTACCTAAGAATATAACTCTATTTAATTACTTTATATGATTTAATTGTAAGTTATCAATTTTGTTATCATCGTTATCCTATGATCAAATTCTAATTTATCAATTACATTAATAAATGTATATTAAAAAATTAACATTGGTTCCTGAAGAAATAAAATTCATGTTTATAATATCACCAAGAAAATAAAAGAGAAAAAATATTTTTTTCCATTTGACACTAACTATTCGAAAAGGCCAATATGGTTGGTGCATTAATATCTAATAATAAAAAGTAAAACTAATGGTACATCGATAAATTAATTCATAAAATTGTTTAACTATAAATAATGACAATTTAACAAAGTCATCGTGTTGGCTTGTGGTTGGAGTGAAACTCATAGCATCCTTCAGCTAGGGGTTTATGTCCTATTGACTTTTCAAACATTAAGGGATCTCACTAGGCATATAGGTTTTCCTTTTCTAAAACTATAAAAATTATAAAATAATTGTAATTGATATAACTTAAATTTAGTCGTTAAATAACATTTCAACTACGGTTTTCTATAGAACCCCAATACATAAATTAATCCTTATTTTATTTCAACATAATATCATACTTGTTCTAAATTATATCCTATTGAAGAGGTAATTGTCTTGAGTAATTATGAGGTTCCCAAAATTTAATTCAATAAACCACCAATGGATTCTTTGGATGGGATTTATTTAGTTCCATTATACTATCTATTTTTCCATGGAAATTATTTTCATTATTTCCCACTTTACCACACATAAATAATTTCTATATTCCATTGAGACACTTTCATGGGTGTTTCCTTCATCATTTCATTCATGGTGCAAATCAACCACTACTTTCTATATTGTCTCCACCACTCAAGAACTTAGAAACCTTTATCCTTCCCTTATTTTGGGTAGTTTTCAAGTTTGTTTAGTTATATATTGTTAATGATATTTTTGTAAAACTAATTTTTTATAAACAAAATATATTTTACTCCTAAAACACATAATTTGATTTCTCATTATCACAAAATTATCCATCATGTTTAATGTAAACATGGATCCTTCAAGTTACAACCATTGACTAAAACCATAAATAATAGTGTGAGTAACCATATCAACAGTGAGTAAATAATATAATCATTTATAAGATATATAAATCATGAAATCTTAATTAAAATATAAAACACCTAGGGTTAAACCTAGGTCATTCATTTTCATTATCTGTTCATATTATTCGTAATGGGTTATAAAGAGAATATAAACTATCCAAAGAATATTCCCTAGGATTCTAAAACCATGTGCATAGTAAGGCCCATTTTCATATTCCAAGTTATGACGAGTCGGGATTGACACACCTTATCAGAGTTTTTTAGCCAATATAAATTTTTTCCCTAACTATATCTGCTTTTAGTATCCAAATATGGATGTATTTTTAAAAAGTCCCATATATTCTCTACCTTACGAAAATTATATGATGTTTTCTATACTTATCCGGAAATTATACCTTAATGATATGTTCTATAATAGATGTTTGCCTAAATATAGTTCTCAATCAATATAATAAAATTTACCGGATACCAAAATCTTTGACCTGACTCCAAAAAGTCCAAAAATAGGTTCTCCTACCAATACATTGGCATTAGATACAAATAATTGGCGTCCCAAATGACTAGATAGTTTAGTAGACTTGTTGAAGTATATTCATACATGATCTTGTCTTAGAAATGAACACAAATATTGAAAGGTAATTTTCATGGATGACAATAACTACATTCTATCTAGTGTATTCAAGCATATCTTTATTAGGAAAAATCAGGGAATCCTAGTGAAATGAAACAAACTAAGGGTGAGATAGAATTATTTATAAGGGTAATTTATAATGTAATCAACAATGATTCAATGATAATAATCAATATGTAAAGGTAATAATTGAACACATATTACTTATAATAGATTATCATCCTAGGACGTTCATAAATAGAATGGAAAGTTAAATTAGTGAACACACATGCCATGAAATAAATAAACTAAAAATTAAAGTGAAACCATATAAACTTCCTATTAAATAATCTCATGTATAATTATAAGAAATAAATTGTCAATAATTGTTATGCTTAAATATTGGATGTCATGTTTCCCAGTTACATGATACCTTTACTGTCAAGATCGTCCACCACGAGAGTTTAAATATATGGGTAGAATCGATTCTATCCTTCTTGGAACCAAAATCAATGGGGTTTTTGCCAATTAATTTCATCTTTTGATACTATATATGCATTGAGTGGATCACATTAAATTGCCCTCAACCCATATTTATTGCATTAACATGTCTCAAACCCATTTTTATTGAATTAATGGGTCCCCACACTATATAGTGTATATCCAGTGCATTCCCCATATACTGAAATAATAAATTGAAATCATAAAAAATGATCTGTATTAAATATTTATCTTTTGTAAAGGAGAAACATTTACCAATATTATGTTATAATGGTATGTCTGAGTATGATATACTCTATAATACAAAATGTAGGATCGAATATGTAAAATGAGATACAAATACAAGACTGGGGGTGAATTTTATGCTTTTAGAAATTCCTTTGGAACTTTTAAGGATTACAAAAATTCGCGACACCTCTAAGTTCTATTATCAAACTAGATTCTGAAAAAATGATTCTGGAAATCAAACTTAACAAAAGATTACAACAAATTAGATTATACCTTAAAGAATATAGAATCTAACTACAACAGAGTACAAGAATGAGGAAGTATATGAATGTTATACTTTCCTCAACAATAAAAAGGTAGGGGATAAACAATGTAGTAATCCTTCAAGTAAAAAGTATAAACTTTTTTAACACAAAGTGGAGGGTATCCAACAACCCTGGGTAAGAGGTCCATTGATTTATAATTTCGAGAAAGTCTGTCTTACCCGAACCTAGGTATACCATCAATCCAAATATTGGTATCTTCCTTGTTATCCTCGAAAGACCTCGATTTGTAAGGAAATCTGTACCTCTGACTTCACAACCCGAAGTGTCTGATTTTAAAGATATTCGAACCTCTACACTAAGAAAATATGCATGAAGAAAAGTTTGAATGAGAAGTTCAAAATTTTTTGCACGAAGCATGAGACTTTATAAGATCCTCCCTCTAGAAATCACTTCCCCAGCACTTTGTCTAAAGTCTCAAAAAGTTGTCAAGTGTGTCGAGCACTTTCAAATGAGCTTCTATTTAAAGGCGTGGATCCAATGGTCGACTCCCTCCTCCAATGATCGTATATTTCCTTGAATTGTGGAGGGACATGTACACGTGTCACTCAACCAATGGTTAGGGAGTAACCGAAATCACGACATCATTTTATAACTAAAAAGATGTAAGTTTAACAAAAAACTGATATTCAGAATGAAAGTAAATAATAGTGTGGAATGTAAGTAAATTAATTCGATGTCTATAATACAGGGATATTCAAATTCTTTTTTTATAAGGAATTCATAATGAGAATTTGTAATAAGAATTATTCATCAGAATTCGTAATGATAATTCATAATCAGAATTCATCATTAGAATTCGTGGTTAGACCTTTATATAAGTTCGTAATCAAAATTCAAAGTTGATCTTCAAAAAAGTTCATAATAGGGAATTAAGAGTAGAACTTCATAAAAGTTTGTAACATGAATTTAGATCCAAAAACCGAATGCTTGATGTCTAAGTATTATACGATTCTGAGTTTTTAGATATGAATCTAATTTTAATACTTAAGAAAAATTATGATTTGAACAATGAAGTCTAGGTATGGTTAGATTTTCTTGGGTAATGAAATTTTCTTTATATAAGTAAAATATAGGGTAAAATCAGATTTTATTTAAGATAAGGTGTTTGTGATTTTCAAAACAAGATGGAATTGAAAATTCATAAGGAAATCCTTATTGAATCAACAATATCCCCCTTTTTAGAAAGCACAAACATCCTTCAAAAAAGAGTATAAGGACTAAGAAAAAGATTTTGAATACTTTGAAATAAAGCTTATCTCCCTTTGTTCATGGATAATGGTGAATACGTCTAACCCCCCCTTAGGCTTTGGAAATCTAAGGATCGTATTCTAGATTTTTGGAATATTATTTTCATTATGAATATCAGAATATTCGTAATGAAAACTACCATTTGAATAAACTCCCCCTTAATTAGGGATATATCATTTTCTCTCCCTTCTTTAGAATTATTTTTCCTTATCTCCCTTTGTGATTTTCAGAATGAGATTGAGGTAATGGAAAATAATAAAGTTCCTGAAATATTAGTGTACATAACCAAACACACAACCATAATTTTATTACAATTGAAAGAATTGGTACTAGGAAAAAACAATTACAACAAACGATCGAAGTGGTCTATTTTGATTCTTTTTCCATAGGCATTAACATCTTGACAATGGTCTTCAATTTTTTCAATTCTTTATGATCCTCCTCAATTTTCTTTCCTATGGCCTTGATCCTATCTTCCTTAGCCTTCAGGTCCTATGGTTGAGCCTTCATGGCCACTTCCAGAGCCTTTAGTAATTAGACTTACTTCAAATTCTTTTCTTATATCCTGCTCCAGAGATCCTTCTCTGTTTTGAAGCATTGAACAATATAGCTCAGCTTCCCATTCAGATCTTTTACATCCTGAATTCGAGAACTTGGTTATAGACAAAGATTTTCCTAAGAACTATCTGAAAGATTTTTTATTTTAACATCTTCAGTAGAAATGGCATCCTTGAAATCTTCTTTGAACCGATTATGCTCTCCGAAATCTTCATTGATTTTCTTCGACCAAAGAGTAATTTTCCTGTAGGATTTTCTGTGGGCTTCATAATTGATTAGAAAATTCGTGTACTCTGCCTCAATCTTAACACATCTGTCCATCACCATAGATACAGATTCTAATTTCTGATTCATGTTTTTCTATAGAATCTGGCATCTAGAATCATTTATGGGAAAATTGGAATGGTATTGACCAGCTTCTTTAGAGAATGTACAACAAAATCATTCCCTAAGGCAGATGACTCCGAATCAGATATTTTACTAGGAATGGTTCTTCCTCATTCTCTACCAAATTCCTCTTCAAAGTTCCTCCAACTTCTTTCTTCCTCAAAATGACTTTCGTTGGAGTGTCAACAATGATTTGTTTTCCCTTACTGATTTTCGGAATGATTTCTTCATTAGGTGACTCATGCTCACTCTCAGTGAATTGGAAAATCTTGTCTTCATCAAATTGTTCTTTTTGAGCCCTAGCTTCAACATCTTCAGGATGAATGAAGTGACGATTGTAACTTTCTTCCTCAGACAACTTGTATACTTCCTCTACTTCTCCTTTTTCATCAACTCCCAGAGTAAATTTTTTTGAAGATTTGGCTTTAGAAGTATGGAGTGAAAATTTTTCAGAAGCACTATCCTTATTTTGATAGTCTTCAACTTGGTTGATTACATTATTAGAGCCACCACTATTTTCATATTGTTTTACTTCTAACAGCTTCCTGAACTTCCTCTATAGTTTCTTTCTCAACTTCCTTCTCCTTGATATTTTCCAGAGTCTTCTTACCAAGAGTCTTAGGAAACTGTTATACAAGAAAGGTTTTCAGAATAGGGATTTGTTTGAATTCTACCTCAGTGTATTTCAAAAGAGATTGTACAATATTTGCCTCTACCATTTTCTTCTTTATCATCTTTTCCTTAGCCCATTTCTCCAGCTCATCTCTAGCTTTTTCTTTCAAGGCTTTAGCCTCAGCAGGATCCAAACCGAACTGTGGCTCCCCTTCTTTTCTACTCTTCTTATGCTCACTCAATTTTGCTACCTCATCATCTGGGTAATCCTTTTTGGTTATTTGGTTTAGGAGGTGTGGATTTGACATCCTTAGACTTAGGAATTTTACCTTAAATGTCCACTTCCTTCAACTTCCCTTTCTTACCAGTCTTCTTTGACAATTCAACTTTCTCAACATTTTCCAGAACAACTTCTGCCTCCTGTATTGGCAGATCATAAAACTCTCCTAACTCATTGGAGAATCCAACATTAATCATTTTTAGGGTATCAGCACTGATCGGCATAAATATACAATTCCTTTCCTTGGAACTGCATGGATCTTTGAATGATTCAAGACCGTGAAATATCTACTTTGAACGAAATGTTTGATACATAATGATCTGAGATCTAAGATTTCCATTTATAATGTTATGAATTGTAATAAGGATGTGCCTCATCAAGTTTATTTTCCATATATTTACCAAAAAAACTATGATGTACATGTCTCTTTTCTTGAGGGTGTTCTTATCACCCTTCCTCGGTACGATAAACCCTTGCAACCAAAGATGTAGAATCTGATTGTTGGTTGAAAGATGAGAAATCTTCTTTGCAGTATTCACATCAGTAAGACCAAGGCATTCCCTGGCCTTCAGCTTGATTAAACTACCCTGGACCTCAGTCAACTTATGAGAGCCAAACATAGCTTTGCCTTCATAAGCTAGACCCACCAAGCTTGCAGCCTTGGGGTAAGAAAGTTTTTAAGTCTTCCCATAACTCTTGAAAGAGGAATTTTCTCTACCCTCTTCCGTAAAGAAGCAAACTGATTCATTGAATTTGTTGAGAAGATCCAGATAAACTACATCTTGTGCTTCTATCATAGAAATAGCTATACTTTCCCAACCATTGAGTCTGATATTCTTGAAAATAATATAGTTTTATTTATTGAAAAAATATGGGTGTACTAACCTATCCCTATAATTTTTCCACTCCAGAATTAGATTAACTATAGACATATCCGGAGAAGGAGCTTCTGCAGAAATTCAGACTGGAGCACTTTTGAAGAATTCTGATCGTGCTTTTACAGAGAATCAGAGGTTCAACACGCACATGATTAAAAATCGATGAGGGAAAACCATCAGGGCCCCCATTATATAGGCGTTGAAGTGACCGTTCGACTTAAAAAACAAAGATAATGTTTGAACAACTATCTGTTTTGATCTTACGATTCAAAACATACCCGCAAGAAACATTTGGGTGATTCTGATCTTTTAAAGTTTTTTTTAAAAAATTCCGGATTTAAGGAAACTTCAATCCGAGAAATTTTTAAAACAAAAGAAACTACCATCATTTAAAAGTAACTATGAAAACTTTACTAATGAAATCATACCTTTTGGATTGTCTAGGAATATTGTTCGTAATAAGTGATATTTTTCTTGCAGAAAATTTGACTACGAAAAACTCACTATGAGAACAAAAACTTACTACGAAAAACATACTATGAAAAACTTACGAAAAACTTACTATGAAAAAAATACTTATGAAAAACTATGAGTACACAAATTTCTATTACGAAAATTTCCATTACAAAAATTTCCAATATGAAATGTTACATTACAAAAATTTCCATTACGAAAATTTCTATTATGAAAATTTCCCTTACAAAAATTTCCATTAAGAAAATTTCTTTTACAACATTTTTAAATATGAGAATTTCAAAAACTTACTATGAAAATTTTCTTTATGAGAAATTTGAAAATCCATCTATGAAAATTCCCATTACAAATTTTTTTAAAAAACTTACTAAGAGAATATTTAAAAAACATTTTTTAAAAAAAATGTACTCCCTCTATGAAAAGAAGTTTATTACTCTAAGGATATTGGTTGAACAGAATGTTAATGAAGGAAGATTACCTCATGGTTATCATGTTTTTTGACATAACAAAGTTATAGAAAGATAGATACTGATAACTTGATTGAGGTCCTACCTTGGTTTGGTTATGATAGACTTTCTCGAAAGTATAAATTGAGGGACCTATTATACAGGGTTGTTGGATAACCTCCTCTTTGGGTTAAAAGAGTTTATAGTTGTTACTTGTAGTATTAATAAATTGTTTTTCCTCTTCATTTGTATTGTTGAGGAAAGTATAACTTTATTATACTTCATCATACTTGTACTTTATTATAGTTATATTTTATACGCTTTAAGGTAGAATCTCATTTGTTGTAAACTTTTGTTATGTTTCATTTTCAGAATCATTTTTCCAGAATCTAACTAGATAATAGAACATAAAGGTATTGTGAATTTTGGTTATCCTTAAAAGATACAAAGGAAATTTTAAATGCATATAATTCACCCCCCTCCTGTATTTGTATCTCATTTTACATATTCGATCCTACATTTGGTATTATAGAGTATATCATACTCAGACATACCATTCTATAAATCCTCTGATACCAATTGTTAGAATGGTATGTTTGAGTATGATATACTCTATAATACCAAATCTAAGATCGAATATGTAAAATGGGATACAAATACAAGAGGGGGGAGGGGGGTTAATTGTATGCTATTAAAAATTAATTTGGAACTTTTATGGATAACTGATATTCACAACATCTCTACGTTCTATTATCTAGCTAGATTCCAGAAAAATGATTCCAGAAATGAAATTTAACCAATGTTTACAACAAATCAGATTCTACCTTAATGCGTATAGAATCTAAATACAACAGAGTACAAGTATGAGGAAGTATAAGAAAGTTATACCTTCCTAAAAAAATGCAGTGAAAAAACAATGTAGTAATACTATAAGTAAAAAGTATAAACTCTTTTAACTCAAAGAGGAGGGTATCCAACAACCCTGGATAAGAGGTCCCTCGATATATACATTCATGAAAGTCTGTCTTACCCAAACCCAGGTAAGCCCTCAATTAGAAGTCCGGTATCTATCTTTCAATCCCTGCAAGCCCTCGATTTCTAAGGAAATCAGTACCTTGGACTTCACAACCCGAAGTCTCTGATTTTAAAGGTAATCAAACCTCTGCACTAAGAAAATATTCACGAAGAAAAGATTAAACAAGCAGTTCAAAACATTATGCACAAATACTGAGAGTTTATAAGAGCCTCTATCTCTAGAAATCAATTCACCAAAACTTTTTCTAAAGTCTCGAAAATATTTCTAGTGTGTCGAGCTCTTTCAAATGATCTCATATTTATAGGTGTGGCTCCAACGGTCGGCTACCTCCTCCAATGGTCATATTTTTCCTTGAATTCCGGAGGGACCTATACACGTGTCACTCAACCAATGATTAGAGAGTAACTAAAAGCACGACATCATTTTCTATGTAAATAGGTTTAAGCATAACCAAAAAATGATATTCTGAATGAATGTAAATAAATGTTCGAAATGTAAGTAAATGAATTTTAATTATATAATATAGGGATATCCAGATTATATTTTTCTAAGGAATTCGTAATGAGAATTTTTAATCAGAATTCATAATCAGAATTCATAATGAGAACTATTAATCAAAATTCATCATTAGAATTCATGGTTAGAACTTTATATATGTTCGTAATCAGAATCCAAAGTTGAACTTCATAAAAGTTTGTAACAACGAATTCAGAGTAGAACTTCATAAAAGTTCGTAACAAGAATTCAAATCCTAAAACAGAATTCTTCATGTATAAGTATTAAATGATTCTGAGTTTTTAGATACGAATCTGATATTTATACTTATGAAAAATTATGATTTGAACAATGATGTCTAGGTAAGGGTAGATTTCCTTTGGTAAGGAAATTTTCCTTATAGAAGTAAAATATAGGGTAAAATCATATTTTCATAAAGATAAGGTGTTTTTGATTTTCAAAACAAGAAGGAATGGAAAAGTCATAAGGAAAGCCTTATTGACTCAACATATTACAAAATTAAATCAAAAAATGTTAATGTAAACATGGAATTTAAAAATTAAATTTGTTTTAGTAAATAAATATATCCATGAAAAATGATTTGGATAATTAGGTAATATTCAAGGTTCAATGATAATAATAATTTGAAAATTTCAAGGGTAATAAAAATGGAATCATGGAAGTGAATATCAATACTATCCTATGATAAAATAATCATAAATTACCCAATAGAAAAATAATTATATCATTAGTAAAAACTTTCTCATGTGGTGTCAAATAAATGGTTTTGTGTTTATTGTTGGGGAATATAAATTTTAAAAAAATATATTTTAAAAACATTATTTTGGAAAATAACCTTTTTGTTTTTTTAAATTTTTTTTGAAAAACATTCAATTGAAAATAATTTTTTTTAAAAAAATCATTATATATTATCCTCTTATAATTTATTTTGATGATTTGAAGAAATTTTGTTAGTAAATCCGTACATGCCTTAGAATAAAAAAACCGCATTCCATTTCTATGGTAAAAGGGTTAGAAAAATACATTGATTGAAAAGTTACTCCAAAATTGATTTGATAAAATTGGGAAAATAAAATGGGTAAAAATATATTTAATAAATCCTTTTATAAAGCATGATAAATTTTTATGTCTTTTTTTAGAAACAAGGTTTTTAGAAGAAATCTTGCTATCTAATTAAAGATATAAACAAATATGGGTTTTCGTAAAAAAAATTCCTAACATATTTTTATTACTATATACTATAAAAATGATAGTATAATATGAAAAGGGTTATTATTTAACATAAGATAAGAAAATAAAATGGGTTATTATAGAGTGATAAAATAATTTCTTATGACTGAAAAGTTACACAATAAACCATGACATATATTTGAGAATAAATAAATGAATAGATTATGGGTTCGATATATAATTACACATAAAAATTATAAATAAAATTATATATTGTTAAAATTAATTATACAATAAATCATATAATATTGATGGAAATGATGATGAAATGTAACCTAATGAAATGGAATCTGGTTATGAAAATATTTAACATAGATAACATTCAACTCAAATCCCCTAAAAAGAAATAATTAAAACTGAAAATCAAAATATTATGAAGATAAAAAATGAATGATATAATATATAAAAATGGGAATTAGTTACACACCTAAAATATGAAAGTGGATAATATGAAAATTTTCTCACAGATATAAAAAAGTGAGATGAAAATATCAATCCTTGTGTTTCTTATTGGGGGAATACCTTTGAAATCATATTTAGTGGTCTTAAACATGTCACTATCATATTATAGATAAATAATCATATTTATAATATAATTTTTGATCTTATTATAATATATATTGACGTTTCTGTTAATAATATTTTATTATTTTTACTATTTTAGGTGTTAATTACTTAGTTTCTAGAGCAGGTTTTAACTTGTTCTTTTTTGATCCTATTAATTAGAAATAGATTTCATCATATATAAAATGTCACAAAAAAATTAATTATCATTTTTATATATAGTATATATTTATTTACAATAATACATAATGGTTTGATATAGGAAATGAAATGCACCTTTCATGGAGATGGTAGGTCTTACGTACTCATGGACATTAATTTCATTTCCTTGTCCTATTTTATAAAAATAAAAATTAAGAGATATATAAAATTATATACAAATTTTAATTATAGTATCATTTATTTATATGTTATATATGTCTCATAGATTTATTAAAAACATCCTTTACACATTCCATGTATATAATGAATGAATCACATCGTTTTACGGAGGAGGTAGTCTATACTTTCACAAACGATGTTATCATATTTACACTAAATTTCATGAAAAAATGTATGTGTTATAAATGAATTCAAGGAAAAAAATAATTATAATAGTCATATATATCATATGTAAACAATCGTTCCTAAAAAATTCCAAAAATTTTAGGTGTTAAATGAAAAACAGACAATCACCATTTCATATGGCGATAGTTCTCCGTACCCATTAACGGTTGGTTCATTACCCATTAGTTGGATGTGTTTGTAAGTGTAGTAATAAACAAAAAAATTAAAAAATATCAGTATATTTAGGATCATTTTTTATTATATAATTATTGGAAAAGAATATTTCAGGTGGTGGATAACTAAAATAAAGTAAAAGAGATTGAGAAAGGATGTTACCTCTTCTTTGGGTAACATATTTTGGTTTCTACCAAAGGGATTCATTGGATGGATTTCTCAAGAATCATAATATTATAGGTAGGGGTGTATTTTTATATTTTATTTGGGAAGATATTGGTTGAACCAATGTGTCCTGATTGGTTTCAGGAAGTGAGAGGTGTTAGTTGCTTTTTATAGAGGATGAGGAGTGGAATTCATGTACATTTTAGAAAAGGAAAGTCAACCCACAATTTTCCTTTTAAAAATGGGCCCAATAATGATCCAAATTCTAATCAAGTTATGATATGATATAAATATTTCTAAAAATTAACTTTTGGAAAAAAATAACTTGATTTTGGCAATTATGATTTAGGTTTAGTCTCTTCTTAAGTACATTTTTGTTTTAATTGTTGTAATTAATTTTAAATACATTCACTGATATTTATGGTCACAAAAACAAGTTTACAAAATAAAAAATAGAGAATTATGATTCTTAAAAATATGTAGTCTATTTTTATAAATTATAGAAACATAATTAAGAGAAATTAATTTAAATTTAATCCTGTAGAAGGGGCGGAAGTGCGGGTTTTTAATGAAAAAATGTTCAAAAGTTTGCTATTTTTTATTTTTTATTTTTCATTTTAAATTGATTCAAATAACATAATTTTTTTATTTAACTAATTAATCTTGAAAAACTATAAAAAATGAAATTTATCCTTGTTGAAAAATTATATGAAATATAATTTGGAATTAAAAATCAATATTTTTCAATATTCATAAAAAATTGAAACTTCACCGAAAAAAACCTATAATTAACCAGAAGATATTTTTTTGTTCTGATTTAAGAAATTATTTATTTTTTACATATAAAATTTATAAATGGTTAGATAATTTATTTAAAATTTCTTTTCCATTAAAAGTAGGAAATAGTGCCTTTTGAACAAATATTTATTTTTATAAGAAATTTTGGGATTGTTATTGTCTTTTAATTATAAAATATATTGGATGAATTTTAAAAATATTTTATTAAATATTTAATCAATTTTTCATTTATATCAATCACTACAAGTAATTAATATAATTTATTTTGAAAAAATAGATTTGTAGGCATAAAAATGGTTTTTATAAAAACATTCCTTGTATATTCAATTATTTCATACATTCATTTATAATTAATTTATAACCAATGAATTCATGTAATCCATCTATTATCATAATTTTGTTAATATTATTCATTACCTATAATTTATTTTCTTGGTTATATCTTACTATATTAAAAAATTATATTTTAATAATATAGTTGTGATTGGTAAAACATTGTATTGCATGTAATGTAAGCTATTAATGAAACTAGTTGTTTTTTAAGATGCATAGTAACACATTATCATGTGAATTACAAGATATATCATAGAATTGTTTCATTAAAATAATAAATATATTAAAAATATCTAGATATTATGCTCCCTTAAATGCATGGAGTTGCGTGTGATACCAATGATTGAATGAAATGTTCTTACTTCATAATATAAAGGCGTTAAACTAGTTTAAAAGATAAAAAATATTAGAATATGTCAATATGTGTTCGGACATCACAACTAAAAAAAATTCATATGGATTTTGTTTTAGATTTCTTAAACGATGATATTACAAAAGAATATTACATTGAATAAACTTGTGGTTTTCAACTTGATAATAATGAGAATATTTTTTTTATAATCAAGAAAACCATGTATGGGTTGAGACAAGCCCCATGTTCCTAGTACTAAAAACATGGCATCTATATAGGAATAATAAATTTTTATAAAGTAATATTTATAGAAACTTATATGTGATATATGTTTACTCTATAACTCAAATTTTAATTATTTATATAGATGATATAATTACATTGTGGAAGATGAAAGCGTTTTTAATGAGTTTTATAAGTAAATGAAGAAGAATTTATAAATGAATTTATTTGGAGAATTGTCTTTCTTAGATGGATTAAAATTTTTATTAAAAAATGTACAATTTCATATCCCAAAAATATTATTCCCAATAATGGTTAAAAATCTGTGAGATTACATAATTCAAAGATGATTATTCTACTATATCATTGAGAAAAATCATGAGTAAAGATTTTTCTTGAAAAGGTTTGAATCAAAAAGGACATCAAAATCAGATTGGAAGTCTACATTACGATATAATTTAATGTCATGATATTGTTTCTACTATGAATTTTAATTTAGTTATCAAGGTAAACTAGAAGAATAAAAAATGATTGACGAAATGAAAATTATGAGATATGTCAAAGGGTAAACATTACATGGTTTGTTATACAAGGGGAATTTTGAGATGTTGTATCATATTTTAATTGATGTCGACACTATTAAATATTGTAATGATAGAAAAAATACATAGGGGAAAAATTTATCATGGGTGAATGTTTTGTATGTTGGCATAATAAGACACAATATTAGTAACACTGATCCAAGAAGAATCAGAATATATTGTGGCTACTCCAGATTGTACTCAGATGTTGTGGATGATTGTTATGCTAGAATATTTGAAAGTATATACTTCTAAAACATTTTAAAAATCATTGTGATAATAAGAGTCAGTTGATATTTCTAAAAAATATTTCATACAAAAAAGATCAAAACACATTAATATAATGTTTCACTTTATAAAATAGAATTTTTATTACTAGGAATGTTATGATATAATATATCTAATCACATAAATCATGTTAAACATCCACCAATTAGTTACTAAATCCAATAAGGAATTCCCCCATCATGCTTTGTATTATGTTAAAAAGGGTGAGAGAATGTAACCAATTTGTAATTTGTAATATGTTTATAATTATCTTTATTTTATAAATCAAATGTTGTGGTTATTGAATAATAGGTGTGAGGAATATAAAATTGAGGGAAAAATAAAAGAGATAAAATTTAATTTTTAGGGGGAATTTATCATGACATCGCCACACAATTTTCTTATCATCAAGGGATGAAAATCCTTTAAAAACATTACATTATTCAGTATTGTGGTGTAAGAAAGCTCTCATTTAATAAAGGATAGGTTTTGTTAAAATTTTAAAACCCCGAGTTGTGGAAAAAAATTTAGTGTGGAAAATTATTTTAACAAGTGTTGTAAACTAAGGGTTCTATAATACTGATCATATGACTGATGTTGATTATTGTGAAGAAATAATAGAATTCAAATATTCTTGTGTTAAGTATAATTAGTATATCAAATATACAGATCATCATATTGAAAAGAATCATAGTTAGAACTTTTTTATTGCTGGATGTATGGATTTACTATAATCATAGAATGAAATAAGTTTATGTGTTAGGGAGTTAGAACATTGGATAATAGTTATAATGAATTCACTGATACCAAGAGAAAAAATTTCTTAATCATTATATCCTAAACAGATGTTGTCTTACTGATCATATGGTTCTCACAAATCATGATAATGTAATATATTGAAAATAATTAAAAGAATATATGTAGTTCATGATATCTGAATAGTTTTTATCAATTCCAAAAACCTTGACACAGAAGATTAGATCTAAAATTATCATACATATATGTTTTTTAGGAGTTTAAATGTGTAAATATAACGATGCTTTAATAATTTAAATTATTTTAATAGGATTTATCATTGGATGAAGAAACTTGTTAAAGTGATTCTATCATAATGATAATTCTATACTTAACAATATTTCATTAGCTTATCACAAATAATTAATGTTATTCGAACTAAATTTTTGGTTGATGATCTAATAGACTAAGAGAATATACATATCAATTTGATCAAGAACAAGAACGAAATTTTAAAATTAATTACTCACAATGATAACACATCTAATATAGAACTTGGAGTGTTCATATTTTATGACATTGAACTGGAAAGGGGATATTAGTTATGAATCTATATAATGATTCTAAAAGATTTGTTTTTACTTGAGGAGAAATAATGGGATTTTCCAAATCTATAATCAAATGAGTTGTGACACTGATATTTCATATACTGACAAATTTTATCGTAATGGGAATATAATTAAAGACAGATCATATTAGATAGATCTTGTTATTCACATCAGATTAATGCTAAGTGAGTTAATTAGACTTATTTTTAGGATGTTACTTCAAACTAAAAAAATATAGTATATTTTAAAGACTAATTTTGAAAAAATACTAAGATGATTTCAAGCATTCAAATTTGAGGTTTAAATGTGTGTTATTATTGAATAAATTCAATTTTATAAAGTGAGAAATGTTTTTATAGTTCCCACCATTGCTATTTTGAGTTTCTAAATAATATAAGAGTTGTAAATTAATACTTGTAAACATTTAACAACCACTAAAAAGGATGAGGGATGCAAAATTATTTTTTATTTTACTTATTGTACTGATATCTTGGAAGAAGGTATGATAACTAATGGTTTTGTTTATTGGACTGAGAAGATCATACCAGGGATGATCATACTAATCATTTGAAAAGATATTTAAAATTGATGACTGATAAAATGAGCATCATATTGAGTTGTCATACTGATTTAGTTTGATTTTGATCATCCGATTGATGGCCATTAGACACAAGATCATTAAAATCATGTGATTTTATAGGGAATATTGAACAAAGTATTTATATGTATGGTTTAGATCAATTTGTTTAAAATTATTTTTCTTTTAAATTTATTAGAGTCATTATAATCACTCCTAAGAGGAAATATAATTTTCTTAATGGTGTTTGGAACATGTTTTGTTGAATTTTTACTAAAGCAGAATTTATATAGACCAATGAGATTGGATTTGTAAAGGATTAAGGTTCTAAAATAAAGGTTGAACCTTGTAAATATTGTGTTCATTAATTTAATTCCTATTATATCATGAATGAGTACTTAAAAACATGATAAGAAAATTAACATTAACAAGTTCCAGGGGTTATGCTTCTAAAAGTCTTAAACTATATAATAATTTAATAACTGATTCAACTCCCCTCACCCATCCTTATTGATATTCAACACTATGTAATTCTAGTATTAATAAACATTAATCTAAGTAATAAATTGTATTAAATAATTTTTAATATTCCCTTAATATTTTAACATTCTCATCAATTGATTATAATTTGGGTTCATTATATAACACCTTGGTCTATCATTAGTTTTCATATACTTTCCCCATAATTCTTCATAATTATTAATAAAGAGAATACAAATTAAAAAATTATTAATGCACTTTATTTTTAAACCCTATGATATGTTAAGACATATCTCAGGCAGTAGGTGAAAATTGAGTTAATATAACACAATATATTGTTGGTTTATTAACACTAAATTCATCTATTCTGGTTCATATTGAAATTTATTTGTCCATATAGGAATTTTATTTCTAGGAAAACACATAATATTACCAAACCATCAGGATGTTTTACTAGACATAGAATTATACAAAAGGGTCTCACTATGATTTACAATCATACTCTCGAAAAAATATAAACCCTACTCAGATACTAACTAAAACTACAAGAGAATTTATTATATAAATATTATACCATTTTTTATTTATATTCAACACATCCCAAAATAAATTTGGTCTAGGGACCTCAAAGGTTGAGTTTCATTGTATAGTAGACACTTAATACTCATATTGATTGAACTTTTAAGTTTACCAAGAACATTTTTCTCATATAGTATGCTTATATAAACAACATAATTAATTCCCTTCATCATAACCTATAGAGATTAAGACATAAAAAGGTGTGAGAATTAATGATAAGTAAGGGTAAAAATGGAAGAAATAAATCGGTGGTCTTTAGTGAGAATAGGTTAAGCATAAGGGTTTTTTAAGAAGATCCTAACATATGAAAATCAATCCCAATCGTCAATGATTACAAATTCTGACTCACAAAATTAGGTTTTTAGCCTAACATAAGATATGTGTATAACCATGTATGAAAATCCTAATCCAAGTATCAAACTATAATAATAGTACATAAGAATGTGTTATAAGTATTAAGTTAAGAAATAATAGCATTGAAAACATTTATAAACACTATTCATCTCACTCATCAAGGTATTTATATGAAATTTGTTTGAAATATAAAATTATGGACCTGAAACCAACTCTATGTATAAACTTCTAAAAATATTATTATACTAACATTTCCATGGTTAATTTTTTCAACTTTAAATCGTGATCATTATTAATTATAAAGATGAAAGCTTTTAATACATAAATATAAAAACATTTTAGATAAATATTCAATACATAAAATAAATATCCATACCATAAAAATTTAGTGCTAGTGCCTTTGGAAATGTAGACACATAAAAAAATAGTCTAGAAGTGAGATATGAAATCTCCCATTATCTCTTAAATAACTATAACAACTATTAGATGGTTCAAACATAATATATTTCATCATAACATAGGGAAAGAGATCAAAAAAAATGATGTGCTCATATGATAATTAAGGGTAAAAAATGGAGATATGAACATATCATGAATTTAAGGTTATGTGGACATGAGAACTATATTTTCAAATCATTTCTTGTATATAATAGACTATAAACCTGATTCTTGAAAAAAAGCAGGGTTTTTCATAAGAAATAAATCATAATTGAATCCAATAACATTATACCTGAAAATATATCGTTGTTATAAGACAATGATTTTTGACATACACTAAAGTATAGAAAACAGTTTCCTTAGTAGTTAAGGATCATTACCTAATTACCATAGTGTTAAGGGTTCACTCCCGAAACCATCATAGTATTCCAGGTTCACTCCAAGGTCTATCAAATTATAAAAATTATCTTACAAAAATGGGATTACATTCCATTTTAGTCATGTTTATCTCATGATATTTCAGTCTTTATCCATTTCATTTGAGGTGGATATAGTTTCCACCAGTCTTTGGATATTGTATATCTACATTCCTTGGTTATAACATAACCGCCATCACATAATAAAAAAATTATTATTTGTGAAAATTGATTATGGAACATTAATAAAATAATTACCCATGAAAATAATTGGATTTCGTAAGCAATACATCATCACAAAACCTGCGGAAAAGAACCAAGTTTCATTATCATTTCGCCATTTCATCAAATAACAACCCGTTAAAAAAGAAACAGGTTTCATGATAATAGTATCATGTTACAAATCCTGTAAAAAAATAGGTTTCATAAACATAGTTTGATCATAAACATAAACCATCCATATAAATTATAAGAATGTTATATTATGATAATATCCCCAATAAAGAATAAGTGACCTCAAAGGATGTCATATTATATGGAAAATGACATTGAATGACCTTATTGCACATTTATAGTGAAATTTTACATTTATTTGAGAATAAAAATTTTAAATTCAAAAACTGATAAAATATTTTGTAAATTCCTTTCCTTGAAAATAAAAATGAAAACTTATAATGGAGTCTTTAAATGTCATATCAATCATTTTATAAAAAATAACTTTTTTATTGTGAAAAATATATTTTGAAACATAAAACATTTTCAAAATTATTTTCATAGAAAATAAAATTTTAAAACTTCAAAGGATGCTTTAAAATAATGAGTTAAAATTGTGGAGGAAAATATCATTCATTTCATACACATTAAAATAAAATTTTCATTAACATTATTTCTAAAATCTACACAACTATTTTTTTGAAAATTACATTAATATTCCATTTTTAAAAAAATGTACAAAAATCATGTCCGGGTGATAATTTCTATAATTAATAATTTAGATAATGTTAGAAAAAATTGAAATCATTTTCATAAATCATGTTTTTGGAATAAAATGGTATTTCAACTGAAGAGATAAATATGGATTATTTTTCATACAAAAACTATTATGTCCACTTATGTATCAGAAAAGGGGACAAGGAAGGGAAAACACATATTCTAATTAAAACTAGAGGAGTATAAACTAATTGAGCATTATAGAGATAAGGCACATAATAGTTCATCATCAGAAACATACTCAATAACAATCATGATAGTTGATAAGATTGCATCATAAAACCCATACTCTATAGTAACATTGAATTTTAATCCCCATATAATGGTAAAATTAAATTATAAATATTATATCATCAATATAAGGATAAGGATGTTATAAAATATTAAAAGGTAGAAGTATACCCCTCATAAAATATTATATGTTTATAACTCAATATACATCTCATAGAAGGAATGCTAAGAATAAATCACATAACACTTTGGTAAATTTTAAAACATAAACCCCATGAAATAGAGATACAAAAATAGGTATTTATATACTCAAAATTATCAGGATAATAATCATAAAAAAATCATGTTCAATATATACACCATATAATTGAAACATATGGCGAACATAGAATGTGTCTCATCGAAGATAAAAGTGAGGCAGATATCCCTTTCTGTACGTCTCTACTTCCATCATAAAAATTAAAAAAATAATTCATAATAAATATAAATTTTTAAAAATATATTAAATAAATATAATTATATATATTTTAAATTATAATATTTCCTTCTAACATTTTTTTATCTTTTATTGACAATTCTATAATAAAGACTTGTTTTGAGTAATAACTGCTTTTTTTTGTGTATGCTTCGATTTGGTATTTTAAGTACTATTACATACATCATGATTTAATAATATCAATAATAATAATAATTTTTATTTAAATATAATATATATATATTCATTATATATTTATTGATAATAGCCAATAAATGTTATAGATAGAAAATGAAAAACACCATTTATTGAGACGATATGACCTATGTACGCCTGAATAACATTTCCATTTTATCGACAGATGAAATAAAATAATGTGAAATATAATTTTACAATTATATAATTAATTTTTATTATTATATATTACATATTTTATTTAAACCTATCTTTATTGAAATCCTTGAAAATCATATGTGAAGAACTAATCACATCACTTCATGAGGTTGTTGTCTTCTGTACAAAATGAACGATGTTATCATATTCCCTAAGAATAATATAAATTAATTAATACGTTATATAATGATTCTAGAATCTTAATAATATCATTAATATAATATATAAAAATTAATCTTGTCATTATATCCATCTGTTATATGCAATAATAGAAAATGAATAACAATTGTTTGTAAGGCAATAGTCCACCGTGCACATGAATGATGAATTTGTAACCTTGTTGATGGAAGAGGAGAAACATTTATGATATTATATTAACATAATAACATATTTTATGATGTAATATATAGATTTTATCATATCATAATGGTTCACTAATAATTTATTGATTTTGGGGAGGAAATAAAATAAAAAACCCGGTTAGGGAAATTACCTATTCTTGAAACAAAATCATTCGGTTATACCCCAAATCCCATTATATGATATATTTATAAACAAAATAAGGATTCTAGGATGAGATTTTAGATGTAAGGAAAATACTAGGAAAGTCTGAACTAGGCGAAAGCCTGGTCCCACAATTTTATTGAAGGAAAAGTGCAAGTAAAGGCAGTAGAGAAAATAAACGTTACATTACATCAAAACCATAGACATACCTTTCCCCATCATCAGATAACTCATCACCAGGATCAGCTGACTCCCATTCAGAAGACTCTTACTTCCGCATCAGCTCAAGATACATGTTTTTTTCTAAGCATTTCTGCAGACATTTTCTCCTTGACTGGTCGTTTCCCGTTGGTCCCTTTATCCATCTTAGGGGACCCTCCCCTTTGCTTGCCACCATTACCATTTTCTAAGAAATTTCCTTGGGTCCCAACATTCTTGTATGCTGACATTGTCACCATTGGTTTGGGAAGGTCCGAATAGTCCCTCCGTGGATTCCTCCTTCTTTGAGCTTTTTCTTCCACTTCCTTTCTCAGGGCCTCATGATTTCCATTCTTAACAGCATCACTGTAGGATGTTTTGTGACTATGGAGCTCTTCATCACAATCAGATCTATCCCCCAACATAATTTTATGGGCTACAGGAGGGCTGACACTACCATCCTTCCCACCATCTAGTTGAGGTGTCTTGATTGGGTTATCAACACAGGGGCTTTTGTATTCATCAATCATTCTATCCATAGTAACATTGACTTCTTTCTCTACAATTTCCTCTGCCACTTCAAGCTCCTTTGCCTCATTTTCTCCAATATCAACCATCACTAAAAATCTGTTTATAGAACGATTTAACAGTTCATGATGATTTACCTGCAATAGGACATCAGTTGTGTTATTCTATTCAGACACCAGTTCCACAGATTCAGTAATATCCTGCATCATAGAAAACCCCCTAACAATGTACTGAAAGTCAGTATTTAATATATCTACTTCATGTTGACCCTTTGATCCAGATTTTGTAGATCCTACCATATTTAACTTTGGTAAATCTGGATCTGCTATCACATTCATAGATGTGGTAGACTCATTCAAAGTAGAGTCTCCAAGCCAGATCACAGCCCGACCAATGTTGTCCAGTTGGATTTCCCTAGCATTATCCACTGGAATCGGACTAAATACAGAATTCAGAGAGTTTCCATTCATCAATTCCCCTGATGACACTCCCTGCTCCATAAGATCAGCAATGGCCAGATCATTAGAGGTGTGAACTTCATCATCCTAGTGTGCATCTGGATCAGGATCGGCCACCGTTGTGCATACCTCCACTGGTCATGCAGCTAGTTCACTCCTACGACAAATATCCATCTTGTGCCCCTGCTTATGGAAGAAAGAGAAGAATGGCATCCATAACTCATAGCAAATCTTTTGTGCATACCTTTACTCACCCTCCACCATGATCCAGACAACTCCAAGTGGGTTCTTTGAAAGATCCATCTCCACACAGATTCGTGCGGATACAGGATTTCCCATGGAGGTTGTCCTCCGATCAGTGCAAATAAAACGTCCAATGGAATTTCCTATCAACTTCAGAAGCCTGGAGTTCTGATATGGGAGTGGGGATTCTCGGAATTTGCAGCCAGATGGAGAGATTTGGGGAATCCTGGTTCAAATGATGATAAAAAGACCACTAAAGAAGATGGAATGGGGAGGCTTTTCTTGATCTCGACCATGCCCTACCCAGATCATCCTCATCAGAGAAGATGAGGAGGATCTGCCGAGGCCCAAAAATCCTGACCGACGCCTGATTCTTCAAAACCCAATCTTCATTCACCGTCTTCCCAAAATCCTCAATCAATGGACGTCGCCACACAAATCTTGCGATTAAGGCTATGGAAAACATCGATGTTGCTTCGGAAAACTCTCGAACTGAGATTGGAACAATGGGCTGACCAGAAATGCATCTCGGAACCCTCAGTGCTACCTGTACCTCAGGCATGAAGAAACCAGAATCAATCTTACCACTTTGCCCAGCGAGACCATAGGACAAAGAAACCCCTCCACCCGCTGCAGGAGGAGGGGACACGACAGCTGCCATCGGCGATCTGGGTCATCTTCGTGATCCACCATCGGGGGGAGCCTCGGGAGATTCGGGAGAGGAGGCGATCTGTCAAAGTAAGGAAAATACTTTGCTAGGTATTGGTTGAATAAAGTGGTTTTGGTGTGTGAAATAAGAGGTCAATCTGTGGCCTTTTATATGTGAGGTGAGTGGAACACTTGTAATATTCAGAAACAAAAATGGTTTACCAATGTTTATCACATAAAAAAAATAGTTTAAAATATTAAATTATGGAAAAAATTGGGATTAAAGAAGATATATTTCCGTTAAATGTGTGTAGTAAATTGTTTTGTGCAATTTTAACCAATATATTTTTAGTTTAACCCCTCGGTAAACCATTTTTTACCTTGATCATAGTAAATATTTTTTTAATGATTTTACTATTTAAATGTGGTGAAAATTTAAGATGAATTTACTATATATTAGATATTAGAGTCACTAAAAATATGATATCCATTTTTACAATTTCAAATCACAGAATTTGATGAATTTAATTTTAACCAAAACCCGTACAATTGAAGAGAAGGAAGGTTTCAAAAAGAGAAAAATTTTATTAAGTGTAACGTCCCGACCCCAGTTACCCAGAGTCGGTGCATTATTACATAACATTGGAATGATTATAAGGAATAATGTCCTGAAGTATTGATCAGTTTAGTAGTCTGGGAAAATATATTACATACATAAAGATCAACATTACAACTAGAATTGAAAAACAACAACAATTTATTCCATTAGAAATTTCCATTCCCCCTAAATAATTCCTGAATGTCACCCATAAATAACTTATTCATATCCTGGGAAAATAAAACATAAGAAAGGGGTGAGCTCAAATGGTCAGTAAGGGTAAATAATCTAGTAGAAGCTATAAACATTTAAGGAAAGATGTGTAATAAAACAACAACCTTTTAAACATAAACATGAACATAATATGGAAAAAAATAAAACCTTACTATATAAACATGCACATGGATATTCAACTAGTTGAATAATCACATGCACTAACTAATTTCATAATGAGGGGATGTATAGAACTGAACATTAATTTCTGTGTCAAGGCCTCATGCTATAACTTATTGGCTAACTGTAACCAGACCCAACCCTAGAGAGCCTCTGTAGCCCAACTCCATCCCAGAGATCCTCTGTAATCGGAATCCAACCCGGAGAGCCTCTGTAACCGAACTCTAACGTGGAGGGTCTTCGGTAACTAGACCCCAACCCTAAGGGCCTATTTTTACCAGTCCCCAACCTGGAACACACCAGTCTAATATATGCATTATAAGAAAATACTGAAATATAACATAAACATTCCTATTAAAACTAGCATACTAAATGTGAAAACTTTATCCATAAACCGTTAATGGTATAAAAATAAAACACCCACAGTCAAACATATCACCAAAAATTCAATACAATATGGAATATTTGTATCATAATAAATGAACTTCAAACAAGTTTAATGATCATTAAAGGATTTTGATATAAATGAAGACGGTTATTAAAAAGCTTTGAGAGAAATACCATTTTTTCATGAAATCATTTAAAAGTCAAACAATTTTAAAAGGAAGACATTTAAAGAAATTTTTGAATAAATGTGTCCTATACCACTATGAATCATTTTAAAATAGTTGTCATTTCCAAAAATTCATGTCCATATAAATAAATCCTTAAAAAAATTTTAAAACATGAATATTCATTAAAAGGGTATAGAAAAATAAATATTTAAAACATTTAAAATGATTATCTAGTAAAATAGAACCTCCCATAAAAACATAAAATATTCCTCTTGAAATCATTTTTATAAAATATGGATATCTATGATAATTATGTCCCAGAAAATACATACACATGAACAATATCAGATAATAATGAGATTGAGAAAATAACCCTTATCTCGTTGTAATCAATTGAGTCGTATGAAAAATAGTCAATAAACACCAAATGAATCATAATATATCATGAATATAAATAAAATCATGAAAATATATATCATATGGTAGTACAAAATACACCACATGCAATAAATAAGTGGTGAACAATAGAAATCTCATGGAATTAAAAGTGAGGTAAGAAACCTGTTACCATGTGTCTGACTTGAATCACTCGTAAGTTCCTTGTTATTCTTAAATAACAAACATTTATTAATTTCTACATTATTAACAATATTTTCAGGTTTATTTTTCTTTTTATATAACTTATGACCTTCCTATAACAATTAGTTAATTATTTGAGTTCATATCGGTCATTTTGTCAATGTTTGGAACTTGAGTCAAAAATGAACTTTTTATAATTTTAAATTGTCCATGTGGTCAAAGTTATATTATCTATAGAATTATATTACTCATTTATATTTCATATATATAATATATTTCCTGTATATAAATGTATTTATAACAGTAAATAACATTTAGAGATAAGAAATGAAATGCACCGTTCATGGAGACGGTAAGTCGTACGTACACATGAACACTACTTTTGTTTATATTTTGTATTTTAATGGAATTAAAACATAATGATACATAGGTATATTATAATTCCAGTATAATATCATATATAATATCATTAACTCCACACTTTATATGTCCCATGAAAGTCATTAATGATTCATATCATTTTGAGGGGGCAGTAGTCTGCACTTCCTCAAATGAAATTATTGTGTTTTACCCACAATGGAAACCATAAAGGTATGATATAAATGGAAAATTCGGAATAAAAAAGAATACTTAAACATAATATATATATATTATATAAATAAATTTCTATATTAATGGCCACCATGAGAAGCAGTAGGAGATAATCGAACAATCATTGTTTCGTGAGGCGTTAATTTTCCTACCAAAGAAACCGTATGCTCTTCACCCATTAGATGGAGGTGTGTGTTAGTTTAGTTAGAATAAATCTCATAAAATCATCCTAATATATTGATTATACTGGTGTTTTCATAAAATAATGTAATAAAATGGGTTTAGGGGGGTTGGAGAAGTAAAATAAACAAATAAAAGAAAAGAATTTTAGAGAAATTGTTACCTTTATTTTGGGTAACTTTTTTTGGTTTGATCCAAAAGATCTATTTGAATTGACTCTTTCCTAAGGTAAGGCTTATAGTTGTAAGATAGGTATTTTGGGAGATTATTTGGATAGGTATTGGATGAACCAAGGGTCTTGATAAGTGTGTGGAATGGGTTAGAAGCAGTGTCCTTTTATAAGGGGGATGAGGGGCTCTTTAGGAATGTGAAAATATTATTTTATTATGTAGTGATATTCTGTTTCTAATGGTCCAAAACTAATTAAAGACGAATATAGGATGACTTATGGTCAAAATAAAATCATCCCATAAAAATTGGAATGCTTTTGTATTTAGTTTTAAAATTAATAATCTTATTAATTTAAATTATTTATTATTGAGGAAACTAGTACATCATTATTGTGTCATAAATAATTTAATTTATTTTATGTCTAAAAATTATTAAAAAACCATAATTTTGGAAATATTTTTATCTTTCTAATGAATACTTATAGTCAAAATATGACTTATATAACCCAATGTTAAAATTGATTTACTAAAAGATATTTGTTTATGTCATTTATGCCTTTACTTTAAGTTAATTATAATAAAGTATCATTATCATTCATAAATAGATTCATGGGGTCCAAAAATTAACCCAAGGATGACCTTGATTTGCCATGAATAATACAATAAGGTTAGGAGAATTTTTAAGGTAATTTTGTTTTATTATAAAATTCTTTTTACCTTGAAGTGCCCTATTTACCTTTAACCGCTGTAAATAAAAGTTAAAAGTAACTATTCACCAAATTCTATTTTCGTCTTAGTGAACATCATTTTAATTAAAGAGGTTAACGATTTCTATGGAATTTTTGAAACTAAACTCACATAAATTGTAAAATTAATTTTTATGCAAATTTGGAAATTCTCCTAGGAGGAGGGTAAAATACGGTAAAAAGTTAAACAGAATTTTTATATATCTAATCTTATTATAAAATGATTTCAATTAATTATATTTATGTTATATTGGAATTATGTATCTATTTGGATCTAAAATAAATTTAAATAAAATAAATAATTATTTAGATAAAAAGTCAGTTTTATCCAATAACTCAGTGTTTTTCACTATTCATAAAAAACTAAACATTTTCATAAAAATACCAATATTTCACACTAAGATAATTTTGATATTTTGAAATAAAAAATTAATTCTACTTTCCAAATTCAAGACATATATTTTTTATTTATTAATTTATAATTAATTCCCATCGTCATAACTGAAAAGAGTGTATTTAAGAAATAATAAGTAACAAAAGATTGATACTTGTTTATGTTCAATTTCAAAGTGAAATTATTTATAATGAATAAAATTGGATTAACTGGTAAAAATATAATCTATTTATACTTCCAAACCATTAAAATGTATAATTTAACAGTACAAATTATTTTTATTATAAAAGTTGATTTCAGTTAAAATAAAGTATTTTTCACTATTCACCAAAATATTAAAGTTATTAAAATAACATAAAAAATTTATTAAAACTAAATTCTTATGTCCTGATTCTAATTAAGAAGTTTTTTTTGTCACATTGAATATATAAACTTTTCAAATATTGTATTTAAAAAGGGCTCTCCATTAAAAGGCGTTAAAATTGCATTTTTTTAAAATGCTTCTTTTATATGAAAAAAAGGAATGTGTTTTTTCATTATGTCTAAGAAACTCATAATATGGATTCAAAAATTATAAGAGTCATATAAATTCAAAATTTTATTAATACTATTCATAACCTCTTTTGAGAGACTAGTTTGGTAAGTCTTGCTGCGCTTGAACTCGTTGTTGCGTGTAGTGAAAGTTGTTGAATTACTTTGAATAAATAACATACTATGAAATCGTTGGGTTTAACATTATTCCCTTCTTCAATAAATTGTCTCCTCTAAATTTTAAATTGTTCTTCGAAAATAAAAGGTTGAAAATAGAAAATACCTTTGCGGGAAAAACCACATTGGAAATTCGGTTAATAAAATTTAGTCTTAATAAGAGGAAAAGGTGAATAAAAAATTCACCACCAAATTATGATATCCATAAGAGAAAATTGGGGGAAATTAGAGGCACATAATTGGATGAAAAACATTAATATTTATAGGGATTAATTGAGGTCATCAGTCACAAACAATTGTAGAATTGAGGGCCTCAAAGCCATAAATCTATGACGATTTAAAAAATCATTAGTTGAAAAAAAAACATAATGTATTAGGATAAAAAAAATTACTTTTAAGATCTCTTACATGAAGTTTAAGAATTAATCTCTTCATAGAATAAGAGAAGAAAAAAAAATATACTTAACAAGTAGAGTTCCATCCTTTAACTAATTTCTATAACAAACTCATCTTTCACTCTAAAAGATAATAGAACTGAAAAAATATTATATTTATCCTATTTTTATAGGGTTCTAAAAATATTTAATTTATAAGTCGTATACCAGAACTTTTAAAAAAACTACATTATTCAATCCTAGACATCATGTGGGCCTATGGTAGGTGATACGACCTTGTTTCCCTTCAGTTGCAGGTTCAATTATCGTGGCCTTACCAGACGCGACGATTTGCCGCCCGGCCTCCAAGTGGTCCTTTTTATGTAAATCCAAAAATAATCTCAAACTAGAATTATCAAAAATAATTTTTTCCAAACTCACAGTCCAAAATTTTTAAGGATGGTAAACACAATAAATATCCTTTTTTCCATGTAATAACAATGAATGCCTTCATCATATATTCTTTTAAAACACTGGAATATCCTGAATTACCATAAAACCTAATTGATTAGATTCATGCTCCCTTATTACATATAGAATATTGGATATACTAATTCTATCCAAAAATGTGGTAAACTACAAAAATGATGGAATGTAGAAATCAATATTCAGTTTCAAGGTAGTGAAGAATATCCGATGTAATTTATCCAAATCAATCATGTATTATTCCAAAGTCTCTACCTCTATATCAAAACCATATTGTGGTTTATCTTTATCTTAATCATATATTTTCCAAAAATTTATCCTTATATTGAGTGACTTTTCTTGGTTCCACATAATCTTGAGTCCTTAATGAAATAATACTGTAGCACAATCCTTATATACTCTATAATTCTTATAACATGTAAATAATTAATACAATACTAAAATGACACAATAATTTAATAAAAACGTATGAAATATAATCATTCATCTTTATCCTCAGTAGTATCATAACTTTATTATTATCTAATAGCAACCTTTGGGGTAAACTCTGGTGATTTGGACATTGATTTGCGTAGTTTCTCAACTCCTTGCAGATGATGCATTCTACATTTGAAACATTTTTCATACCCTTGAAATAACGTACTTGGTTTCCTTTTTCCCCACAATTATAAAAACTATCATTCCCTTCAAGAATTTACCAAGATGATTCATTCCACAGTTATCACATATGGGAAAATCATTCTTTTCCCTCTTCCCTTTATCCATATTTCTCTTTTCCATCCTTTTCTTGTCTTTCTTCCCTTCAAATCCATAAGATTCAAAGAATTATTTTCATATCTTATTAACACATGATACTATTTCTTCATATAATAAGAATACATGGGAGACTATTTAACTTTTAAATTTTGTCTTAATAATGTGAATGATATGATACTTCTTACTCTTTGGATCATACGTTTTATTGGAGTTCACATTCCGTCTACTGGGCACCATTTCTATACAGTGGCATACACAAGGTTTGTTTATGAATTTCAATAAATAATACCAAAATTGTAAAATAGCTAACATATATTGAAAAGTTTATGAATATAATCCATAATCATAAAATTATTTTCTTTGAGTAGGTATATACTCGTAAATTATTCATAATGATTTGTAATGAAAACGAGAATTATCCTAAGCATACCCCCAGGACTGTCGTAACCCAGAGTGCAGGAACTCCCATTGTCTTACACAAGTTCTCGTTTGAGTCTAGCTCAAAGTAGTGTTTTTGGGTTTTACTCCTTTGTACATCTATTCCAGAGCTACCTCTACCTGCTCGTATCCTGACAGAGATGTATTTCATGGGAAAATTCACAAAATCTATAAATTACCAAAATTATAGGATGTTCTTTTATACTAATACTCAATGATTATCTTTGGGAAATGTTCTCTAATGAGAGTTTATCTAAATCTAGTTACCAATGTTATTGCTAAACTTTATCTAAAACCAACTTTAATACCCTGAATCTAGTTACCTAGAGTCGGGGAATTATTACATAACATTTTCATGATTACAAGGAATCATGTCTGGAAGGATTGATTGGCTTAGCAGTCATAGAAAATAGATTACATACATAAAGTTCAACAATACAACATTAAATGAAAAACAACAGTAATTTATTCCATTATAAATTTCCAAGCCCCCTAGATTATGTCTTTAAGTCACTCATATTTAACTTCTTCATATCATGGGAAAATAAAACATAATAGATGGGTGAGCTCAGATGCTCAGTAAGGGTAAATAATTTAGTGGAAGCGATAAACTTTTAAGGCAAGATATGTAATAAAACAACAACCTTTTATACATAAACATGAACATAATATGAAAACAATTAATCAATCATTACCATATAAACATGAACTTGTATATTATACAAGTAAAATAATCACATGTACAAATTAATTTCATAATGAGGGAATTTATTGTACCAGACATTAATTTATGTGTCAATGCCTCATGCCAGGACATATGGGCTAATTGTAACCGGACCCAAACCCGGAGAGCCTATGAAACCAGACTCCATCCTGAAGAGCCTCTGTAACCGGACTCCAAATTGGAGAGCCTCGTAACAAGACTCCAACCCGGAGGCTACTGTAATCAGACGCCAACCCAAAGGGCTTACTTTTAATAGTCCCTGACCCGGAACATACTAGTCTAATAAATTCATCATAATAAGAGGTTGAAATATAACATAAACATTCATATTAAAACTAGTTTAAAATACTCTAATACATTATCCATAAATAATTAATGGTATAAAAATAACACATCCACAGTTAAACATATCACAAAAAATTCAATACATTATGGAAGATTTGTATCATAATAAATCAGCTTAAAACTAGTTTAAAATCCATTAAAGGCTGATGACATGGATTAAAATGATCCGTAAAATGCTTTGATAGAAATACCCATTTTTTATGAAATCATTTAAAAGTTTCACAATTTTAAAAAGAATACATTTAAATACATTTTAGAATCAAAGTGTTCCATAAAAATTTGAATCTTTTTGAAAGAATTGTCATTTCAAAACATTCATGTCCATTTAAAAAATCCCTAAAATCATTTTGAAAATATGGACATTAATTAAATGTGTTTATAAAGACAAATCTTTAAAGAATTTAAAATGATGTTCTAGTTAAATAAAACATACAATAAAACCTCAAAATAGTCCTTTTGAAATATTTTTTATAAAATATGGGTATCTATGATAATTATGTCCCATAAAATACTTACACATGAACAATCTCGGATAATAATAAGATTGAGGAAATAAACCTTACCACATTGTAATCAATCAAGTCGTATGAAAAATAGTCAATTACCACAAAATTAATCTCATAATATCATGAATATAAAGATAATTCATGGTAAAATATATCAAATGGTAGTACAAAATTCACCACATGCAATAAATAAGTGGTGGACAATGGAAATCTCACAGAATTAAAAGTGAGATAAGAAACCCCTTACTATGTGTCCGACTTGACTCGCTCGTACGTTCCTTGTCCATACAGAATAATAAACTAAATTTAATTTCTACTTGATTAATAATATTATCATTTTTATTATTCCTTTTATATCACTTATTTCCTTGATATAACAATTTATTAATTATTTGAGTTCATATCAAACATTTCTTCGATGTTTAGAACTTGAGTAAAAAACAAACTTGTTATAATTATAAATTGTCCATGTGGTCAAAAGTCCCTTATATATAGAATTATATTACTCATTTATATTTCATATATATCATATATGCCGTGTATATAAATTTATTTATAATAGTACATAACATTTGAAGATAAGAAGTGAAATGCACTGTTCATGGAGACGGTAATCCATACGTAAGCATGAAGGCTACTCTAATTTTTATTTTTTTAATTTAATTTAATTAAAACCTAATGATACATAGGTATATTATACATCCAGTATAATTTCATATATTATATCATAAACTCCATACTTCATACGTCGCACATATGTCATTAATGAGTGATGTCACTTTAAGGGGGTGGTAGTTCGCACTTCCTCAAATGAAATTATCGTGTTTTACCCATATTAGAAACCATAAAAGTATGATATAAATGAAAAAAAAGCACAATGAAAACATAAAATAAATTTATATATCATATATAAATGCAGTGCCATCATAATGGCCAAAATGAGAGGTGGTAGGAGATAATCGGACAATCATCATTTTGTGAGCCGTTAGTTTGGCAACCAGAGAAACAGTATGTTCTTCACCCATTACATGGAGGTGTGTGTAAGTGTAGTTCGAATAATATTCATAAAAACATCCTATTATATTTATGATACTGGTTTTTTTATAAAATAAAGGAATAAAAAGAGATTATGGGGGTTGTAGAAGTAAAATAAAACAAAATAAATAAAAATAATTTAAGAGAAACTGTTACAATTAATTAGGGAAACTTCTTTTGGTTTGAACCAAAATGACAATTTGACATGCCTTATTACTAAGGTAAGGCTTCTAGGTGTAATATAGGGATCTCGAGAGCTTATTTTTTCAGGGAATGGGAGAGCCAAGAAGCTTGATAGGTGTGTGGAATGGGTTAGATGTGGTGTCTTTTTATAAGGGGGAGGAGGGGATCTTTAGGAAAGTGTGAAAATATTATTTTATTGTATAGTGACATTAGGTTTCTAATTGTTAAAAAATAATTAATTTTGAATATATGTCGACTCATGGTCTAAATAAAATCATCCAATAAAAATTGAACATGTTTTTGATATAGTTTTAATATTACTAATCTTATTTTGTAAATCATTTATCAATGTGATAAATACTACATCATTATTCTGTCATAAATAATTTAATCACTACTAGAAAAACAGGTATTTGCGACGGGCTATTTCCGACGGGATCCCGTCGCAAATAGCCATTTGCGACGGGGTCCCGTCGCAAATAGCCCGTTGCTGAAAACGCCGTCGCAACTACACTTATTTGCGACGGGCCCGTCGCTAAAGACTGTTTTTGCGACGGGCATTCTCCCCGTCGCAAATAGTATTCCGTATTTTTGTAAAAAACTTTTAAAACAGTTTTTGCGACGGGACCCGTCGCAAATAGCTTTTGCGACGGTCCCGTCGCAAAAACTCTTTTTAAAAAAAATAAAAAAAATTAATAATACTAGTATTTGCGACGGGAGTCGGGACCCGCCGCAAATACTATTTATAGTATTTGCGACGGGACCCGTCGCAAATACTTTAAAAAAAAAATAAAAAACTATTAATAATACTAGTATTTGCGACGGGCATAGTATCCCGTCGCAAATACTATAAAAAAAATAAAAAAAATAAATTATTAATAAATTATTTTAATTAATATAATAATAGAATTATAATTTACAAATGAAAATAATAAATTATTTTAATTACTATAATAATAGTAGAATTATAATTCAAAAATAAAAATAATAGATTATTAATAAATAATTTAATTAATATAATAATATTACAATTATAATTCATAAATAAAAAAAATATTAATAAGTTATTTTAATTAATATAAAAATAATAGAATTATTTTACATTCAAATATTAAAATAATTCAAGTATTACAAAAAAAATAATTAAATTATAATATTATAAAATTTTAATATATATATAAAATTTTAATATATGTATATAATTTTAATATATATATATAATTTAATATTATAAAATATAAATAATATTATTATTCATATTAATATTGTTATTTAAAAATATAATATTATTAATATTTTATAATGAGACAGAAACTACGAATAGAAAAAAAAATATTTTGATTTCACAAATTTTATAACAGAAATACAAACTCTAATCTGAAGGAGGGGGGGGGAGGTGGGGGATCTGCAGATGGTGGTGGAGGAAACTCCATCCCTAAAGCATGAGTGAGTCGGCGCATGTACTCCATCTGCTCCTGATGCTGCTGCTGCCACCGACTCGTCTGCTCCTCGTACAGCTGCTGCTGGCGTCGACGCTCCTCCTCATGCTGCTGACGCATCTGCTCCTGCTCCTGTCGGAGACTCTCTATCTGTGCAGTCTGAGATCGCAATTGATCCTCATACTGTGTAGAAGAAGATGCACGAGCTCCTCTCGAGCTGGACGTCGACATCGCAGCACTGCCATAATAATCTCCGGGAGTCAGTCGAGAGCCGATACCAACTACCCGGCCCTTCTCGAAGGCATACTGGGTGGCCTGCATCCATGCCGCCTCATCAAACTGACAGGCAGTGGTCTGATCTGATGACTCGGCCTGACTCTCAGGCCGGGCCTGTGCCGCTGCGGCCTCATATGACTCCTATAGTTGCAATTTAAAATTAAAATTGTGAATATATATTATATACAGTTAATTTTTAAACTTGAAAACAAATAATACTAACCACGATGTGATGCTGACGATCACCTCTGAGCTCCCCAGTAGCAGGATCACTGTACATCCTCTGATATACGTCGTACTCTGTAATATCGGGGTGCTCGACAGCCTATAAGAATAAAAAATAAACTGTTAATATTTATAGTTATATAAAATATTTATAAATAATGTACGTACCAGATGCTGTCTATGAGTACTGAAAGAACGACTCCCAGCTCGATGAGTCACCTCCTGTCTCCCCCGATTCTGCCTCCCCACCGATGATCTCCTCTGAAAGGCACCACTCAACCAGTGAGCACATAATCCATCCCATACATGGGATGAAATATACTCTGGTCGGTGTGCTCTACATGACTCCTCAAAATCTGACACTCCTGCTTTCTTCATCGCAGCTTTTCTTAAATTGTGCAAAAACTGACGAAGACGATCACGCATGGCCACCACCCATGCCTCGTGGATGGCGTCACGCATGGTATCCTCGATCGGATACCATAAACCCTACAAATAAATCAAAATATCAAGTTAGAAATGAAATAATTTTCAAAATAAAAATTATTTATTTACGTACGTACCAACCAATGGCCGAATATGGCCTGCTGCACATCAATGGGAATCTGCTCCCATGTGGTCCATGGCTGAGAGAAATAGTTGCGCAAAATAGCGTTGCCCTGTCCGACTGCTATATGTGGAAAACTGAAAAAATAATAAACATTTATTATGTGAATAGATTAATGAAATCTTAGTCAAATCCACAGGTTATCACACAGGTTATCACACCTCCGGGTGCGCGGATCAAACCCAAGACGTGGACGTCGCTCGGGGACGGGGTCAGGAATCATCAATCGTGCAAGACCGCGCCCCCTCCGCGTACTCCCTGGAGCGCCTGCAGGCTGAGGGTCATCTGCCAGCAACTCATCCGCATCGAAAGGCAGGTCAGCCTCCGCCAACTCACGAAATGTGGCCTCGTCCATCTGAAACAGAAAATGTTAATGTTAGCAAATAATTGATAATTACTATTATATATACATATATACATATTATGATTGTATATAAATACCATGGAATTCTATAAGTGTTCATCTTCATCATCATCTTCATATATGTCAATGTCATCTTCATATTCCTCCTCAACATCATCGATATCCATTCGAGTTGCAGTTGCTTCATCTCTTACCATTTCAAATTCATGTGTGACATCATTAACATCATCTTTATCACCGACTCTTAAATGTGGGGTGTCGTCATCGATACTCATGTCTCTTTGTAAAAAAGATTGATTTTGAGTACTCTCTTGAAAAACTTCAATTCTTTTCACATCAGTGAAAGCACATTCACATTGACTAAACTGATTGTCTCGAATTTTATTTTTATTACACTCCACCAATCAGTCAAGTCTCTTGATGTTGCACAGTACTTTGCATAATAAACTTGATATGCCTGTTGAGCCAATAAGAATGGTTCATTTAATGCGAGAACACTTTTACATTTAATATCGATGATTCCATGAGTCGGATGAACACGCACGCCTCTCTCTGTATCCAACCACCGACATTTGAACATGGTTATGTAATGTTGTCCAAGATAACAGAGTTCAGTGATTTCATCAAGTATGCCATAAAAGTCAACTTCATTTTCTCGATGATGAGATCCTCTTAAGCTAACTCCACTGTTCATTGTTTTTTTCGATTCCCCATATGCATGTGTGTGGAATCGAAATCCATTCACCACATATGCATTATAAGTTTTAACAAGTTTGGAAGGTGGGTTACTCAAAACACACAGTCGTTTGTCAATTTTATCAGCATGTCGAGACACCTGAAGATTTGTGAAATAATTATCAATATAGTAAACTATACATTGAATGAGTTTCTAAAAGATAAAGAATTTATGTTACCAGTTTTTGAAACCACTGAGAGAAATTTTTCAGTCGACGTTCTTCGAGAGCAGCTGCTGTAATTTGTGGAATTTGTTTCTTGATATGATTATCATACAACCTATAAAAACCAAAGTTATTTACTGTAACATAAATGATAGAATAAGTGATATAAACACTTACAGTAAAACTGATGTCATCTCTTCACAGTTGAGCAGAACATACGTATGAGCTCTATGATGTTCATCATCTGAAAGCCAGCGTTCAGAAACTCCACCAAAACCAAGCTCTGACTGGTTGAAAAAAGATAATTGATTGTCGATTTCATCAATATTCCTCTCATTCCGTCCCATTCGGTTGTGTTTTGAAGGATACTCAGATTCAAAATAATGGGAGCAGAAAAAATATATTTCCTCTTGCAAATAAGCTTCTGCAATAGATCCTTCAACAGATGCTTTGTTGTGTACTTTTCTTTTCAATTTTTGCATGCATCTTTCAAATGGGTACATCCATCGAAACTGTACCGGACCTCCACATTTGGCTTCATATGGCAAATGTAACATCAAATGTTCCATTGAGTCGAAGAAAGACGGCGGAAATATTTTTTCAAGTTTACATATAATTACAACAACATCTTTTTCAAGTTTGCCTAGAGCATCATAATCTGCCGTAGCCGCACAAATTTCCTGAAAAAAATGAGACATGTCTGTTATGGAATCCCAAATCACAGAATTCAACAGACCTCTTAATCCAATGGGTAGAAGTCTCTCCATTATAACATGACAATCATGACTTTTTAATCCAGTAATATGACCATTCTTTACACATCTACCCAAATTGGAAGCACAGCCATCTGGAAGTCTCAAATCTGCAATCCACTGACAAAATAATAAACGGTTTTCTTTAGACAGTATATAAGCTGCTTTTGGTTTCAGTAACCTTTCTGTTCTGACATTCTCAAATAGTTCCAATTCTGGACGCCTGCAAATTTGGGCAAGATCTAAACGTGCATTTACATTGTCTTTGATCTTTCCTGGCGTATCCAAAACTGTATGAAACAAATTATCAAAACAGTTCTTCTCAATATGCATGACATCTAACATGTGTCGGACCAACAAATCAGACCAATATGGAAAATCCCAAAATATGCTACGTTTAATCCAATTGTGTTCTTTCCCAAAACCAGAAATTTTATGTTGGTTTATTGTGGAACCAAAAGTGATGGGAGGTAATGAAAATACAACCGATTTGAACTCCAAACCTGATAGCATTTTTGGAGTTCCATCCCTTTCAGCTGTTCCTTTTCTGAAATGAGATCTGTTTCTGCGAAAAGGATGATCAGCTGGAAGAAATCTGCGATGACAGTCAAAATAACACGGTTTCTTTCCATGAATGAGCATAAATGCTTTGTTCTCTCCCATACAGTAAGGACATGATTTCTGACCATGTGTACTCTAGCCAGATAACATCCCATAAGCCGGGAAGTCACTTATTGTCCACATCAATGCTGCTCTCAGTATGAAATTCTGTTTCGTTGCAACATCATATGTACTGACACCAGTACTCCACAATAAATTTAATTCATCAATCAATGGCTTCAAATAAACATCAATATTTTTCTTCGGATGTCCTGGAATTAGTAAAGTCAAAAAGATATATGGCTCCTTCATCAACATCCATGGAGGTAAATTATACGGAGTTAAAAAAATAGGACAACATGAATATTGACTACCATAAGATCCAAACGGGCAGAAACCATCAGTGGAAAGGCCCAGTCGAACATTTCTAGCTTCTAAAGCAAATGATGGATGCACTCTATCAAAATGTTTCCATGAATCACCATCGGCTGGATGATTCAAGCTTTTATCGGTTGAACTATTCTCTTTATGCCATGACATCATTGTCGCTGTATTCTTAGACATGAATAAACGCTGAAGTCTGGATGTAAGCGGAAAATATCTCAACTGTTTTACAGGAATCAAACCAGACTTCCCGTGTTGTCCTTCTTTATATCTCAGTTTCCCACATGTGGGACAACTATCCAACGACTCATTTTCCCCTGAATATAAAATGAAGTCATTTGAACATTCATGAATCTTCTGACAAGTAAGTCCCAAATTTCGAACCAACCTCTTACTTTCATAGTAATTTGCTGGTAAAACATTTCCTTCGGGTAACAGTGTTTTCAGCAAAGAAAATATCTGGTCAAAACAGGTGTTTGACATTCCGTTATCTGATTTGATAGCCATAAATTTTGCAACTGCTTCTAATTTGATCATCTTGCAGCCAGAATATAATGCATCCTCAGCAGACTTCAACAACTCATAAAATTCAGACGGTCCCAACTCAGGATTTGAAGCTATATCAGCCGGAGTTTCTGTATGTTGAACAGATGAACCTGCAACATCATGTACTAAATCTTGAAACTGGGATGGATCCGGAATCAAGTTGGTATCACCTGCTCTGGAACTGCGTTCACCGTGTTGATACCAAAAAACATAATCTATTTGAAAACCAAAACGCAAGAGATGTTCCCCCACTTTGTCAAACGTGTCAAACGTTCTCAATGCACATTTTCTGCAAGGGCATCTTATTTTTCCTTCTGAAACAAATTCTGAATTTGATTCCGCAAATGATAAAAAAGTCTCCACACCCTCAACATATACTGGATTTAAACCAGAACCGTTTGGATTTCTACGTTGATTTATCCATATGCGGTCACCTAATAATGATTGTTGACGACCTCGTTGTTCCATATTTCTCTATAAAATATAAAAGCATTAGTGGTTTTGAATAATTTGTTAGAAAAAACACTCAAGTAAAGATTGAATATATTGAGAATAAAGCAAAACATGTTACAAATATTGATAATTTTAATATTATATTGATTTTTTATTATTTTAATAATACTAATATAATTTTTTCATAAACATTAATTATATAATAATAACATCATTACATTATTAGTATATTTTATTATTAATATTAAAAGAACATAATTTTTTATATTATATACAATTATCCTTTCATCTGTGTGTTTAACATTCTGTCTACACATGTAATATTCGCATTCACTTTCACCTCTCCATTGGCGAGTAGGTTGATAATTTTGAAAAAGAATGCGAATATTACATGTGGAGACAGAAAACACACAGATGAAAAGAGAATTGTATATAATATAGAAAATTATATTATTTTAATATTAATAATAAAATATACAAATAATTTAATAAGGTAATTATTCCAAATTATTGGTAAGTATTTCAAATTATTGGTAATTATTCCAAATTATTGGTAATTATTCCAAATTATTGGTAATTATTCCCAATTATTGGTAATTATTCCAAATTATTGGTAGTTATTCTTAATTTTTGGTAGTTATTCCTAATTATTGGTAAATATTGGTAATTATTGGTAAATATTGGTAATTATTAGAAAATATTGGTAATTATTGGTAATTATTGGAAAATATTGGAAAATATTGGTCATTATTGGTAATTATTGGTGATTATTGGTAATTATTGGTGATTATTGGTAATTATTGGTGATTATTGGTAATTATTGGTGATTATTGGTAATTATTGGTGATTATTGGTAATTAATACTAATTATTGGTAATTAATACTAATTATTGGTAATTAATACTAATTATTGGTAATTAATAATCATTATTACTAATTATTGGTAATTATTACTAATTATTCCTAATTAATACTAATTATTCCTAATTATTCCTAATTATTACTAATTATTGTTAATTATTACTAATTATTGTTAATTATTACTAATTATTACTAATTATTTCTAATTATTACTAATTATTTCTAATTATTACTAATTATTTCTAATTATTACTAATTATTGCTAATTATTAGTAATTATTACTAATTATTACTAATTATTGCTAATTATTATTAATTATTGATAATTATTAGTAATTATTGATAATTATTGGTAATTATTACTAATTATTGGTAATTATTGGCAATTATTGTTAATTATTAATAAATAGTGATAATTATTGGTAATTATTAATAATTAATACTAATTATTGGTAATTAATACTAATTATTGATAATTAATACTAATCTTTGGTAATTAATACTAATTATTGGTAATTAATACTAATTATTGGTAATTAATACTAATTATTGGTAATTAATACTAATTATTGGTAATTAATAATCATTATTACTAATTATTGGTAATTATTACTAATTATTCCTAATTAATACTAATTATTCCTAATTATTCCTAATTATTACTAATTATTGTTAATTATTACTAATTATTGCTAATTATTACTAATTATTTCTAATTATTACTAATTATTTCTAATTATTACTAATTATTGCTAATTATTACTAATTATTGCTAATTATTAGTAATTATTGCTAATTATTATTAATTATTGCCAATTATTATTAATTATTGCTAATTATTATTAATTATTGCTAATTATTATTAATTATTGATAATTATTAGTAATTATTGATAATTATTTGTAATTATTACTAATTATTGTTAATTATTGGCAATTATTGTTAATTATTACTAAACATTGGTAATTATTACTAAACATTGGTAATTAATACTAAACATTGGTAATTAATACTAATTATTGGTAATTAATACTAATTATTGGTAATTAATACTAATTATTGGTAATTAATACTAATTATTGGTAATTAATACTAATTATTGGTAATTAATACTAATTATTGGTAATTAATACTAATTATTGGTAATTAATACTAATTATTGGTATTTAATACTAATTATTGGTAATTAATAATCATTATTACTAATTATTGGTAATTATTACTAATTATTCCTAATTAATACTAATTATTCCTAATTAATCCTAATTATTCCTAATTAATTCTAATTATTCCTAATTATTCCTAATTATTACTAATTATTGTTAATTATTACTAATTATTGTTAATTATTACTAATTATTACTAATTATTTCTAATTATTACTAATTATTTCTAATTATTACTAATTATTTCTAATTATTACTAATTATTGCTAATTATTAGTAATTATTACTAATTATTACCAATTATTGCTAATTATTATTAATTATAGATAATTATTAGTAATTATTGATAATTATTGGTAATTATTACTAATTATTGGTAATTATTGGCAATTATTGTTAATTATTACTAAATAGTGATAATTATTGGTAATTATTAATAATTAATACTAATTATTGGTAATTAATACTAATTATTGGTAATTAATACTAATTATTGGTAATTAATACTAATTATTGATAATTAATACTAATTATTGGTAATTATTACTAATTATTCCTAATTAATACTAATTATTCCTAATTATTACTAATTATTACTAATTATTGTTAATTATTCCTAATTATTACTAATTATTGGTAATTAATACTAATTATTGGTAATTAATACTAATTATAGGTAATTAATACTAATTATTGGTAATTATTACTAATTATTACTAATTATTCTTAATTATTGATAATTATTGATAATTGTTTCTAATTATTAGTAATTAAATGAATAATTATCAATAATTAGAAATAATTACCAATAATTACAAATAATAACATTATTAATATATTTTATTATTAATATTAAAATAATATAATTTTCTAATTTATATACAATTCTTTTTTGATCTGTGCGTTTTCTATCTCCACATACAAATAATACATGTGAAGACAGCAAACACACAGATCAAAAAAGAATTGTATATATATAAAAAATTATATTATTTTAATATTAATAATAAAATAAACTAATAATGTAATAATGTTCTTATTCCTAATTATTGGTATTTATTACTAATTATTAATATTTATTCTTAATTATTAAAAATTATTACTAATTATTCCTAATTACCATTAACTATAAACAATACTAATAATTTAAATTTATTAAGTAATAAAACAATGTAAACATAATTAAATTACAACTAATTAATAATAATTGAAACTAATAAAAAATTAAAAATAAATAAAAAATTAAAATGAAGATAAATACCTTGAAAATTGATCCGTTCTGATCGTTCTTCAAAACTTTAATATCAGCTCCGGAGAAAAAAATTAAACTGGAGAAAAACTCAATTCTAGAAATATAATTTTGAGAGAAGGAGAAGATAAGGAATGAGAATGAAATGAAAAAAACGGATGGGGGTATTTATAGGTTAGATTATTTGCGACAGGCCCATTTGCGACGGGATTCCCGTCGCAAATAGTATTATTTGCGACGGTACCCGTCGCAAATACCTTAGCCAACATTTATTACGGTCAACCGGTAAATAGTTATTTGCGACGGGACCCGTCGCAAATAACCCCTGCCGACATAGTATTTGCGACGGGGGAATATTCCCGTCGCAACTACCTTTTACTGCCGCCGGTTATTTGCGACGGGAATATTCCCCCGTCGCAAATAAGTTTCCCGCGATTTGGCGTGCATCGCGGGAAAACTATTTGCGACGGGGAAAGCAATCCCGTCGCAAAAGCCTCCTTATTTGCGACGGGGAAATACCCCCGTCGCAAATAAGTTTTTAACATGACTATTTGCGACGGGATTTATTCCCGTCGCAATTGCTCATTTTTCCCGTAGTGAATTTATTTGATGTCTAAATATTATAAACTAAATACTATAATGTAGTAAATAGTTTTATCTTTCCAATTAATATTTATAATTGAAAATATCACTTATATAACAATATATAAAAAGTTATTTAGTAAAATATCTTTTTTATGTCATTTTATCCTTACATTAATTTAATTAAAATAATGTGTCATTATCATTCATAAGTTGCTCCATGGGATCCCAAAATAGACCCATGGGTTCCCTTGGTCGGTCATGACTCATCCAATAAGGTTAAGAAAAGTGTTAAGGTAATTCTGTATTATTATAATATTCTTTTTACCTAGAATTACCCTATTTAACTTTAACCGTCGTAAATAAAAGTCAGAAGTTACTATTCACCAAACACTATTTAAATCTTATTGCACCAAATTTTACATACTGATTTTAACTGCGTGTCTCAAATTTTTGAAATTCAACTCACATATACGGTAAAATTATGTTTTATGAAAATTTTCAAATTCTAATAGGATGTGGGTAAAAGACTGTAAAAAGTTCAATAAAATTTTTATATTTCTAATATTATTATAAAATGACTCCAATAAATTGTATTGAAATTTTATAGGTATTATGTATCTATTTTTATGTAAAATAAATTTAAATAATATAAATTATTATGTAAATAAAATGACGGTTTAAGCCAACAACTCATTGTTTTTCACTATTCATAAACATTTGAATGTTTTCTGAAAAATTCCAAAATTTCACCCTAATCTAATTTAGATATTCTGAATAAAATAATTATGTATATATTACCAAATTCAGAAGATATAAGTTTCATTTATTAAATTAATATTAATTTGCATTGTCAAAACTGAAAAGCATGTGTATATAAAATAATAACTAACAAAATATTGATAGTTGTTTATGTTCAATTTCAATGTGAAATTATTTTCAATAAATAAAATTGGATTAAATGGGTAAAAATATAATCTATTTGTAATTCAAAACAATTAAAATTTATAATTTAACACTACAAATTATTTTCATTAAAAAATTAGTTTTCAGTTAAAATATATTATTTTCATTATTCACCCAAATTTGAAAGTTATCAGAAAAACACCAAAAATTTATTGAAACTAAATTAATATGTCCCAATTCGAAAGAAGATGTTTATTTTTTCAAATTGAATATATAGAAGTATCAAATATTTTATTTAAATATAGTTCACTATTAAAAGGTGGTAAAATTGCATTTAAAAAAATACTTCTTTTATCTGAAAAAAATGAATTCATTTTTTCATTATGTCTAAGAAACTCATAATATGGATTATAAAATTTTAAGATTTATATAATGTTAAAAATTTCATTAATAAAATTCATAACCTCTTTTGAAAGGCTAGTTTGGTAAATCGTGGTGCGTTTGAACTCGGTGTTGCGTGTAGTTCAAGATATTGAATTACATTGAAAAAATAACATACTATGAAATATTGGGGTGTTACAATATGTGGAATATGTTTTAATATCACAATTAATTATTAAATAAATCCTAACGAACTAATTTGAATATTTTATATAATATTTAATAAATTTTACTTCTAAACCCATATTAAAATATTTTTTTATTGTGTAAATTATTTAATAAAATGAATTTTTTAATAAAATCAACATTTTCACCATTCATTAAAAAAATTTCCTCCCATAATGTTATCCATAATTAACCATAATATAATTTTGACATGATTATTTGAAAACATATTTTGTTATAAAAAATATTCATTTTACAAAATTTGAAATAATTTATTTTATAATATGTTCTCAAAATGCGATAGAAATATCTTTTAGAAAAATACAGTTTTTAAGTGGAAAATTGGATTTGGTTTCAACTAATGTGTAGAAAAAAAATTATATCAATTTTAAAAAATTTATTTAATTTATAATATGTATATTCCTTTAAAATCAACAAATAAAACTAATTTTTCTATTTTATTGAGGTAAAACACATTTATGCACATAAACATATATTTTTCTGACTAAATATTCCTTTATTTAATAATAATTTTCATTCTCATTTCTAATTACATTTTCACAAAATAGTTAATTTTGTATACATGGGTAAACAGTATATCTTCATGATTTTTTGAATCCTATTCTTAGACACTATTCAAAATTCAAGGAGATAACTGTCATATTAAATTATATTATATTAATAGTATACTATTTTTATTTAAAACATGATTTTTCATGAAACAAAAGATACCTAGATTATTAAATATATTTTCAAAAAACTCATTTCATAAAATCTAAAGGTATATAATTATACACACCTTAAAATGAATTTTTACCTGAAAATTAATCACTCTAATAATACAAATGCGGATAATTATACCTCATTACATCATTAGGATCACATATAACATTCTCAATATGGTGTTTTTTCCATAAAACATTGACTAGAGGATTGATCATGTTTTGTATAACTTTATCTATATGATTTAGAATCCTAACTAATTTTTCCCTCCAATAAATATCATGCTATAATCGTACAACCACTTATTTCATTATTTTTAATCGAAAAAGTATGTAATTACTTAATAAAGATTCAAGAAACACATCATGAACCCGATATAGGTTTACTGGATGTCCCAATTAATAGTGAATGATACTAAAATGGTCAAATATTTTTGATGGGATGATATACCAATTTATTAGAATTAATTTTAACATAATAAAAATTTAATCCTTTGGTTGTTCTTTAATTAATTTCCACTTCATCTCATAAACCAGGAAAGGAAGAAGAATTTTTTATACCTAAAGCAATAACTATTTAAAATACCCATAATAGAATGATATGTCATTACTTATATCTCTAGTTTGAATCATTAATAAAAAGTTTACACAAGTTATCCGTGTAATGTATAAGACCCAAATTCCACTCAATAGTGCTCCTAGTCCAGTTGGAAACATGTCCTCAAGTGCATCTCCTCAAATTCCAATTGCTACAAACTAGCAGCGATGTCCAAGGTGTTCCTGTGTTGAGAATATTACTTCATCACCCTAGTACAGTATATTGGAATATCCATAACTACAGGAATAAAAAGTAGTAAAGAATAAAAAAATTCGGTGAATAGAAGGAATATATACCAACTAAAATGGAAAATCATATATAAGAAAGATGATACATGTCATTATAAAAAATCCCAAAATGGAACCCAGAAGAACCTTACTGTACATGTATGCAATTTCAAAATGATAAAAGTATCACAAATAGAATCACTCCGGTCTTCTTGGTCATATGATCTCATGATCCTTAGATTCAATAATGAACTAGTGTTAGTGCGGTTTCTATTTTCCACACCTGCAATCATATAGTTTGTTTGGTACCAAAGAATCCTTGAATAGGGTGTCAGACATAATCCCAAAAAAACCACCCAAGTTCATGTTCCATAATTTCAGTGAGTATATAACAGTCACAGTATGCAGGAAACAATATAATATGCAAGGAATCAGTTAATATAAACATAGTTTAATGTCCAGGATCTCATTTATATAAAATATCATTTAATCATCATAACTCAATTATATAATCCTAGTGACCTAGAATACTGCCTAGTGACCCCCATGATATAATGATCAAAGGATGCCTAACATGCCGTCAATAAAGTATAAATAATGACTAATTCAAGTTTGTTCTTTTTTTTTGTAGATGCATCATATAACTCACTTCATAAATTATTCATTTATGAGCCTATGCCCATCATTGTAATTCATGATTTGAAATCTAGGTATCACTACAGGTATAATAAAACAAATAGCCTATAATCCCCTCTTATGAGATCATTAAAAGAACCCATGTATATCTCTAGTTGTGGTATAATCTCTCATTAATTCGAGTACCTCCTTGGGGTCAACTAAGGGAGCCTAAGTATCACTCAGGGAATAAATGATCAAATTTATTATTATTCCACATTTTGAAATACATATAGAGTCCATGTATCACATGGAATATAATTTTCACCTCTTATGATTCCATCCTTGGCAGTCCATATAAGGAGTCCAAATGTCACTCGGCCATATGTACGGTAAAAGAAAAATGAAACATTTCATCGAATTCTCAATTTAATCCATGAGTCACCCACGAACTATAATAATTTATCCAATTGGAACCCATTTAATTAAATTAATATACCATGTCAAGAAATTTACCCCGAAAATTTCATTTTAGCTTCAACATATAAGGTGACTCAAGGAATTGGCCATGAATAGAAGGCTTGCATCTTAAATTACACTCATAAGAAATTTAAAATAAAAATACTCCAATTCATAAAAAATATATTACTTATCCTTGTCCATGGGCCTGGAAATTAATCACCTCATGTTAAAAAATTAATTATAATTTATATCAAAATTGAACTCACAAGTCAATTCACAATTGGCATCCCAAAGAATGGGGAAAATGGCACACCCTTAGGACTCCCATTTCATTATCATCTTAATTTTCAATTTAATCAAAATGGACACCCATAAGAGAGGATCAAATTTCATGGTCTATATATTTTAATTATTAATTGGTGGGACTCATTAATTATATAGTCCATTCAAAAAAATTAATTTTTTTAAATACATTTCAAGGTTCTTCCTGAGAATTGGGTGCATGACAGAACATCAGATATATAAAAACTTACACTTTTTATGAAAAGGACATGACCACATAACTTATGTATTAAGAGTATTTCTCATCCAGTATGTGATATTAATTAAACTCTGATCATGACAAAATTGATGAACAAAAGAGAAATCTAAAAATGGTAAAAATTAGCATGCAACTAAATAACACAACTACTTCCAAGAATAATGAATAATGACTAAATAGGAATAAAAAAATATCCAATGTGGATCCCTGGAGACTGATAGAGATCAATTATGGTATTACTATGGAGGCAATCTCTTCATTCTACGAATAGTGACAAAATATGGATCTCTTAAGAATTATCCATCCAATGTGAGGAGAATGTGAGAATTAAGGTTAAAATAGAAACAATTAGGGTAAAATACTCATTAACCACAAAAATAGGGTCTCACAGTTTACACCAACGGTTTTAAAACATTTTTCTAAACATGAATGATTTGATGTTGGGAGAGGCACCCCACACAGTTTCCTCACACGGTTTGTCAAACTATGCTAAAAAACTAAAAATCCATACTATTAAAATTACAGACATGGCCACATACCAATGCACCCCATTTCACAAGGTTTGTCTAACCAGGTGACATATATCATTCCCTATCCATCCGCTCACGGTCAAACGTAACTATGTAGTCTACACGACATGGTTTCCTCTCATTCTGTGTTAGGAATTTCCTACAAAAACATGGATTCTAAGCTCTAAACAAACCCAGACACCCATGACACCTTAGGGACTACAAAACACCTTCACAATAGGCCGTATTTAAAATTTGAACTGAAAATTAATAGAATTAAAGTATTTAGTTCAACAATAAATAATTGGGTTCTTACAAACATCCAACCATAAATAGATTCATCCCTGAATTTATTTATTAGTGGTAGATAAAAATGATTGAGAATTACATTAGCTAATATTACTATACATTGAACTCCAACTCTCATGTCTCCCCCTTTATGTGGTTGTGCTGCTACAACACCCATAATAATGGAACTGACTGGCCTTAGAGAACATTTTTGATATGATCCAAAATACAAATAAAATTCTCCTTACAGGATGCATATACATGTAAACCAAACCCCTTGAGCTCAAATGGAAGAGATGTGTCTAAATAATAGAACCATAAATGTGATTCGTGATTAAAATTTTGAATGATCCTATACCATAGAGGTAACTACAACCGATAGGCTACTGGCTTGACTCAGTCTTGAATCTTGAACATCCTTACATAACACGATGAAATTTTACCAGGTCTCATGATCCTCCTATTTCCCAGCCTCGATGAAAGATACATGAATACTCAATCATTAACCATAAACTATGTAGTTCATATGTGACATTCAAATTATTATTATTCTTGAGGTTGTGTAGTATTAATACACTTTGAAATCAACTAATCCTTCTATGTTTTCTATTGTACATGTTGAGGTCCAAGAATAACAACATCTCCAACATTTAAACATCATAGGGGAGATCAGCATGGACTACCATAAAAATAATCAATATGATCTATCTAAATAGTATCTTTAAAGCTATTATTGAAGGAAAAATCAATCAGGGGTATATGAATCTCCCAAGAGACCCAAAATTCCAAGATGCATAATCACAACTTATCCTCAAACACCCAAATCGTGTGCTCTGACGAGCCATATATCTGGGGATGGGATGATATGCTTAGAATCACCTGTCAAACCAATACCCTCTATATCCCTTGAAATAATTGAGATTTCAATAAGGATTCCCTATATTAAATGATATTATAAAGGACCCAATGAAGTCGTACTATCTCATAGATGTACAACCTTTCAATTTTTTCATCACTAAAGGTCTCCATAATTGGATGGAAATGTGCATCCTTTGTGTTTCTTTCAAAAATAACCCATATAGAATCATTACCTTGAGTTCACCTTAGTAAAACTATAATAAAATCCATTAAAAAATAAACTAAATTCCACTCACGGATGGGTAATTGATTTAAAAGTCTGGATATTTTCTATTATTCCTCCTTCACCTGCTCAAAGGTGGAACACCTCATGAAAAAACTAGCTATATCACGTTTCCATACTCATACACTAGTGTTGGAAGTGTAAATCTAGATACATATTATTGATGATATGATGAACTGGAAAATATAATGCCCAAAAGTATCTAAACAACTCCTCATGAATGAATGAAGAAACACATACAAGACCATATACACAATGAACTATATTATCACCTAAAATCTAACCAAGAGGAGGGTCCTTATATACCACACTCTCCTATAAAATTGGGACCTTAGAATCTGATAGGTGTATCATTTCTACAATATCAAGAATGTAATAGTTAATAACTTATGATGATAGAAAAGTATTACCTTGACTATTTTTTACTCCAAAGTGAATCTCAACGAACATATCCATGAGCCACCACTCGCTACTGGACTACTGAATTGCCATTATCTGAGACCTCATACTTATTGTATCAACCATTTCATTTCCTTTACTATGTTAGGAGGAAAGCATGATATGAAAATAATGTATGTATTTCCACTATCCCCATTAGCTTAGATTCATATGACACTATGTAAGTATGTACTTGAGGATTTTTCGGCCCGTTTACACACAGAAAAAATTATCTCTAAGTATGTAATGTATCCTAGAGCGCAATCCATTAACAAATTTTTCTAACTCATGATCAATAATTTTGAATGTTTTATAGTGTGACCTCAATGACTGAGACTGGTATTCAAAGTCTCTATCCCCATGCATGTGAAATACTCCTATACTGATACCTAATTCATCATAGCAAATTCTGCAAATCCTTCATGGCTCGGAAAAAATTATTAGTATTGAATTCAATCATTATATCAGCTTTTGAAATTACATACCACAGGAATATGACTACAAAAACATCACACCCTTCTTATTCAAGACCATAATTGATGCTTCTAGGAGTGATGGGTCCTTTATTAAACACCTATATTAAATGGATATCCCCAAGAAAATCTATACATCAAGGATATTCTTGGTCTTCCCCTAAGAAACTATATCTCTCACCTTATTTGGGTTAATTGAAACTCGTTTCTGTAAGATAATGTGACTTAGGAAGCGAATTTTATGCATTCTGAAGTGATCCATTGAGAGCATAGAATATAATTTATGCTCTATTAGTGTATTCAATATGATCTAAATATGATTATCATCGTCGTGTAGATTGTGAGAATACAAAAAAGATATCATCCATAAATACCATGAAAAATGAATCAATATAAGGATGAAAAACTCAGTTCACCAGATCCTTGATGACCATCGACATGTTCATGAGACCAAATGACATAAATATTATTCATATAGACTACAAATAATAAAAAACAATATGAAAGGTATGTCCAATGGTCTAAAAATAACCAGATGATAAGCTGATATCAAATAAATCTTTTAGAAATCACGATATCCTTAGAGATGATAAAAGAGATTATATGTTCATGGTAGATGATAACAGTTCATAATCATTAGTTGGTTTAATTTATAGTAATCCAAAAATAAACTGAGGGTACCATCCATTTTTTTCGACAAAAGGATCAGTGAAATCCACATATAAATATTGGATTGAACAAACATCTTTGCCTCTAAAACCTCTAGCTTCCTCTTAAAATCATACATCATAGTAGTATCCACACTATGAAATGTAACAGAGATTAGTAAATATCATCATACTATATTGATATAGAAATATTCCTCTCTCACTACAGGTAATCCAAAAATGTTGTCTAGGAATACATCCATATAATGATCAATTATAATTGAGAAATATTATTGAAATGTTCCCTTATCATCTAGATATAAACCCACAATAATGGCTATCATCCCTCCCAAATCAATATGATCATGTCTAGATGGACTAAGTTAGACATCCCATATCCATTTATGAAATAACTCCCCACCTTTTGGTGATGTAAGGATCACCCTACAGTGATACCAATCCACTAATGCATGGAATGGACCAAACTAGTCCACCCTGAAAATCATGTCAAAAACATTCCTATTCAAGGAAAAATAGGTCCCATATGAAGTGATACCCACCAATCTCAAGGGAGTACTCCCTACACTGATGTACATTATCTATTCCAATCCCGAATGGAGTTTCAAGCATCACAACACCAAAAAATATAAAAAATGATCATAAGGCTCCCCACAACCCTAATGTATATAAATTTATGTGAAGCCCAAATTTCAAATTGTGACAAAGATAAATTAGAGGTTAAAATGATAGATCCATTGATGGTGGAACTTTTGGGATCCTTATCTTTATGGATCTACAAAACTATATTTTTATAGTTTTAACCATGACCCTATGATGCTGCCATTTTACCTTGAGTAGGTTCACTCTGTTGTAACTATAAAACAAGGGTCTGAATACTATGGTATTGACTACCACCTCGGCCTGATCAGATGGTTGTACATCAGATATCTATCTAACAAAAATATTTTTATCTCACTCCTGAATGTGGAGTTCTTGAAAACTATCCCTTACTTGTTGCCTAAAAAAATGTTCTGTAGGTGTGTTGTTTATTTCTTATCTTATCGTATTATCGACACTTGACTGGGTCACTTATACATTGATGACTCATTTGTCCTGACCTAACACACTTGTAGATTTTCACCTAGAAACCTGAGTATGTGTTCTAGATGCTAATAACACTATACGTATGCTGAAGGAGATGCTTGTAACATTATTTAGATTCAATACAAGATCTAGATTTCAAACCGACCTAGCTTTCACCTCCAGCCTCCCTCAGGCTATTCTCTAGGATGGGCACCAGATTCACTATTCCAAAAATGGTATTCATCAAAAAAACAATCACCTATGATCATATGTCAATCTAGAGACCATCCTCATATTTCAGTCATTTAGACAACTCTTTAACCATCCAAATATATTTGATGTGCTAGAGCTATGTATAAAACTGAGAATATTCAGGAACTGATAACAATCTCTTCTATAGCTACATGAACTCTCAGGATCTATCATATCTCAACATCTTTGGATTGAATTAATCATTGAATTTTGTTTGGAAATCTCTCCAATCCATCTACTGTTGAATTTATATTCGCATTATATTGTCATTACATCTATTGGTGGAATCCCACAACATATATCTACCAATAGTTTCCTAGTTTTAACTAGGTGACTCAAGATGATATAAGATAGATGGAATGGCCTTTATCCATGACTCTACTGTTGGTGGTCATCCATCCCTCAAAAGAGTGTGAGGATCCAACTACTGGAACTCATGTATAAGATCTCCAATTGATGGGAATGGTCTCAAGGCCACATGAAGGGTCTCTAAGAACCACTTAATGCCTTAATAGAGTTGTGCCTCAACACTTGTTTTTATTACAACTACCAGGGCCTTAGCTATAACTAATAGGGTTCCAATGGTAGCCTATGGCCCACCACCTCGAGATTTTGGTTGTTGCCACCCTATGGGAGGAAGGCTGAAGGATTTCATGTAATCATTCCTCTACAAATTAAAATCACACACCTTATATAAAGAACATCATTAGACTCCTTTTCTCAAAATCATTGATACATAAATGGCATAGGTGAAAGAATTCCTATATAAGAATACCCCCTTCAACCTACTCCTTGATTTAAATATGGGTGATGTAAAAATAATATATAAGAAATTGATATTACATGCTTCCCAATACTATGGTTGAATCTAGGTCATGTTCTCTTCTATATGCAATTCAAATTTAAAATTCACTTTTATTTAAATTCAAATATTCATTTAACATTTATGTATTAGTTCGTTTAAATGGTAGAATCAATAGTTCACTAAAATAAAATATATGATGTGTCATACACCTCATGAATCAAGAATGTTTTCTTCTGATTAACACCATAAATCTCTCCAGATAGATGAACAAAATAGTAGGTACAATTATCAAATCACATATCACAACATCATGGAACAAGTAATACATCCTAAATGGTGTGACACAATCAATTAAATGTTATTATTCTAAAGATCATAACACAATTTATGAGAATAAACACCCTCATCTCATCAACATTAATAAAATTGAACCCATAATCATATAAGTAATAAGATCACTATTTAAGTTCATCACCCAATGGTAGAATCGACTGAACTATAACAGTCAAAATCTATAAAATAGAAAATTAATTCAAGAAATTATGGATTTATTTTATTTTTAGGGTAGCTACTCCCAAACACATCTCATCACAGAACTCATATTTCTTAATATATATTTCCATTATAAAAAACATTAAAGAACTCTAAAAAATAATTGATCTGATATATGTTTGTAACATCCCAAGCATAGATTCTACACAATAGTGCCCTATGCATGGTTTGGCACATGGACTCATGTCAATCACCCCAAATGCTATAGGTTTCCATCTAGAAGAGAGGGCCTAGGGGTTTATATGGGGATTGAATTATGACATCACCATAGTGTATCACAATATAATATAAACAATATATATGTAAAGAAGGAGTAAATCACCCGAATAATTGGTATACAATAAGAATATATAATAAATTAAATTGGAATCTCATATACAATAATGATGATACATGTATCTTCAAATAGAAAAATATAGTTAAAAATATATATTATACATTACATGTATCAAAATTAAAAAATTCCAATAGTATCCTAGTGAGTATCATGAGACTCAACTTGGTCATATACACCCCTCCTCCGAAGTAGAAATCAAGAATATGTATCAAGGTTCTATCCATTATCTATAACAATAATAATATATTATGATGGGGGGCTTATATTTTCCCTAATATGGTGTTAGAAATAATACTAGTTGGAAACCACCCAATGTCTTGTTCCTTCAAGTCATTGAGTATATAGCAGTCACAATGTGTAGAGTGTAATATAATATGAAACGTAGTACTGAATGTAAATATCCTCAAATTCTGTGTTCTCATTTATATACAAGTTCATATATTCATTAAATCACATTTAAGTAAGCTAAAAGACCTTGAATAATGCCCAAAATTCCCAATAACAGGATCAAAGGATTTCTAACAAGCCATCCATAATGTATAAACAATGAGAGAATCCAAACTTGTGACCTTTCTTAGAAGATGTGTCATATAACTCATTTCATGAATTATTCATTAATAAAACTGATCATGTCCATAGAATTCATGAATTAGAATCATGTTTTCCCACTGGGTATAATATAAATGAATACTATACAATCACACCCATGGGGATCTTTATAATATCATATGTATTTTTCTCGGGGTGGAATAACCGATCTTCAATTCATTTATTTCCTTGGTAGTCCACTGATGAATCCCAAGTATCTCCAATTTGATAAATGGTCAAATTTATATTTGTTCTGTAATTTGAAAATCATAATGGATACCATGAATCAATTTTCATATAATAGTCAACCCCAATGAGTCTATCCTTGGTCATTTATACGGGGAGTCCAAGTGTCACTTGGGAATAATAATGGTAAAAGACAAATTAGTCCATCCAATGCATTCTAATATGAATCCATGTTTCACCCAAGTAATATTTCCATTTAATCCATTGAAAACCATTTAATCAAATTAATTTAACATGTCTTGGTAATTGCCAAGAACATTTCAATTAATACTCACCTCAAAAAGTGACTCAAGGATTCAACCAAGTAAAGAAGACTAGCATCTTAACTACTAATGTGCATAATTTATTATAAAAAAATTCTAACGATTAAACAAGATATTACATATCTATCAAAAAGGGGAACATGCTATGTCATCCAATTTCTTTTATCAGTATAATGGTCCATTTAATTAGAGAAAACACACAAATGGGTAGTTCTAATATAATTTTTTGTAAATAATAATCATTCATTGAAGGAAAATATTAATTACATAGTCCATGGAAAACAATTTAATTCAAGATTTTAAATTATTTTAAGGTGCCTTCAAACAATTGAGTCCACAAAACAAAAAAACATATATTAAAAATATTAATTTAAAAAAAATAGGAGACCACCAAACTCCGGTATCTTGAGGATAACTCATCTAGTATCAGTTACTAATTCAACTCATATTTTTATAAAATTGGTGAATGGATGACAACCATGAAAATATAGTATAGTTGTGTGAACATGAATAAATCAACTAATTCCAAGAAGAAAGAATAATGGATAAAAATTTAGCCTTGAACTCACTGATGAGTATCCAAAACTACCAAGGGATCTTTATTCCGATATCAGTTAGAGACAAAATTGTGCTTTCATGAATAGTCTCCAAAGGATAATCAATCAAGATTTGGGTGTCCAATGTGTAAAGAATGAAGGAATTACGTTTGAACTAGATTGAATAATGGGATAAATTCAAATTTCACCTAAAACATTGTGTCATAGGATTTGGTAGCATGTTTTTCCAAAACATAAGCAATACATGAATACTTTTTTATAGGGAGGGCCACCACACAAAGTTTCCTTGCACAGTTTTTCTAATTATTCTCAAACCGTGAAAATCCCCAGTGTAAAAATTGTAGACAAGACTGTGTGGCTATGCACCATATATTTTACAGTTTCTCTAACCATTAATCATATATCCTCCCTTTTTCAGTTATCACATTGTTTGAAGTAACCATGTTTCCTAGCCCATATGCTCTTTTCTTATATTGTGTCAAGACTTTTTTCTCCAAAAATATGGGTTATAGGCTCTAATCCATCCCTAAACACCCACGAAACTTCCATGACGTCAATGAGCACTCACATTTGGCTGTATCTAAACATTTAAATATAAACTTTATGGATTTAATGGATTTTTTACATCAAATGAGAACCGATTACTTATAAACAAATATACATAGATCATCTTATGGTGATGTAATATGTTAACCTCTAAAACCCCATACAATGTTCTTTATAAACCATCACTTTTATGGCTAACCTTATGATCCTCAAAAAATTCAGATTTTATAAAAAAGATCACAAAATTTAAAAAAATATACATAACATTAATCCTCCAAATATCATTACTTATTTCCTAATGGAAACATGAAAAATATGTGAAAAACTTTGTTATATTTTATTTAATCATGGTAATAAAAATAAAATCCAAAAATAATCGAGGAAAAATGCTTATTTTTTCATTCCATACATAAAAGAAATTATTCAATATATTACTTTAATTTTAAATATATGTAAACTCCATCAATGATAACATTTACCACAGTTTCAACAACTCGGTAATTAGTTTTGGTGTAATCAATTATATCACGTTTACATTTCACATTTCTCCAATACCTTTTTCCAAACTAAACAATAAATTATAAACATTAGGTATATATTAAGGGTTATATTCCCTTAATCATGTTATTTTTAAAAAATATTTCATTTCCATTAAATCACTTCTCTGGGTCATCAGTACTATCCTAATCATTCTAAAAAATCAATAGTGAAAAAAATTCTACAGAACAATCCTTATATATATCATGATTCATATAACAAAATTCTATAATTACTATAAAAAATCACTTCAATAATTACACATTAGTATTGAAACATTAACAAGCATTCATCATATTATTCCTAAAAACCTCTTTCCTTTTATATTTAATTTTTTTGTTCTTAATAAATGGGAATATAAGAAATACTTCTATAACCTTTTAAATTCAATTATCTATCATTCCCCAGAAGGCAAAAATTTGTATAATTTCCAAAATTTTCATATTCAAAACATTAAATATTCTACGATATCATTATTCTCATATATTGAATTAACTAATCTTTTCATTTTTCCTTTTTAATTACTTTCTTTGTGACCATCATTTCCATACTCAAAAAATATTCATGTTCCTATGAGATATTCACTTGAGTTATTATTTACATATTATTGACATATAACAAACTAAATATTATTTAATCCATGGTTTCCACCAACCAAAATCTCCATGAAATATATAAAAAACTACATTACTGGGTCCCAGAGTTTTAGTAGGATATTTTTGAATCATATATTATGATAATTGATTAGGTACAATCACAATATTTCTCACATCTATCATCATACAATTTAGTTTATCATGAAAACAATTTATATCGCATTAAACATTAATCCAGTTGCTTCTATTTCCCTCCATTGATTAGAAAAATGAAATCATAGTGTGAGTAAAAATATTCATTGTATAAAACCACATGCTCATAAAAAATTCCTTATAGGATGTCCAAATAATGGCACATTGTTTTTGTATTATTGAAACCCTAGGTTTATCATTAGTAATTCATAGTAATAATATATTTAAATACTTCATTATGGTTCATAAAGTGTTTACGAATTTCCAAATCATATCCCCAAGGAGTTTTAAACTAGGTGTGTAGAAATCCTTTTTTTGGTCATAAGGTGATGATTGAGTCCATTTAAATGTGAAATTTTATGATTTCATAATGAAATATACCTCTGTGTTAGAGCCACATCCACTGGATATATCCCAACAATGATATATATTATTTTAACCACCAACTCTATCCATATAAAAATTCCAGGTCATTTTCTTCTACATTGACTCATCCTACAACATAGCCTTAGAAGAATCCCATGTCGTATCCGTAGAAATACCTCTAGGAATATCATTAATTTTTTCACATATTAGTTTCCAAAGTATAACTATACCTTTCTCTAATACCAACTAAATTTTACTAAAACATTCATTCACAAATATGTCATTTTTTATAATAATATTCAATACATAACATAACAATCCACACCATAATCATTTACATCAAGTGCCTCTAGAAACATAAACATGTAAAAAATGGGTCAATAACTATTCTATGTCATGTCCAATTAAGTTCCTCATAAATAAAACCCATATTATAAATATCATACATAATATTTTTCATCATTACCTAGGGACAAGATACAAATAAAGGTTGATATTAAGTGATCAGTAAGTGTAAATAAAATAGATATAAACATATCATGTGGATGAGTGTATTAGAACATGCTAATAACATTTCAAAACCATACTTTTCATATCAGGGATCATTAAAACGATACATAGAAAAATCATGGATCATTATAAGACATAAATCATAATAGAATTGGAAAAAATTATCTATGAGAATGGGAAATTGTCTAGAAAATAGATGTTTGGTAGAAACATAAGCCTAAAAAACCATTTATTTAGATTCCAAGGATCATTTACAAAACTGTAATAATAGAATGAGTTCACTTTCAAAACCAATATAATATCCAAGGATCACTCTTATGAAAATCATAGTGGATAATTTCTATTACTAAACTGGGTTCATTATCTACTCCAATCCTATTTATCTAAATGTATTTCAATATTTACCCAATGAATTGTAGGGAGATATATGTCCCACATGTATTTGGTTATGACGTAAATATCATCATCAGTTATTAGCTAACCACTGTCATGTAAATAAAATCATACATATAGGTGAAACGAGATCATAAAACATTCATCATATGAAAACCCATAAAAATGGGTTTCATAATAATTTCATATTAAAATAATCTATATAAAAGAAACCATTTTTGTAATCATTTCATCATTTCATCAATGAATTTTCAATGGAAAAATAAACGGGTTATATTAGATTTTTATCATGGTAAAACCATTTAATACATGTGGTTTTTATAAGAAATATTTCATCATAAACATAAAACATCTAGAGAAACAACCAAAATATAATCCTTGGATCATATCTCAATTAAACCATAAGTAAAATTAAATTATTTCTTCGTTAATAGAAAATTAATCTGAGAGATCACATTGTACATTTTTTAGAGATGAAATTATTTATTTGGGAAATAATTTTTAAAAGTAGAAATTCATAAAATAATTCAGAGATCCTTTTATGAAAAAATAAAATAAAAAAATTATAAGGGAATCATTATAGACCATTCAAAACATTTCTTTTGGGAATTAACATTTTAAATTTGGAAAACACTTTAAAAAAACATTTTCAAACCCATTTTATTAGAAAATATCCTTCGATATTTATAAATTAATCCTTAAAAATTTGAGTTTGAATTATGGTTGAAATTACCATTCATGATGCACACTTTAAAACAATGATCCTTTCACATTTTATTAGAATAAACAATGATCACTATTTTTGAAAATTTCATGATGAATCAATTTATATATTTTTTTAAAAATCAATCATTGGTAAAAAATGTATTTTATTAATAATATTGATACATTTAAAATAAATTTTGAATTTTTTTTATAAAATAGGGTTTTTAGAGAAAAAGTGTTTTGACCAAAGAGAAAAATAAAAATTGTTTTTCTAAAAGAATTATGTTTTCCTATTGATTATATTAAGATAGGAAAATGAAAGGGAAATCATATATTATTATGACATAGAAGAGTATAATAATTATAATGAGTATCTTATAGATATGGATCATCATATTTCATCATTGAAATCAGAAACATAATAAATCTTGATAAATAATGATATTTTTTCATAAAACCATTATCACATTTGTTATATTTAATAGTAATAACCATGAAAGGATAACATTAAATGAAACATAATATGTAAAGCCCGGAGTTATTATGGACCTTTTTCAAATAAATTAAATTATCATTTATGTCTTGTAATGTAGTAAGTAAAATATTTATTTCACAAGTCATGGAATTGGAACACGTTACAGATAACAATAACTTGGTATATGTTAGACAAAACAACAACTTGGAATTCGTTTCATGCAACATCGATGTTTCAATGAAAGATCATTTTAATGTTATAAATATTTAAATTCGATAATCTGAAACAATCAATTGAAAATAGAAATATGAATATTAATAAATGCTTTAAAATTATTTTTAAATTTTTTTTATAAATGAATCACATAGATAATGAATTATATGAATTTTGGTAAAGGCCATATATGTTTAAAACATTATTTTCTTGAATAAACGTCTTTTAATGTCCTTCTATGAAAAATTATATAAAACATTTAGACATGTTCAGAAATTTATGAAGAGAATATAAAATTTATTTTTGAATTTATAATATTGAAATTTTCTTAGGTTGAATTATTAGGATTTTTTTGAGAACCTTCATTTTCAAATGAATTATGAAAATTAAAACATTCTAATTCAAAATAGTTTTTCATATAATTTATTTATAAGTTTAAATTATTTTTCTTTTCTGTTTAATATTTTATTTAGTTTATATTTTTATCAATAAATATAATTTGGGAAATTAGAACCAATTTCATATTGAAATTGGATATAAAAATATAGCAATCCTTTGATCATTTCTATGTTAAATGCCCGCAATGTCGACCCGACTTCGAGATTAATTTTAAATTAATTTATAGCACCAATGTGTTTTAAATTTAGAAAAATGGATTCGATATTTTGAGTTAGAAAATTTTATAACTTCTAAAAATTTCAATTTATTTATTACCAAAAATATTAGTGAATGTAATTAAAATTAATTAAAACCATTAAGGTTAAATTAAGCTTAACTAAGGACTAAACATTAAATTTCAGACCCAAAAATAAAAAGATAGATGTCCAACTGAATTTGTTTGGTTAATCATCATCCATGAAACATCTATTATTGTGTTATTTTGGTTTGGTATGACTTTTTATGGGTAAGAATGTGGGTAATCGTAACTTGTTTTCAAAAATACCAAGTAAATCCTATGCAATCCCTATAAAATCCCACCACCTCTCCCTCTTATTCACACCTCTAAAACTTCATAGGGTCGGCCATGATATACCATATAAAATTCACAACATCCAAAATTTCCTTCCTTATGCCTTCATTTGGGTGAAATGTCTTCCAATATGTCTTTAAGCACAAACATAAAGGTGTTACTGATTAATAGGTAAGGCCTTCTCTTAAGCTCATTTATATTATTTTCGTTCTACACCGATATACTATATTTATACCATGATTGTATATTAACATAATTATTTTTAATATTCTTGGATTTTTATTATAATGGTTCTATATACACATACACACACCTCCATATAATGCATAATGAACATATTGTTTTATAGTACGATGAACTACAACCTTACTAAACAATGATTGTTTATTTATTTCAATTACTTCCTATCATGGTGGAAATTACAATGGAAACTATAATTATATATTTTATTTATTATTTATCATGTATTCGCTATTTTTAATTTATAACAAATATCATTTGTACTTTCCATTTGGTGTAAATATGATAATTTCTTTTGAGGAAGTGTGGACTACCGCCCCCTTAAAGCAATACGATTTATTCACAAACTACATGGAATACATTAAGGATGGGATTAGTGAAATTATATGGTATACATAAAAATATAATGATATTATAATTATATTATATTAATATATACTCCAAGGTAATTTTCTTTCTTTATTTCAATAAGGCAATAGAAAACGGAAATATTATTCATGCTTACGTATGATTTACCTTCTCCATGAACTGTGTATTCCATTTAATAATTATATATTATGTATATTTTTATAATTAAAATATGAATAATATAAGTTATGTTTATATCATGGTTTACATTCTTGAATCATGATATAATTATAAAGAACAAATATATAACAAATTAATACACATGTGAAGACCAAAGGGAATATTATTTGAAGTGAAACATTAACATAGGATGGTTAAAAAGAAGCTAGATTAAGGTTATAATAAATCCATATATAATATTATACATAAAAATATTTTTAAATAAAATATTTATTATAAATTTATATTTATTATAAAATGTGGATGAAACGAGTACAATGAGAGTCACAACACTGGGTATGTTAATTTATTCTAACTTTTATTTCCCTGAGATACATGCCTTAATCACCACTAACTTATATTTTTTGTTGTATGTAATAAACATTAATAGATTAGATATATCTTGTAATTAAATTTATGTTAATTTACATATCCATTTTATTGTATTTATTCACAGGGTTTTATGTTTCAAAATGTACCAAATCGGTAATATAGCTTTGTCATAATTTTACTTCTTTGAGAATCATGTTTTGTTATGAATATAAATTCTTTTTAAGGTTTATAAACATCTGTTTTACATGTTATATAATAAATAAAATTCATTTCATGATATTTTAAGCTTCATGTAATTTACTTTTCTTACATGGACAGTGCGGTCCAAATTTACAATGTTATATGAGTTTATTAAAATAATATCATCCCTTTTCGAGATTGTGTATGTTTATGATTCATTTGGGGAAATAATTTGATCTATATCTCAAGAACCCTCAATAATATTCTTATTATATAGTTATTAAATATATCCCCATACATTAGAACCATTTTACAATTCTTTGGTACATACGATAAATTTTTATTAATTGTTTTGTATTTCTATTTGGTTGGAAATTTGTTGTATTAAAAGATTATATTTTTTTTTCAAAAATATAAATGTTCTTAAAATATCTATGAATTCCATTTTCTAGGAATATATATTTTAAAATCTTATGGTTTTAAATTCTTTTTTATATGTTTTCAAATATGTTTTCAATGAAAAATTTTTTCAAACGGTTTTATGTTTGGAAAAATAATTTCTCAATGTTGAAAGGCTATTTTTCCTAAGAAATGTTATCAAAAAATCAATGAAAATTATTTACCACCTAATAGAATATATATTTGTCTTACTAATTCTTTTAGGGGAAATTATTCAATGTTTCCATTCCTATTATTTATCTTAATAGATTATGTTTTGTTGGCATGAGGTTTATGGAACTTGTTTCTCTTTCATAGGTTATATTCTTTTGAAACAAGATTCTTTTAATGGGTAATGTTTAAGATGAAATTATTATAATAAATATCTATTGGCACAATTTATGATATTATTATGTGTTTATAATAACCATTTCATTTCATGGGTTATGATATGATTATTCATGATCTTGTTCTAAATGTATTTAGGATTTCATTATGATATTGGTGGGACCTAGATGTCCCTCAAATGAATTGGGTAATGATTTATATCACATGAGATAGACTAAAATAATCTAGGAAATGAAGCATAACTACTATGATGTCCATGGGAGTGAAAAATGACTTAAAAAATGGTATGAGGAATGAAATAATGCTATTAATATGTCCAAAGGAGTGATCTGTGACTACCAAGATGTTATGGGTATTGGACCCATACTACAAAGATGGTCTCGAAAGTAATTCCATGGATACTATGGAAATAGTATTATATTCTTATGTGTCAGCCACAATTCCTTGTTTTATTTCTATGTTATACATTTCTTTATTATGTTCCTTATTTCTTCATTATTCATGTCTTATGAACTACCATGCTTTTTTCCATGATTCATGTATGTGATCTTTGATATTAATTGAATGCTATTCTATTTTCATGATCATTTAATAATACCCTTATGAAAATGGTTATTCTTATATATCATTATTTTTTACCATTTCTAAGACTTTGAGCTCACCCCCTATTAGGTTTCCTTCCCCTGGTTAAGAAGATATGTATTATGTTTGATGTGTCTAAGAAGGGACGTGATCAAGAAGAACCTAGTGGGATATAATGTTTCTAACTTATGTATTAGTGTTTATGATTCCATGTTTCCAAATGTAATAGACTAGTATGGTCATTAGGAATCAGTTTTATAATGTTTTAATTATTAATCAAATGTTTTTTAATGATAATGTATGGAATGCGAGGGTGTCAATAGTTAGTATTAGAGAAAGGGTTTAGTAAAACTTTTGAATCAAGAATAACAAAACATTAGCGAGAAACCTAAGGAACCATATATGGATATGTATAAAGATAGGGAAAAGTATATGATATGATTATTTATGATCTTTTGGAACTTGTATGTATAATATCACTATAAGATGGGTGGGACTTATATCACACTCTAATGAATAAGATGGCCTTGGGAATGAACCGTTACTAGTAATTTGGGAATGAGAGTGGACCATGACTACCAAGATTGTATTAAGAGTTAACTAATGCTAATAATATGGAAATGGGAGTGAACCATTAATTCAAATATGGTATGGGGAGTGAAAAAATACTTTCGAGAGGGTTTTGGAAGCGATTACTTGGCTAGTATAGAAATCATATTATATTCTTTTGTGTGTTCCACAATTCCATGTTTTATTTCTATGTAATGAATTCATGTAATATGTTATTTATTTCCATATGGTTCAAATCTAATAAAAACCCATTATTTTTATTATTATTCATGTATATGATAATTGATATATTGTTTAAGATTTTATATTTTCATGATAATGATATCATACCCACATACTAAGGATTATTCTTACATAACTCCTATATTTTCCCTTATTATGTATTTGAGCTCACCCCTTTTTATGTTTAATTCCCCAGGTTATGAATATATGTGTTATGTTTCATGTGAATAAGAAGGGTTATAGTTAATAATAACCAAGCGTGGGATAATTTAGCTAAATTATATATCATTTTTTATATTTCTGTGTTTCGAAAGGCACTGCACTAGTATGATCTTTATGCATTACTTTGTATAATTGTTTAAGTCTTCCAAAAATGATTTTTAATGTTTATGTATGAAAAGTGTGTTTTTATATGAAATATAATATTAATATAAGTATATATATGATTCAAGACACCATGTAATATGTATATAAACCTCAAAAAACAAGATAGGATCATAACACAACAAATGTCTCAACATAATAAAAATGCACCAAAAAATCCCTTGCCGTATTGGAAACATTTCAATTGTAAACGCCAATAGTTATAGATCCTAATATTGATATGAAAAATGCAATAATTTTTAGGATAATAATCATTAAATAAATTCATGGTAAGTAAATACACCATACAAAATAAACACATGGTGAATATGGAGTGTCACTCACAAAAATAAAAGTTTGATGTAAATACCTTACCTTATGTCTTATATTCCTTCACACCCATTTCAAACTACCATATAATAAATATATGTTCATTATAAATCTATTTTTAATCATATATATATATATAATAAAATTTATTATTTAGTTATGACTTTGTATTATCATTTTCATTACAATTCATTGTTAAAATATTTCTTCGGTTAGTACTTGCTTTGTATTCATGTATGTTTTGATTTGGTATTTTTGGTAAATTTTATTCGATGATGGTTACATCATATAAATAATCTTAACTATTATATAGAAATAATATATATTAATTATATTTTTATTTATATTAATACTTTAAAGTTATAAATTGAAAATGAAATACATCATTCATAAAGATGGTAGGTCATACACACACATGAACGCAGTTTCCATTTTCTCAATAGATGGTATGAAAAAAAGTTAAAAAATATATTAACCTTAATTAATCATATATATTTAATATATATTATATTTTATTATTTAATATTTTCTTTATTTTCATCCATGAAATGTGTGTGTGAATAATAAATCAAATCACTTCACAAGGCAGTCATCTATGGTACACATGAATTAAATTATCATATTCCCATTGAATATAATTTAATAATATATATGATATATAATGATCCCAATGGAAAGATAAAATCATAAATAAGATGTATAGGAAATAAATCCATCATTATATACAACCATTAGTGGTGGTTCTGTGAAACGAAAAACATTGAATCATGAGGCGGTAGTTCATCATGCACATGAATGATGAATTCATAAAAACATTGATGGAATATGAAAAGGTTTTAGTATATTAAATTAAAAATTATTATATGGAATATTATTATCTTATTATAATATATTGTTTTAATATTTACCTATTGTGGTGTAGAACAAAATAAAATAAATTTTTTTGTTAGGGACGTTATATCTTCCTCTAATAACTTCTTTTAGTTGGCAGTAAATGCCTTCCTATATTAGATTTATAAAAAAACAAAAAATATATGATTATAAAAGGGTTTAAAAACCTTTATTTATTTATGTATAGGATAAAAAAGGGTTTATATGGGATAAGTGGAGAGTATATGGGTGGCCGTTAATAAGTGAGGTGAGTGTTACACATGTAATGTATTGGTATAAAAATGTATTCCAATGATTTTGATGGGAAACATGGCTAAAAAATGGGACTTTATAGACCAAATTTAATATAATGTTTAATTATTTAGATTTTTTTTCATAAGTTTTTTGATTCATTTTTTCCGTTAAACTTTTAGTTTTACCCCTTAGTAATAAAATGTTTACGTTAACCACATTAAATAATTTTTAGTGTCTTTACTATAAATAACCATAAAAATTTAATTATAAAATATTATTTAATATATATTATGATGATTTCAAATATGACTAATATTTCATAGGTATAACTCACCGAAGTGGAATAATATATTATAAAATTAAACCCACAGATTTGATAAGAAATAGGGGTTTTAAAAGAGAAAACATTCAAAAGTGAAATAAGTTTAAATATAAAAAATCTATATTCAATAAGTGTTTTCGATGTTCGTTGAAAAATTTAACTTCTTTGAAAATTATCAAATATTATCCCTAATATAATATTAAGAAAATATTTTCAATAATTAATTTCAAATTTTCATATAAATTTTATAAATGTGTAAAATATGAATTCTCAAATAAGCAGTAAAAAAATTATAAAATTATTTTTTAGAAAAATACTGTTTTCAAATGTAAAATTGTATTTATTCTTATCTCATACCTAAAAACATATTATAAATGTTAATAATTTATTCAATACACAATATGTAAATATAGTTAAAATAATTTGAAAAAATCTATTGGTTAAATTTATTGAGGTAAAATATGTTTCCGTAGATAAAAATTATTTTTAAGAAAATGACTCCCTTAATTTTCAAATAGTTTTTCTATTCATTTGAAATTTGTTTTCACTAAATAATTCATCATATACACATTTTTAATATATATATTTTCATAATTTATTAAATCATATTTAGACCCACAAACCTAAAATCTATGTCATAAATACTATATTAAATAATATTATTTCAATAGTAGACTATGTTTCATTAAGAGTCAGTGTTGTTTGTAACACAAGCTATTGTCAAAATCAAAAAATTTCAAAAAAATAATTACATAAAACTATAGGATGACACAATAAAAAAGTTATCTCATGAGATATAAATATTTACAAGAATTATTAGATTGATATTTAATTTTTATCCCACCTACCACTTAATTAATTCTATATATAATATTCCAAAAGATCATATAAAAATTTATCATAACATAACCCATGAAAAATAAATGTGTTTTATATTGGATTTTATCATAACATAATTTCCATGTTGGTTGTAATGAGATTCATAAAAAAATCTTTAAAAAAATCATCAATAAAAAACATCTAGAAAAAATTTGACTGTATTGCAAGAGTATATCCCTAGTGAATGAAATTACACATTAATTGTTTTTTATATTGTAGAAAAATCATTTTTATAAAATCATTTAAAATTCTATTTGAAAATAAAGAGAAGATAAAATTTTCATTTGGTTGGTTTTAAATTTTAAAAATTATAGAATAATGTAAAATATGGTCTTCATGGAAAAAAACATAGAAACATGTTACATGATATTCACTAATAAGGAATTAAATGATAGTGTACAACTAATTTTGTAATATGTTATAAAATAATATTTAATTTTAAATTTTTTTTTGAAATTCAAGAAATAGATTCTTTATAAAACATTTAAAATTATTCTGTTTAGTCCATTTTACATAAATATAATTATAGGGAAACAAAAAAATTTAACTCATTTACTTAATAACAAAAAACATCTATCAAATATTTTAATGAATATATATGTGGTAGTAAATGTATGTTGAAAAAAGATGAAAAATAAGTTCATTTTTCCATTAAATCATTTTTCAATTGATTTTAGTAAAAAATAGATAATAATTAATAGGAAACATTAAAACCCTGAAAATAACCATTGGATAAGAAAATATATGGGTTTTAAAATATAAGTATCATATAATTTTCATCCATAGAACTTTAACATAGATAATCCCTAATTTGTTTAATTGTAATAAAAACTCTTACAGCTTTGGTAACATTATAATCATAATCCCATTAAAATAAATAACCTAAAATAGACTATTAAATAACATCAATATGAAACTATTAATGGTATAATATATAAAAGTAATATATACACACTATATAAAAAAATAATTACATAACATGAATTTTCTCTCAACAAAACAATAATTAGATTAAGAACCATTATCTCATGTCGTGTCTATAATCATACATGATCTTATCATCTAAAATATTTTTTCAATTATAATACTCATATAATAAAACCATAATAATATTTTTCTCACATATCTAATTCCATTATAATTTTTTTGTTATTGATTATAATACGAATCTTTTTTAAGATCATTATTATATTGGAAACGTGTCAATTTTTCATGCAAGGTTCATTTCAAATATTTGAGTTCATAATCATTTTTCATGGTTTAACCATCCTAAGGATATCAATCATGTAAAAAATAACATTATTTTTCATTATATGATCTTTTATTGTCATCCATATAGAGTGAAGAAGGAAAATAATTTTCAAATCATCGTGGATAAAATTTTCCATATATAGCCATTAGTGTTTCCATTTTTCAAAGGCTAGAAGAGAAGAATGATGAAAAATAATTCTACGCTAAATAATTATAATTATATCATATATATAATATTTATTTATTAAATATATCTCTATTACTATACATTATTAGTTGAAATGAAAAATGAATCAAATTGTTTCATGTAGGTGTTGGTCCACATGTATGCATTAGTGACATTATCATTATATAATGGATGGTATTATAATAAGGTAGAGATTTTTTAGTCATTGAATAATGATAAATATGATACATATAATAACAATACATCCATTAGATCCATCAATATACCCATCTATGAGTTATTTTTATGAAAAATAAAACACACCACTTTATTTATGTTTTATTCCACCAGAATGGATCAACAATGTTTTAACTTCCCAAATGATGATAAAGGAGATAAAAAAGTAGTTTTATATAAACATACTATCATTTCTATAGATTGGATATACTGATCTCATCTTACAATAATGGTTTTTAATGGTTTGACAGTGTCAGAAATAGAAATGAACATGAATATAGTTGTTTAATACTGATACCTCTTCTTATAAATACTCAAATAGATTTTACATTAGGACTTTGATACTAATATTTTTGGTGAGAATAAGACCAATAGGTTATATTTTGAATGGATTTTTTGATATATATTTATATAAAAATTACATCAGAAAGGGGTGGGGTTAATTTATTACTAGAATTTAAAAAATAGCCTCCAAATAATTCTTAATTATTTTAACAGTTAGATAGTTGAAATAAAAAAGAATGGAGATTAACATAACATTGAATATTTATGGTATTTTTGAGAATATAAACCACATATTCCAATCCATCAAACCCCTCTCTTGAATAATAATCTATTATAATATATATTACCATTTTTTGGGACCATGGATGAAGATTGAAAGAAATTGTAATATTTTAAAAATTGAGACAAGAGATTCTATAGGGAAAACACTTTTAATAATACCTATCCATAAACATCACCCAATAAAAACTGGGATTTATTATTTTATATAATATAAAAATATTATAACATATAATTTAATTTGGATCATAGTATTACGAGGAGACATAAAAAAAGATAAAACATTCTTCAAAACATTGAATAAGGTCTTCAACGAAAAAATATGAATGTTCTCTTGACTATAATTTATGTGTTCCTCAAGTAATAGTAGTATAATGTCTAGGTAATTCACAAAGAATTAAGAAAATGTTGTACGTATTAGAATATTAAAGTATTTTTTTTATTTTCTACTGAGTACTATAGGACCCAATTATTATCTCATTCCTTGTGATTGATTTTGAATTTGAATTCCCATTTATACTCTAATAGTTTATTATAAATAGAATAATCTATAAAGACATGATCTTTTCACACATGTGACTGTTATTTCTAAAAATATAAATTTCTTAGATAATTTTTTTTCTATAACAATATTCTTCTTATGGAACTACATGAGTTCTTCAAAATATATGTATTATATAATTCTACATTACCTGTATATCCACCTCAATTTATAACAAAAATAAATGTTCACATGGACATATCTCAAATTTCCACTATGGTAATAAATTAATAAAAATAGTAAAAAAAACAATCTAACCAAAATAATAAGTTTGAATAACTAAATATTTTGACGGAATTATCTCTATTATAGTATATTTTTAGAATCCAGAAATAATAAGACTTAAAAATTGTATGAAATTTATACTCAATGAATATTTTATTACATTAAAATAAATAATCAACTTCATGTGATATTATTTTTCATATGATATTTTATATATTTATCAAATAATAATATCTAAATATGATAAATAAAATTTAACCACTATTTGGTATGATAGTTTTAGTCCTCATTTAATGTTTTGGATCTTCATATGATAATTTGAAGCATCATAAAATATTTTACTTTGTCAAAAATCATCACTTTAATATTCTAAGATCGTTTTATAAATACTTTCTTAGTATTATAGTTTGACCAAAGTATGATTAAAGACCTAGATATAATTAGGGGATCATATGAATTTCAACAACCTAATATAATAATTATCACTTTTAAGTATTTTTTAGAATAATTAAATTTAATAAAATATTAAAATTAGGATGAAGATATTTGTATCATTTTAATATTATTCCCTTTAAAAAAAATTGATATCATGGTAGTGCAAGAAAAATAATTGATCATTTGATAGATTATCATCTCATATGGTTGTTTTTTATGTTATATGATATTTCCCTTGATAATTTGTGCAGCTCGAAAAAATATATTTAAAAAAATATTACAACATGAAATACATCATAAGAAAAATATTTTTTCCCTAAAACCAATTAATAAATGTTAATTAATAAAAAATGGGGATTTTTTGACCTTAAATAAGAATAATTAATTGATATATTTTATTAAAAATATTTGTATGTCAAATAATCTCAAAATTTAATTTATAAAAATTCAATAGTATGTTAAATATATAAATTAAAAATTATTGATTGTAAAAAAGATATAATTATATTACATTATCTTTTTTAGAATAATTTGTAAAGCATAAAATTTATTATTCACTCTCTTGTCCAATAACGTTTGATATCAAAAGGAGGAATTGGTGAGATAAATCACATTTAACACATAATACTGATTTATGAACTAGGAAAATATAGAGAACAATAATGATCATAATTTGATATTTACTTAGATAAATACATTAAAAATATTATGGAAACAATAGAATAATCATATGGAATGAATGAAACCATAAAGTACTAAATTTTATTAAGGAAAATAATATATTTATAATTATAAATTTTATGATATCCATTAAATAAACCAAAATAAAATTATATCATTTTTATTGTTTGTGTTGTATGTTTTGAGAGGTGGGACAATGATAAAAGTTCATTAGTATATGGATAGATAAGGAAACATCAATTCCATACAAACCATGAAAATTAGTATATCCAGGAGGTTTCACTAGTGCTTCTATAATATAATCATGCATTTTTTAAGATCCTTGATCATAAAAAATACCATCAACATATAATGGGAATCTAAATATAGATAAAAAATATTTATAGTATTTGAGGATTTTCCCATGAGAATTGATACTTCCACTATAGTATTTTCCTTAACAATGGTATGAGTATGAAGAAATATAATATAAATCCTCTCAGTGATATCCACAAAAAAGGATAGATGAAATACCTCTCAATGGGCATCTTCCTCTAATATCAAACAGGACATTACAATATATTTCTAGACATGTAACAGGAATATCCTAAAAAATATAATAATAAATATAATACCTTCTTAAAATTACCCTTATATAATTATTATATAATAAATAGATCATCCCTAGATATTCTACGTTAGTTATTCATGTTACTATATAAAACTTCTATACCATCATAATTGAATGTTAGTAGCTCTATTTAATTAATTTATCATGTGAAGGCCACTATATGAAATGAACAGTTTATAGAAAAAAATATTATCATTAGTAAAATGTCACAATATCTATAGGTTTGTTATATTTATCATATTACAATGTTTCTGTAGCATAATTAATAGATTCAGAATAACATTTAATTTTTTTAAATGTCTTTCCTGATATAATTAATGTGTTATTTCTTATATCAAATGTTAGTATAAATTAAAGATTCCCATTGATTGATTAAGTTTAAAACCATGTGGATCAGATCATTTCTTTTTACTGATGTTTCCTTTAGGGTAATTTTTTTTAACAAAAATAACTAGTTCATCCATCCTCATGTAGAGGCCCACTCTACCACTCTATTAATCATATTTGAAAATATAGAGTCCAACATTTATATAAATTCATATGTATTTAATGGTTTACAGAGATACTAGATCAAATTTATGTTCCTAGAATATATTTTTTAATATCACCATATCCGAGGATAAATTATTCATATGTTGATAACAAGTACTATACTATTTCTCAACTGAGAATGAGACAAAAATAGATGGAATTCTATTCATGAATTAAAATTGAGAGATCATATTTTTTTTATGATAATCAATGTATATTTTAAAATACTTGAATTTTTTTATCTTAAAATAAGATATATATGATTGGAAAATTTACATATTTTATTATCATTTTGATTGAGTTTTTGATTTTTTTTTAAATTCAACGAAATATAAAATTGATTCCAAATTATCATTTATATCTTCCAATTGGATATTGAGTGCATAAATCATTAATATGATAGAATTTAGCTCATAAATAACCATATTAGAAAGGTTTTACATGTATTTTCCACCTTCAAAATATTCATGTCCTACCACTATATGATCTACTATCCTCCTATTAAAACCAAGAGTATCAGGTTCCTCTATAGTTCATATTCTCATAGATTTCAACACTAAGGAAGGTTACTCAGGGGGATTCTATTTCTAAATCATTGGTCTCAGAGATTTTGTGCATGTCAATCTCATTTTTTTACTTAGAAATGTTTTATAGAATAGTAGATCCAGATTTCATGAGATAGTGTACTTCCACTAAATTAGTATAGGGAAGACTTGATTAATCATCTAAATATAAGTAAAGAATCCCTGACTCCCTATCTTTTATAAAAATTAGTCTTATGAGACTAAAAAAAGATACTTTATATTGGGTATGTTTCAGATAATCTTCATTAATAGAACTCTTTTTACATTTTATGGAGGTGTTACAACCCCAATACCATAATCCATAAGATCAACTTGTGAAACCACATCTCTAATATCTTTACTAACCACATATATATCAAGAGACCACTACATTTTCATTAGGATTATATGAAATTATATATTAAAAAACAAGGGGAGGAATATATTCTTATGACTCCCTACATCCTATTCTCATCACAGATAGTGACTCATATTTTTTTTAGTCCTCTTTTTTATCCTCAATAAAACCATCATCTGGATTCTCCCCGTCAACTCGAGTAGGTATTTCTACAATCTATTCATCTCCAATAGTAAGAAACCTCATTAATGTTTGGATTTCGAATAGGATAATATTCTTAGGAATACATGGAAAATGATTATATAGTACATATGAATTTTTTTCTATAACATTTCTCATATCTATTCCATCATTCTCAAAAAGAAAAGTTAGAATTCTTTCATAAGGATATAATATCAATGACTTATATAAGGAATAATATATATATATATATCTTAATGTATAAAATGGTAGATTTATTTTATTCTCAACTGTTATTATATATAGAATATTAATATCACGTTTTATAACATTAATAAATTGAAAAATTCTCTAAATGATCCCAATTTGGATAAAATTAACAAAATATTTATTTTCACCTATAAATCCTTGAAATTATTTTTTCTATAATTTTACATGCAAAAAATGATTTAATTATATTAGAGGGGTAAGAAATAAAAAATTAACTCTATAATAGTTAAACATGAATATTACATCTGTTGAGAAATGAATAATTTTGGAAATATCCGTATAAAATATTGACAAACCCATTCCATTTACTTTTGAAATGATAAAATCACCTCCAACATTGATCCTAAAATCTGCATTCTCATAAAACAATCTAACTTAGTAATCATAGAAGAACACAATTATACTTTCTTAAATAAAAATATCTCATTATTTAATTTTTTAAACCAGTTATAGAAACATATAAGATTAGTTTAACCATCCTCAATGGTTATATTTCTGACTAAGATCATTTGGAAAAAAAATTATTATCTTAGAACATTTTGATATTCTTTAATTGTATCTATTGGACCCAATTATCACTATTAGTGAGAAAGAGTTAGGTTCTAATAGTTTGTTATGGTAAAATTGGTTTTTATTTGAGAGGGAAGTATTGATGAGGTTTGATGATGATAAGGTTTTTCTAAAAAAAACCCTGTATTCTCTATGGAATGTGCACAATCATCTCACTAGGATATGTGATAAAATAAAATAAGAATTTAAAAAAATAGAAGTTCACATGTCCATTTTTATCAATAAGAATATTAGGAACTTTAACTATAAAATAAGAAATGAAATAATCTTATATAATATTAAAGGATAAATTTTTAAATATCCAAAAATGATAATTGAAATTTTAATTGAAATGAAATCATTAAGAGTCAAATAAACCTAGTTTAATTTTAATAAAATAGAAATTATAAGCATTAAAGGATTTATTTAGTTGTTCCACTAATTGGATTTCAATAAAATTAATTTCAAGATAAATATCACCATTAATATGTGATATCATAGAAAATGATTTCATAAAAATATATTATTTTTAACCGAATGATTTATCAGATATTTGGAAAATTTTATGTTAGTAGTGTTATAAACTAATAGTTTTACTTTATAAAAATTAAATATGAAGTCCAATATACTCTTTTGCATCAAAAAAACCTAATAAAAACTTCTATCAAATATTGTTTACTCATCTTCAAAAGATGAAAATGTAATAGAGTGTTTTTTTATTTACATAAAAAATAAAATAGAATTTCCTCTATAAAGTGGCTGGTTGAAGTTTTTCATTTTTCTATCTATTCAAAAACCACCAAAATCAATATCCTAATATAATGTTAAATGAAAATAATATGTTTCTAAAATAATTAATGATTAAAAAGTTTCATTTTAAAATACCTTAAGATAATTTTAAAGGATATTAAATAAAATTCATTTCGGATTGGTTGAAGTATTTCACACACAATATCTAAAAACCTAACATCTAGTCTACAAAAAATTAGATTACATAATCTATTGATTATTTATCTATCAATAATTTATTTGAATAATTTCCCTACCTTTTTCATATTAATCTTAATGTTATAATTCATTTGATTTAAAAAGTTATTTTAGCTTTGTTATCGATAATTTCTATAAGGCGCGACTTCTTAGCATGGCACATTGATTCTAATAAATGTATTGTACCCCAAATTCCCCCAATCCAAAGGGAAAAATACATTCACTAAATTCCTAGTGAAGTATACTCTTTGAAAAATATTGGATGGTGGGATGTCGGTCCATCCATCCCTGGATGAATCCTTGGAATTCATTTCATATTTTAGATTCCCCCCATATATTAAGACGTATTTTGTGAATGTCAATCACAATGAAACATTTTTGTGGACACTGTTAATTTCCATGATTCTGCCTAAACATTCCAAGGGGTCTTGATAGGGAATCATCCTTTGGTTAGGTGAATATTAACAATGATAATAATTCTAGCATGTATGGATACTATAACATTGGTTACCTACACTCTTCCTCATAAGAGGGCATCTCAAGGTCATGGAACCTGAGTCATCATGTGTTGGTCATGAGGTATCTTATGCCAGAGGAATTTCTTTAATGGTTTTCCTTTGGTATCCCATGTTTAACACCAGGTGGGTTATGAGTTTGACATCATAGATCACATGTGGGAAGAAGATTAGAGATGTGTATCCCTATGAAGGAGCACCTGGATGTTTTATTGGATGGATCGATCTGAACACCCATCGAAGAAAACCATGGATGTTTTATCTCAACAAGAGAAGGTGTCATCCTTGAGAGGCTAAATACCTAGAAGGGAGGACCCAAGGTTTACTATATGGAAGGATCAGAGGGTCGATGGAGGTAGACCATGGATTTTTTTTATCATAAATAGAAAGTGTCACACCATAAATGGGTCCATCCCTTGGAAAATGAACCAGGGTTTACTATATATATGGATTAGAACGCAAAATTATGGTGTACCTGGGGTGGTGTGTCCCTTAAAGGGAATATTCCACAATGTGAGGGGGTATATTCCGAGGAGAGAGGATCCAAAGATTACTATTGGGTAGTAATGAACCTAATGGAGGATTCTTATATACCCCATTTATAATTCATGGATCAAACCCTATGAAGTTTGATGGGTTTCATGGGGATTATACTCTATGATTTCCCTTTTCAAGTGGATTTCTCTCAGTTGGATTGTGTTGGATTATGTGGGGATGATAAAAGGGACCTGCCCAGCCTCCACTGGGAGCAGTGATTATTGATTGGGATTACATGTAGGAATTGAAAAAATGGTTCACATGATCTAACGAGTATGTGGAGGCCCACATAAAATGAGGATGGATTATGGTTGGAATGAGAAAAATGAATGGAATAGATGGAATGTCCAGCACAAAACTCAGGGAGGTTTCCTATGTTTTCCTACTAGTTGGAATTAATGTCCACGTAGTTCTAAATGGGTATTTAGTTCTTACACCTAATGAGGTGGCATAAGCATGTGGAGCATACGGTTTTTGATTATTCTTGGAAACTCCCCATGGAAGATTATTATGAATTATACCAATGTAAGAGTCCTTTTGGATGGGACATGTCAGGGAGAACATGTAGGAAATGCCACGATGTATATGAATATTGAGGATTTCTCTAAGGAGGATGTTAATTAGGGGTGTACGGATGTCATAGTAACTAATAACCTATAATACTTAATGATTCAAATTCAGTGTGAGAAAGAATAGAAATTAATAGACCTGATGCTCATGTCGTGAAAGAAGTGTTGATGAGAGATGGTGTGGGGATTATTCGTATGATCTTCCCAAGAGATTATCAATCCATTTGAGGAGGATCTAATACCATTTGAGGATGATCAATTTTCCATAGATATTTGAGGGAGTGGGAAAAGCCATTGGTGGGGCACCTCGTGTGGATTACATGGGGTAAGGATACAATTTAACATCATTTTTTTGGACAATGTAACGGTGTAGTTTTATGTTATATAGCATAGATTGAGGGGACTCAATACTATATTCTGGATCTTACACAAAAGAATCTCATTTACCATTGGGGAAGGGAAGGATTCAGCAATTCAAGGAGGTGAGGGTGTAGAGGATTGGTCGATCATTGGGTCCATGTTAGTGTCCCTATGCTGTAATGAAAGGAAAATTAGAATACTTACGATGCAAAGAATGAGGTCTGTTATCACAAAAAGGGATCGCATAAGGTAACAATAAATCACAATGTACAAGCATGGATACCTCCACTAAGGAGGGTCTCGTGAAGTAGAATACCTCGTTAAGAGTTTCTTTGTGTAGCTCTGATGCTTTGTGGTGGGATGTGGCCCCATGAATGAAAGGGCTTCACGGGGTAGGGTGACCCTACTATGGAATTATGTCCGGAGCTAAAAATGGAAGGATTCATGATTGGTAAGGGATCCGCCAATGATCATGTTCTTATAAGGACCTTCTTCCCCCAAGGAGGGAATAGGCCTTATCCAAAGGATTCCTAAACATAGGTCAGGGGATTTAGGAATAATGGACTGTGGGTTTCAAGATGCGCTAGTACCTTGGATGATCCATTTTTTGTTGGGTTTGCAGTTCTTGGGCGCTTCTTGATTTTTGAGATTGGAAGACAAAAGGCTATGGTAGCCATACCTTCTAGGAGGGGTCAACCACATATTTATAGTCCATGAGAGTCACAATTTTTACAGACATGTTATGAAGAGAAATTAGGCTCCATGAAGAGACATGAATATATAAAACATGCAATGATGTTCGTAAAATTACTTAGTGAAGTCTTGGGGAATATCAGAGTCACGAGGCCTCTATCTTGGACTAATGTATTTGTGATGGGGTTTAGATATCTATGAAGGGGATTCAAATGGATGAAACCATTACATGATTTTGTTCGTGTTGGACATGTGATTCCATATCGAATGATCTTGATCAACCTCATCCTGTATTGGGATATGAATCATGAAACCCAAATTCCCCCCCCCCCTTCATAGTGGGAGATGATGGGAAAGGTGAGTCCAATTATGAGGGGAAACAAAAAAAATTAATATATCTGTCTTTCATAAAGCTCTGTAGCATGTATGGCTTGCGAGGGTCACATGAGTGAGATGTGTCATCTATCCAAATGACTATATATAGTGATGGGGCACTTATTTTGTATTAATATCATATAATGACTAGTTGGAGATCTCTTTTCATAATGAACCTTCACCTCGTGAATGCATCTCTATGATCCAGGCTACTTGAGAATTTTCTCCACGAACTCTCCCTAGTAAACAAAACATTGTGATCAATTTTAGAGTATAAATCCATATGAGTTCCATGAAACATCGTTATTCAGTTCTCCATGATCAACCATCATGAACAGGATCAAAAATATACATAGGTTTCATATTTTATGGCCTCTCAACATGCTACCCATAAGGTCCTTATGTATTCTTCCAAATTGGATGAAATGTGTCACGACCCGTCCTTGGGGCCCATGCCGTGACTACCCCAAGCCCGCCTTCCATAGGCCAGGGGCTGGCGACTAGCAACAAGGTGTAAATCTTGGTAAAAAGGGAAGGCATTGCCTTTGTAAAGTAAACAAACACCATAGAGAAAGCAAGCAGTAGAAGTAAACACTAAGTAAAAACTAAGTACAAAAGTAAGTTTGGAAAAGTAAGTGGGCAAGAATACAAACACAAACTGAAAGTAAAGTGCAACTGGAATGGGAAAAAACAACTAAAAGTAGAGCTGCAGTGTTGAGCCGTCCACTGGAAGTCCCAACTGAAGGGTGGGTACAGATAGCCTCCACTGCTCCTCGGGTCCAGCCAACTACTCCGAGTACGTCACGCCCAGTGGTCCACCTCCAGGTACTGTCTTGCTCCGCAAGACTCAACCATGATCAGCGATGTCTGTCTTCTGCAACAAACACAACATAGTGCGGGCATAGCCAGTGCATGGGTGAGTATATGCTACTCAGTAGGGACCCCGAGACCCCCGAAGGTCTCCCAGAATCCACAAAGGATAAACCACCAAGGAAAGATACAATCACGAAGTAACATCCGACACTTCTTAGGTATATGCCCATACATATACCTAAGTCGTCAATTCCAGCTCGCTCCAACCTCCAAGCCCAAGTACAACCCAGTCCACACAGGAAAGAAAAATGTAAATCCACATAGGATAGCACAACACAATCCACATAGGAAAGAAAAACGTAATTCATCTCACACAGGTATACTACTTCGTAAGATGATATAGATGATCAGATTTAGCCACTGATTCATCTAAGACATCGTATCCACAAAAGATCGGTGGGTACTAACCCCCGCAATGACCCACACATGATCGATCATGAAGTTGAAACCATATCTGTTGGGAAACTCCTTATCCATCAAGTACAGTGGGTAAGACGCTACAACCAAGCACTTCCCTCTAACCTTGGACTGCTGTAGTACTCCACCTATCGAGTACTGTGGGCCTGCTGCTACAACCAAGCGCTTCCCACCATGGGTCTGCCGCTACAACCAAGCGCTCACCCTCATATCCTCTAGAGGTAGTCCTTCTGTTGAGAACCACGGGTCTACCGTTACAACCAAGCACTCTTATGCCATGGGTCTGCTGCTACAACCTAGCGCTCCCCCGTGCTGCTACAACTAATCTCTCCTTCGTCGTATGCCTGCCGCTACAACAAAGAACTCCTACTTCGTGGGTCTTCCACTACAACCAAGAACTCCCCCTCATAGCCTATAGAGGTACTCCTTCTATTGAGTACCGCGGGTCTGCCGTAATAACCAATTGCTCCTCTGCCGTGGGTCTGCTGCTACAACCAAGTGCTTCCCACTGGGCTATCCGTAACACACCGAGTCGTTCGATCAGCAGTCGTCAAGTCTCAAACGTCTCTAGGGTTTCCGCACACAGCATGCTCATTCTGGGAGGGTCCACTCCACGAACGAAGAGGTCGATGCATAAACTGAAAAGTAGTACGGAGTTGATGTATCCCAAAAAGTACCGTAGTGGTCACTACCGAACCCACGTAGGATTCCCGTACTGTCTTCGTTGTCATCGCGGACGCAGCCGGCTCTAGGGTTCCCGCACACAACAAGCTCGTTCGGAGGGTCCACTCCACAAGATGAGGGGATGATATATCAACTAACACATAGTCCGGAGTTGATGTATCCAAAAGTTCTGTATCATCAATAGGAACTCAACATCACAGACGGCGCGTCAATCGGACGCTCGGTCTGAGAGTTATTGGCTTTTTCGTCCTAGGGGCCCGGTTGATTTTTAATTCAAAACCAAACCAAACATACTCCACCTGCGTCAAAACCTGGAGTGGATTAAGCCAAAAGATCCCTCTCACTAAGAAGAATCCAGAAAAGTTGACGGTGCGTCAATCGGACGCCCAGAGCTCATGTTATGAGCGTTTCCGCACAGAGGGCCCGGTTGGTTTCGTGTACGAACCAACCCGGCCGAACCCAATATACTACGAAACCTTTAGTGTAATATATCGAAAGAACCGTCTCAATCCAAGGATCGCATCCCCACTGACGGTGCATCGATCGTAGGTCCGTAGCCCAAGATATAGACGAAAGACAAAAGGGGTCTGAAAACAGGGGGTCTGGGCCTGGACCGAGCCGGCCCAACCCCCCTGGGTCGGCCTGAACTGGGTCGACCCAACCTGGGTGAAGGGTCCGACCTGGATAGGTGCGAGCCGGCCCGGCCTGGGCGCGACCAGGCCAGTGCGGGCTGGGTGGCCAGCAGTTAGGCTCGACCGTTACAGCCGAGCGAAGCGGGGGGCGCACTACCCCCGCGTGGAGAGACCGCGGCTCCGCGTGGGGCCGCCCTTGTCAGCGGACGCGGTCGGCTGTCGTGTCACATCGCCTCCGGTCCCACGCGGTCGCAGGAGCGCGCCATGCTGCCACGACTTCATCCGCGGCGGCTCCTCCCAAGGGCGTGCCGGGCGCCGCCGCCACCTGCCGCCAGTGCCGCCGTGCCGGCGAGGTGCGCCGGCGGGCTGCTCCGTGGACCACCGGACGAGTTCTGGTGGTGGGAATTGCGTGTCGTCTTCGCCAATGGACCTCCTGGGGTCCGTACTTCACTACGAGGACCTCACATCGCTCGTGCGGCCTGCTTCATCATCATCTGCAGTTCCGCACACCAAGAACGAAAGGGCGGTGGGTTTTGATTTGTTTGTTGGTCCGCACCCACCGCGTTAGCGGTTTTAAAAGTCTTACAACAAGTATTTAATCATACGCCGTGGTTATAAATCACAAAGATTTAAATGAATCAAACCCATACCTCATAGTTTTCGTCAAACGTGAGTTCGTCGCGGAATTGACCGTCATGGAAGAAGAGGATCGTCGCGTCGTGGAAGGGGCGTCGTCGTCGTCACGGTACACGGTGTCGCATAATCAAACTCAATCAGTTGTTTTATCGAAGATTTTCGTGGGGAAGGAACGTCACAAAAGAAACATCGCGGAAGGAGGATCGTCGGTGTCGCGGTACACGACGTCGTGTCGTCGATCTCCGAGGGTCCGGCGTTCTTCGTCGCCTTTCGTCGAAGGCCAGCGTTCTTCATCAGTGACGATGCGTTCGTCTCGTTCTTCGCGTTCTTCAACGAAGGAGGATGAAGATCTTCAAGCTTTAGAGTTTATCCAAATCCTCTCAACATGAATCCCCTCAACAACCCTAGTGTTGGTCATATTTTATTCCCATGCCAACAATTTGAAATTCAAAGTTAAGAAACAAACAATTAATTCGATGAATTAATTGTAACGACTTAACTTCCCAATTAAATGGGGCGTTTCTTAACCAGAAAAACACACGGTTGACTTTCATTAAAGAGGGGGTTTCCGCGTGCGTTAATTAAGAGGAAAGAAACGGTGGGGATCAAACGGACCCCACCTCACAAATATCCTACCATGTGGGTAGGATATTTTGGGTTCCACCCTATCCGCTTAACATGGTTTAAGTGGATTTAATTTAAATAAAATAAAGTTGTCACACCACTTTATTTTATTTCTTAACTTAAACCCAAAAATTAAAAACCACACCCGAGAAAATGAAACTCTATAAAAGAATTTCTATGAAAATACCGATGTTGTGATTCCATTGGTGCCCTCGGAATTCGATTCCGAGCGTCGGTTCCAAAGTTAGAAAAACCCACTCGTTCGTTCACGGTACGTACCCGAGCCAAACTTTGAAAAATGATTCCAGGCACACCGGGCCTCAGAATCAGGTTCCGTCAGATACTACGTTCTTGAAAAATTCCCAAGAAAAATAAGAAAAAAAATTACCTTGAATTTTACAGGTCTTTACATCACTCCCACCTCATGGATTTACGTTCCCATAAAGATACATCATAAACTAGGGAAACAAAAGTGGTTACTGAGCACGCATTTGAGACTCCCGCTCCCAAGTTCTCTCATGGAGGTTCCCATGCTTCCATCTGATGTGCACTAGAGGGATCGATCATCCACATAGGACCCTCTCCCGTCGATCCTCAATCTCCATCGGGACCTCCGCAAACGTCGCCCCATCATCAACGTCCAGCTCCCCATGGTCAATGATATGCATCGGGTCGTGCTCGTATCTCCCCAATTGAGATACATGGAAGTCTTCGTACACCTGGTGCAACTGGGGTGGGAGGGTCAAGAGGTCAACCACCTCGCCTACCCAGCCGAGGAACTAGAAAGGTCCGTTGAACCTCGGTGATAACTTGTCACCTCAGCCACATCCCCGTAACTCACGTCTAGGTGTGACCCGTAAGGAAACATGGTCACCATCCTCGAACTCTAGTGGTCTCCGCCTCCTGTCAGCATAAGACTTTTGCCGGCTCTAAGCTATCCTCTTCCGCTCTTGGATGACTTAGACCTTTAGGGTCCTATAAGAGATGCTGAGATTTCTTCTTTTCCGAGAAGAGAAATCCGGTCTCATCCCCTGGATGAACCATGTTATTCGCCTAATACAGTCAATCCCGTCATGGATGATACTAACCCGTACCAAGGATGACGTTGTAAGGCCTCGACGCTACTACCAAGAGATCCAACCGTTACTCTCGCCTCCAAGGGTTGAGTCACAATGTCGGCATCAGTGTGTGGTCACTAGGTCTCCTCCAGTAGGTATCTCAAAGTGAGGTTCAAGTCAACGGTTTTTAAATTGGAACCTATTAGTAACAACATAATGAGAGGACAAGAAGGTAAACGCCAAAAGAAAAGCGTCTTTAATTACTGCAGCTCAAAGTACAAAGACACACATCATCTACAAACAAAAATAAATAATGATATAACCAACATAAAAAAGTATCTAGGTCTGGAGCTAGTCCCGCTCCTGTCCATCTACTCCTGGAGCTTCATGATCATAGGCCTCAGGTGCCTGAAGCTGAGCTCTCCCATGTCCACCAGCTCCCTGCAGTCGGGGTGGACCTCTTGGTGGTGGTTCTGGCAACACCTCGAAGCGTCGTCCACCTCCAGCTGCATGGCCAGCTCCCCTTCCATGGTCTTCTCCTCCATGTGGTCTGCCTCGATCGAACCTCCGCCTCTGCCTGGGAGGTCCTTCGTTCATCTACTGGTCATCTGTATGGCGGGTCGGACAGTCAGGAGCCATGTGACCACCCCGCCGCATGAGTAACATTGTCCACTCATGGTAAGTCGTTGTCTACCCCGGGTGCCTCAAACAAACGATCATGTGTCACGTGGTCGACCACCTGTATGTCTAGTCCTCTTGGACCCTTGCGTCTTCTATCTACCGCCCACTGCAGAAGACTCTTCCGCATGCCGGCTAGTGGTGCGTCCTGCTGCTGGAGACTACTTAGCAAGGAAACTCTCCACTAAGAGGGCTCGCTCCAACAACCCTGTCTGTGTCGGAATGCTGTGAGAAACAACTAAAGCTATGATCTCTCTCCTGAGCCCCTGCTCGAAGGTTTGGGCCCTGAAGAATGGGTCTCATACCATGTTCGTGGAATAGCGCGAGAGATCAGTAAACCTCGCCTCATACTGGGCTACTGTCATGCTGCCCTGCCGCAGCTGTAGAAGCTCTTGGATGCGCACCGTACGGAGGGTGGCTGGGACTAATTCCGAGCGGAAGAGGCTCTCAAAGTCTGTATAGAGAAGAGATGTCTCATCGTGCAACTGGAGCATCAAGCTCCACCATCTGCCTGATGCCGTGTGCAGTAGGCTCGCGGTGAGGATCACCATGAGGTCTGTTGGGGTCCTCACTAACCTGAAAACCCGCACAACTGCCTCCAGCCAGTCCTCAGCTGCCTGGTGGTCCGTCTCCCTGCAGAACCTCAAGGATCGCTGGCGCTGAAACTCATTCATTGCACTAATGCGACATGCATCTGGGGCTGGTAGAATCGGTTTCTCGGTGGGTAGAGGTATCACCGGTGCCTCTGCTGTCAAAGGGCCCTGTACCAAGTCCTCATAGCTCGGCGGGCTTTTGTCACGTACAACTCTCGGAACCCTAGCTAGCTTCCATCATGGGGCCATCCTGAAAAGAGACAGGTGCGCCACGGTCAAAACAGTATACCTGGTGAGCTAACACAAAGTAATCACAAATAAAACATGAAACACACATGCAATCAATATTTTCGTGTATTAAGTCGGGAATCAGAAGTCAGGGTCCTGGTGTACGGATACGTTGGCTTCCGCACCAACACTAGACTCCCTAGACTGATAACCACACCCAATACGCTTAACACAATTTCTTCACATAGAAAAAAGATCAGAGTCCAATGTTCTGCGGTAGAACCGAACTCCTCTGATACAAATTTTTCACGACCCATCCTCGGGGACCGTGCCGTGACTACCCCAAGCTCGCCTTCCATTGGCCAGGGGCTAGCTACTAGCACCATGGCGTAAATCCATGTAGAAAAGGAAGACATTGCCTTTGTAAAGTAAACAAACACCACAAAGAAAGCAAGCAGTTGAAGTAAACACTAAGTAAAAACTGAGTACAATAGTAAGTGCGGAAAAGTAAGTGGGCCAGAATGCAAACCCAAACTGAAAGAAAAGTACAACTGGAAAGGGAAAACAACAACTAAAAGTAGAGCCGCATCGTTGATCCATCCACTAGAAGTCCCACCTGAAGGGTGGGTACAGATAGCCTCCACTGCTCCTCGGGTCCAGCCGACCACTCCGAGTACGTCCCACCCAGTGGTCCCCCTCCAGGTACTGTCCTGCTCTGCAAGCCTCAACCATGATCAGCGTTGTCCATCGTCTGCAACCAACACAACATAGTGTAGGCATAACCCGCGCAGGGGTGAGTATAAGCTACTCAGTAGGGACCCCGAGACCCCCGAAGGTCTCCCAGAATCCACAAAGGATAAACCACAAAGGAAAGATACAATCACGAAGTAACATCCGACACTTCTTAGGTATATTCCCATACATATACCTAAGTCATCAATTCCATCTTGCTCAAACCTCCGATCACAAGTATTACCCAGTCCACATTGGAAAGAAAAATGTAAATCCACCCAGGATAGCACAACATAATCCATATAGGAAAGAAAAACGCAATTCATCTCACATAGGTATACTACTTTGTAAGATGATAGAGATGATCAAATGTAGCCACAAATTCATCTAAGCCGTCAGACCCACAAAGGATCGGTAGGTACTAACCCCCGCAATGACCCACACAGGATAGATCATGAAGTTGAAACCATATCTATTGGGAAACTCCTTCTCCATCAAGTAAATTGGGTAAGCCGCTACAACCAAGAACTTCCCTCTAACCTTGGACTGCTTTAGTACAGCACATATCGAGTATTGTGGTCCTGCTGCTACAACCAAGTGCTTCCCACCGTGGGTCTGTTGCTACAACCAAGCGCTTCCCCTCATAGCCTCTAGTGGTACTACTTCTGTTGAGTACCATGGGTCTGACGCTACAACCATGTTCTCATCTTCCGTGGGTCTCCTGCTACAACCTAGCACTCCCCCGTATTGCTAAAACCAAGCACTCCTCCGTCGTGGGTCTGCCGCTACAACCAAGCGCTCCCCCTCATAGCCTCCAGAGGTACTCCTTCTGTTGAGTACCGCGGGTCTACCGCTACATCCAAGCGCTCCTCCTCCGTGGGTCTGCTGCTATAACCAAGCACTTCCCACTAGTCTATCCATAACACACCGAGTCGTTCGATCAGCAGTCGTCATGTCTCAACCGGCTCAGGGGGTTTCCGCACACAGCATGATCATTTTTGGAGGGTCCACTCCACGATCCAAGAGGTTGATTGATCAACTGACAAGTATTCCAAAGTTTATGTATCCCAAAAATTACCATAGTGGTCACTACCGAACCCACGTAGGATTCCCATACTATCTTCATTTTCGTCGCGGACGCAACAAGCTCTAGGGTTCCCACACACAGCAAGCTCGTTCAGGAGGTTCCACTCCACGAGCTGAGGGGATGATACATCAACTGACACATAGTCCGGAATTGATGTATCCAAAATTTCTGTATCATCAACAGGAACTCAACGTCACAAACGGCACGTCAATCGGACGCCCGGTCTGAGAGATATTGGCCTTTTCGTCCTAGGGGCCCGGTTGGTTTTTAAGTCAAAACCAACCCGTCCATACACCACCTGCTTCCAAACCTCGGGAAGAGTAAGACAAAAGATCTGTCTCACTAAGAGGAATCCAGAAAAGTCGACGGTACATCAATCGGACGTCTGGAGCTCATGTTATGAGTGTTTCCGCTCCGAGGGCCCGGTTGGTTTCGTGAACGAACCAACCCGGCCGAACCCAATGTACTCTGAAACCTTGAGTGTAATATATTTAAACGACCGTCTCGATCTAATGATCACATCACCACTGACGGTGCATCGATCGGAGGTCCATAGCCCATGATATGGGCAAAAGACCGAAAGGGGTCCGAAAACGGGGGGACAGGGCCAGGACCAACCCGGCCCGGCCCGGCCTGGGTGCGACCCGGCTGGCGCTGGCCGGGTGGCCAGTGGTTCGGCTCGGCCGTTACAGCCGACCGAAGTGGGGGGCGTGCTGCCCCCGCATGGAGAGATTGCGGCCCCAAGTGGGGCCTCCCTTGTCAGCGGACGTGGCCGGCTGCCGCGTCCCGTCACCTCCAGTCCAGCGCGGTCGAGGGACCGCGCACTGCGGCTGCGGCTGAAGCCGCGGCAGCTCCTCCTGGCGGTGCCTGGAGGGGCTGCTCCGCGGACTACTGGATGAGTTCCGGTGGTTGGATAGCGTGTCGTCTTCGCCAATGGCCCTCCTGGGGCCCGTCCTTCACTGCGAGGACCTCACATCGCCCGTGCGGCCTACTTCATTGTTGTCCACCATTCCGCACACCAAGAACGAAAGGACGGTGGGTTCGGACTTGTTCGTTGGTCCAAACCCACCGCGTTAGAGGTTTTAAAAGTTTTCCAACAAGTATTTAATCATACTCCATGGGTATAAATCACAATGATTTAAATGAATCAAACCCCTACCTCAACATTTTCATCGAACGTGAGTTCGTCATGGAATTGACCGTCGCGGAAGAAGAGGATCGTCGCATCGTGGAAGGGGCATCGCTGTCGTCGCGGTACACGGCGTTGCATAATCAAACTCAATCGGTTGTTGATCGAAGATTATTGCGGGGAAGGAACGTCGCAGAAGAAAGGTCATGGAAGGAGAATCGTCAGCGTTGTGGTACACAGCGTCACATCGTCAATCTCCGAGGGTCTGGATTTCTTCGTCTCCTTTCGTCGAAGGCCGGCGTTCTTCGTCGGCGACGATGCGTTCTTCGCGTTCTTCACGTTCTTCAACAAAGGAGGATGAAGATCTTCAAGATTTAGAGTTTCTCCAGATCCTCTCAACAAGAAACCCCTCAAAAAACCTAGGGTTGGTCTTATTTTGTTCCCATGCCAACAATTTCGAATTCAAAGATAAGAAATGAACAATTAATTCGATGAATTAATTGTATCGACTTAACTGCCCAATTAAATGGGGCATTTCTTAACCAAAAAAACGCACGGTTGACTTTCATTAAAAAGGGGGTTTGCGGGTGCGTTACTTAGGAGGGAAGAAACAGTGGGGCTCGTGCGGGCCCCACCTCAAAAATATCCTACCATGTGGGTAGGATATTTTGGGTTCCACCCTATCCGCTTAACTTGGCTTAAGTGGATTTAAGTGATATAAAGTAAAGTTGTCAGACCACTTTATTTTATTTCATAACTTAACCCCAAAAAGTAAAAACCACACTCGAGAAAACGCAACTCTGGAAAATGAGTTTATAAGAAAATATCGGCACTGCGATTCCATCGGTGCCCTCAGAAATCAATTTCGAGTATTGGTTCAAAAGTTAGAAAAACCCGCTCGTTCGTTCACTAAACGTACCCGAGCCAAACTTCGGAAAATGATTCCGGGCACACCGGGCCTCGGAATCAGGTGCCGTCCAGAAATGCATTCTTACAAAATTCCCAAGAAAATTAAGAAAAAAAGTTTCTTGAATTTTATGGGTCTTTACAAAATGAATAAAAATATCCTGGTCAGGGATTATGTTTAGAGCTATTAAGAACTTGAATCACTACTTTAACAACTATCAAAAGTGAAATATCTCTATCCCCAATGTAAAAAAATATTGTTTTTCGACTTTGGTATGATGTATAATGTCTTCATATCATCATATAGAATATATAAACCAGCTCTCTAGTTTAGGGTTACGCTGAGATAGTACCAGTGGCACATGGCTACTGACTTCCACATTGGGAAGGATCCCAAGGACATCATAGAAGATTATATCGATGATTACCTCAAAAAATCAATGGGAAACCAATGTAGAAGGAATAATCTCCACCACAATACTAGAAAATCTTCAAGTAAGGGTTAGGGAACCCAAAAATAGATGGAATGATTATTGGGACCTATGCCAGGGTGGAAACATTACAGAGGAATGGGCCTTTGCCTACTAGGAATGCTTAAATTAGGAAATATATTGGGTATAAACGAGGCTAGTAGAACTCTATAATGTGGTATGGGAATCCCATTTCCTTCTTATCATCCACCAGAGATAATTTTAGAACTGCTGAGTCGATGGTCACTAGGGACCGAAACCTTCCTCCCACATCATTGGGATGTTAGCATCATCATTTGGGATCACCATCAGATATTTAGAGTCCCAGTCTCAGGTTCCATGTATGAATAAGTCCTCTCCACATGAGTGAATACGACCAGGAGATACAAGAATGTCTAGGAAAGGTGCTACTAGACCTGATGTTAGGCACTGCTATAACATAGTAGAGGATGAGGGACATCAACCTCAAGAAGTGGTTCACCTACTTGTAAAACATCTTGGTGGAGGGTCCAACTAAGGGGGAAGAGGTGGTGTGGAATCTTTTTACAAGACCAATTATTTTTCTCAGAGGATCCAAGTGTGGTAGGGTAGGCACTTACTAGTGGATCTTGGTGGAGAGTCAATGATAGATGTAGGGGTACAACATCAAGACATATCCTCAACCAATAGTGACATTGGCTGGGTTCATTTCAGCGTTGATTCATGAATGGATTTTTCCAATGAGAGATAAACACATGAGGGTAAGGATGAGAGAATTCATCATAGAGGAAATAGAGGAAATAGGGATTTGCATCAACATTGGACTCCCAGTGCTGGTGAAGCTGTATAAGGTCGTGCGACATATCAATGAGGGGAAGAATCATATATATGTGTGTGGGATACTCCACTTCCTGTATAGTTGGGTGGTGGAGGACATGGGAAGCTATGAGTACCAAAACTCGATCTCCCATCCTGATACAAACTTTAGGTAGACAATTGTTAATATCATGGGAAGCATCTCATTAAATATGGAATTACTGATGTCGTTAAAAAATTTTGGGTGTGTAGATCAATTCTACTTCCATCCATTCCCTTTTCTAATGGGGGTAATCATTGATGATGGTATAGGAATTGAATAACAATGATTGTATCACGTGTAATTTCAATGTGAAGAGATGGTGGAATTGGTAGATTTTGATTTGATATGTGTGTCATAATACCAAAAATAATTTTTAAAGGGGTTCAGGTGTCTACAGAGGCTGACCCTGATGGTGTTCTTGGGTGTCCGTCATGAATACCACCCATTCGTGAAGAAGATACATTGGATAATGTTCAAATGTGAAGCTGGGAATAAGAAGTATGATAAAATTTAATCAACTACTGTATACAGGATATTTTAGGAAGATGTAAAGAGATAGGTGGCTACCTATTGAGGATAACTACTTATATAATAGACCACATGGTCTAATAAATGAGTTCTTCAAGGCCATGGGAGGAGTGTAAAGAGAGAGTTCCATGAAAGAAAAACTGGGGCATATCATGGTTATGGATTTGGAGTAGTATACCCAACAATTCTGTGGTCTTTACCATCTAGAGGTGAAAGAGGATCAGTAGCAGCAGGCCCAACACTCTTATCAAGGTAGGATTAGGATGAAGTGGTTCCATCCAATAGATCCCACATGATATCTTCTCAAGATCCTGTGATGTGATTTTACTATATTTAATTTCGCAATAATGCTATCTACCATGAGTATTCTGATATTTGGGATATCAAAAGGATGTTCCTTGACCCTTACAAGATGTGGTAATTCCTAAAATGGTACTAATGGAAATGGAAAACATTAGTTACACCAATTCTAGTTTTCTCATTTCCCAGGATGAGGGGTAATGGTATGTGGTGCTGTTGGAGGGCCTAGTGAACTATCAAGGTACTGAACATCGGATTAAAGAACATGTGAGGGTACTACTCGATCAATAATATTCCCCACAATTGTTGGATACTGAGCTAGAGGTGTGGTTACCATACATGAAGAATATGATGGATCATGGGGGTAAGACCCCAATGTGGGAATCCCCTAGGGGAGCGATGAGATAAAAAAATCCATGGTGGAATTCTATGAACATCTTGTGTTGAGCCTTAGGTTAAAAATATTCATGTATATACATTCCACTATTATTGATATGGACTCTTAAATATAAATATATTCATGTAGGAGGATCTTTTATAATGATTTCCTACTGATGGGAAGATGAACAATAATAAGTATAGAGGACCAAGTGATGAGGTCTGGGTCTGGGGTGAAAGTAGCTGTAAGGCCATGTTGAGTTAAGTGGGCCATGGAGGTCAACACAGAATCCAAAAATAACTCAATAATATGTGTGGTACACATAATAATATTCCAATACCAACAACCTGAGAGGATGATCCACCACTAGTCAACATCTATAATTTCTCACCTTAGATAACTACATCAATTGTTTCCTGATCATGTTGACTGACAGAATGCATGTCATAACTTTGATTGGATTAGTAGGTACACTTCTATGGGATAGATTTATATGGTCAATAATCATTTTTTCCATAGGTCCATTAGACCAAGAAAATTCATCCATGCGTGATGATCAGTACACGACCTCGGGATTAGTTGTGGCTACTAGTGCTTCCATTATCAAGGTGGTTCCTAGAGATGACAGGGAAAACCTTATTGGTATGGGATCAAGTGATGATGACTAAAATAATGACATGGATCATATCCCATTTGACACTATTAGAGAGGAGGATCCCACTGTGTAAATATTAGTAGTATTTCCAAAGTACGATCCCACTAATCCTAAGGAGTTGGATGATTCTAATTCCAATGTTGTTGATGAAAATAGAACCATCTTGCGTAGAGAATGAAATTTGAACCCGGATTACATTGATCAAACTCCAGAAACATAATGGTTAAATAAGATGGGGTAACCTTTACTCTAGCCACATAGTGTGTGTGATAGAGGGATAGATACCTGGCGGAATCATATGATGATCCATAACTACCTATCCAAGAAGAATCTGGAAAGTGGACAACATATAGAGATCGCTTAGTACTAAGGGAAATCTGTTTGTACCCAGAACATCAAGATGTAATCCAAAATATTTAGAACATGTAAGAGAAATTTTATTATCATTAATCATTCATTTCCAATCAGTCAAGGATTGTTTCCCACCTAAGTTATCTACTCTATGGGGCCATAGAGCATATTAGACATGCATTACACCAAGTGGTTGATCTCTAAGATGAGTGGGAAAAGGAATAAATACGGGTGGGTTTTCCTCACCCAAAATCATATAATGTGTAATGGGGGATCAAAGGATGACTATAGATTTTGGAGTCTACACTTCAATGGTCAATGCAGCTAATGTTCTCAATCATTTGAATGAAAGAAAAGATCTAATTTGTCTCAAGCTTCATGAGAGGATCTAATGTGTGGATGTTCGTTGTTGTATGTCTCCATTTTTACATTGAAACATCATGTGCATGGAAACATAATTTTATTTCGTACATTATCAAACCTCAACTATAATTGGTAATCAAATAGTGAATAATCTCTTATCCCACATTGGTCATACTAGGAATGAGAAACAATGGGTGATCAAATAAATGTTCACTTTGTATGAGAGTTCCAGATAATCATTGAACACTTGGGGTATGCTATTGTTGACTGAACACTAAGAGAGTTCATGCTGAGAGAGGTTGCGGCTATAGAATAGGTATCTGTGACCAGCCAAACAGCATTCCCTAATGCATGCCAGTGCAGAAACGGTATATGCCCGGGGGCATTATAGTTGATCTGACAAATGGGAATGAAGCATGTGAATCATGATACCCAAAAATTGGTACATATATAGGATTTAATGGTTGTAAAAGATAAATGATGTCCATGTATGAAACAAAATATCCATATCATTAACTAGAAAGGGGGATAGACAAATGAGAATCAACCAATGACCTTTTTTGACAACACGGTATTGAACTCAATATGTCTTTCGAATTGTTTTGGAATGTTGTACCAAGATAAAAGGAGATCCGAAGAGGAATAAACAAGCCCTTAGGGGGTTCCTTTATCATGGAATATGATTAAGATCTTAGTAGTGGGGAACACATAGCATGATTATGGAGTGATGAAATGTTCAAACAAATTCCAATAATCATGGAATTACAGTACCATGTCATAGATCACATTAGTGTATGTGCATTGTTCTAAAAAAATATCAAACCCATAATATAGGTAGGAATAATTAGGAAATGTTCTAAGATGCCTTTCATTTTTACATTTTTCATTTGAAAATGATGAAAATACAGTTCATAGTCATACGACAATGATGATACATGGAATAGTTTAATGTCGTGTGATTAATACAAATCTTGTAGTATAAAACCATATGACCCAAACATTGTAAAAAATTTAGAATCATAATTCCTAAACCCTAGACAACATTTTATAGACATGTCACATAGACCATGGAGATGTCTATTCCATGTGTAATTATGTAGAATAGAAAAAATGTCCCCAATTTGAATGAGCAATAAGAGGCTTGTCCACCACATAAGAGTTGGGAATAAATGTAAAGGGGTCAAATGTGATATGGAAAGAATAATTTACCACAACGAGGATCTTAGTTTATAGTCATAGATTTTGGAACATAAATGGAATGAAAAGAAACGGAGGTCCATCTATCAATCTTGTACAAAACATAAAGACCATTACCATACCAATAAATAATAGGTGATCAAATTTAGGTTCAACTATTGAAAATGTTTAAAACAATGTATCCACCATTTGTTAGCAAAAATACATTAAGAATTGGAACAAAATTAGAGGTGAGTCAAAAGTGGAATAATAACATCACCATTAGTGGGTTCCGTCGGGATGTGAAATATGGTGGAAACCAGAATCATTAAGGTCATTAAATATGGAGGTGAGTATATCACATGGGTCATGCAGGTGATTTTTTGTGGTGTAGCTCTGACTATAGAGGTTTAAAATCATTTAAGATCATTATCTTGGACTTGGACACTAATAAAAAAAAATGGCTATGCATGATGGGACAGATTAATAACCTGACATGAATGAGGGACATAAAGGCCGACGAATCACACTGCACATTTAATGTGATTCATAAATAGTTTAATATCCCGATTTCTTTGATGGAGGAATCTAGATTTTGTTCATAGGATTTGGAATATAGAAGCTATGTAAATTCACACATTACAAGAATCATATGCTCATGTGATCCATACTGGATGTGAGAAATATTTAATGTGGCGTCAAAAAGAAACTCAATGTCAATGGGGTATACGGAGATCCCGAAACATAGAGCACATTTATCCGAAGAACTTGCATAATGATTAAAGTCATGATTCTTGGACTATATTGGAGTGGATGTCTATGAAAAGAGATATGAGCAGTGCAGTATAAAATCATGTCATGAATGGGAACCAAATACTCCCATGCTACACAAAAAATGTTCAAAGAAAAACCACTCAAATTTTACAATCATGAGGCTTATATTATAATTATTCCAAGTAGAAAATGGTTTTATGATCATATGGATAGTCTTGAAGAAAAAATATCTAGAAGTCAGTACATATTTTTTGAGGGTCAGAATCAAGGCATAAGTAGTTCTTTCATGTCGAATGGAAGATGACCAGTACTAGATGTGATGTTATCTCCGACTAGGATGCCAAAATGTATTTCTATTTTTTATCATGTTTCAAGGATGATAATTTCTCCATATTTTATTGTTATGTGACTAGGACGTGGGTATATTAATTATTAATGACATTATAAAAAGTCCATCAGTTTTGTTCTGTATAAATTCATGTAATTAAGATGATGGAATTCTTAGATTAAGGTCACAGTGTATTGACCATAGGGATCTTAGTGTATTGTCATAGAGTTTAGACCATGGTGATACACTTTCATGATAATTACATCCTGAGAAACTTATAATTGGTTATAGGTGTGATTTTATTTTCATCTATGATGATCAATGAGTATACACCATTGGGATTGACCATATGGATGATATTTGGTCCTTCCATTATTGGTTCTAATTTTTTTTACTTTATTAGAATAATCATTGGCATGTAGAGTTTCAATACTGCTTCACCCTAGAGGAATCTATGGAGGGGAACCTTATTAGTGAATTCTCTAGATATCATGTTTTGGTCCCTATATAGATAATGCTAGGCCTAGATCTTAGTATTATAATGGGATTATTGTTCACCTAGATTTACATCATCTATCTCATCTATCATATGATGATGACAGACATCTCTTCATTGTGAAGGTAACTAAATCTAAATTTCCTGGACCACATCTATTTAATACATTAGATAATATGGATTCACTTAGGTAGAATTTGGGGTTTCCATCTAATAATCCTTGAAAGTGTTGGAGATATACTCCAGCGAAAACTTCTTGTTTTGGTCCACCATCTTCTGAAAAATGTTGGAGAGGGTCTTTTTGAATGACTCTATTTACCCATTTTCTTAAACATGGTAGTGGGAATATGGGTAAATAGATAGGATGTTGTACATGGAGTACAACCACTTTAGATTGACTGCTCAAAAAATGGGGTTGTTTTTTGTTTCAATTGAGGGAGGGACCCTGGACCGATGTATGAGGAAGAATCTTATGAATTCTATGACCAATCGGGGGCATGACTTTCTTTATAATAATCACTACTTCCCATTTTGTGATGAAATCTAATACGGTAAAAATAGACATGTACCTGTGAGATGTTGCTGGTCGATATGGTCACACAACATCATGTCCCTAGAAAGCAAAGGGACAATAGTACCTGGTAGTATAGAGGGGATCTGGTGGTTGTTTCACAATGATGGAATGGATCTGACAAGAGTGGAACATCTTGGAGAACTCAATACTATTAGGGAAAATGGTGGCACATATGTAGCCCAGCCATCAAATCTGATGGGAGAGCTTCAACCCTGCCTAATGACCACCACAATACATGTCATAAACTTCCTACGTGAGATGGGGAATATCATATCCTTAAATAAAATAGAGGATAATTTCATTAAACCCATTATTATAGATAATTTAGACAAGGTTGGGTCCACTCTAGTGGGTGAACAATGAATTGCACTAATAGATTCAATCATTTTTAGATCATTCTTATTGGAGACTTCCAAGATAATGACACTAAATGAAGGGAGTTTTTCAATTAGAGGATTCTTTAGCTACATGGGGTTCTAAAGGTACCATTGTGGAAGCATCGGTGGTCTGATGGATTACCTGCTGGATGTCAACAGTTTATGAATTTATAGGAGAGATGACTCTTAGATGTGACACATAAATGAATAGATCATCCTTTTCATGATCATTGAGATAAGTGGATAGAATATTTAAGGAAACAAATCAATCATTATATGACTAGGTAATATGGTCACCTCTATCTGTGGTGGGAAACAGGCTATCAATTGGTGAGTGTGCCTATGAAAGGGCATGAGATCTGGCTTCCTGATGGTGTTATCACCATTAATCATCTTTATGAATTAAATGGATTCCACATTCATATGAAAACTGGAAACCTCAATATTTTGAACCATCATGATACCAGTAATCATACCATGATACTCTACCTCATTTTTCATGTATCCTCATAATAGAAAGATTGAATAGGAAAAAACAACATGTGTCGGTGTGATGAAGAATATTACTAGACCGGTTTATTGAGCTTGGGGTCATTGGTCCTTCTATCGGTTAGACTTTAGTAGGAACAATCTAAGTGAATCTTCTGACACTGAATGAATTTGTCCAAAAAGGGGATAACCTCATCTAGGAAATCAACATCCTGAAGCATTTCATGAAGGGTTGGATAAGTGGGCAGAATGGATTACAGTAATTGACCCTTGAAGACCTTTTTCGAAATGAATCTAATAAAGAATCACCACCAAACATGCTAGTCATCCTATCAACATTGGTTTATTTGGGATATAATTTTTCCCATCCACACAAGACATCAGTTCTATCAGATGTTTCTAAAAATAGTGTCACAACTTCTGTACCATAAAAACCTTCAAATAGGGTCACTAATTGATGGGTGATTATTTGATCTATGTGTCAAGGAGCGTGAAACTGAGATATTAGAAAATTTTATCTACCAACTAATTATTCATATGATTGAGTTGGATGCTGAGTGATCTATCTATGGTGGTCACACATAGGAGCATAGATTACCTGAGGTGGGTTGTATCTGAACTGGAGGTTGTATCAGAAATTTCTTGATCTCCTCGACGGAGAACTAGTAGTCTTTGTATTACTAGTATATGGAACCTTTGTTCATAATCCATGATAAGGGTTTACATTTTCTAGATAGATTCATGATTATTTGGAATGTATAGGTTATATATACTTTTAGGCCTCACTGATCTCATAGGTTACGTAGAGGAGTCATATTCTATATGGCCTTAATCTTATTTAGGACAATCCCAATGACTTTGTATCTAACTAAAAAAACCAATAAACTTTTATGTGTTTACCCAGAAGGCACACATCACGTAGTTCATATTAAACTATCTGGAGTAGTGGAAACAAATTGTTTTAAAAGTTCTTTACTAGTGAACTAGTTTTGGGAGGATGTTACCACCAAATCATTCACATATCATTCCAATAATTTCTTAAGAATTGTTTTGAAGATGCAGTTCATGGATCGCTAATATGTGGCTCTTGAATTATTCAGACTGAAAGGAATTACCTAATAGAATAAAGTAAATTTAGGATATTTTAAGGTGGTATAATATTAATCTTTAGAGGCCGTTAGGTTCAAGTTTTACTTGGAGTACATATCCATGAAAGAGGGAACGTAGAACCTAGCATTAGAATAGATCAACAACTTCGTGGATGGAATGGGAAAATCATCCTTCAGAAAATGGAATTTGAATTTTGGGAATTCAATATAGTCTTTGATTTTCTTATTCTTATTCTTGACTTGGTTAATGTTGGCTAGAATCTTGGGCACTATAATTCTATGATGATGTTGGATTTGAAAATCTTTTCAACTTCATCATTGATCAGGAAACCATAGGACAAGTTCATCTTCCTGAGAGGATGATAAAACCCATGATATCGTATTGGGAAACCAAGATGGTGGATAAAAACCTAAGTCTCTTGTCCTATAATTTCAATAGTGCACTAATAAATTACATCATGATGATTCTTCATGAAATCCTTGTATTTTTTAGTTCCCCTATAGGAATTCATTCACATATATACATTGGCCTTGGATATACCACAGTGACATCATTCACTAGAACCATCTCATCAAAGATGGTGGTGACACCTTCCTCAAATGCTGCAAGAGTGTCTTCTAGAAATCATTACTCATATAAGGTAGGGGAGGCATTGGGAAGTGTTGAATCTTCCATACTAACTAATTCATGGGGGGGGGGTATTTGTGTCATCTTGTTTGGTATTGTAGTCTTCATCAGGAGACTCCTGCACTACTGAAATCATTTAAATATAGCATGACCAACCAATTCCATCAGGACTTCTACAAAGAGGTCCATGCCTAATTTCAAATCATAGCTGGTGGGTCAGCTTGTGATGGGTTTTCCCATCTCTATTGATCAAGTAATTGTAGAAAACATATCTATCCATGGGGTGAACATCTCAATACATGAAATGGGATGGGGGTTATGGTAACACCTAAGCCTAGACAGTGTAGGAATATGAGGAGTTCTTCCAGTTTTCCATAAAAATTGTTATATTAAACCATTTTCATATAAATATTACATAGAAGATCCCCATTTTTGGCATTTTATCCTTCAAATGGTGAATCAGTAGGAAAATTTTTCATTAATATGTATCCAATAACTGGATACAATGGAGGTGTGATCATCTTTACTAGTCATAAAATTCATTTCATTTATTTAGTAATAATCAACATTTTTAAAGTGAGATTCAAAAGAGAAAAAATAAAAAGCATCACCATAAAGAATTATTACTCAGTTGTTGATATAGTACATGGGAAATTTGTGATACAAGGAGGGGACTATTGCATACAGATTGAGGTAGGGCCTACCCATCCATGAATTTTAATAATTATCCTATAATAAATCAATAAATTTCATGTGTATGACAAAACATCCAAATTGTCTCCTTAAATGGATCCTTCCAGATAGTTTCAATTTTGTCATGTCATACCCATGAATATTCAGGTCAAAGTGGCTTAAATCTATTTCACTGAGTCCTATACTATGTAGTGTCTAGGATGAAATGTGATTGATCCCAGAACCTATGTCGATTATACATTGACAGACCGCCACTCCATTTAACTTGTTAGGGATGTATAGAGGGTGAATGTTCCCATACTCAAGAGAACACTCATATTCTCTAGAGAAAGAGACGAAAATATGAGATTATGACAACTCAAATATACCAGAATAGAAATTATTAGCTTCCAAAACCTCTATTCCAAACTGTATAGGGATTTAAAATGATTCTATGAGGGCTTCTCAAATATTTTTTGACAGAAAGAGGGCTTCAAGGATCAAGAACATTGTGGTAATACTCATGAAGTAATTCAATGCATTATACATCCATTCTATGTGAAAATTTTACCTAAATGGGGAAACTATGTGGTGGATAGAATGAAAGGAACTTCTAGTGGAACCACTAGATTCAAGCGGGTGCTTAAAACATAATATGGCCCATTAGAAAAAATGTTGATAAATACTAGTGGATTCCAATACAAGGCCATACTTATCATGGATGCTCAAAATATGTCTTCAAAAGTAAATCCTGATCAATGATCATGATGAAAAAATGGTGGCGATCAAGGTAGAGTGTGATGGAAGGGAGGAGTCTACTAAGTTCTATGCAACGCTTTCTAATTGGTCTCAGTGGCATACATGGCCTTACATGATGCACGAGACTGATCAGTCCTACAACATTATTTCCCTCAACATATACTTTGATGGATTAAGATGGGTATATTAGATGGGATTGAGTTATACTCTAAAACATCTAGAATCATATAAGGATCCACCAATTTGGTGGTATGCATATAAACACACAAGAAAAAAATCATTAAAAGAGTATTTCAATGCTGGATGGGCTTTGGGTACGATAATAATCAAATGAGGAATAATTTCACCAAGAGTATGTGATTCATTCAACATTAATGGGGTACATTTATTTCAATTATTTATATGGTTCCTAATATTTTGAGTTGTGGAAGGATGGGAGGTAGATATATAAGTGGACATTAGATAAGGTGAATTTAAATATGGACGTTCAAGATGGCCTAGATAATAACAAATAATGTTGTGGGACTGATTGAATTTCCTACAGTCCAACCAGTCATCATGCATCTGGGTCCCATGGTTGTATACCAACTTTCACTCACTAATAACATGGTTTTTGGTGTTGGGGTCATCTGAGATTTGTGCATCCTATGTTGGAATGTCACCCAGCCTGATCACAATGTTATCTACTAGGTCGTGGATCCAATCTTTGATCACAATGAACTACTTGATAGTATGTCCAAGGATCTTATAGTATGGGAAGTGATCAACGAGATAGGTAAGGTATTTCTATTGAGGATTTATAAACTGTGGATGTTTTGACATCCCTTGATCCGAAGAACTATAGATATAATCAGGGAATGTGGCATTTGGAAAAGAATAGGTCCAGTTTCTCATATCTTGAGGGTGAAAACTGGAATTTGGATTTTGGGAGGGGCTGGAGGTAGATGGGGATATGAAACCACATTAGCACATCTTGATGGCTTTTCATGTTGCGAAGCCACTTCCTGATTGTGAGTTTGACTAGGTGAAGCATGTAGAGGCTTTTGTCCTCAATGAGGTGGTTCCATATGAGGCTCTACTAAAAAAAATCTTGCATCTTGGGGGCCCCAACCTCTACTGTAGTAGTATTCTCTGTGTTATTGGATCTATATTCAGTATCTTGGAGATGAAATGAGTGTTCTTGATTGGATTAATTAATGAATTCCTATACGAATTGATCAATTTCAGAGTAATACCAAAATACACTAGGGAAAGTTTGAGTTATGATTTTTGGGACCAATTTAGTCTTAAGATTGCCCATTAACATTTTCAACATCATCTCTTTAGTCAGTGAAATGTTCAGTGAGTATGTGAGGCCCCTCCACTGGGGGATGGTGTTTGCGAGATGCTCATTTGGAAACATCTTACATATAAAGAGGGCAACAATACTCATATTGTGTATTGTATAATCTTACATGTAGTGAAAATTCCTATAGAGATCTTCCCTTTTAGTGATGGTCCTAATGGGTTAATAGATACAACAGATGAATGAAGGACCTTTCAGTTCCTAAAAACATCATATCATGGATTCTTCCTTCTCCTCTTGGGTTCCTACCATAGTTGTGCATCGGGAGATATAATGATCCAGTTGTTTTAGTGGGTTTCCCATCTCGTTAAAGGGGGTGTAGGATTGAATCTCAAAATATAGAGGTCCTCGCATATCATATACCCATGCTCAAAATGGCATTAAATCAGATTGGATAACCATTTATCACATTATTATGGCTTTGAGCCATGTATTGAGGGAATCAATCTGGACTTCCTTGATGGGGTTCATGTTTCACTGAGGATTCATAAACACTAGGGATTTAATGAGATCATCATCATGGTAAACAATATTAGAGGCACATATACTGATGTTTTGAGTGTATTGTTGAGTAGATTTCTGAGGGGCTTGTGGAATATCCTACTTCAGGCCTCGAGGAAGATTATATCACTTTTTGGAAGATTTAGTGACACATGAAGTAGATGTTTGTGAAAGGATCTAGATTTTACTCTATTAAATTATCATGTATCACCCTTATCATGTTCGGGCTCTTATTACCAGTTTGATAGTCTACAGTAGGAGGGTCTTGCTTGTGGTAGAGGTGGAATCAGATTCTGAGGTGCTGGTCAAGGCTTTGCAGGGAAGTTATGAGATCCCTTGGGAACTGACATACCTTATTCGACGGTGTAAGGCGGAAACTAATCATGGATGGTTAATCCACCATAGCTGGAGGGAATCCAACTTTTTTGTGGGTTCGCTTGCTCATTTGGCCAGCTAGGAGGACACTCTTATGGTTTATGATAGTCTTCAGTATCTTCACTTTGAGTGTTTTTGTGTGGTGCAGGGGGATTCCCTTGGACTTCATCATTTTCGCCCCCCTTGAAGGGCCTCTTTTTTTGGTTTTTTCATGTTCTCCCATGGATTAAGAATAATAAATAATAACCTTCAGTCTGGTCCAGTCGATTTCACTGGAAAAGTTAGTCATTGATAATTATTTATTGATCGTTAATATGTTGTCAGATGGAGGATGTTGAAAAATCAACCTCTATACATTATGCTATATTATATGGTTCTGATCTCTTGATCTTCCCCTTACACTTATTGAGTTTATTACTAATGGTAAATGATGCAGAGGGTTCCCCTAGGTTGAGGGTCTACCTTTTCTAGCATGTGATTACACCTGTAGGGTATAAAAGATAATATTCTACCACTATTGGATGGATTTCTTCATTATATACTCTCTTAATCTACCCATACTTGGGTAGCATGAGGTAATCCAAGTTTCTACGAAAACACTTAGCATGTATTTGTTTTCACCGAGACAATTGTGTTGGCTCTTGATAAGGATGAATCAGAGAGTAGCAGAATATGCCTATCCTCAGATCTACATGTAGGGAGATTCTTCTGAAATTATTCTACAGATAACTGTGAAGTTATAGGTGCATCTTCATTAGAGGTTATGGTGGTAATTGGGAGAAATAAGATGCTACACCACATGAAGTGCTACTTACTCAATCATAGGGATTTTTTTTCCTGATTTAGTCGAATTGTTGTTCACTAATTGGGATGACCAATTGATATTCAAGGAGGTAAAAATGAGTCATCCATATGGACTGGTGAAGTAATGAAATATCTTCCTGAGTGAGGGTCTATGGAATGTCAATGTTTGTGCCACTTTCTTCCAAAAAAACAACTGACATTTGGTCATTGGATAGAGTGTCCCACGAGATTCCCTTCTTGGAAGAGGAACCTATCTTGTTATTCCCCAATCTCTGATCAATAGTAGCTAAGAAACTAGAATAGACATAGATTTGGATCACTACGGTGGTGGATTGTCCAATTGAGATACTTCTTCCTATGCTAACTTATAACTGCATTCTATTTCAACTAAGGGAGGTGGTGTCAATGACATCATCACTTTCCTATTGGATGGGGTTCCAACCACTACATCTTTTTTAGGGAAGCAATTGTCATGCACAGATCCCCTAAGTTCACATAGTCTATCATGTCCCAAAATAATTATCAATGACCTCATGTATTGGTAGAGAATATTGTATGATATTGTAGGGAAGACATCACCCCAAGACATTAGAAGGGGTTAAATCATCCTCCACCTTAATGTTCCAGTGAAGGGATATGGGAATATTATGAATATCACCTTCTGAGATGATGAAACTTAACATCAATGTCTCTACCATATATTTTGATGTAGAAAACTAGTGGGAAGACTCCATTATTTGGTCAAAATCAGCTTTATAATCTAATTAGTATGCAGGTTTGACATTGAAAGAGTGCTTCCTGAAGTGGTTAATGGATCAATCCCAACTATATTTTTAAGAGTCCATGTTCTATAGTGGAAATGATCTAATCAAGTGAACTGGAGGTGGTCAGGGTGCATGATATACAGAAGATGATTCCCGATGATGGTAATCCACATGATATCTAACCTGGAATTTGTGTTAGGTGAGTCCAACCAAGGATGGTATTGAAGGGGAATGATCCACCAATTCCTTGGCCTAGAAGACCGGTTGTTGATGGTATAGACATTACATAGTTTAGCGGTCCTAGGTGAATCAGGATTAGTGGTCATTATTGGGGTTACTTGAGATTCCTCTAATATATATGAATAGGGGAGGGAGTCCACATATAATTATGTGGAGAGACACCCAAAGAGGTTCATAATTGGTGTGGGGAGCAGGGGCTCCCTACATATCTCGTTACAACGTTGATGATGGAAATTGGAAATAGACTCCCAGTCCTATATCTCCATTCACCTTGTGTAATGGAAACCCTCCTACTTTTACCATCATTAAAGGGTGCCCACTACCCTCCTCTAGATGATTTTAGAGGGTAATATGCGGTGTCAAAACTCAATATCTGGTGAATTCAAAGAAGATATGGTAGGTTTGGGGTGTTGCGGGATTTTCATATCGATAGGTCTCCTTCTCACGCATTTATGGATGTTGGGTGAATATGTTCCTATTTATAAGGCCATGAAATAATAGAAGATTTAACTATCAATGCATGTGTTAGGTAAAAAAACACCCAATTCCATAGCATCATCGATTATTCCCTGGATGTAGAGAGAGATCCATGTTAACGATGTCATTGACTGGGATACCCAATGTTTAACTTCCACAACTACTGGTGACCTCCAATCTAGACATAGTGTTTTTATAGGTCCATGGAGAAATTTAGCTAGATCGGGTGACAAGATAATCATTTCATATGTTGTCTCAAACTCTACTAACCCCCACATGTAGGAGAGTAGTTTCATGTCGGGTTCATAATTTCTACTTTTGATGCTTTTCACTGGGGTGATGTCACGTCGCACATTAATATGACACCGACAACTACAACGTACCTAGAATTTCCACCATCCAAAGGTGTATTTTATTCATCACATTTTTTGAAATTTTCACTCCTTATTTGGAATGGGATGATGGGATGTCGGTTCCACCTTTAATGGATTCTACCATGGAAGTCATCACCTAGTCCAGGTCTCCCTCATAAATTAAGACATGGTTCTTGAATAACATTTTTGTTTCCATATCTTTGTGGATACTATTTAACTATGCTAATTTTTTCTAGACATTACAAGGGTTATTGAGAGGGAAACAACCTTCTGTTAGGTAAGTAGACACATTGGGTAACATTATGGAATGTTTGGATTTTGGATCATTTGTTACCTATATTCTTACTCATATGATGTATTCTCAAGTTCAAGAAACATGAGGTGTCCCATGTTGGTCATGAGGTATATTATTTCAAAGGATTTTACTCTAAGGACTTCTATGGGAACATCATGTATAAAATGAGGTTGGATGCAAGTTAATCATCTTGTGTAGGTGAGAGAGGATGACTAGAACACCTAAAAGAGGTGAATTAGAGTGGTGAATTAGGGAAAACCGAGATGGTTTAAAAGATTTATGGATCATAAAACAAATGGAAGCTAATGATAGATGTTGTGTCTCATAAAGAGAAGGTGTCAAACTATGAAGTGGTGTATCCCTAGGATGGATGCACCATGTTTTACTAGATAAAAGGATTATAATGACAATAGAGGAAGACCCTCGATGGTGTTTCTAATAATGAGAAGGTGTCACACTCTGAAGGGGTACATCACTATGAGGGAGGAACCAATGATTACTATATTGATAGATCAGAACACCCAATGAGAGTGGACACGAGGTGGTGTGTTCCATAATGGAATGATGTCACACCGTGAAGGGGTACATCACAAGGTTGTTATCACCAATGTTTTCCATTTTTTGGGATTGAACCACAAGTAGGAATCCTATATACCCCATTTAGAAGAATGATATGAAACCATAATAGATTAATCAGTGGAGTGGGGATTTTTCACTAAGACAACCCATCACAAGAGGATTTTTCTTGGTTTTATTGTTTGGGATTGTGTGGGGCTTATCCATGAGAGCTACTTGGGTACCATTGGGAGAAGAGATTAGGGATGCAGCTTATGTGTAGTAATGGCCAAGATAGATGGAATGATCTCCCTAATCTATCACAACTAGGGTTAAATTTTGATGAATGATGGATGAAATGGGTGAAATGGATGGTATGGATGGAATGTTTGTATTAAAACATAGAGGGGTTTTCTACGTATCCCAGTTAGTTAGGAATCACATTACAAATTGTTCTGAATGGGAAATTGGGGATTATTCTTATAAGGTGGTTCAATAATGCGGAGTATATGGTTGGGACACTCAAATGGAAGCAAACAGTGGAGCATGATTGGGACTAATACCTAAAGAGGAGGCATGTTGGATAGGACCTGTCAAAGATTATGGGTTTTAATTTCTTGAATATATATGTAAACTAGGTCATACTCCAGGTAGGTTTCCCCTTTATGGTGGATGGATGTTATAGTCACTACTATCCTCCAATCCCATGTGATTCATACACATTGTGAGAAATAAGAAGAAGATATAGACTAGACATATGTTTCGCGAATAAAGTGTTGATGAGAGATAGTGCGGGGATTACACAAGTGAGATATCCGAGAGAATATAATTCCATGTAGGTGGATCTAATTCTATGTGTGGATGATCTTAATTCCTGGAGATCAGTTGGCAAAGAAAATGTCTAAGGTGGGTAACCCATGTGAATTTAATGGGATGAGGAAAAATTTTAACATCATGTTTTAGAGATAATGGCATAAGGAATTTTTATATCCTACAAACCTGATAGAGGAGACTCACTCCTTACCCTTGGTCTTAAATCACTGATGTTGATCAACCCTTTAGGAAGGGAAGGAATCAAAAATGGAAGGAGGTGAGGGTGTGGAGGACTAATCAATTATGGGATCCACATTAGTGTACCTATGCTTCAAAGCAATGAAAATGAGGGTACCTATGCTTCAAAGAAAAAAGGCAGGGTGTCTCAATAGAGGAAACACACATGAGGGACAAAGAAATTACAATGTACAACTATGGAGTGAAGCATAGAGGAGGTCCTCATGAAGTAGAATTCCACAGAGATAGGTTCTTCATGATTCTCAAATGCTTTACATAGAGAAGGGGAATTGTGATAGAAGGGGCTTCACAACACAGGGTGACAATACATTGGTATGATGTTAGGAGATGTAAACTGAAGGTTTCATGATGGTTAAATGCTACATGAAACCTCATGTTCCCATAAGGATTTTCTTTAATCATGTATAGAGTAGGACTTCACAAATTTTGACCCCAACATGATTATAAATCCAAAAAATTTAAAAATATTATGTTTTTTTTCTAACTCGGATGATTAAATTCCAAAAATAAATTATTCTAAATTTTAAATCCAAGGAAATTTTTTAACTTACCGACCATGCTAATTTCAAAATCATTGTTCATTAATCGTTTAAATAAAATTATACAAATTCGGATTTCATGGAACAAAATGAAAAATCATCATTTTTTATATTCCCATATAGAATATCTTTTGAATGATTTTCCTATAACTATGTGGGGTATCCCAAACCCATTGATTAACCATTAATCATAATATTTTTTTCTTTCATACCATGATCTAGACTATTTTTGGAGATCATAAAAAGCATTGGTAATTTTAAAAACAAAATTTTGATAATGAAGATCATTAAATCCTATATGTTATTCCAAAAAACATCCACTATTAAAAACCCATTTACCATGGTATATATATAATCAATATGAAAAAATTAATGTTTATAAAATATGAATAAGCTAAAATAATTATAATTACTTTTATCATATAAAATGTTGAAAAGGCCTCTTAAAATTTTAGTCTTTATTCTTGAATACAACTTTTTGAAACTATTATATGATTATTCATAGTGAAAAAACATGGATCCTTATTCATTGTAAGAAAATTTTTAGTTTTATCAAATTTAGGATAATAATTTTCCTAATAATGTAACAATTTCTCATCCTCTTTTTCATAGAGAGACACGAATCTCATGTTATCACTTTAATCACTTAAGTAATTAATTTTTATTTTCCTTTGATCAAAATGATCACTTTAACCAAATTTAATTTGACTATATTCTTCAAAAATTATTGAATTTTTGTTGAAAACTCAGTATGATTTAGAAGTATTAGAAGAACCTATTATGATTTCTTTATAAGATATCAGAACTAATTGACCAATATTAACGTTTGTGTTCATAATTTACACATGGAATCCTAAAAAATTGATGTTTCTATCCTTTTTTATATTATTACATAAATCATTAGGTATTTTCCTTATTATGGGCCCTATTAATATTCAATTGATGAAAAATAAAAAAAACATTAACAAATTCATCACAAAAAGTGTGTGGGTTTGCTATATTAAAAAAGGTAGTCCTTGAAATTGTATGAAACTTATTATTTATTTTTTCAATAAATATGTTATGTTAAGGTCCTCTAGGGGTAGAAAAGGTATGTGTAATATAATATTTTGAGTGGAATGAATTAAATTATTTATTCCCAAATTCTCTACAGTGATGAATTATAAATAAATCAATTTTAACAAAATATCATTTTGAACCGAGTAGAAAAAAATAATAAAAACATAACAAGTTTATCTTTTATATCTCAATATGTATACCTATATAAATCATGAAAAATCAATAACTAACACATAAAAAAAGACATTCAATAAAGGATTTCCAGCCTAGAAGTTGCAGATGGATTCATGTGAAAAATTTCAATTAGTCTCAATAAATAAAATTGTTTTATTTTTTAAAAAGATTATTTTTATTTGTAGTCTATTTTGCATGTATCACATAATTCCCATTTTTCTAATTTGATTCGAGGAAAATCAAATTTTAATTTTTTCATATGAAACATCTTCTTTTAATTAATATTATATTGTCCTAGCCTCTATTTGAAATCCCAGATTCATCTATTACATTATTAAAATTTTTCCTATTTTTTTATAAGGAATGTATATGTAGTTTGTATATATATTCAGTACTTGGGGATCAATATTATATAATCATATATTTCAAAATATAAAATGAATTGTTAAATGAATCATGATAATATTTAATGAACCCTTCCCCATAATCCTAGAGTGGGTGACATACATTGTTACATTGGAATCGATATAGTTGATCAAATCCTGAAGGACTGGCCTGCTTATTAGTTTTGGAGAACTAAATACTTACCTGATTCAAATATTAAAATATGAATTAAAAATATAGAATTATACATAACAGAAAAAATAATCTATATCGTTAAAAACACATTCAAAGATATCTTATTCATATATTGGGGAATGAAAAAAATAAGTGTGATCTCAAATGATTAGTAAGATTTACATACAATAGAAACAATTTGGAATCAATTAGAATTATCATATTGTATAGGTAAATAATGGAGAAAAAATAAATTTTAAGAAAAACATGAGAATAATTTCTAGATTTGGAAAAATCAATATGGTATGGTAACAAACTGATAACATGTTCCATTTAATCAATATTCTAACAATGAAATGTATCTATAGATAATATCATAGACAAAACATAACTGATAATAACAACTGAATTCTGAATTAAATAAATTATTTTTTATTAGATGTAGTGTTTTAGGTATATTCTACCTCTATCATCAACACCTTTCACAAGACGGTTTATACTAAAGGTATAAAAATATTTATTTTGGATAACTACTTTGTCCCATCAGACCAAATAATGAATCAAGGGGATATATAATGTTGAGCCCCTCACATCACTATATTTACAAATCATTACTCATATATATAATAATGTATCTAATTCATGAATCAATATTCCATATAATAAAAAATATATAATAAATTAAATATACGAATTTACTATTATATCACCAGTAAGTCAAATAACATTAAAAGTAAAGACTATATGTAAAAATGGTATACAGTTCAATAAATAATAATATCCATCATACAAGAAAATTAAAACTAATGATAAATGTAATTTTAAATGATAATTTATTATATGAATATGACTGCTTCAAGATAAAGATAACAATCCCAAAAGAAAGTGATTTTAGATAATATCATTATCCACTTGGTAATTTTCAAGTCAAATCCCCTTAGATGAAATAATTTCAATTTAAATTTAAAATAATTATTTTTTTGAATGAATAAGGATATTAAATTTTATAATTAAATTATATAAACCATATTGAAGTGAGTTGGTGAAAAATAATAAATTTGTATCAATGGAATTTAAATTGAGAAGAAATTACTTTACTCACAATTCCTTTTTATTTCACATTCCATAATAATGTGTATAATATTTTTATAACTTTTATTAACTTCTAAAACAACCTTATTAATAATTATAATATAATAAAATATATTTTTATAAAATATTATCATCCATTAATTAACAATTATTCACTGTTTCATTATTTTAGGTGTTAATTTCCTTGTTTTCTTATGCCTTATTTTGTCAATAACAATCTGATTATTGAACATATTATAGTGTTTAATAATATATAGATCAATAATCATGGAATAAGTATCATATTTATACAAAAAATATACTTTCAAAATTAATCATCATGGATAGTTAGAAAATGAAGTATTTTAAAATAAGGGAGATGGTTTGTTGTACGTACACATGTGGAACATTTCCATTCTCACCGATCATTATAGAATAGTTTTACGTAATATATCAACATTAAAGAATGTCAAAAATATCATCAATACCATATTATATCATCATATATATATATATCATCTTTATATGATGTGATGATTATAGATTCACATCACTTCATGGTGAAAATTATCCATAGGTACACGAATGATTTCATGGTATTTACGTGAGTGAAACAGAATGAAATATAGTGATATATATAATCATTAATGAATTATAAATATGAACTAAATATAATAATTACTTCATTGATAAAACATATAATAATTATCTTAATCCTTATCACCTTCCATGTGAAGCGTTATGGAATAATGAATCTCATCTCTTCATTAGGTGGTTTTCTTCCCTACGCACAAGTGAGGTTATCGTATCACCAACAAAATGGAATGTAAAATGATATATGTGACATAGTGATTAAATATATATTGCTTTGTTATAAATATCATATATATACTTTACATTCACGATAATTTCTTTCTTTGAAAGGAGGAAATGGATAACAATGACATCAATTCCCCAGACGATAGTCCACTGTACACACAAATGATGATTTTATAACCCATTTGATGGAAATGGATACATATTTAGGTCTTGAAATTAAAATAAAAAATATAAAATTATATTTAAGATATTGATGTTAATATATCATCATGGTATAATAAAATATTAATTAGTTTGGGAAAAAAGTAAAATAAAGATGATAATTGTAGACCATTACCACTTCTTATAGTATCATCGTTAGGATTATACTGAAGCCTTCATAGGTTGGATATCAACCAAAAATAAGGATTATAGTATGACATGAGGTATGTTTCAAATTAATATGGGTTGGGTTTGTCTAATGAAAATTGATTAAGTGGTGTTTAAAAGGGAGGATAGGGGATTCCCTTTTATAAGTGGAGAAGATGATGCACTTGGTGTAATTCAAAATAATTGAGTGATCCAAAGATTCCCATAGAAAACTAGTGTAAATAATGGACCATTATTGAATCTAATAGAACCAGTTTTTGATATATTTCCATCCAATAGTTTTTAACTCATTTATAATTAATTATTACCCTTATCTTTTTAGTTTACCCCCATTAAACACATTTTTACCTTAACCGTGGTAAGTACTTTTTACATCATTAACCATTTGTTTTGGTAAAAAAAATCAGATATATGTATTAGAAATTAAATTTTTTTTACGAATCAAAATATGGAATCCATATTTTCCAATTCAATTCATCGAAATGGAATATTTAATTTAAAATAAATCTCCCAGCTTCGATGATAAAACAGTGTTTTATAGTGAAAATGTTCAAATGTTTACACGGTTTTTATTTTCTAAATAAATATTACAATAATTCATATTAACTAAATTGGGTAAATTGATATAAAACTGAACTATGTAATCTAAAATTGTAAATTATTTAAAAAGAAATCATTTTTCGATTAAAATTCATTATTTTTAACTATTCATAAAAAAATGGAATTCAAAATAACCCAGCATTTACCGTTACCTAATGTTGGAATTAAAATATATAAAATTAACCTTATTTTTTATAATTTATTTCTAAATCTTAAAAAAATTTATTTTAAATTTGGTGTGAAAATCATGAATAAATTGTGTTTTATTTAGACATAGTGTGTATCAAAAGCTATCAGTAAAATTAAATTTAGTAAAAAAAAATATTATAATATCTTAGGTTATTATATTCATCCCTTTTTAAAATATTGAAACCTAAAAATTTCAAGAACAATAACTTCGAAATAGATGAGTGTAGTGTATTGATAAATCCAAATCCTAAAGTAGTTCGAGTCATATCCTTTGTATCATATTGATATCTCTCTATGAAAAGATGTAATTTATGATTTTATAATCTGTGTATATCTCAATAATTTCCATATAGGGTAATTTGGACCATATATTCAAATAACATATTATAGCATCCAACTCAAGATTATTGGTTCTATTGTTCTAATATTAGTTCATTAATATCCTTTGTTTAAACATAATAACGTTATCAGTAATCATTTGGACAAAACCTAGTATTATCATTGATGCATCACTCTATATCACAAACCCATCACAGCTATATGGTAGATTAATAATTTTATTATTGAAAAATATCCTCTTTATATAATCAATACATTCTTCACATTATTTTTTTTTTGAAAAAAAACATATCCCTTTCCTTGTATTATTTATTAACATGTTATCCAATCAATAAAAATTCTAAGAGAATTTCCCATAGTATCTTAACAAACTAATGAAACTTATAACTCATATTTTTTTTATTATTTTAGTACATTATATGATAGAATTTTTCTTTAATGGATTAACTCAAATTATTTCTGAGGAGACAACGTGGAAAATTAAAGACTCTTCTTGAATAAATAAATCACACTTACTAAATATCCCATATAACACTTTTTAAGAGTCTTAAGAATAAGCCAGAAGTCATTTTCATGGTCCTCATAGGTTTTAAATTAAACAAAAATATCTTCAATGAATAGCATTAAAATCTTCAAGATATTCCTTGAATACTCTGTTTATTAGTTGTAATGAAACATATGGTCCATTAGTTAATCAAAATGGAATTCTAGTAAAAATTTCATTTCCATAACATATTCAAAAAGATATATGTCTAATGACTTACTTATATAAATGAAATTTATAATACCCAATTGTTTTCAACGCTTTCTTCGGGGCACTCGTATCCATTCTGTGGAGGACGCGCTGATGTCGCCCCACATTCCCGCTTTCCAATGGCGGGTGGCATCTGTTCCATATTCTGAGACGTTTGCTCCTTGATCGAAATAGGGATGATGGGATGTTGGTTCTTCCTTCCGTGGATTCCTCCATGGAACTCGACACCTAGTCCGGGTCACCCTTGTAGATTTAATACATTGTTCATGAATCCCTTCCCAGTGCCATGTTTCCATGGACGCCGGTTATTTACACTGCATATGTCAGGACATTCCAAAGGGTCCAGTCAGGGGAGCAACCTTCAGTCGGGGGAGTAGCCACGTCGAGGCATTAGTAGCATGTCTGAATGATGGGGAACTGGAGTGTCTGTCTTTTGTCCCTAGTCATAGGGCTTCTCGAGGGCGTGGAATCCCGAGGCATCCCACGTCGGGTGCGGGGAATCATATTCCATAGGCATATATCTGAGGTTTTCCATAGCTTCTTATGCTTGACACAGGGTATGTCGCAGGTTTAACATCCAGCAGAGATGGTTACGCCAAGGGCGTGCCATCCGAGGTTTTCCTCAGGCATCTCATGTTTATCATATGGTAGGCCTCGAGTTTCACGTCCAGCGGAGACGGATCGGCCTGATCAAAACACTAGCTGGAGTGGATCAGATTGATGAATTTCCCTTGAAGGGATGTCGATATTGGGGCCATCCCGTGGGCGGCTTCCTGAATGTTGTGAACAGGAGAGGAATGGCATGATCTCATCGGGATATGGCGGTCCGGATGAGAATTAGGGTGGATGATGGGTGAATGGATGAAGCGGAGGGGACTGATATTGGACTATTGAAAACGAGATAATGAGATTGGGATTGAGCCTCGATGAGGCCTCCTACGTATCCCCATGGCAGGGAATCGAAGTCCGCGCTGTTCATGATGGTGCTGGTGAGTCGACGTGAAGGTGGACCTTGGCCCGATGGGCATCGTCAGTGAACCAACGTGAAGGTGAACCCGGGGGTCCAATGGTGGTGGTCTTGAACCTCGTGGAGGCTTCCTACGTACCATGCCTTTACATGGATCAAAGACATCATAGTTTAGATTTGATGCTGGAAGGCTGACATGAAGAAGGTCGGAGTGAACAACAGGTGGCGGGCTTGAACCTCTGGGAGGCTTCCTATGTACCATGTTTTGACTTAGATAAAAAACATCTTAGTTCAGATGGAATGTGTAATACAGTTTAACGTCATGCGGGGTGGGGGTCAACCGACGTGAGTGAGGTCGGGATGACCGGGTGATGGGTTTGAACCTCATGGAGGCTTCCTACATACCATGCCTTAACATGGATCAAAGACCTCATAGTTCAGAGGGCTTTGTCAGTGAACCGACATTAAAGTAGACCTGGGGGGTCCACTAGTTATGGGAATGAACATCTGGGAGGCTTCCTACGTCCCATGCCTTGATATGGATCAAAGACCCCATAGTTTGGGATGGTGGGTGTCGACGAACCAATGTGAAGAATGGACCGTGGTCCGATGGGAGATGGGCCTGAAACTCAGGGAGGCTTCCTACGTACCATGCCTTGACATGGATCAATGTCCCCGTAGTTCAGGTGGTCATAACGGCTTTCCATTGGAATAGAATGCAGTTTAACGTCACACTGGACGAAGGTAGAACCTGACGTGAATAAATGACAGGTGGGCTTGAACCTCATGGAGGCTTCCTACATACCATTCCATGACTCAGATCAGAGACCTTGTAGTTCAAATGGGTGTGCAGTTTAATGTCATGTGGTACGAGGGCATACAGTTTAACGTCATGCTGGACAAGGGCATACAGTTTAACGTCATGCTGGACGAGGGCATACAATTTAACCTCATGTTGGACGAGGGCATACAGTTTAACATCATGCTGGAAGAGGGCATACAGTTTAACGTCATGCTGGACGAGGGCATACAGTTTAATGTAATGCTGGACTAGGGCATGCAATTTAACGTCATGCTGGACGAGGGAATACAGTTTACCGTCATGCTGGACGAGGTGTTTTCATGGCCAATGCTTACTCTAATCCCACATGAGACGTGCTCGCTGTGAGAAACAAGAGGCAGCAGAGACCTGACGATCACGTCGTGAAGGGTGCGTCCATGAGAAGCAAATAGGGGCTACGTGTTAGGCAACCCATGGTTCTGGGACTTGCTCTAGGATGGAGGCCTGAAGTGCAGAAAAGCGCAGCGAGAGAGGGTTTTGGGACCAATGATGGGTGGTGCCTCATTCCCTATCGCGCCCTCCGCTGACCTTGGCAGTGGGGAAGTACAGAGGTGCATGGGTGCTACCTTCTGCAAGAGGGGCTATGGGCTTACACCAAGGTGGTTTCCCTTCTCCCATGGACATACGATACTCCGATAAGGAGGATATCATCCCTTGTGGAGGGGGTGACCCCATCTCTGTGGAGACGAGCAGCGTAGGGAATATCTGAGATGGGGGGACCCTACGTTCAAGGTGTGGGGTCGGATCACAGTTTAACGTCATGTGTTGAGGATGAGGTTCTTGGTAGTTTAACATCCTGTAGCTCGGACGAGGTGGGTTTACTCCACATCCCTAGGACATACATGACCGGTACCCTATTATCCTTGGGGGAGGGAAGGTACTGGTAGGCCATAGTAAAGGGGGGTCATGGAGCGAACCATCAAGTGGTCCACGTTAGCGTGGCTATGCGAAGAAGCAATATCCGTTAGCGTTCCTATGCGAAGAATCATTAGATGAAGCAATTCTATGGGTGGTGTTGTCCATGGGATTTTAGAATCACATCATGCAAACATGGAGGCTCGCACGGGAAGAGGAATTGCCAAGCAAAGGAGTCTGCTTCATGAAGTGGAGTGCCTCATCCTCAGCATGGGATAAGGGTGTGAATGGGAGGTGCTTGGCGAAGTGGAATAGTATTCGTGGAGCATAGCCTTGCGAAGCAGAGGGGCCTTGCGAAGCAAGGTTCTGGGAAGCAGTGTGCTTCGCGATGTACAGCGACCCCACCTTGGCATGTGGATCACTCGTACAGGATGGGTGTTTCACGAAGCATAAATGCTCCATGACTACCCGGGTTCCCTTGGGAATCCCCTTCCTTCGTAAATGCCCTTAGGCTTCACGAAGGGAATACCTCTCGGAAGAGGGGCTCAATACAAGACAAGGAGAAGGCATCTCGTGAAGTATAAGTACCTCGCCGAGCACATGATTCCCATGGGCGAAGGGTGCTTCGTGATTCGGGAGGTGAGAAGCCTAAAGGTCAGATCGTCTGTCCCCTGGACTCAGGGGGAACCCAGTATTTATAGGAAAGGGGCGCCACAAAGTAGACCTCACGTGGGGTGAAGGGGCGGCGGGTGCTTCGTGGCGGGCTCACGAACGTCAGGGCGTTCGCGGAGCGGTACCTCCTCACCGTCTTTGTGGCAGTCTTGTGAACTTCAGGGTGTTCTCAGAGCGGTACCTTTACAAAGTGTTCTCGGAGCATTCTTGCCTCACAGTCTTCGCGGCAGCCACGTTTCTCGGGAAGATGCTTCGCGTCGGAGCTTCGCGAGGCAGCATGCGTGGTTTCTTTTTCGTCCATTCTTTTCGTGCAATATTTTTGCACCAAAAAATGTCCCCTCTTGGACTTGGAACCATTGAGGGAGGAAGGGTCAAAGTCTGAGAGAAAATCCAAAAATTATCACCCGTTCATGATACGGCCTCGCAAAGGGGCTCGCGGTGCTGTCGGTGGCCACGCAGTCTGGACACGCCGCATTGCTCCGCGCAGGCGGGATGCACCGCGAAGCTCCAGGGTCGCCGCCTATAAATAGGAGGGTTGACCTCTCTTTTTTCCTCTCGCAACTTTTGTCCTCTTGCACTCTTGACATCATGAAGTTCTGCATCCTCCGCGTTTTCTCTCTGTGAATCGAGCTTCGCGGCGAATCGCGAGTCGCTGACTCCGTGACAGCCCCAACTGAACTTTTGTTTTCCGGCCTCGGCCAGACTCTGCGTCCCGGTTTTGCACCCGATCTTCGTGAGGGGTCTTCGTAAGCATGCTTCACGATCCAGCCCGAAAAACAATCCTTTCCCAAGTGCTGAAACAGAAATTCCCATCGAGAGGTTGTATTGGGGGTCCCTACAGATGCCTCCCAGAGGGATGAGATGGCTAACTGTCTGGGCCTAGGGGAGATGTTCCGAAGCCACTCGGACCATACTTCATTGACAGAACTGATATCAAAGGGTCATAAGAACAATCCGCAGTGAAAGAAGATGACCTTGTATAGCATCGGGATGAGGGATGACGTCTTCATCCCTAAGGCGAGTAGGGACGAACCGGATTGCTGGTTTAGGATCACGCCATGCCAGTGCCAGTAGTTCAGGGTGGCCGATGGTCATGAGCGGGAGGAGTTCACACCCGTAATCGCCGACTGTCTCTAAAACAATGTGAACAATATTGATGGGAAGCCACTGCAACCGGAGATGTCCACTCCTCTGTACTGTACCATGCTGAAGGGGGATTTGCAATAATCGAAGAAGGGGTGGTCCGATGAGTGGGACTTGCGCCAAGGTGGCAACATTACCAATGACTGGGCATGGGCCTACTGGGTAGGTGCCTCATGTGAGGAGTTTGGGGATGAGCTGAGGACAGTGGGTTTGTATGAGGTGGAATGGGCCTGCGAATTCCACATTTACCAACCGAAACACCTGATGTCGAAACTGCTGAGCAGATGGTCATCTAGGACCAATACATATCACCTGCACCATGGGGAGGTGGGCATCAGCCTATGGGATGTCCACCAGATTTCGGGGGTTCCGGTCTTGGGGTCCATGTATGATGAGTTCCTCCCCATCATGAGTGCATTGGAGGATACAGAGCAGATGCCACGACTGGTGTCAACACTGATGGCCTGGTCCCTGGAGAGGACAAGGGGGCAGGGAGGGGTGTCCACTTTAAGAAGTGGTTCGAGCAGTTCCTGAACATCCCAAAGAATTGACAGTTTTCTCCGAGGCCTCGAACTTTTCCGAAGGCGGCTCAACGGGGCAAGGACCACTCGTACTGGTGGGTCTTGGAGGACAACCAATGGAAGACTTGGGGTTTCAGTGTCAGAAATGAACCGCAGCCGATAGTCAAGCTGGAAACGATCATCACGGCCCTTATCTACGGTTGGATCCCACCGGTGAGGGATACCAGCATGGGGGTGCGGCCCAGATCTTTTATCATGGCGTCGGTGCTGGTCATGGGGCAGCGGATCAATCTGGGGATTCCTATGCTCACGAAGCAGTACAGGATGTTACGACACGTTATTGAGGGCAAGAATCCCCCAAGGATATGCGGGCCGTTCCACCTTCTGTATGGGTGGATTGCAGCACACAACAGGGGGATTTATGAGAATCCAAACCCTATCTCACCGACGGGATCAAATTTCTGCCCCTCCATTCTGAATGCGGCCGGGAGCTTCCCATTCAAACTAACCGTGTCGATGGTGCTGTACTGGGTGTGCAGGGAAGATGAGTTTAACTTCCACCAATTTACATTGCCGACGGGGATACTCACTGGTGATAGACAGGGAACAGAAGAGCACTAGGCTTATCTCCTGGCCTTTCGAGGTGGATTTTTGGTGGTACGAGTGGATCATGAGCCGCTCTGTGAACCGTAAACCCCACATCGGTTTGTGAGGCAGTTCTGGTGCCTCCAGCGGCTGACCCCACAGGTCTACTGGGAGGTGTGTCACAAGGAGCACCCGTGTGTGATGAGGCAGTTGTGGCTCATGTTCACATGGGAAGATGGGAAGATGCGAATTGCATTGCCTCCATCCACCACTGCTTTCAGATTGGTGAAGGAGTATGCCATTAGCTGGGAGGATGCTTATATGGGGGAGATGCTGAGGCATCCAACTATTCTGTTTGGTGACGGCGGGTCTCCTCTATCCCGAGGTCAGGTTCGGAGGGAAGCAAGGGCCTCTCACGGTGGCGGGGCCGCCGTGGCGGCGAGACCCGCACCGGCCAAGGGTGTAGTAGTAGTGGTGGATTCGGTGATCCCGGAAGAGATGGGCCATCCAGAGGGGCGGCCACCGAGGGTATTTCGTAGGATATCCACTCAGGCTCTAGGGAAGCGGCTACGTCATATCGACATGGTAGAGGATGCAGTCTTCCCGGAGGCCTGGGACATTTGGGATGTCAACCGGTAATTCATCAGTCCAATCGAGATTTGGGCGCACTTGAATCGCCTTGGGATGAAGTTACGAGGCATAGGCCCAGTCCGGTTTGCTTTCACGGCATCTCTGACGGAGGCGGAATAATATATGGACGAGCTGGAGGACTATGTTCACTCCAGTGGTGTCCCACGCCCAATGAAAGACCAGGTGAGGGTACTGATGGATCGGAAGATCCCCCCACATCTGTCAGCTGTCGATCTGAGGGAGCACTTCCCCCTGCCGGAAAAATATGAGGACTCCTCTTGGGAGGATGAGGCTGCCGAAGGGACCCCCTTGGATGAGGGTGAAGTCGGAGACCAAGACACATATTCTGATGATTTCGCAGAGGCTCTTGGGGTAGAAATCCGAACTTCTTTCCTTATGGTTCGTTCTCGGGCCATCACGGATTTCTCACCAATGTTTGAACCATGCAGGAGGAACCTGTACACTGGCATCGCTCTCTCCCCTCAGCGGGTGATGATGCAGGACCTTCAGAACCCACGCCTACGGATGCGTCCAGTTCTGCGTCTGGTGGGGCCAGAGCAACCGAGGTGGATCCTCAGGAATCTCTAGACCTTCCAATTGTATATTGAGGGCCACGCCTCGGGGTCCCGTTTGCATTGACTCAAGATTAGCACCAGGATATCGATATCTGTAAGTCTCCTCTACTGGATTCAATGTTGTCATATGTATATTGTGCCAACTAATGTTTGTATCCCTTTCTGTCGTACAGTTATTTGACGTGCATGGGCTACTACGAGAAAGATGGTCAGGATTTCTGGCAGCATCCCTTTTAGGGGCATGCCGGTGATGGTGTAGATAATTCCCCCATCTCCCCGAGCTGTAACACACAGTATCACTGGCGGTGCCACCAGCAAGGTATTGCCTGAGGTTATTGAGGTGGAGTCTGATGACGAGGATCAATCAACCGACCCAAGTCCCGTCACACCTGCTCCGGTGCCAGATTTCATACCGGATTCAACATCAGATGCAGATCCTACTGAGGACTTCTTGGGGGAATATCCTGCGTATGAGCCTGCCAATTGTGTAGACTGGGAAGAAATGACCTCCGATGAGGAGAACATCAGCATTGTCCGCCGCCGATCGTGGAAGCTAATCACATGTTTCATCATGGACACCCCCAAATGCTATGGCTGAACGAAATGGACAGACTCTTCTCGCGGCTGCGCGATCTATGCGCTGGGGGAGTGGATGCCCAATTTCCTCACACGCTCATCTGAGATCTCATGGGCGAGAAGATCCGAGAGTATGATCGCTAGCTCAGCGTGGGCTGGAAGCGGAGGAAGGCGGCCAACATCAAGAAACTCCATGAGGCTGAAAGCGAGGTCCAACAGATGTAGACCCAGGTAGATGAGCACTCGGCCTATCTTAATGCACAATCTGAGCTGATATCATGGTTCACGGCCTAGCTGGCAGAGGCAGATGAGCATATAAGGCGGGCTTCTAGAAAGATGGCTTCCATTCAGGATGGCTTAGAGAGGACCAGAGCAAAGGCGGATGAACTGCGCCCCACTGCTGCTGAGGAGGAGTGGGAGCTGAGTCGGCGGTATCAAGTCTTGGACGCCACAAGTCGAAGGGTGGCGGAGCTACAACTTTCTTTTTACGGGGTCAACCCTTCCAAGGGGGAAGTCGACCCCCCGGTATTGTAACCAATTACAACCCTTTTAATGGTACTTTCACACTTCAATTTCTTTCTCTTGAATACTGTAGCATGCGCGATTTCCACTATTTTCATTAGTTCATTACAACCCAAAATGTTGGTGGGATGTCCGAAGATAACTCCCCAAGATCACATGGTTCAAGCCCGATGTGAGAAACAGGATATAGTTGCCTCATCGTCCCACCCAACATGGGAGTGGAAAACAAGCTTCGGGTATCCGGGGTTTGGATAACCCGTCTGGATTTCTAGAAGGTGGGAGAGGCCTAGTCTAAGGAGGAGGTTCTCAGAACAGCCGAATTACCATTTCTTTAGTGTGCTCTTATGCACGAACGGTGCAATGCCAGGGGCGCTGAAATTGGTCCGAACAGATGGAAATGGGAAGTGTGGATCATGATGCCCATGATTTGAAACACTGTGGGGATGGCATAGGAATAAAGGAGAATCGCTAACCGTGGTAGAGAAACAATATCCTTACTGCATTAGCCTGAAATGGGGATAGTAAATGAGGGTCGACTGTTGACCAAGTTCGAAACACAGGACCAGGTACGAAATGTTGTCGGTCAATCCTTCTGTACGTTGGCCTAGGACTGTTGGCAGACCCGAGGTCAAGCATCTATATTGTTAGAGTGTCCCTTCATACATGACCTGCCTTCCGGAATGCTAGCCCAGGATGGTAGGTTAGCCGATACGGCATGGGACCAGGCCGTTAGGGGGTCCCTTCAGTCATGAAAGTGGGTGAGGGTCCAAATAAGGGGTACGAAAAGCATGAAATATGGAGTAATGGTTTGTCTGAATAGAATCCAACACTCAGGTAGTTACACCACCGTGGTGGGAGTATTCCAGATGGGTGCATCAGTTTGGTTATGGATCCTTCCTTCATTGGGACAGGGCCTCTCTACGAGGTGTCTGACCAGGGGGCTGGAAAGGGGAATGATAGGATTAGTGATTCCGAAGGGATGGACCCTAGGCAAAATACCAGGGTGTCTCTATGTATCCCATGAGGATGGGAATCAAGACATATGTAGTTCTGGAAGCGTATTTTAACGTCATGCATGACGATGAGAAGCCTTGCAGTGTTGGTACACATCCTGCCAAAACTAGTAAGCCCACGTGAGTCATGCTCGGTGTGGGAAACAAGAAGTAGTGGTGGGAATTTCCCGACACAGAAAAGGGAAGGTTAGGGTGAAGGGACGCTCGGTGAATACCGGCATCGTGATACTAAGATGCCCATGTGGGGCACTTAGATGCATGAAGAGATAGAGCCGAATATGTTGGAATTCCACTTGAACATGAGGAAGTGGAAATGTGTGAATCGTGACGCTCGAGATTTGGATCATAATGATGGCGGCGTGACGATAGAGGATAACTGTTAACCATTACGGAAATGCAGAATCCAAATCGTGTTAGTCTAGAATGGGGACAAAAAATGAGGGTTGATCGTTGACTATGTTCGAAACATGGGACCATGTCGCAAATGTTGTCATAGATCCTTAGGGACGTTAGCCTGAGATGATAGGAGAGCCCTTAGGCCCAACTTCCATGGAGAGCCCTTAAGCCTAGTATCCATGTCGTTCGATGGTCCTTTTGGATGTGGAGGTGGATGAGGATCCAAATAGCGGGCACACGAAGCTCGGTCACGGAACGAGGGGAATGTACCCATGAAAATACCACACTTCGGGCTCTTTTTCCAAACACATCTGAATACGACAACTAGACGTATTAGATAGAGGGAGCATAGTCCTTTCCAACAGGGAGATCTTAGTTTCAGGTCGTAGAATTCGGACGATGAATGGGTAAATGGGAGCAGGGGACACATGGAAAGGTACAAAACCCAACGTGAATGAGGACCTAAGACCTACATACCATGTGTCCTCTGGGGAAATGCTCGATTCGATGGACCGAACATGAAGGATAGGTTGGGCCTACGGGGAAGTGACCGTGCACTCCTACGTATCTCATGAGGATGAGAATCAATCCATACTTAGTTTTGAAGGGTGGCATGGAAAGGTACCTATGCTAGGGGAAAAGGGAAGTGCAGGCATGGCCCCTGCATTGAAAAAAGCCGAATTTGACAAATTTTGTTTTTCCTTTAAGGTGAGTGGTTTTTTTGAAGCAGCAAGCCTTGGGTAACATGCCCTGGTGTCCCCATAAGAATCAATCCATGATAGGCATTGAAAAATGGCATGGTATGTAACCAATACCCTACGTTATGTCCTCCACAACGAGGTCATCACAATGCAGTATCATTTTTCGTCGTGCGGCCAGGATGATAATGTCACAGTTTAGGGTCATGTGACAGGACCAAGCATGCATTTTAACGTCATGCAGCGCAGACGTAGCAGAGACGATGCTAGGCGAGGAATGTGTATGGTGTCGTGCGGAATAACCAACGTGAATGGGGAAAAAATCCCACATTATATCATACGTAGTCCTGAGAGAGGAACCTCAGGTCGAGGGGCCCACATAGAGGTGAAAGGTAATGGGGGAGAGACTAGCTCCCAGATGAACTGGACCCGAAAACCAGATGTTCGGGCTGTCCTACGCATCCCATGAGTATGGGAATCGAGCTGAGAATAGTTCCTAGGATATCTTAGTTTATGGTCTTAGAGCTCAGACCATGAGTGGGTGACAAATTTCCAGGTAAGCGTAGACCTCGGCCCAATCCATAAGCCCACATGAGTTAAACTTGGTGTGGGAAACAAGGGGTAAGATCCTTATCGTAATACCCAAAACATCCATTTAGGGGGAGTCGGTGAAGAGCCCCAAAAGGCACCTTGACACGGCTTGGTTCCCCCAATGCGCAGACATGCACGGAGGAATAGTACCAGGAGTTCCGAACTCTACTTGGACATGATGAGACTGGAAAAGGATGTGAATCATGTAACCGACATTTTGGGCTTAATGGGGTTGGCGTGGCGATGGAGGATAACTGTTAACCATGGTGGAAAAACATTCTCCACATCACGTTAGCCTGAGGTGGGAACAATAAATGAGCATCGACCGAAGAACATATTCACAATGCGGGATTTTTATCGATTTGTTGTCTGAAACCCTCGGGGGCGTTGGACCATAACGATAGGAGAGCCGTTGGGAGTATTATCTAGGCCGTTGTTGGGGGTCCCTCTGGGTTTGAAAGATGATGGAATCCTTGATTAAGGGATACAGAAATCCTGGAAAGCAGGTGCGGACGTGTTCGAGTAAAGTCTGGCATTCCATGTAATAAACCGGAGTACGCTTAGGCACATTGGTGAACCGCTGAAAAGGGTCGATGAAACAGATCGGGAGGGAGAGGTACATGGTGTGGTCATTACAAGACTAATTTGAAAGAGGAAATAATCTCATACCATGCCATATACTCCCCTCTTGGAGGAAGGGTAGTCCAAGGAGCCAAGGTGTGATAGAGATTCCCAAGAGATGGGGCTGGACATGAAGCCTAGACATTCAGGTGATCCTACGTATCCCGTAAGGACGAGAATCACGCCACACATAGTTCTAGAAGATATCCAGGGGCAGGATAACCTAACGAGGATGTGTAAAATGCAACGAGTAGCCTGAAATTAATGGGGACGTAATCCCGCACCACAATGCACAGTCTTGTAGGAAAGAACCTGGGCCTGGGGGCCCGGCAAGGCCAAGGGGCCGGAGGCTGGGCCTCGGTCAGGAAGGCCTGACAAGCTTGCAGTTTAATGTCTTGCAGTGAGGATGAGGGTCGGGGGCCCAGAAAGGCCAAGGATCTGGAGTCTGAGCCTTGGTCAAGAAGTCCTGACAAGCATGCAGTTTAACGTCATGTAGTGAGGACGAGGGTCGGGGAATAGGATTCCCTGGACAAAGGGGGTGTATGGTATGATGAACAAACATACATGAATGTGGACATAATCCTTCACCATGCCATACACTCTTAGTAAGGACTTGGGATAGGGCCCGAAAAGGCCAAGGGGCCTGAGGCTAGACCTCAATGAGGGAGGCCTGAGGCTGGGCCTCGGTCAGGACGGCCTGACTAACTTGTAGTTTAACGTCTTATGGAAAGGATGGGGGGCTGTGGGCCTAGAAAGGCCAAGGGGCCTAAGGTTAGGCATCGGTCAGGAAGGCCTGATTGGCTTAGAGTTTAACATCTTGCAGTAAGGATGGGGGGTCGTGGGCCCAGAATGGCCAAGGGGCCTGAGGTTCGGCATCAGTCAGGAAGACTTGATTGGCTTGCAGTTTAACGTCATGTAGTAAGGACGGTGAAAGAGATAACTATATCTCATCCGAGGATGTTTACGGAATGGAATGTAACCCGACGTGAAAGAGGACGCAATCCTACACCACACCATACATCCCTTATAAGAGAATCAAGGCCATGGGCTTGACCGCTGGAACTACCCATAGGGAAGTTTGTCGCTTCGGGATAGGGAAGAATGAACCACTGCACTCGATGTTTGGGACATCTTGGGGTGGACCCGAGGATCCAGGACACAATTGACCATGTTCGAAACACAGCGTCCCTGTGGTGACCTGATATGGGAGAAAAAAATGAGTGTCGAATGTTGACCAAATTTTCAACACAGGACTTGTATCGTCTTGTTGCCCGGAAACCCTCGGGGGTGTTGGCCCGTATCGGTAGGAGAGCCCTTGGGTGTTGTATCTAGGACATTCTTGGGGGTCCCTCCGGGTGTGAAAGATGATGGAATCCAAGTCAAGTTGTGGGTGAAGTGTAGCTGTATCCATCCACGAAAGAGGCGAACATCTCCAGGGGGACGTGCAGCCAGGTCGATGCTTGCTCGATGTGAGTTGGGGCGAAAGGGTACACCCTGCCGTATATCTTGACCCAAGGGGAAGATTTTGGCTTTTGGGCTGGGCCATAAGATGAAATGTCTGTGAATTCCTACATATCCCATTAGGATGGGAATCAAGCCATACGTAGTTCTAGAAGGCCATGCAGTTTAACATCATGCGGTGAGAACGTGGGAGGATAGAATAACGGGAGTGGGAACATGGTGTGACCGTTATAATCCTCATAAGAGTGGGGCTAAGGAAGCTTACTCCACATCATGCGGGGATCCTCCGGGGAAACTATACATAGGGGGGACAGTAAAAGAGAAGAGTTTGGGGATGGGCTCAAGACAAGACATCTAACCGTTCCTATGTATCCCATTAGGATGGGAATCAAGCCATACGTAGTAGTAGAATCACTTTTTAATGTCATGTGGGATGAGGGACACATCTTATCTAGGGATATGTATGATATGGGGAGTAATCCGACGTGAATGAGGACGTAGTCCCACACCACACCGTACAATCCCACAATAGAGTGAGTCGGGGAACACCAAGGGGCTGGAGGCCGAGCCGTGGTCAGGGAGACCTGACCGGCTTGCAGTTTAACAGCCTATAGTAAGGACAGGGAGAGATCTTAGTTTAAGGTCATAGAGCTTGGACCATTTGGCAGTTTATCATCATGCAGGACGAGTATGTAGTTTATGGTCGTGTTGGATCACTTTGCCTTAGGGAAAGTACTGCTTGAGGAACATGGCATTGGTGGGAGGAGTTATGAGCTCACCATTCATGGTCGCCAAGGAGTATGCTCCGTTGGGGTAAACCTTGTGGATGACGTAAGGTCCTTCCTATTTGGGCTCTAGCTTGGGTGGTTTCCTACCGGGGATCATTGGCGCTCAAAGGGCCGGCACTAGATCGCCCTGTAGAAAAGAGCGAAGGCAAACCTTCTTGTTGAAGGCCCTTGCTATCTTATTCTGATGCCATTCCAGATTGTGCAGGGCACGAAGCCTGTTCTCGTCCAGTGATTCCAATTCAGCTAGATGGATTTCGGCCGCCTCATCTGGTGCTTCCTATTCATAGACTGTAATGTGTAACGATGGCAGCTGGATCTCAATGGGTAGGAATGCCTCATCCCCATACACCAGGGAATATGGGGTCACTTGGGTGGAATGGCGATTCGTCGTGCGGTAAGCCCAGAGGGCGTTGGGGAGCTTATCCGGCCAAACTTTCTTGTTCTGACCAACCATTTTCTGAAGAATGTTAGAGAGGTTTTTTTTGAACACCTCGATCAATCCGTTTGCCTGTGCGTGATAGCGGGATGTATGGTTCGAACAGATATTGTACATGGCGTACATGTTTTTTAGTTCAGCCGCTCAGAAGTTGGTGCTGTTATCGGTGAAGACAGCATGAGGGACCCCAAACCGGTGGATGATGTTGGAGCTCACAAAGTCGACGATGGAATGGGCCTTGACCTATTTGAGTGGAACTGCCACTGCCCACTTGGAGAAGATATCTATAGGAGTTAGGATGAACCTACACTGGCAAGCTATCGCTGGTGGATATCATCCCACTACATCAAGTCCCAACACCGCAAATGGCCAAGAGTGCCTGGTGGAGTGGAGGGGTTCCAGCGGCCGATGTAGGAAGTTGATATGAACATGGAATGCATGTAATCTCTAGGAAAACTCTATAAAATCATGGATCATAGAGAGCCAGAAGTACCCCAACCTCCGGATTTGATGGGACAGCTTTGGCCCAGCTCGATGGGAACCACAGGAACCGGTGTGAACCTCTTGCATAACCTGAGAAATCTTGACTCCTTGAATGCAATGGAGGAGAATTCCATCGAAGATTAGATTTTAGAGGATCTTCTCACGACTAGAACCACTTTGGAGGGTAAATTGCAGTGCGCAGTATTGGATTCGCTCGCGCTCGGCCGGGTCATCTTGAAGGCAACCATTTTGGAGAAACTCGACAAAAGGTGCCCTCCAGTCGGGAGTGGCTTCAACCACCATGTGTGGAGAACCCTGGACCCCTGACGTAGAGGGTCCGGTGGTGAGATGACTTATCCGCAGGTTGTCATTTTCTTCTTGGGTGTCGGGGGCAGTGACTCTTCGGTGTGCCACATGTATGATCAAATCATCTTTCTCAGGTTCCACGAGCGACGCAGCTAAGCCGGACATAGCGTCACCTCGACCGTTCTGTGAATGAGGGACATGGGTAACCTCTGGCCGAGAGGAGAACATGGCCAATAGGCGGAGGGTTCCCTCCAGCAATGGAACAAACTCTGGCTTCCTAACGACATAATCTCCATTGACCTGATTGATTACCAGCTTGGAATCTCCTTTCACATGTATATGGGTCACGTCGATCTCGAGGGCCAACTCGAGGCTGGTAATGAGAGCTTGGTACTCTGCCATGTTGTTGGTATAGCCTTCTAAAAACAGGAACGATTATGGTAGGACGACTTGCGCTGGGGTGATGAAGATGATACCCATGCCCACTCTTCTGATCATAGGATCATTGATCCTCCTACCGGTGGGGCTCCGGGAGGCACCATCGAAGTGAATTTTCCATCATGAGATGACACGATCAACTGAGAGGATCGTCTCGTCAGGAAAATCCAGGTCCAGGGATTGATTCATGGAGGTTGGATGGGCAGCTAAAAATTCTTCCAACGCCTTTCCCTTAATGGCCTACTGAGGTACGAACCTGATATCAAACTGCTGGAGGATCACCTCCCACTGTGCTATTCGGCCAGTCAACATGGGGCAGTTCAGGATGTACTTCAGTTGGTCTACCCGAGAGACCAATTGTACCTCATGGTGTTTCAAATAATTCCGCAACTTCTGTACAAAAAAAACGAGCACAAGGCAGCCCTTTTCGCTAGGGGAGTATCTGATCTCCGTATCGAGAAGCATATGGATGAGATAGTAGAAACTTTTCTCCGTACCCTCATTATTATTTTGGGCGAGAGGTGCACCGAGGGATCGTTCCAGGGAGGTCACGTAAAGGACCATCAGCTTTTTGGAGACGGGTGGCATCAAAACCGGAGGTTGAAGCAGGTACTGCGTGATTTCCTCGAAGGCGGTCTGACACTATTCATCCCATTCATAGGCTGCACCCTTTTTCATGAGCTAGGAAAAGGGCTTACACTTTTCAGCCAGATTCGAGATGAATCGGCATATATAGGCTATGTGGCCTTGGAGACCTCGAAGTTCCCGAATATTGCTCGGGGAAGACATTTGGCTGATGGCCTTGATCTTCTCAAGATCGATCTCAATGACCTGATATCTAACAAAAAATCCAAGAAACTTCCCAGAGGTGACCCCGAAGGCTCACTTTAATGGGTTCATCTTCTGGTGGTAGGAACGTAGGATATAGAACACTTTCTCAAGGTCTTTGAGATGGTCCTCGAACTGGCACGATTTGACCAACAGGTCAACCACATAGCATTCCACCAGCGTCCCGAGAATGGGCCTGAATATGCGATTCATGGCCCTATGATAAGTGGCACATACATTTTTCCGGCCGAAGGGCATAACCTGGTAACAAAAGGTACCGTGGGGAGCCCTGAAGGCACTGGAATCCTCGTCCTCGGGGGCCATCCGGATCTGGTTGTACCCGGAATACCCATCCATGAAAGAGATGGCTTGGAACCCGGCTGTGGAATCAATCAATAACTCAGTCACCGGGAGGGGAAAGTCATCCTTTGGGAAGTGGCTATTGAGATTGTGGAAGTCGATGCAAACTCTGATTTTCCCTTTCTTCTTCCTGACTGGCACAATGATGGTTAGCCACTTGGGGTACTGGACTTCCTGGATGAAGTTGGCTTTTATAAGCTTGTCATCTTCGACCTCAAACCTAGCACCGTGAGAAGGGTGCATTTTTCTGGGAGGCTGCTTAAACCCGCGATGGTTTGATGGGAGGCCCTGGCGGTGAACGACTACCTGGGGATCTAGTACTGGAATCTCATTGTAACTCCATGAAAACACATCATGGTGTTTCTTGAGAAATTCTACATACCGATGCTGCTCCTCGGGGGATATGGATGCACTGATCAATGTGGGTCTCAGATCTTTCTCTCTACCAAGGTTCACCTGTACCTGTTCATCAACCATGGTAGAGACGCCTTCCTCAAAGGCGGGGGGGAGCATCCTCCAGATCTTCCTCTCCACCCATGGAGGGGTTTCCCGCAAAGGAGGCTTCCTCTGGGTTGTCAAACCCTGACGGGAAGTTGGTGCCGGCTTGGGTAGTAGTGGCCATCATATCAGGATACCCACTCGCCACTAAGACCATATAAATGAAGGAAGTCGATCCTATATCGTCTGGCCTTCGACCTAATGGGCCACGTTTGATGACATCAAAGTAGTGGTGATGAGTCGGCCTGAGTTTTTTGATTCCAACCCGGCAGAAGAGACACGTATGACGTACTGTCGTTGTCATAATCTTGACATTCCGGTACTGCACAGGGGTAGGAAGCTCCGGGATCACATGAGCCTAGTTGGTGTAGGAGTACGAGGTGATTTTCAGTCATCAATTAGATATGGGAACACACCTTCCTTTTGTACCCGAAACAACAAAACACTACCCCATGTCCGGGGTCGTGGCCTCCAATCGATGGATCGAAAAGATGTAAGTTTCATCCAGGCCTGACCATGGATCACTTGTGACCGGGGCGGGTTCATCCTCACTTAATAGGACCGGCTTATCCTTGCCCTTGTAATAATCAGCATCCAGATAGCAGGCTTCACAAGAGGAGAAAGGAGACGCATCTCCTTGGAGCACGCCTACACGACCATTGAGGGAGTATTAGAGGCATTGGGTATGCGATGAAGGGACCGATGCATGCAGATGGTTCCATGGCCTACCCATCAATGCGTTGTAGGCGGTGTCTTGAGAGACAACTATGAACTTGGTGCTGGAAATTAAGTTGTCGAACTGGGTCTTCAGAAGGATCTTGCCAATAGGGGATTACTCGATCATGTCGTATCCCTGGATTCTGAGGTCGGAGGGCATCAAATCATCTTCAGACATACCCAACATTCGCAGTGTCCGAGTCGGGATTAGGTTGATCCCGAAACCCATGTCAATGAGGCAGTGGCGGACTTCCACGCCATTGAAGTGGCCAGTGATGTACAGTGGGTGAATATTCCCCTTTATGGGAGGGTCTTCATCTTCACAAGGGAACGAGATAACTTCCTGGCATTCAGAATTTTCAATTTCCTCGACGTTGAAGGATTCCGCAGCTGCTACCTCCATCTCAAACTGAAGGGGGCTCCTTAGGGCCTCAGAAAGTGCTTCGCGCATTTCAGATGATAGATGAAGGGCCTCATGGATTGAAATCCTTGCTGGAATTCCGGCCAGGTGCTTCAAGACATCATACTTTCTTTCCAAGCGCGAGCCTCTACTTACATGAGGTCTTTCTGCAGTTGGAGGCATAATGGGTCATGTCGGTTGAACTGGCGGTTGGCTAGTGCTGGGTGCGTCCCGCTGCCTACTAGTTGACTCCTGGGGAATAGTCGCCAAATTAGGATTGGATAGCAGAGATTAGCCTGTAGCTGGGCAAGACTGACTGTGATACGAATGAGGCATCTCTTCCTGATCTAGTAGCAAAAACAGTGGTGGAGGTAGAACTGAGGGAATCATAGGAGGTTGTGCGGGATGAGCTCTACACTGAGCCTACTGTCTGGTGTCAGTAGCATGCATGGCCTGACTGAAAGTGCCCGCTGACATTCCTTGACGACCGGTGTGGTTATGGTTCCGCTGACGTTGAAGTCATTTGGAAATGTTGGGGAGACTCGCCTGGCGTTCCCCCTCATCGGGAGTCATATAGGTCTTTACCAACTCCACAGTATTATCCGAAGCGTACCCTTGGCTGTTTGTCGACGAGTCATCTACCACAGGGCAGATTCTGGGAGGAATCCCCATTTCTGAGGGAATAAAGTCTCCAAGAGTGAGGGATGACGACAACAGTGGTGGAGTGCATTTCTTCTTCTTCCGTCATCACTTCTTGCCCATTTGGGAAGAGGTCGGCTGTGAAGACGATGTAGAGGTACTGGCTACTTCCCCCGAAGGCTCCGGCTGATTCAGGAATGCTTGAATGATACCATGGGCAAGAGCGATGGTTTTTTGAGCCATCCAGTCATCGTATTTCTAGGACCCACGGCAGGGAACTTGCTGCCACTCGCTTTCGCTGTCGCTACCGATCTCTGAACCTACAATGACACCCGCTACTTGTGTCGGTGTTGGGCCCAACCTGACTATGTTTTTGTTGACCTGGTCTTGAATCCAGTCTTTAAACACATAGTATTGCTTGAGGGTGTTCCCTAGAATCCGATGATAAGGATAGTTGTTGGGGTGATCGGTGAGATTTGCCTCTGCCGGCCTTCTGCATTCAGGTAGGTGCACAATCCCTTGCTCTAGAGCACTTCAGAAGTAGCCAGGGACCTGATTTTCATTGAACAAATAGGTCTGGTGCCTTCTTTTCAGATAGGGGTCCCTAGGGGCCTAGCCCTGATGAGTTTCCAGAGGGGCCTGCTGAGGAGGCAGCGCCTGATTGTCTCTCCTAGGTGGTGGTGGCGCATTGCTCTGGGGAACCTGTCGATTCTGAGGAGGACGATGCTGGGCAGGAGCCTGCGATTGAGGTGGAGGACCTCTGCGGGGTTACGGGGCTGATTACACTGGAAGTAATTCCAGCTGCATGGGGGCTTCTATTTGAGCCACCACGGTAGGTTCATCTCTGGAATCCCTCCTATCGGGGATCACAGGGGGCAACAAATGTGCCTGACGAGCCTCTTGCAGAGACACCTCGAGGCGCTGAGCCTTATCTGAGAAATCCTGGAACCCTCCAGGGTAGTTCTGGGTGATTAGGTAAGGAACCAGCTCCGTTTTAACGTTCCCTACACACATCTTCACTAATTTTTTCTGAGTCAGTGGCATGTCGAGGGAGTACATAAGCCCCATCCACCAGGCGATGAAGTCTGCGACTCGCTCATCAAGCATTTGCTTTCACTTGAAGAGGTCTATGATGTTGGTCTTTCGTGTGGTGGAGATGAACTGTTATAGGAACATCCGGTGGAGATCCTCCCAACCGGCCACCGATCCGATGGGGAGTTAGCTGTACTAGACGAATGTGGGGCCTTCCAATGTCTGCACGAAACATCGGAGCTTGGCAGCTTCTTGCAGGGCTGGAGTCCCCAGCATGGGGCCATACCTGGATGAAAAGTGGGACAGGTGATGCGGCGGGTCCCCTTTCCCATTGAAGGGAGAGAAAGTGGTGTTCCCAAAACCCGGGGGTGCTGGCATATCATCCACCCACGCGGGATATGACTTGCCATCCGGTGGGACTGCCACCTACTGCGTTTCTAACACTTCGAGGCGGGCGATGAGTGACGCTATAAGATCATCAGGGTGGGGTCCCTATCTTGACGGGGATCCCTAATCATGAGTTCTTTTCCAGGTTCTTCAATATGGTAGATGGCTTCACTAGCTCGTGGCGTGACTAGCGGAATGGCCTGCGGGGCGGTTGGGGGAACCTGGGCTGGATTCTTCAGGTTGCCCCGTCGTTCAGGATGGTTTGGCGAGATGTATCAGCCCTCTTTTCTTGAGTTCGGGGTTCTGCCCTGTCTGCAGAAGTAGCATGATCACGGTTTCTCGGAGGCATCTTGCCGGGGGGAAATTGTTCCTGCCCCTACTGCCCCGGCTTGGGATTACCATTGTCGTGTCGCCGCTCTGTAGTGCGCTTGATCAGAAGTTTTTCAACCAGCCTCTTCTGCTCAGCAAGCTGCTGGCGTAACGCGGCCTTCTCGGGATCTTCATCCGTCTTCTGTACAGAGGCAGACGGGTCGGAGTGCTTGACAGTTTCGACGTGCTCCTTACCCTTATCGGCGTTTTGATTGAGTACCAGCGACTCGGTTGGTACAAGGAGGCCTAGAAGGTTCCTCTGTTGATGGGTAACCCTCCCTGATGGGTCCATCAGTGGTGATACGCCCTCAGGGGGTAAGTATCCATCGAGAAATTGAGGCCCGTCTTCCCGGTCCACTACGTCAGCCATGTGGGCCGCGACCCCTCTCGAGGGCATGTCTTCAATGTCACATAATGAATCGGGCTACCGTCGGAGAGGGATGAAGAGGAGAGCGTTATAGTTTCCCCAGCCACGGACTTGAACATGGGGGCTACCTTCCTTGATGACTTTGCGGAGTACTTTGAAACTATGAACGCATTTCCGTTGAAGGGTGCTCTGAAGGCCTGGTGACTCAGGGTGCTGGGCCACAGGGAGTGCGACCAAATCAACCAGGTTGAATTTCTTGTCGATTTATTCAAAGTGCTCTCGACTCCTAGGGCACATCACCTACTCATAACGAAGGTGGAAGTGTGTCGCCCAGAGTGTTCGGCGGAAGCACCCCGCTTCCTCTGGGATAAGGGACTCTGGTGTGAAAAAGTTCGGCACTGCCATCTGCCAGAACTTCTCCAGGAAGTGATCCACTGTGAGAATGCTCCAGAATCTCCTGGTTTCAGACTCGGGTTCTGGCCTAGTATTGCCCCACTCGTCAGCCGGAGGTGGATGAGGGACCGGTAGTGGTACCGAGGCGGACTGTAGAGACAGTAAACATGGCGACGGAGAATATGGCGAACGAGCTGACTGGCTGCCGAATTCCAGGCCATCCTTTGAAGAGTGAGGTGACCTAACCACGATATCACGATATGATGGGCTGATAGCCACAACTTCTAGCACCGAGATTGTGGTTGCCGACGATAGTTCATGTCGTTGATCTACCGTCGTTGGTCCCCAAAATAGCTCTCTGTGATCTTTGGTAGAGTTAGAGGGTGCTTTTGGTGACGACAGTGGTGATTGCATGGTCGGGACCTATGGAATTTCCACAATTCCTTTCTCCTGGATGTACCTGTGGAGGGAGGCGGGAATCTGGTGGACCTCGCATTCTGGGAGGATGAGGCTGACGCGCCTGGTTCCTTCCCCAGTCCTTGACACGGAGGAGCAGGGAGAAGGCTCCATCATTGAGTCGCATTCTACTTCAGAATCTGAGAAACGGGTAGGTTTGATCTCCACCCAGGCCTTCCCAGCACTCTACTTGTGGTGGTGACGACCTGCTATCCTGCCCCTAGATGGATTTTCAGGACAAGGTTGATCCTCAACATGTGGTCTCGGGGCTGTGCTGACGCCATTGCGGAAAGGGTCCCTGCTTGAGATAACCGGGGTGCGAGGGGCACCAGGGAAAATGTATAAGGGTACATGGGGAGGGCCCTATGGATAGCACCCATGTGGACAAAACCTCTGTTAGAACCGGCAGAAGCATTGGGAAGACCTCCATGGTCGGTGCGGGCGGAGCGAGGCTGACCTTCACTCCTTGAGTTACCGAGGAAAGGAGGACCTTCTCCAGTTGCAGAGAGGATTTAGGGAGGACCCCCACATTGGAGAAAGACCGGATGGGCAGTTCCTTCACATCGACGGTCGGGATTTGGAGGAGAGACTCCATACCTTGTATGGTGGGCGCATGAGAGGTTTCCGCGCCGAGCGTCACAATCGCGGGGCAGGTCTTCCGTCGAGATGGGGGTAGCATGAGGCATACCTCTGTGACGAGCTTCGGTGCAGGGAAGGCCCATGCTCTATGGAATAGTGGTACGGGGAGGCCCTCTGTACGGGGTGACATTATCGTGAATTGGTTCGGGGTAATCACCACTCAAGATTGCAACCCCGAGGGCCAACCCGACCCGCCCATGGGGCGGTTGGAGCCTTGGTCCTCATCGGATGAAGGAGTTCCCCTGGGAAGTGTGTGTAGGGACTCCATGATGCACGTCTATGGTCGCTCAGGCAACAGTAGCTGTTGACATCGGCGTCCCTTGACGAGCGTCCTCAGCTCAGGCCCGACGCTGACGCAGGGTTAGACGAGCTGGCGCAGGTGGTGCAGGGGGATAGCATGCCTGCTCTTCTGGTGAAGCCGGTTGGCGGTGCTGAAACATCTAGATGGGAGACCCTGCCTAGAGCACCTGGATTGGGACTCTGAGCGGGCTGAGTCAGACATCACCTGCCTCATCAGTGTAAGGTGGGATGCCATCGAGGAGTTCTGGGGATAGGCTCCCGCAATGATTGAACGTTGGGTTGGGGATCAGGGGCTCCCTGCACGGCCTTTGAGGGTGGCGTTGATGGAGGGGCTTGGATGCCTCCAGGTCCAGACAGGCCATATCCGAAGTTGAGATGACCCCTGCCTCCTCATACCTGCGTACAAGGATGTTGATCACCCTTCACTGGATGATCTCAGATGGGGAGACGGGACGTGGGTGCCTCGTATTCATGGATGTAGAGGTCGTCGTAACGGTAGTGGAGCCATGCGGGGTGGCTGTTCTGGTGTTTCCCCTGCCCCTGTGTAGGTGAGCGGGCGGTGATCGTGTCTCCATATTAGTAATCTGGTTCATGGGAAACAGAGAGATAAACTCCTCAGCACTGCGAGGAAAAGGATTGACAACCAATTCCCCATCATCATTCCATTCTCCATATCGGTAAGAGGGATGCACGTCAACACGTTATAGAACAGAATGCCCCACGTTCTACTGCCCCAACTTCTGGTGAGTTTCACACCAGGCCTGCTATTTGCTTGGCCGGACCCAGCGCCGGATATCTGGATCTGGCGACACGTTAATCTAATAGTGTCTTGAATGCTACTAATCTCCACATTGAGGAGAAGAATTTCATGTAGGGTTCACCATTTTTTTTCCGATGCTTTTGCCGGGGCGTGCGCATCCGTTCTGTGGAGGACGCACTGTTGTCTCCCTGTATTCTCGGTTTCCAAAGGCGGGCGGCATCCATTCCTTATTCAGGGATGTCTGCTCCTTGATCGAAATTGGGATGATGGGATGTCAGTTCTTCCTTCCATGATTCCTCCTTGTAACTTTTCACCTAGTCCGAGTCTCCCTCATAGATTTAATACGTTGTTTGTGAAACCCTTCCCAGTTCCATGTTTCCATGGATGCTGGTTAATTACACTACTTCTGTCAAGGCATTCCAAAGGTTCCGGTTAGGGTAGCAACCTTCAGTCGGGGGATTAGTCATGTCGAGTCATCAGTAGTGTGTCTGAATGCTAGGGAACTGGCGTTTATGTCTTTTGTCCCTTATCATAGGGCTTTTCGAGACCGTGGAAGCCCGAGGAATCCCAAATCGAGCACGGGGAATCATATGCCATAGGCATATATCTGAGGTTTTCCTCATCTTTCTATGCTTGACATAGGGTATGCCGCAGTTTTAACGTCCATCGGTGACGGTTACGCCAAGGGCATGCCATCTGAGGTTTTCCTCAGGCATCTCATGTTTATCATGAGGTAGGTCGCGAGTTTCACGTCCAGCGGAGACAGATTGGCCTGATCAAAACACTAGCTGGAGTGGATAAGATTGATGAATTTCCCTTGAAGGGATGCCGATATCGGGGCCATCCCATGGGCGGCTTCCTGAATGTTGTGAAGAGGAGAAGAATGGCATGATCTCTCTAGGTTATGGTGTTCCAGATGAGAATCAGGGTGGATGATGGGTGAATGGATGAAGCGGAGGAGGACTGAGATGGGACTATCGCAAGGGAGACAGTGAGATTGGTCTTGATCCTCGAAAAGTCTTCTTACGTATCCCCGTGCCAGGGAATCAAAGTACGCGTAGTTCAGGACGGTGCTGGTGAGCTGACATGAATGTGGACCTTGGCCCGATGGGCCTCGTTAGAGAACCAACATGACGGTGAACCTGGGGGTCCACTGGTGGTGGGATTGAACCTCGTGGAGGCTTCCTACGTACCATGCATTGACATGTATCGAAGACCTCATACTTAATATTGGACACCGGAAGGTCGACGTGTAGAAGATCGGAGTGACCAACAGGTGGTGGGCTTGAAACTCTGTGAGGCTTCCTACGTACCATGCCTTGACATGGATCAAAGACCTCGTAGTTCAGATGGAATGATGAATACAGTTTAACATCATGTGGGATGGGGGTGAACTGACGTGAGTGAGGTCGGGGCGACCGGGTGATGGGTTTGAACCTCATGGAGGCTTACTACGTACCATGCCTTAACATGGATCAAGGACCTCATAGTTTAGAGGGATTCATCAGAAAACTGACGTGAAAGTAGACCTGAGGTTCTACTATTGGTGGGCTTGAACCTCTGGGAGGCTTCATACTTACCATGCCTTGATATGGATCAAAGATCCCGTGGTTGAGGATGGTGGGTGTCGGCGAATCGACGTGAGGAAAAGACCTTGGTCTGATGGGAGAGGGGCTTGAACCTCAAGGAGTCTTCCTACGTACCATGCCTTGACATGGATCAAAGTCCCCGTAGTTCGGGTTGGTCATAACGGCTTGTCGTTGGCCTGGAATGATGTTTAATGTCATGGTGGATGAAGGTAGAACCAGATGGGAAGAAATGACCGGTGGGCTTGAACGTCATGGAGGCTTCCTACGTAACATGCCGTGACACAGATCAAAGACCTTGTAGTTCAAATTGGTGTGCAGTTTAATATCATGCGGGACAAGGGAATACAGTTTAATGTCATGCTGGATGAGGGCATATAGTTTAATGTCATGCTGGACGAGGGCATACAGTTTAAAATCATGGTGGACGAGGACATATAGTTTAACGTCATGATGGAAAAGGTCATATAGTTTAACGTCATGCTGGACGAGGGCATAGAGTTTAATGTCATGCTGGATGATGGAATACTGTTTAACGTCATGCTGGACGAGGGCATACAGTTTAACATCATGCTAGACGAGGGCATACAGTTTAACGTCACGCTGGACGAGGTGTTGTCATGGCCAATGCTTACACTAAGCCCACGTGAGTCGTGCTCGGTGTTAGAAACAAGAGGTAGCATAGACCTAACGATCATGTCGGGAAGGGTGCATCCGTGAGAAGCGAAGAGGGGCTTATGTGTTAGGCGGCCCATGGTGCTGGGACATACTCCAGGATGGAGGCCCGAAGTTCCACAAAGCACAACGAGAGAGGGATTTTGGACCAATGATGGGAGGTACCTCATTCCATATCACGCCCTCCGCTAACCTTGGCGGTGGGGAGGTACAGAGGGGCATGAGTGCTACCTTTTGCAAGAGGGGCTAGGGGATTACACCAAGGTGGTTGCCCTTATCCCGTGGACATACGCTACTCCGAGAAGGAGGATATCATTTCTTGTGGAGGGGGTGATGCCATCTCTATGGAGACGAGCAGCGTAGGGAATGTCCGAGATGGGGGACCCTGTGTTTGAGGTGCAGGGTCGGATCACAGTTTAACGTCATGTGTTGAGGTCGAGGTGCTTGGAAGTTTAATTTCCTACAGCTCAGATGAGGTGGGTTTACTCCACACCCATAGGACTTACATGACCGGTACTCTCTACTCCTTGGGGGAGGGAATGTACTATCCAGGCCATGGTAAAGGGGGGTCGCGGAGCGAACCATTGAGGGGTCCACGTTAGCGTGGCTATGCAAAGAATAAATAACCGTTAGCGTTCCTATGCGATGAATCATTAGGCGAAGCAATGCTACGAGTGGTTTTGTCCATGGGATTTTGGAATCACATCGTGCAAACTTGGAGGGTCGCACAGGAAGATGAATTTCCATGCAAAGGAGTCTGCTTCACGATGTGGAGTGCCTCGGCCTCAGCATGGGACGTGGGTGTGAATGGGAGGTGCTTCACGTAGTGGAATAGTATTTACGGAGCATAGCCTCACGAAGCAGAGGGGCCTCGTGAAGCAAGGTTCCGGGAAGCAGTGTGCTTCGCGATGTATAGCAACCCCACCTTGGCGTGTGGATCACAAGTACAAGATGGGTGTTTCGTGAAGCATAAACACTCCGCGGCTGCCCAGGTTCCCTTGGGAATCCCTTTCCTTCGCGAATTCCCTTAGGCTTTGCGAAGGGAATCCCTCTTGGAAGAGGGGATCAAGACAATACATGGCGAAGGCATCTCGCGATGTATAAGTACCTCACAGAGCTCATGATTCCCGGGGGGTGAAGGGTGATTCACGATTCATGAGATGAGAAGCCCAAAGGTCAGATCGTCCATCCCCTGGACTCAGGGGAATCCAGTATTTATAGGAAAGGGGCGGTACCACCTCACGGTCTTCGCGGCGGGATCGCGAATGTTAGAGCATTCGAGGAGCGGTACCGCCTCACAGTCTTCGTGGAAGGCTTGCGAATGTCATGGCGTTCGCAGAGCAGTACCGCCTAATAGTATTCATGGTGGGCTCGTGAACGTCAGGACGTTCGCGGAGTGGTACCGCCTCACAGTCTTCGAGGCAGCCACATTGCTCGGGGGTATGCTTCGCGTCGGAGCTTCGCGAGGCAGTGTGCGGGGCTTCTTTTTCGTCCCTTCTTTTCATGCAATATTTTGGTGCCAACACCAATATTTTGATCAATATTTAGATATTATTGGGCTATATTAACTTTATTGAATAATTCAACAATGAGAGGCAGGTGATACATTTTCTTTATCTTAATAGAATTGATGTCTCTATTATCAACTAACATCTGTATGGATCAATATTTATTCTTAAATAAAAGAATATGGGATCCCCATAGTGAATATATAAGGATAATAAATCCCATATCACCCCAAACATCTTGTAGTTTCTTTTACTCCTCTAATTCTAGAGAGGATATTCTATAAGGATTCTTTGATATTGTTATTGAATTAGGTATTAAAGAAATTAAAAACATAACTTCATGGTCTTTGGGATGTCCATGTAATTCCTTAGAAAATACATCAATTTTTTTACCATAAAATAGGTACATTCGTGATTTGAATATTACCGTATTCATCACTAGACAATTTTTTAAAAGGCTGGGGATGAAGCATCACTAATTATTAAAGAGAAGAAAAGACCTCTTTAATTGGGTATATGGAGACTCATTACATAGACCGAAGGCTTAGTGAAAATTTATCCAATTACATGGCCCATAGGTCCATTTTTTTGGCCTAGGGCCCATTCTGTGAATAGTAAAACTACAGTACCACTACTGCTATAGTACCACACAGTACTCTGCGGCTGCTACAGTACTCTTCTGCCGCTATAGTGATCTGCCGCCACACAGTGTCTTCCATTGCTATAGTACCACCACTGCTACAGTAGACAATAGTACTACTGTAGTACCCTACTCCCAATGGGTTTTGAACCGCCATTTTTCATGTATAATTAAGTGGTGCTTACCACTAAGCCAAACCCCATCTACATCATCACTAGACAATGTTTTCTCTTCTTCAATAAGAATCTCATTTAGTCGAGATACTACGGTCAATCTAGATATGATTCAAATGATGATGTATCTGATATAAATATATTTAATTCCATATATTCCTCGCAAATAATTATTTCCATCATCTAGAAATATTTTTTTGCATCATATTTTGAAATCCATTCTATAAAAATTAATATATCCAAGAATTCTATCTATATTATAATAACTTAAGTGAATAAACAATGTTTATATGTCATAATATGGACTAAACCACACATCCTTGTTCCCATAATACTTCCAATAGTTGTTTTTACTGAAAATCCATTATTATATTAATGGGAAATAACTATCATTCTAGGAAAGCTGGGTGGATATAAAAGCGTATGTAGATCTTGAATAATGAAAACTTTTATGTAAATTCTAATAAGGAAAAATGTTCCTACCACCAAATCATTTTGTATATTCATATAAGCTATAGTGATCATTAATTCATGGAATTCATCCCATGGCCTCCTATATAGTAGATTCCACAGATGCTTATGTCATTAGTGTGGGTAATTCCATGTTTCTCTATCCATGATGAACTAGACATAACTGATTTGTTTCTTCCAATTTTATTTATGAGAATGATTCCCCCTATAGTTTTACTTGTATGAAACTCACATTTCTTTTAGGAGTTTCTTAGGGTGGTTCTTTCCAAAAATCTCACCTGATGGGAATTACTTTATATTTGTTTTCCTCTTTGACTCATTCCATTTTTAATAGTGCATAGATGACCTCTTATAATATACGGTTCCCTTAAATATGTTTTATATTGAACATTAATTCTTAGTTTTGATATCATATGAAACTATTTCATTATATGATGAAATACTATAAGAAACCAATGACCTTCACAGACATGGAATAAGACTGTCAAATAATTTGTCAATTTTTCACTCTGTATTAAATTTGTTATTAGTAGAATATGGGTTAATCCTTTTAATGGTAGCCTCATAATTAGTAACATATTATTATTACTTTTTATTTATGATATGGAACAATATATTAATTTCAATTTTTCTTTTGAGGGAATTATTTATTGAAAAATATTTCGTGAAAATCATTCCACTCCATGGGTTAAATTTTCTATTCATCCCAATTATTAGAATCCAATGAACACAATTTATCAAAATCTCATTTGAGTCAATACACTAAATGTGTATCCTTTTCATTTAAACTATATACTAATGCCATAATCATCTTCCTTGGAGACTTAATACATTTCTTATTCCTCATTAGATCAGTATTCACATAAAATTTTTGATACTATGTTTCATAATGTGATACAACATAGTATAATATCGATATGGAATATATTGAACTATCTTAGTAAGGTTATTTTTCCTAACATTATTAATCTCCCCAAATATATCCAAACAAATATCAGTTCCAATAACAGCTATATTGGCTTTCTCATTAAGGAAATATTTACACTAGCCATCAAAATTGAATCCCTTCATACTTCCAGGAGTAATTTCTATATAATGTCATATACATAATTACATAATACAAGTATGAGTTTTAAATCCTAATGAATAATTATAAATATGTTTTAACAGATATAATAAATTAAAATTTATACATTGTTAATATTAGAATCCTAATATTTTTTTATTTTGGGATATCCTTGTTTTTAAATATGACATGATTGTTTTTATAGAAAATGTGAATTATGATGTTACATTATAATTATAGTCAAATTCTATCATAGGGTTATGTTACCTAATCTATGTTTTCCCAAAGCCGGTTCCTTATATTTCTAATATACTTTCTCTAATACTGACTCTAATGACACTTACCCCAGAAGCATAGGGTCAATGCCTTAATTTATTAAATTGGTACAGATACAGTGTGTTAAGTCCAAATAGATTAATATGTTTTGTAGTTTAAGAGAACCAAATATATACATGATAAAAAATTTACATTAGTAATGTAAAATACAACATAATACATAAGAAAAAAAATAAACTGCATCCTTGATAACTCATTCAAATATATCTTCTTCATATCCAAGGGAAAAGTGAAAATAAGATGTGTGATATAAAATTATCAATAAGGGCAATGTAATGCAGAATCTATCTTGAATTAATAAGAATAATAATCATGGAATGGTTCATAACATAGAAAAAATTCCATTTAAATAAAATTACTATCATGAAAATAAAATAAAAAATCAATATGAAATTGTAAATAAATGATAACAAGTTCCATTTAATCAATATGATGAAAATGAAATGAATCTATAGATAATATCATAGATAAAATTTCATGGATTTTAAAAAACATGAATTCTAAATGAATTTAATGATTAGTTATTGGATATCACGTCTCTATAATATGATACCTCTACTATTAATAACATTCACAAGATTCTTTAAAAAGTATGTAAAAACTCGTGTAAATATTCGTCCATTTTTTTCTCACGAGACATACCGATGTTTAAAGGGGCTATATAATGTTTGTCGCAACCCATTAATGCAGGTCCAAATAATTACTCATATATTTAATAATATATTTAATTTATGAATCTATATGAATTAACACTAATATTTATACTCAGTAAATGATATAGTTTTATCAACAATTTCACAGTTAATCAGATAATGATCAAACTAAACACTGTTTTAAAAAATTGGACACCATTTAGTAATTAATCATATCTATTATATAAAAACTTATTTTCATGTGGTATTTAACTTCCAATGAAAAATTATTATATGAATACAATTGTTCCAAGAGAACGATGACAATAGAAATGTAATCTGATATTGCACAATAACTTTTACCACTTAGTAATTTTTATGAAAAATTGCCTATGATGATCTAATTTAAATTGGAACATATAATACCATGATTTATGAATGAATAATGATATTACATGTTAAAGGGAAGTACATACACCACATAAATGTGAATTAGTGCATAAAAAATATGTCCCAATTTAAAGCAAATTGAGATGAAATCCCTTACCTCATTCTTCCTTTTAATTTAATGTTATTTAACCTTCTATATAGTGGTTATTGATAATTTATTGATTTATAATAGAACCATATTAATATTTATAATATCATATATGATCATTTTATAGGAACATATCACATGTTCCTTAATAATCATTAAATATTTTCGTTTTTACATTTGTAAATTTGGTTATATTATTATGCATATTTTTCCATTAAGGATGTGAGTATTACACATATAATAGTGTCTCATAATATAAATAATAATAATAATAAAATAATTATCATATTTATATATCAATTTTAATTTTATGATCGATATGGAAAGGTGATTATGCACACTGAAGTATTTTGCAACCATAGAGACGATAGGTCACACATATACATGAGTAATGTTTCCATTATTTAAATATCAATATGGAGAGGATGGAAAAAATATATATCTATGAAAATGACTGCATATGTACTAATATGTTATAAATATCACATATATACTTTTTTTTCATTATTCCCATCCTTGAGAGGTGGAAATGCAAAAACTAATGACATTGCTTCATGAGGCGGTGGTTGTCCATACACACAGACAATAATCTCATAACCCATTTTATGGAGGTGGATATGGAATTAGGTCATTAAATTATTATAAAAAATATATGTATATAGAATTTTTTGTGATTATTATGCCATTGTGATATAATAAAAACTGAATAGGTAGAGAAAGAATAAATATAATGGCGATCATTGATGAATATTACCTCTTCTCCAGGTATCTTCCTTAGGTCTGAACTAATTCCCTCATAGGATGCCTTTATACCCAAAATAATTATTTTAGAAATAGATGATAAATTTTATGAAGTGATTCTAGAATATTTTTTTAATCCATATTTAGAACGAGTTTTGAAGAAAGAAGGATAGTGGGTGATAGTTTACAAGTTGGGCAGAGGTCAAACTTTGTATTTTTAAAATGAATTGAGTGCTCCCATATTTTTCCTATGGATAATGTGTCAAGAATGGTTCATTAAATATATTTACTGGTCTAATGTACTATTTTTCTCCATCCAATAATTTTTTGAAATATTTATTGTCCATTTTACTCTTATCATATTATTTTAACCCATAATAAACCTCTTTATACATAAACCATGATTTAAAATTCATTCAATATTCATTTTGATGAAAACTATTGTTTTCTATATATGAAAATATAAATTATGATGATTAAAAAAATGATACCAATTTTCATAAATCAATTAACATAAGTGAAAAATTGTAATTAAAATTTAATCCCACTAACATGAAAAGAATGAATGTTTTCAAAGTTATAATTTTCAAAAGTCAACAAATCATTAATATCTACCATAAATATTATAATTATCCAAATGAAATATATTTTTTTAATTTATATATAATTGAAATAATGTTACTTTGAATCAAAATTAAAATGTAATTTAACATTATAAATTATTTAAATTTACTGCAATATTTATATTAAAATTCAGTATATTTCACTATTTATAAAAAAATGGAACTTTTAAATTAAATCCAAAAAATTCACTTGAATATAATTTTTAAAATTAAAATTTAAAATTATGTTAATTTCAGAAATGAAATTTTTAAATATGATAAAATTAATATTAAATCAGGGGTGAAATGCGTGACTAAATATTTTTAGGTTAAACCATGTTCACAACAAAAGATATCAACAAATTAAATTTATTCCAAATGAAATAAATTGTAACGTTAGAGGTTGTTGTAGAAAACCCATCATAAAAAATAATAGAAATTGTAACCTGGGTGTTATTTAATCATTTACTATACATTTATTTTTTGATAAATATCTAGGGATTATCACTAAAAGATCTAATTCTAATAATTACACTTATTTCATTGGTAAAAAAATTAGCATACCCTACTTCAATTATAGATAGTTAGTGAATGTTAGAATAATTGAAAAAAATATTTCATTACAATAAATTATCTAAATCAATTTATATTAGTTATTTATTTGGATTATTCCCTAAAAAATAATGAATCCGAGAAGATTTTTTATTACCCTAAATATATTGGGTGTAGTAGTGTTAGCTATTAATGATTTCAGAACAAAAATCCATTAATACATTCAAAAATATTCCAAATTAAAATAATAGTTATTTGTAAAAATAAATAACTTTTTCATTCTATATATCTGATGATATCTTATTCAAAAATCATTTTAAAAAGGACCATTTGTGTCATGTTGAAAAAAATAAATGTTTTGAATGATTATATTTATAGAACTTGGTATAGAATAATATTTATTCAACATGAAATTTTACCCTTTAAATCATATACCATATTTTTCATTATATGATTTGTATCTTGAATTCCTACACAGAGTTATAATAGTACCAACAACTATTAAATCTTTTTCATAAACCATTAATTAATTTATGTTTCAATCCATGAAATCAAAATTATAATAAGATTCATGTAGTTTAAATTTTAGTTTATAAACATATAAATTTCAAACATCCTTTTAATTGACAACGACATAATATTATTTATTTCGAGTGTTTTTAATTTCCTTCAAGGACTCATATTGATATTCTAACATTGATAAATACTTATTTATTATTCTATAAACATAATTATTTTACATAGGTACATATAAAAAACAAAAAAAGTTGTACCTCATAAGTTTGTTCCATGATGAACATTTTTTCTTTTTTATTAGAAACTTGATCTAAAGATTCATTTCTAGTGACTCTACTAGAGTACATTAGGGTACTCAATATAGAATCCCATTCTTTCATATACTTTTATATTCTAGTCTCATCTTATACTTCTTTTTGATAATTTTTCTTCTCCTTATGCCAAGGAAAATAATGTTTGATAAATGTAATCTTCTCCTATTAATAAAACATTAACTCATTATTATTTCCAAAAATAATTTATAATTGTTAAATGATTTATTGTATCATATTCTCTTATTGTATAAATTATTGATCCTCTTGTAACTTTGAGAAATCTTATAACATGAATATGAATTTCTTGAAACCTCTTTATTTGATAACTATAAAAATGAAATCTCTTTATTTCTCTTTTTATGATTTGAATCGGATTACTTTAAAGTATAATTTTCACATTGTATCATTTTAAATTCTCCAACATCATCTTATATCTCATATTTAATATCATAAGTGTTCTAATATGTTCTTTTATTTTATAATCATTCAATTTAGTATATTTTCTAATAGTAAATATAATTCCACTACATTTTTATAATAGAATATTGAGGACTTTGAGAGCTTCATCGGGTTCTATAATAGGATCTTCTAATGTTGCTACATCATTTAAAATTTTAGTAAGATTAATTTTATCTAATATATTCCCTCACCATTAATCATTTTGAATATATGAATCATTAACTTGAATGTGTTTTGTTATAAATTTATTACATTATGAATTCCTTCAAAATATATAGATATTTTTGTTTATACATCATGTGATATATAAAATTATGAAAATTGAAAAAAATTAGTATGACCTAATCCACATATGATAACATTTATGGCCATTGATATTCAATAATATTATACTTCTATAGTACGATCCCATTTCATTTTTTCCATTTTTAATTTAGAGGGACTTAAAACTTAAAATAATCAATTAAATAAATAGTTTATATTTAAATAATCATTCAATGCATCTAAAAACACTATTTTCACTATTTAAACAAGGAGTGTTGACCGTTGACATTATTTCCCTATTTTCATATATTGGAACCATTTTAGATCAATATTTACAAATTTATGATATTAATGTTTAGAACATAAGATTCCCATCCTCTAAGACCAATTCTTTATCTATAAGGAGTTGCACAATATGTCAAGAGTGGTGGTGAATTGTGTTCTTAAAATTTTAACAGCAGTTAAATATTATCCCCAAAAATAGTCTTCATGATTTTATTAGGTAAGAATGAAAAATGATAATATGATTGAAAATAATATAAAATAGAATAAATATATTGGTTCATAGAACATATATCCCATAGTAGAATCCACCAATATAATATCTTCTACCATATTAGACTTTATATGTAATTCATATGTCTAGGGATCATTAAAGTTGATTGAAATAATTTAAAAAATGTTAAAAAATATATTTATTTTCTTAGGGACATACCATTTCTAAATACATATACTTGTCCTTCACACACTCTAGACAAGAAAAAAAATTTATAAATAAAAATACAATAGAAAAATGATTCAGATTATTTTCATAGTTTTAAATGGAAAATTGGAAAAATAATATAGCTTCTTTTATATATTGAAGCCGGTCTAAAAAACCTAGGGAAGATATCATTATTTAATTTGATGTTTTCTTGAAGGCATAGATAAAAAAAATTCATCATTGTAGGAAATAAATAAAAGATTGACCTTTTTTAAAAAAAATATTATTTGTGTTATTCAGTCAGTACTATATTACATGAGTATATTTTTATTTAATTTGTTTTAATTAAAATTGTGATTACCATATTTACTTGAATATTATTGATAATATAGAATAAGCCAGAAAGAGAGGATATGTTCTCACATGTGACCATCATTTCATAAAAATTAAATTATAGAGATTTTTGTTGCCTATAACAATAGTCTTCCTATGACGTACATGAATTTGTGGAAATATTTGTATTATTTAATTTTTCATTAAAAATATTGACACCTCTATTTATGAATGATAAATGAATGTTGGTGTCGTCCTAACTAAAATTCATACAATTATAATAAACTTATCAGAAATGAAATTAAATACTACAAAGAAAATAATCACATAGAATAAATATGGCTTCAATGGGCATTATTATCCACCTAAGAAATTTTTATCATCACAACCTCATTATATATAAATAAATTTAAAAATTATATTGTCAAATAATGTTTTTACTTGTAAATTAATATTCAATTTTGTTCAATTTGATGATACATGTGACATTTTGATATCTTTATATGGTTAACCTATCATCATATGATAAATGAAAAAATAAAATTATATATTTATATAGTTAAAATCCTAAAATGATGTTTTTTCTCAGTGTATATTAATTCTAATATTTTAATTATGTTTATCATTATCAAACATTAAAACCTATTATTTTTAGACATGTTGGAAAAGTCATGGCTTCATATGAAAATTTTATTTTTCATACTATAAAAGGCATAGAAAAATGTCATATCTTGTATGAATTTTTTCTTCCTAAATTTATGATTTTAGGAATCATACTTTCATAGGATAAATAATATACTCTATAATAAAAAATCTTTGAATAGAATTTCTATCTATTCAAAATATTTTTCCCATTGTTAGAATATAGATTGATTTGTATCGTATGAAAATTAATATCTTATACAAAAAATTAGAATTTCATAGGTAAATTTATCATCTCATATGACATTTCCATAAAAAAATTCTACATATTTAAAAAATAAATATTTAAAGAAATATAAAAATATGAAATATTACATAGTAAAAAATATAATGTCCCAAAAACACATATGATAAATTTAAATAGTAAAATGATTGGGATTTTTTAGGATAATAAATTATGATGCATTGATATATGTTATAATAATCATAGTTTTCCCTATATGATTGGAGGTAATTTTGGTAGAGTGTGGTGGTGTTAAAGGGATTAGTTTTTCTTGATTAATGAAAATATTATATGTTCTTTAATAAGTGTGTGGAGTAATACACTTTAAATTATTATTAAATACTAAATATTAGAAGTGTATTAATCATGTTCAAGGGAACTAATAATGTAACCCTACTTTACTTTTACTACACCTAATCCCATAGTTAGGACAAGTACTAACCTCCAAGAGTCATCTCTAGAAGGTCATGTGTTGGTGACTAGAACTGATGGTTTGTTACAGAAATATTGGGGGAATTACCCTCAACTATCCTTCTAAAGTACATAATATAACGCCGACAAATCATCATTAATTGTAAATAAAAAAATACCACTCCTGAAAAACAAAAAAAATCAGAAAAATTTTATTAAAGTATCTGAAATAAAATAAGAACTAAAAAATTTAGTTCTTGTAACCTTAAAATATCCAATATTTGAGCTATTATAGACCCTCCCATGCCCAAAAAGTCCTCTAAGAAATCTGAAATGTATTTTAAGTATAAATGTGGTGTGAAAAACATATATACTTTATAGGATAATAATAATGGATTTTATTCCATATTCAAAAAGTTCAAAACAACTGCCTAGTTAACAATCAAAATAATTAACTATTTCATACCCTAGTAAAATAAATTTCCCAGCAACCACATTAAGTATCTCTCAACAAACATGAAATAGACTATTAATCTAGCATTACCACATGGATATAGATAAATTATCCTTGAAACCACTATCCAATTAATTTTATTCTCCCACCAAATGTGAAGAAATTAATTTTTCATATCCCATCTATATCTATCATCAACGACACCAATCGTTTATATTTTCTTGTAAGACCAATATCATTTCCCATTTTTTATAACCACCAATATATCTCATATCATATATCCAAGGAGGTTGGGTATAATATACATGTATAAAATTATCCTTGATCCCTCCCCAACCATGCATTACCCCCATCATATATGTCATCATCCGCCATTGGTATCACCAGAAGATGTTGATAAAGGCAAAGTGGGGGAGAGTGGGAATTCATCTATTCAGATCACCCTATCATGGATGTTAGGTAATAAAACCCCATTGTTATTATGATTTAATTGGGTTATCCCGTGGTAGGGAAGTGTAGAAGAAAAAGACAGTGGAAAATATATATATAATAATGTCACTCAATCCCTCAAATATGTATTCTCACAAGGAACTCTTCCACAACCATAAGAGGACACTAAAAATATCATTCTTCAATGTATCTCCTATAATGTATATCAACTAACCAAAATCATCCCACAATGGTGTGACGGCCCATGTTCCAATTTGTAATATTTTATTTAACAATTTATCCCAGATGATTTATCATTTTATTAACAATTTAAATTCACACCAAATATTTCATTGGTTTTTGAAATATTATAATATATGTCCTTATTATTCCATTTTTATTGAAAAATTACTAATAAACCACCATTACAGGTAGTTACATCAAAACCAAATCCACCATTCCACAAACAAACAAGTCATCTAAGAGAGACCCAACTAATGAAACCATGTTGTACAAAACTAAGTAAAGCACATTAAAGGAATATTTTAATTATTATTTTCATTTAAAAGATATATGAATTTACCAATTTAATGGGTATTACCAAATAAATGAAAAGGAACATGGAATAATTTTATAATTAACCTATATATAGAGATAATAATAAAAATATGGAGGATAGTCGATTCTACCAGGTTCATTAATAATTAAATCTAGTTTCATTAGATTGGTTTATTATATTTATTATGCCAATTCATACCACTAAAAAAAATATATATAATTTTTTCAATAACCACAAATATTCACACACAAAAAAGAGATAACACAAATCCCATACCTCAAAATAATATCTATGATTCACTTTTCAATTCCAAATAATGAGAGGTTAATCCATAATTCCACTACTATAAATGGGATCTTCAAATCTATATGAATGAATGATATGCGTTAAATGAATCACATACCAACAAACCTAGAAATAAAATCAATACATTCTGTATGAATCCTATTAAGAAAAAAAAGTATGGATGTTTTATGACGTTAACCATATGTGGTCCATATTTTCTAAATCAGAATATGACAGATCCCTAAAAATAGGGTTGGATTTCATACCCTGAATAAAACATTTCATGTTAGAAAACCTATGAAGATAGAACCACTAAAAACTTTACACTGAAAATTCATGTTATGGGGAATGATTTATATTGTAAACTAATATGAGAAAAAAAATCCAAAAAAAGGTCTCTCAATCTATAATATTCTACTAGATTCCAAAAATTATTCACAGTATAAACTAGTTATTCCTGGGACGACTCTCAACCTTCAATTGAAGTTCTATCTTTGTCCTATTCTATCTATCCTTAAAGCCCATGTCAAGGCTCTAAATACCCCCAAATCACAATGTAACTAGTTAGAAGTATTGATTTTGTTACATGAGATATATCTCAAACAATTATCATCCATAATAAGAAAACCGAATATAAAAAGAAAGGAACAACTTCTAGAAATGACCAAACAGTAAATTTAGAGATACCATCCAAAAGGGATAAAACCACACCTAAAACCATAACAACACGATCCAAGAAGAAAACACTATTAATTTATAAAACATCACAAAATCATAAAAATAATAAAAATAATAGGTTAAAAACTACTCTAGGTATTGGATGTGAATTTGTGAAACCCACATACATGAAATCTCATCTAGGCCATAACAATTATATATTACATGAACATTGGATTGAAACACCCTCATATAAATTTTCCCTGGTAGTCCTAAATCTTGATCCTTTGTTCCAAGAACATTACGCCATCCCCAATATCCAACTCTACAATGTCAATGAAATGAGAATCATGATGGAGATACCAGAAAAGCTGTGATATATAAAATAATTAATGAACTCTACTAGCTATTAGGGAATTATTAATACATCACAAAAATATTACCCAAAACCTCAAAGGGTATAGAAAATTAGTTTGGGTACATTCTCCCCTCACCAAAACACCGATACTCATGTAAGAGGAAACATTTAGGAAAACATGGTCTCATACCTCAAAATGAAAACACCACCTCTATAAACCAAAATAAAATTTTAGGCGGTTCTGATCCACCATTATCATCTCAAAAACTCCTCAAGCTATCTTTCTTATTCCTTTTACAACCTAAGGACTAAGAACATCTACCTCCCTTATAATTTTCTAGATCAATGGGGCCAACATGACCTTGTATAAAATTCCTCAATGTTGTTCATACTAAGGGATGATAGATAGGAGTTATTATATGAAAACTCAACTAAACATATTTTTCAAACCCACGATTTTCCTAAATACATGATTCATGTCACAAATTAACCTCTAGTGTTGGGATAGTATCCTATGTATGCCATTCCAGCTAGGGGTGGAAATTACTATTATGGGGTAACTGAAATCCAAAGGTGTAATGTAATAACCATCATTACCTCAAATAAATCTACTGCTATTGATTATAAAGGATATCACATTTTGGTCAATTAATTATCCTCATATCATCCACGCATTACCTCACAATATTTTTTGTAACACAAAATGATTTTACCATATATAATTTTTCTTTATGTTGATATTTATATTAATGAATTATATCACATGCTACACAGAAAATAAATATACCATATAATATTAGACAAATATTATTAAGAAAACTAAGGAATAATATGATCTCTATTAACTCAGAAAAGTTTTATGAATAACGAATGCACATAATGTAAGATTAAGCCAACATGACTTATTAAAATGAAATTTTATTCAATAAATGAATTTTATCTTTATATATTATAAATTCATTAATATTATTTTTATTAAATTAGACAATCAATTTACAAATAATATATTTTAATTTTTTACTTATAATATAAATTTTTTTCCGGAATATTTTGGAGGTTTTTCAAACATATTCAACATTTAGGTGAATATGGAAAATATTATTAAAAAAACATTTCCATTAAAATTATATAATCCTGAAATATATGTTTATAAACAACTTAATTGATCAAATATTAATTTTTAGAGTAAAAATATATTTTCTTTAAATTTAAATTCTAATATTTTATGACCTATATTTAAAATTTTAGGATCTTAATTATTATTCTTCAATAAATACTATTTCTGTCCATTATTATAATTAAATAATATTTTCTAAAATTTATTTTTTTAATTATTTTAAATCCACATAATATTAACTTTTTGGCAATAAACCTATTTATATATTGAAAACAAAATAGATTTATAATTCTATCGTACATATATATTTTTTATCTTAAAATACATAAATCAAAAAATGGGGTTTTACAAGATACATGGAAGAATAATAGAATTTATTTTTCTTACACATAAACATTTTATAAGATAAAATGTACTTATTTTTTTATTTTTATCTACATATTATGTAATGAGGAATATTATATTTTATGGCAATAAATATCAATTACATAAGTAATAACTATTTACTTCTATGAATTAAAATATAAAAAAATTTAATAAATCAATTGGTAAAGAGATTGAAAAATGTAAAAAACATGTTTCTAATTGAGTAAATGAGAAATTACCAAACACATGTGAGAGGAAAATCCATTTATTCACATTTTTTGAGTCACCTGACATGTAAAAAATGTCATTTGTTTATATTAATTTGAAATATTTACAAAGATTCTATCATCCAATATTATAAAATTGGAATCTCCATAACCTTTTATGAATCTAAAATTATTTTTTTTACAGTAAGAAATAAAACCATTATATATCCTTTATAACATTATTTCTATTCATTGAGCCTCTATTTATAAGATATTGTATCAATATATGGATTTATAAATAGTATTCCAAAGGAAATCCAAATTTTTTAACATGAGAACCTTATTTTATTAAATATCATCTATTTTATTTTATTTCATTAAAAATAAAATTTTACAGTTAATACATAAATAGATCATTAATTTTTTATAAAAATATTATTATTCCAAATTATTAATTAATAACCACCTTTTCTATTTTCTATTATGAAAAATAAATACTTCTTTTCGGATTTTGTAGATTACTACCTCCATGAAGCAATGAATTTTCCCCCATAGTCTCTAATATATATTTATAAAAATTAAATTTTTAATAAATATATAATATTTAAATTTTTTTTTTACAAATATACAAATTATTATCCACCTTATTTCCTTTCCATTATTTTATAAATGAAGATGTTAATCTTATGTTATGTGGGGTACCACCTCTAGGTTATAACATATCTCTCTTTCTATCTAGATTTTCACTCATTTATTAAACCATATTGAAATATGATTTTATGAATTAAATTATGTAACTAATATCATTTTTAATATTTAACAATTATTTTATGGAAAAATAAACCATGTTCATATTCTTAATCAATAAATAATTTTTGTATTTCCATGATTTGGTCTGGCTAACCACCTACTCAAATAATTCTATTAAATAAGATCTTGGATGGCTGTGAGAATACAACTATCACACCCCGAACATTGAAATTTTTATTTTAATATTATTTCTTGTATCTGGTTCCTCTTATTGTAGTTAGATTTTGTGTTGGATTAAAATGTTTGAGGTATGTTAACATTGGTGGGTTTCGATACGTTGCACGTGCACCATCGGGATAGCACTAACCACGCGGTTGGCCCAAGTGACCGTGTGGCTGCCAGATTCTGAAAACAAATATATTTTAGAAATTTATAAAGCATAATAATAATAATTTTATTGTTGTTGATAATAATATTGTTATTTTCAAATTAATTTTATTAATTTTATTATTAAATTTTTTAAAACATTTATTATTAAATTATTTTTAATAATAATATTATTAAATTTTTATTTATTATATTACTAATAGTATAATGAAATAAATATTAGAAATATGATTATTATTATTATTACAACTATTATTATTATTAATGATATTTAGACAGTTTTATTTTCATTTTTATTTTGTTTTCTTTGGAAACCATTGGATTCTCTCCCCCACAATTCTCAAGTCACACATCACCCCCCAACTCCTTTCCCATCATGTGTACTTCTGATCCTCAGAGAGGAATCCCTGGCAGTGCACCCTTCTGATAGAGCACTCTCCTCTGCCCAAACTCCATAGAGACCCTCTTCCTTGTGATTCCCTTCCACCTTGCACCATCATTCCACCTCATGCCACCCCTTTCTACATTGTGAATTTGCTTCATCCCCACCTCCTTTGTCTAGCATAACTCCTCTCTAGCTATGTCTCCTCTCACCAGTAGTCTCCCCACTGATCGTGCCTCCCTTACCTATGGCATACACCTCTAATGCGTGTTTCATTCAGTTTTTGGGGGATTTTTTTTCAATTTTTCAAAATAATAAAAGATTATATTTTGTTCGGTTTGGTTTTATTGAATGCCATAGTGATATGATCACTCCTCCAGGAGTAATATTCCTCCATTGAGGGTTTTTCCATGTTATCATGTCACTATGGTAGGTGTTTCAATTTTTTTTTAATTCCAAATACAACCATAAATGATTTGATAATTTAAATTAATTTTTATATATCATACACACCTTCTTAATGAACAGAATTAGTTTTCATTAGTGTTTTAATGTTTGGTGATTTTTCTAGAAATAAATTTTTTTGAGTTTTATTTTTTATTCTTATATGTGTATATGGAAGATTTTTTGGATTAAATTACCAATGTTATTTTGATAACTTTTAAAAGTTATACACACCACTATAAGGCACATAGTTAGGTTGTTTTGGTGCTTTGATGTTGGTATAAATTGTTAAAAATATTATTTTAAATGATTTTTCAAATTTTTCTATGTATTATTACATCCATTATGTTTGATAAATTATTATTTGTTACATAAATGTGAGTTTAAGCCATGTTATAGCCTTTTTTCCTTAGAACACTTTGTGTTTTCCAAAGGATGCTCTTGGTTTTATAGGTATTGATTGTTTTTTTATTTAAATGTAGTATTTACATAGGATTATTTAAAATGTAATTTTTGTGAAAATGTTTTTCAAGTGCTTTAATGGATATTATAATGTACTATTGTATGTTGGAATATCCATAGGTTCATTAGGTGAACCCATGGAATTTCATTAAAATAAAGAGGGTATTTTAAAAATGTGTTCATCCTTTAATAATTTTTTTTTTCAAAATATCTCATTTATTTTTGAATCATATCATTATTCCTATATTTGGATTAACATTATTTTAGGGATTCATGGTGTTTTGAGTCTTGATGATTTATTATATGGATTTTCGAGTGGTTTTGAAAGTGCGCACATGTATTCCCAAGTACAGATATGGATATAAATATAAATATATATATTCATCATGTGTGTTCCCACATGGAACAAGGAACACATGTTTCTGATTAATGATATTTATATATGCATGTGAATGGGTGCAGGTGGGATACTCTTTGATTTAGAATGTTTTGGCTAGCCATCCATTGAGGAAGGGATTCCCATTCCCTTTCATTTTTAATATAAGAATCATTATTTTCATGTTTTTCGCACCTTCTATGACTTGTAATCATTTATATGTCATTCTCGTTCTAAATTTTGGATATGAAAATGGTTGTTTTTTCCATTTTTGTGATATTTAGACTTCTTTTGATAAATTAATGCACACCAAATGTTTGGAAAAATGCCATATTGGATTTTGCGAGAAGATTACAGTATATAATGTGTGGTTTTCCTTTCTGAATTACTATGTAATATGAGAAATGATTAATTGGGTTTTCTTAAAATAATATTTCAAATTGTTTTATGTTAAAAGAAGTGTGATTTTTTTGTTATTTAATCGGTTTGACATGTCATGATGAATTATGGCCCGATTTGAATTTTCATAAAAAATGGATTTGTTTTGAAAATTAGATGGAAGAATTTTTTAGGATTTATTTAATCTTTTCTTTTAAAAATGGGTTGTTTGATTCCACTTCATGAATGATGGATTACATTTTTTAGTAAAGGATTGTTTTGTGAAATTTTTAGGGTCAATTCGGAAACATTGTAATAATATTGAAAAAATTATTATTATGAAATCATCTATTGAATTTTATCATAGCTTGCCTCAAATAGTATATGGATTTTCCTCATAGTGGAATAATCAGGATACCATATCATGGTTCCTTAGTTGGAACCCTTTATGTAATATATTTTCGAATGAAATAGATTATTCCATGGGGGGACTCAGGGTGAGACCTATTGTCAATTATTATTTATATATTTATATATTGTGATTGGATTCTCAGTGATAATAGGTTGGATCACCCCCCCATTATATACATGAGGCATGAGAACTTGGAATATTGAGAGAATTTTATGGGAATGATTGATGCACTAGTAGTTGATGTACTTACTGGTGGACCATTATATGTGGATATATTTCAGTTTATTTCTATGGTATTGGGCCCCTTGGCATATCTTGAGTTAGGTTGGCTAGAAATTTAGTGTGTTTTTTGATTTTATCATGTGTGGAATGCTACAAAGGATAGATTCTCATGTATTAGTACATTATGAATTATTCCTGATCTCCTAGGATCACCTATGATTATTTGCTATTAGTTTCTTGAAATAATGAATGTTATACTTGTATATATATATTCATTTTCCTTTTTACATGAATATATTTGTGATTTATTGTTTCGTGTTTGCTTGAAAGTGATGTTTTGTTTTTTAATTCCTTCTAGAATAGTTTAAAATTCAAAATGTTTTCTATACATTATTTCCATAAAAATGAAAGGATCACATCCCTTTTAAAATATTTTAACCCCACACTAATATAACGAACATGGATTTTGAATAGAATAAGTCAATGAGTTGTTTTTTGAGTTAAATGAGTGGAAAAAAATACATTCATATATTGTAGTTCAAACTTAAAAATTTATGTTTCGTTTATTTTAAAGGTAGTGCATTGGGAAGATTTTATCAGGATATCTTATTGAGTTTTAATACTCAAACCTATAGTTTATCCTAGTTTTTTTCTTTGGATACTACTTCTTTCACAGATTTGGTCACCATAGGCCGAAGCTGGATAAGTGATGGTGGTGACCTGTAGGGCCACATCGACGTATGTACAATTATATTTTTTCACCACTACTAGTTTTTTTCATTATTTAGTTTTTTCTTTTCAATTCATTTTTGGCCAAATATTTCCCACTTGATTAATTTTTATTCTTAGTAATAGTTTATAGCCCGTGGGGATCAAGAACAACCTTTTAGACTATTCCATGGACCAGCTCAGTTGACCAGTTCAAGGTTGACCCATCCTGGTTCCTGACAAATTGATAACAGAGGAGGCCCTATTATTTGGGTGTTCGGTAGATGAATATTCTTAAGCTATGTATCATGGTATTGGTTATGGGTTGATGCCTGATCATCACCACTCATGATGAAACCTAAGTTAGTTGGGTAGTCCATGAATTGAGTCTTTATCTTAGGTTGCTTTGTTTTGGGAATGAGGTATGACCATAGAGGAAAGATGGTTCCATGTCATGATTCCACAAAGCGTAATGACCCATGTTCATTATGAGTACATGGTTTAAGTCCCTTCTAGTTATTGATGAATACTTGGGGAATTTCTCACTACCATGTCTCCAGGTTAAGCATAATAACTAGTCCCTCATCTTAGTGGTTCATAGTAAATTTGGTTTTGTTTTCTTCTAGTTGGTGTGAGTGAATTCTGAAAATGGAAGTGGTTTTGGAATGAATGTTATTTATTTCAAATGTACTAAATGTGTTGAAACGATGTTTAAAAGAATATTGTTTTCTTTTGAAATTTTTTCCTATGTTTAGATTTGGTAATGAAAGGGTAAGTTTGACACTTGGTATTCCATAATAATATCTGCATTTGTGTTGGATTGTTTGGGAAGTTCATTTTAACATGTGTGTATTGGTGATTTGAGTGGAGATGGATTTAAAATTATGTGATGGTTCATGGAATACCATGTGATTGGTTTTGGAATCCAAGTTTTTTCTTGCTTTTTCTAAAATGGATTTGAAGGAGAAGCTGATTTTAGAAATTGATTTCTATTTGAAAAAAATAAGTTTTAGTATATTGAAAGTGGCCTTGGAAAAAGAAATTTAGAAATTTAAATGAAATGGATATTTTTAGAAAACATAATTTTTATTGCGTTTTTATATGTTTGTCTTGAGAGTCAGTTTCAATTAGCTTGGGGTGTACTTTTGGCATCATTTTTCTTAGACATTGACTTTGGTTTTGTATTTCTCACATTATTTAGAGTATATTTCTTAGAAAGGTCCCCCTAATTTCGTATTTTTCATGCCAGGTTTTTTATTCTTCTTAGATGTTACCAATATTTTCTTGTATTATGGGTCTTTTATAGGATGAAATATGTGTTGAAGAGGTAGTTCATGTCTTCAGGGTGTTGGGAACTCTTAAGGCTATCAGGGTTCATTCTATTTTGGTGTTGATTGAGGGTCCATATTTAGACTAGTGAAATTGGTTGTCCCTTTATCATGGAAGTAATCATGAAATCAAAATTTCCTAAGACCGCATTTATTGAAAGTTTTATACCAAAGAAGGCGAATTTAAGGAAGGAGGCAGCATTACAGGGTGTTCGGTAGGGCTAGTTGTTAGTAAGTTTACACTGACCATCCTGAAGAGATTGTTCACCTTTTACGTGGGGGGACTTCATCCCGAGGATAAAGAGAGGGTCCTTTCTTCCAAGGACCCTCATTTCAGGATGCTGGTGGAGAATTCATTTTTTCCCATGTTGGTTCCCATGACATAGCTGTTTGTAAATCTAGTACCTCTCTTTTATAATAATGATTCCCCATCTGGTGAGGAGTGCATGCCGGGGGAACCTATATCTAAGAAGCTTTCTTCCTTGGTTCTGTAACCTAGTGCGTCATACCACTTTCTAGTGTGCAATCATTGTGTCCAGTCGAGGAATTCGAAGCCATCATGTCTCATTCCTATGAGTATGTGCAATCATTGCGGTTGTTGAGGTCATCTAGATAATTGTTATTTGAAACGTCGTCTAAAGAAGATATTACGACTGAGGTATTCTCATGCCTATCTATAAGGCAAGAGAGGCTTCATCAATCAGAGCACTAGCCATAGGTTTTAGAGTTATTATCTCACGTTGTTTGGATTTGTAGAGTATATAAGGCCTCTGTCCATTTTTGGATTTCAATAATTATAATTGGAACATTTAAAGTTGATTCATTTTGTTTTCTACTATTGGGGGTTTTTAGCCATCGTAATTCTATCAGTTCCTTTGGAGATTATAAGGAATTGGTTCTATTAGAATCCAAATAGTCATGTTTTTCTGAATTTTGTTTTTTAAACAATGACTTTCTCTTAAATTATGTTTCACCCTTGTATGGGTTGATCTCTGTTCAGCTGTGTTTGTTTGGATATTTATGTGCTAATAGATAAATTGATGTTGGTATTTGTGCTCGTTCTTTCGGTTTAGATTAAGTTAATCCCATGGGTATTTTTCTCATTATGGGTGTTTTTTTGGGTTGAGAGTAACATGTTTCAGTTGATGTGTTTCTTGTCTCAGGATATAGAAGTTGGCTAGTCCGAGTAAGAGAGTTCTCACATTGGCCCCCTCCTAGAGTGGAATGATTAGGTTTTAAATTCCAATGTAGTATAATCTTTGTGGTGGGGATAACCCTTTCATGTTCTCCACTTTATGGGTGTTGTGGTTTCATCTCAGTTGACCATGTGTGACTTGGGGAATAATTAGTCACCCTATAATTCCTTATTTCTTCTCATTGTATTCGGGCATGGACTCAATTTTTTATTAACATTTGTCTTTGTGACATTCTGGGGGAAGAATGTTTATGTGGAGGGGTGAATTGTCACACTCTGAGCATTAAAAGTATTTCATTTTATTATGTATTGGATTTTTTTATCTTTTTTAGGTTCACGTTATGATGTAGTTTATGTTTTTTGATGTTTGTTAACTTTGTTGGGTTTCATGCCGGTACGTGGGAATGATACAATTAGTAGTAACTGTGTGGTTAGCCTAGGTGACCATGCAACCTCCCAATTCATAAAATAAAAACATTTTTTAAATTCCTAAACCATAATAATAGTATTATTATTGTTGTATATTATAATTATATTATATACTTGTAGTTTTTATTATTATTAAATTGTTATTCTTATTATAAAATTTGTATTAATTTTAATATTATTAAATGGTTAATAATAATAATAATAATAATAATTTTAGTAAACTAATATTAGTAATATGAATATTATTATTTTTATTTATTTTTCATTTGTTTTATTTGTATTTCTATTTTATTTTGTTTTGAAACCATACCGTTCTCTCCCCCACCCTTATCACGTTGCACACCCCCCTCATTTCCCCTCTAGTGCATGTGTCATCCACAAGTTGAACGCCCTTGTATACCAATTCCTAATGCCACCCTTCTGCCTCGTGCCACCCTTCCAGCTCACGCCACCCCTTTATCCAACACAAATCTACTCTAGTCGCGACAGCTTTCTCTAGTGCAACTTTTCTATAACTACGCCTCCTCTCACCGATAGTCTCTACTTTAACCGTGACTCCCTCACCAATTCCCTATCTCATTAGTGCAAGTTTCATTCAATTTATTTTGGGTTGTATTCAATTTGAAAAATACTAATATATATTATTTTGTTCTGTTTTGTTTTATTGAATTCTAGGGGGTGAAGTTTAGTCATTGGAGTGTACTCATACTCTTTTGGGGGATTCATCACAATATCATCCCAATAAGGTTTTATTTTCCATTTTTCTTTTCCAAATCCAACCTATAACGATTTTCTATTTTAAAGTATTTTTTGAATATGATACGCACCTTTGTAATTCACTAAATTAGTTTGTTATAGGGTTTTCAAGTTAGTATATTTTGATAAAAATAACTTTTGAAGTGTTTTCTTGGATGCATTTATCTGTGTCTATGTAAAATATGTTTTATTAAATAAAAAATGTTGTTTTGATAATTTTTAAACTTAATACCCTCTTTTATAAGTCACAAAGTTAGCATATTGTTGTGTTTTGATGTTGGTATAATTTTTTAAAAAATATTTTTTGAAATTATTCTTAAAATATGGCTATGTATTAGTTCTTCTATTGTGTTTGATAAAATATTATGTGTTCTTTAAAAGTAAAATCAAGAGTTTTTATAGAATTTGGATTTAATATGTTTTGTGTTTTTGATAGGATACTCTTGGTTTTGAAAGGATTTTTTTTGGAATTCAATGTCGTTATTTTTTTAGTTGATTGTAAATGGTTATATTGTGAAAATGTGTAGTGAGTGTTTTCATGTAAATTAGAGTGTTCCATTAGATGTTGGATTATCCATGTGTTCACTTGGTGCACACATGGATGTGAATTCAAATAAATATGGTTCATTAAAAATAATGTCGTCCTTTATCATTTTTTTTGTGAAATTATTCATTGGTTTTTGAATAACTTAATTCATTTATAGATTAAATTTATATTAAGAATTCATGGTGTTTTTATTCTTGAGGATTTATTTTATAGAGTTTCAAGTGGTTTTGATGATGCAAACACATATTCCAAGGAATGGATATATATACATATATCCTTGGTGTGTGTGTACCCTCATTGAATGAAATGCATGTTCATCGGTTTTAAGGATATATATATATATATATATATATATATATATATATATATATATATTGAATTTCATTCACGCATGTGGTATGCTGCTTGAGTTAGAATGTTTTGGCTTGGCCATCCTTTGAGGAACGATTTCCCATGGACTTTAATTTTTAATTAATGAATTTTTAGTTTAATGATTTTCACCACTTCTATGACTAATAAAAATTTATATGTGATTACTTTTATAAATTTTTGGTATAAAAATGGTATCTTAATCATTATTTTCTGAAAGCTAGTATTTTTTTGTTAAATTAGTGCATAAAAAATGATTGAAAAAATTCTCGGTTGGATTTTATGAGTAGATTACTATATGTAATGTGTGTTCTAGAATTGTTAATAACTATTTAATATAAGAAATTATGATTTGTGGGTTTTTTGAAAGAGTTTTTTAAATTGTTTTATGTTAAAACAAGTGTGTATTTATCTTTGTAAATCAGTTTGGGAGGTGACGATGAATTATAGACCGATTGGAATTTTCATGAAAAAATGTTCTCAGTTTGCAAATGGGATGGAAATATTTTTATGGAGTTATATAAACATATTTTTATTGAAATTTTGTATTTGATGCCTCTTCTTGAAATAGGGATTACATCTTTGGTAAAGGTTGGGTTTTTGAAATGTTTAAGGGGACATTTGGATGCTTATTAAAAATGATAAAAAAAATTGTTATGAAATCCTCCATTGGATGTTTCCATTCCATGTCTAAAATAGTTTTTGGGATTTAATCATAGTATAGTTCTCGTGATCCATTATCAATGTTCATTGGTAGAAACCCTTTGTGTTCTATTTATTCCTTTTGATGAGAATAGTACATGGGGAGACTTGAGGTTAGACCAATTGTGAATTATTATTTCATATATACATAAATAAATAAATATATGTGTGTGTGTGTGTGTCTGTGTCTGTGTTTGTGTGTCTGTGTGTGTGTGTGTGTTTTGATTTGATGCTTGGCTCGCATCGGTTTTCTCATCCCCATTATGTACATGAGACATTGGAACCTGAAATATTGAGAGAATTTTCTCTGAACGATAGCTTCAATGGTAAATGACGTACTGACTAGTGCCCCATAGTAGGTCAGTATATTTGTGGTTTTTTCTATGTGACTGGTCCCCTCAATCTGTCCTCAGTTAGGGTGGCTAAGATTTTAGGTCGTTATTAATATCTTCATGTGTGGATGCTACTGAATATGGAGTCCCAAGTATTAGTATGTTCTGGATCATTCTATAAATCCAAGGTTCACTTATGTCTATTAGCTCTTGGTTTCTTGTATTAATGAATGTGATACCTGTATTTATATTTTTATTTCCCTTGTTAAATGAATATTTTGGTGCTTAATTGCTTAGTGTTTTCGTGGATGTTATGTCTGGGTTTCGAAAATATTCTCAAAAACTTTATAATGTCATTTTATTTTATATTCATTCCTACCATAAAAAATTAAAGCATCACTTCTATTTAATAATGTTTTAATGACACACTAATGGAATGAAATTGGTTTTTGAGAAGAATAAGGGAATTTATATGTATTTTTTTGATTAAAGTGAGTAGAAAAACATACTTTGATATATTGTAGTTCAAACATGAAATTAATGTTAAATTTATATAAAAGTAAGTGAATTGGTAATGGTTTATTGGGATATCCTTCTATGTTTTAATACTCATGCTTACAGTTCATCCTTGTTTTTATCTTCAGATTCTTCTTCTTTCTCAGATTCAGTTGATGTAGTGTACGTTGGTTATTGGTCATTGGTGACCCATAGGGCCACATAGAGGTATGCACAATTTTATTTTCTCACCACTTATAGTTTTCATTATTCAATTTTCATTTTTTATTTGTCTTTTATTTTCAGTAAAAATCATTCCAATAAATTTAATTTTGATACCCAATACTATTGTCCAGTCCTCGGGGATCAGGAACCCCCATCAGGCCATGCCATAGGCGGGCTCGGGTGACTGGTTTAGGGTCATCCCAGGCTAGTTTGTGATAATAGTTACAGATAAAATATGATAAAATCAATCAAATACAGGAAATATTTGTGTTCTATATTATGAATACTAAATTTAAACTCATTCACCATAATACATTCTCCCATTCAATAAAAATAACTTGGATTTATTATTTTCACCAAGTACAATAGGATGTATCATAATATAATAACAAATAGAAAGAAATTATACCAATATAATTAAATATATATTAGAAATTTTAAGACATTTAATTATCAAATATGATTATCTTTAGGAGAATAATGAATAATAACAACACTATTGTGAAATAAGTTATGAAAAATCAAGAATACTCCCTCAAAATATTTAATGTATATAAAACCAACTAAAAATAATAGTATAGAATAATTTTAAGTGAGGATAATAAAATATAATATATGTTGATATGGTTATAATATAATTTATTATGACAGTTATGTTTATTAAAAATGATGTTAGATAGTGGCTGAGTAATAAATTATACAGGGTAAGGGTATTTCTTATCTAATATTATTCTATTCAGTCATAATGATTTTTTTACTATGGAATTACAATATTAGATTATTAAATTTTAGGAAGGAAATATATTTTTTCTTCTATATAGGTAATGTGACAGTGTAATCCAAATTTTTACCTGGACAGACTTATTTCTCAAATGTAAATTTTCATAGAATAATTTATATCCATTCTAGAAATAGTACCCCCTCCTTGTCTGCATTTCCATTTCAGTACAATGTTATTATTTTTATGTGTAAACCCACATTTTATCCATTGTGGACCGTATATATTTAATATCCAATTTAAAAAGTATTTTTTTGTTACTATTTAAACGATGTGGATGTTCATAATTATATTTCAAAATATAAAACTGGTTTTCCATATTTTCATAATGAATTAATTTATCTTCATTGTAAATTAAATTTTGAATTTTTTATATATTAAAGAATATTTTATTGAATAATAATTTTAATGTATATTTTTTAACAAGTTTTCAAATCAACATTTCCATAATTAATTTTTAGTGACATATTAATATTATTCAGTTACGATAATGTTATGAAAATTATCTAAAAAATATTTTATGGTTTAATTATCATTTTATTCATTATATTAATAGGATTTATTTTGATAGATATTTGTTAATGAATCTCCCTCTAACTGTAGTTATAAAAATACTCTTTTGAGGTGACTGAATTGTTTGTATCATGAATTTAAATTATTGAGGTCAATTCTAGTGTAAATTTTTTGAAATGTTGTGAATCCAATTGTTCATTCCAGCTGTCCATTATGCTATAATGTTCGATTTAATTTCATTTCTATGTTTTATAAAACCAATTTTATCTAAATAGTGAGGCTTACCGATGGTGTCCTTTCATTAATAATATACGAAAAATGTTGGATGTATACTCTATTGAATGAGTATCTTGATAAAGGCTTCTTCACTATATATTTTCCATAGACTATTCTCATAAATAATAAGATAGAATTAATATATTTGAAGAAAAATGAGAATGAATCTAGTGTCACATTCAAAGATAAAATCCCAAAGATCAAAATGTATGCTTATAGATTTATGTTTGATCATGAGAGTGTCAATTATTTTTTCATTATTGGATTAATTACAAGTATTTGAAAATAATTATCTATAAGATACATTGAAATTTAAAAAAGGTTTATAAATTTGAATTGAAAATGTATATGGAAACTAGAGACTCTCATTATTCTTGATAAAAAAATATAGTAAAGTATAATGGGTTCTATAATTATTTTTTTCAAGAGGGAATGAAATTTCATCTTATTTTATAGAAAACATATGGGTGAAAGAACCCGGTTAAATACCTCCATGAAAAAAAAAGTTTCTAATCAAGGGAAGGTAGAACTTAAAGCTTAGTATTTTCTCAAGGGGATAATGTTTCCATAAAATTAATAGTGGAGAATAAAGTACCAACTATAGTGACACTTAAACTTATATTAGTCAAATAAAAGGATATGGGGTTTCATGAAAATCAAATCCCTAACATAAGAGATAATGTATTGAATTGGTTCTAACAACCTCCTACACCAATGGTGCAAGGAAAAGTGTATATTATCACAATATTGGAGGTAGATTATGGAATTGATCATATTCAAGGATCACTCATTCTCAACTCTATATTTTTCTATTCCTTATTGGATTATGGTTCATCTGATTCCTTTGTATCATAGAAATTTTCTAGGAATAATCATTCTCTACTTCAAGTATTTGATATTTAACTATTTGTGAAAACTCATGGTGTTATAATTATCACATATAAAATATTCAACTATTCTCTAATACATAATTATTGAATGGGTAGTTTATAAAAATCCAGTTTCTCTTCCCCTATTTTAATATGAATGAATATTTTGTATGTATTTTCTTATCATTCATACAATACATTTAAATTGAATGGATAAATAAATCTAATTTCACAACTTGGATAATCCTATTGACAAATATTAACATAAGGATGATAAATAACACCCTTTGGATACAAAATCTAAAATATACAATATATACCCAACAATGATGTACTCTTGACTCCAATAATTTGATATGACATCAAAAATATCCTCATACCCATCATACAAGAGTATATTAATGAATTTCTAGATGAACTCCCATGTTCTATCCTTGTGCGTGAGGTATTATTTTTAACAAAACTGATACATAGATCCATTCCAAACTAAATGAATATGTGTATAATTAATACCATTTATTTTTAGTAATTAAAGAAGTAAATACAATAGAATATAGTAAAGAGTTTTATATGACTATGTGATTCATCATGGGTTGCATTAGTCCCCTTTGTCAAAAATGTTGGTTGGGTCAATATGTCTTGGCATATATTATCATGAAATTATTAAAATAAAGTTCATGATAAGGTATCCAAAACACTATATTCATGAAATATTGGGTCAACTAATAGGATATCAATACTTCTTTATGATTGACCTTTTATTTGGATATCATTAGTTAATGGGATCAAATTTAACATAATTCAACGATGGGGTTTCGAATGAGGTACGAACACTATGAATTTAGAATGATGTAATTTTTACTTGTTATTGATCCTAAAATCATCAAGGATATAATTAATAGGGTCTATAGAGACTCCCTAGATCATTTTCTAGTTTTTTTTATAAAAGACATTATTATATATTCAAACACCATCAAAGATTACAATGATCATTATTTGATTGTGTTGAAGAGAAAATGACCTAAACCAAACATAACGACTATGATCTATAGTTTTAATGGGTTACATGGGTAATATTGATAATTAATTATAAATTTCTCATAACTAATAAAACCACTAACATTGTTAACATGGAATAGAGTGAACATTATTTGGATAGAGTAATGTGAGGAATATTTTATTAAATTAAATAATCATTTGGTCATCGCAAGAATACTTACATTACCCTATAATGGGAATGGTTATCTAGTGTATAATGATTCTTTATTAACAGGATTTACTTGAATACTCTTAAAAAATTATTAGATTATTTCTTATGGATAATATAAATTAATGTTCAAAGAGTAAAATTACATTATATGGGATTTGGATCTTACAATAGTGATATTTGTTTAAATATTAGACATAATTACCTCAATAGTTAATAGTGTGATATATATAATGAACATAATATCATAAAATAAATGTTCACACATAAGTAGTAGAATATATTAAAAATTAGATTATTTGAATTGATAAATGATTATGAGTTCTCAAAACATTGCAACATAGGGAAGGAAAATAATACAGTTGAAGCTCTGATATAAAATGATATGCTAATATATCCATGATGAGGGTTGAAAAAGACCCAGTACTCAAAAGATATCCCTGAAAAAATATTGGAATTATAAACCAATGATGTAAATCCTACCGTTCCCATATAAAAACACAACCATCCATTCAAATCAAGATCAAAGAATCTTAAATACATTATGGGGAACTACAGAAAAATGTAGTGATTATTCAGGAGTTCTAATTTTATAAAAATGGAGAAATATTCTTTGGAACTCTGAAATGTGTCCAACAAAACAATAATTTAAGAGGTAACTTTTAAAGGATTCTCATAACCCATCTATCACTATTCATCCCGAAATAATGAAGATGTATAGAGATCTAAAGAAAATATTCTTGTGGATGACATGAATAAGGAGATTCAAAAATTTGTATCTTGATACTTAGTATGCAAATAATTTAAAATTGAATGGAATAAGTCTAAAAGAATGAGGAAACTAGGAACCATACCATTATAGAAATAGGAATAATCTACCATGTATTTTATCATTAGAATCCCCCAGACATCCAAATTACATAACAATTATTGGTTTGTAGTTTATATCTATAAACAATATGTGTAATTCATTCTCATAAAAACAAATTTGTCGTTTGACCAACATGAATATATAGATAGGTATATGTAAATATATATATGGTCGGAGGTTAGGGTGTATAGATTAATTATGTACCATTTCTGATTGAGATATAAGTCTTTCCTCAAGGTTCTAGAAATGTATTTAGTGGGTATTAAAGACATAGCTATGTTCTAGTGTTGTTTATTACCCTTTGAAAGAAGATTAATGTCGGAGAATCACAAAAATATTGAGTATATTTTGAGATAATATTTATGAAATCTATAAATAATTTTTTATTGAAACAATATATTAATATAATTATATTTTAATAATAGTTTTAATTATCACATTTAGATAGCTAAAAATGAAGCTATATGTTGGAAGTGATTCATGAATTTTTCGTGATGGGATGATGTTATAGAGTCAAATATGACCGGACATGGCCATGTATTATTAATTAACAAAAATCTCCAAACCGTTCAATGTAATATGAATGATAAAAATAGTTTATATAAAAGGTTTGAGGACAATAACATATGTCATCTAGAGTTCAATGTTTTTCTCTAGGTCTTTATATGGTTGTCTCATCAGAATGATTCTTGAGAGTTGGGATGAATGTGAGTTTGATCCCTATGTATGTTAGATTCATAAATATCATTCATCAAGTAGGCGACATGGATTATTTCTTATCACCCCACCCAAATCTCTCCCAATTACGTGATTTGATTCATTTAATTATTTTTCCAATGTACATAACATAATTATTACATATAAAAAACTCATATATTATAGAACATTGAATATAATCTCCTATTTGAGGAAAACCCATGGGAAATTTAGGGTCATAGAGATAAATAATATTGTAATGAAATAACTTATCTAGTAAATATTTTATGGATGAATCATATTTTTGACGAAGATATCTAGGAACCTAAGGTTCTATTGAGAGAGAAGAACACTAATATTTTTTCTTTCTAGTAATAAAATTTTTAGTATTACCTTCTTTTTAGGGGGGAGAATGTAACGCCCTAATATTTTACTATATATTATTTTACATTAAATAAACATTATTTTTTGATAGCTTGCTTCACATGATTTACAAAACTAAAATGATCAATGAAATATTATGAGGATATTATTAATAAAATATATTAATAATAAAACCACTATTGAAGAAAAATAATTCAATCAATTAGAAATTATTATAAATATGCATTACGAACACTTAATGTTTTAAAAGGTATTTGTTTCAATAAAACAAATTTTCTGTTTTATATATTGTTTTCATTTAGATAATAAATTTATAAAGGATATATATTGAATTTTTTAAAATTAAATTCATTTTTATAATAAAAAATATACTATCTGAGAATAATTTTTTGAGAGTTTTCTAAAATAATATTTTTTTAGGTGATGAATGTAAATATTATGTTTTCTAAAACTATATATTTATAATCATTAAATAAATACATAAAATTTTATAAAAATTACATTTGATTAAATATTTGTTTATCTAGTATGATGATACATTTTTCAAATCAATACACATCATATAGGAATCCTATGACTTAGAATTTAGAAACCTAAGTAATATTTTCCTATAAAATCATTTTTTCTATTGATTTAATAAATAATATTTGTTCATAAATTTTTGTTTTTTATTTCTTCTCAAGAAAAATAATAATCCTTTGTAAATAAATAAATTTTTTTTCATGAATCTAACTACATTTATATTTCTAACAAAAACAGAAATTTTATACCTTAATGATTTTTACAAAAAAAATATTTTTTTTGTGTCACATGATATAAATTTAAAATTTATTTTTATAGATAAATAAAATTTATATTATAAAATTAATATCACATATATATAATTATTTATGAATTTTTTAATGGTGACATTTTATTTTCACGCAGGAAAATGTAAATTATATGCGTTAAAACATTTTATCATGGTATACTCTGAAAATATAAAAAGTAATAAATAAATGGTAAATGGGCCTCAAACATGATTATTTTTTAATAACTATGTTGTTTGGATGTACTAAAACTTAACCCATGTATTTGTACATTAATTACAATTTTCGGATCCACTTGACACCTAAAACATGTGTTCTCGTTATATTTAGATGAAATATTTAAACAAATATCATTCCCTCCACTTATAAAATGACCTCTCACAACCCCTTCAAGTCTCCTAAAATATTTTTTATTCCTAGAAAAATCATCAATTTCCAATTAATTTATAACTTTATTCCATTTTATTAATATAATATTCATAATAAATTGGCATAATATTTATATTTTCAAAGAGTCTTCAAAGGGAAATCATAATTTCACACCATGAGCACGATATTTTCCAAAACATCATTTCATTCCATTCATACCATAATGAAATAGTTTTATAAATAATATAAAAATACATCACTATTTTTTATAGTTAATTTTATTATTATTTAAGAATAAATATTATCCACCTTGACTATTTCCAATTAGGTAAAAAGAAACCTTCATTTGTGTGTTTAACATACAATCTCCTACATAAAGCGATGACATCAATTTCCCCCCAACATATATCTTATCATATTAATATTACTATATTTAATAATAAATATATTATATATTATATTGTTATTATTAATTGAAAATTTATAATCCACCTTTAATCCCTCTCATTCTTTGTTAAATGAAAATGTTAACCATTTGTTGTGGATACTATTAGACCGATTAGGTAAAATTTTTCTTATTTTGTTTATTATTTATTAAAACCTTTTAAAATTTGATTTACCAGATTAAATTTATATAAATAATATAATTATGATTGTAAAATAATAATATTATGTAAATATAATCATCTTTTATAATTATAACCATCCATTAATTGTGGTATGTTCATGGTAGATTCTGTCTAACCATCTACTCGATAAATGCTATCAAATAATTGCTTGGATGGATATGAGGAAAAAATTATTGATTACATAGAAGATAAATAATTAAATAAATATTATATTTATTTTTCTATAATGATAATAAAAAATTTAAATTTTTTCACTAAGACAACACACCACATTCGATGAACATTATAGAAACATGATCATCAACCCATGAATCATTAATGTTCATAACTAAAGCTCTAATATAACTCAAGTTATATCATGATATATATATAATGAAACAATTATAGTAAATTTCATGATATAAAATGTATAACATTGAGAGAATAATGAATATTCATAACAATATAATGAAAATAGTCAAAATTAAAAATAACTAATCATACCCAATATTGAAAATATATAATAAATAATTAATATAAATTGGTGTAATATTTATAAATAGGTTTTATAAAATTATATATATATATATATATATATGAATAAGGTATTTAAATAGGTGAGTATTATAGTTATATTTTTTATAAATGATGTTATATAATGTCAAGTAAGCAGGAATACAAGGTATGGGTCTTTCCAGACACAACTTCTTCTCTTGATTCAAATTGATCCCTTTTTTAATATGGTTACAGAAAACGGATTTCTTATATTCCATGATGATACTATAATACCTCCCCTATCATTATAATGTGACAATTAAAATAAAATCTTTACATTATTTTATGCATTTCTCATTGGTATATTATTATTGGGAATAATTGCCATTCATTTTAACAACGATTACCCCTCATGGTAATTATTTCACTTCCCACCCTTGTTATTATTTTTATCTGGAAAAAAACTATGTATTATCATTGTTGATCCCATATTTTAATTTATATATTTTATAAATAATATTATTTTTATTATTTTCAAGATTTCAATTTGCAATAAGGTATTTAAAAATATTAAAAATATTTTATATATTTTCATAATAAATGGGTTTAAATTTAACTGAAATTTAATTTCGATAAAAATTATATATTTTAAAGGTACATTTATTTAAGAATATTTTAATAATTTTTTCATATTTTTTATATTTCTTCTTTATATTTCATATCAATGATAACATAAACTTATTATTTTAAGAAAAGTATGGGGTTCTATGGACGCCCCTTGTCACTTTAGTTAAAACTCAACAATGACATTGAAAGAAAAGGGTACCTCATGACAATGCATGTCAATTGATACTATAAAACGTATGAAGGACCCAGAGCATACCTCTATTCAACCACGAAGCTTCTCAATCATTGATCTCTAAGTCATGAAGCTATCCTTTCCCACATCCTCCAACTATTTGAGCTTGGAGTGGACCACATGGGGGTGGTGGTCGTAATACCTCGAACCGCTTACCACCTTTGACAACCCTCCTTTCTCTTTTTCTACATCCACCATCATTCAAAACTCCCTATCCAAAAAATATATACCTACCATTGGTACCTATTGACTGGATCACTCTATATATCATGTTGACAAGAAAAATCTCTAACAATTTCCCTAGTTTTTGCAAGCGTAATACTGACTCTCATGTGGCAAAATTGATCCAAGTCACTATTCTTGAACCACATTCCTACTTCCCCAAGTATATACATGGCTATGCATATTGAGTCACAATCCTTTCATATACCATTTTCATAATGTTGGAGATTTATCAACCTCATAAAAACCAATGTGGGACAAAAACACCTCTATATCAACTAGGAATCTCCATACTAACGTAGTTCACTCTATTATCCCATATTTGTGGGAAGGCACAAGGAAACAATACCTTATTGCATGTCTCTCTAGAGGCCCTGATTAAAGGTATGATCTCAAAAATGATTTTTGAACCATATCCATGGAGTATCGCAATAGGACTTTAAACCTCATAAAAAACTCCTCCACATTCATACTATACTGATGATGTAGTAGAAGCTCTTAGATACACATGTACAAAAATATTATTGGGTAAAACACTTCTATGAAGACACTGTTGAATTATTCTTACATGATCATATCCACGTCAAGGGACTTCATCACTAATATCTACTATGGCATGACCGAACACTATATATGTCTTGATTCATGGACAACCATCTGATCAGGTGGTGTCGTCACCTGGTTGAAAACATGAATGACTACCTTGATCCATCCATTAGCTACGTAGGGGTCTTGATATCTTAGGTACCATAGAGTTTGATTCATTTTGAACTCATGTTGTCCACTCATCCAACACGCATCCTCGATATGAGCTACTGGTACAACCAGCTTCTCAATGGGTGGTACCTCAACAGACTGACCACCTAGAGGAAACATCTCAGAACAAGTGCCCAATAATAAGGCCTCAATAAAAGGAATATCAACACCAAAATCCCCTCATGGAACATTGTATGGCTATCATAATAGTGGAATCCTAAAATAGAATTCATTATTATCCACGATCAAAGATTATATATGGGGAGCTGACTCAAAAATGAAATGTAAAAAACCAGAACCCAATCATATATAATGCATGTAAAATTATTTCCCTTTGACCGGTGTCATAATGTTTTTAGTTGAAATGATTGTAATTAGAGTTTTAGTGAATGGATAAATCTACTACTATATTAACACTGGAACCTCTATCCTAGGAGAAAAACTCAAAATACTCTTACACTGTCACAATGTAAACCAAACCAAGCTCTTGACACTGCTTTACCAATGTGTATCCTAGCTCTGATACCACTATATCACGAACCGAACTGACAAGGCCCAGGACAGAACTCTATATTCCCACCTACAATAGGCTAGTGCTAGAAACTAGAGCCGAGTAAGCATATAACAAAGATGGGAGGAATTTTCTTATTGTACTTGTATACACACATCCACAAACACATCAATTCCATAGTAGAGTGATATAATAGGATGGAAAGTGAAATGAATGCATAAATATATCCCAAGCAATGTAAAATATAAGTATTGTATGTTTTATAAGGGAAAAGATACACCCACCATATAAAATGGTAAAATAATCCAACCTACTCTTAAGGAGGGGATCATTTTCAAATGAAACTACTAGAAATATACATGGCCTCGTTCCATTAAACACCTCAGTTGGTCTAGCTCATTATGCCATACCTGCCTCAGGTCCTCTGGGTACTCGGTCGAAATTTTTATAGTATACCAAAAACACTAAATGTGCAAAAAACACCCAAGTATGTTGGAGTATAAAAATAATCAGTAGTTTCCCCATAAACACCAAAATAAAAGGAAAAACCTGAAAGGAACTAGTCAGCTTCACCAAGCTAGAGGGAACCCAATCAAGAGAGAAGATACATCTCAAAGAATCATCAGATCTACATGAAAATTCTTCTCAATCAACAAGGTTTGTCAAACTAGATCTATGAAAACACATAAAGGACTCACAGAAATCTATCAGATATACTTGTCTCAAACACCCAGTCAAATAAGGTTATGTCCTCATAGACAACAAAAATGATTCTACTCGAGGATCTAAAGGTAAATTAATTTAGTTGAAAAAAATCTAAAATAATATAAATGAATGATTTAACCAATCCAATGGGATATTAACTATTGAGAACAACTCTATAATTACGAATTCTACATCAGATAGAATGTTCTCTATTAGGGGAACCCATCTAGTTCTAACTTTTATGCTCAACACTAGAGTTCTTTCGATCACTACTTTATACCTAGAACAATCTAATAAAACCCAAGTGGGGTGTCTCATCCATCACCATTTCCCATAGTTGAGGGAATACTACTGAAAATTATGAATAGATTAAATCCTATCTAATAATAAAGACTTTATGAATGTGTACCTCAACACCACCATAGAGTTGAGGAAGTAGTAGCTCCAAAAAAACCCACAAATTCTCTTTCACTCATGTATGGAGTGTCCTAGAATACAGTCTGTTGGGGGAACACTAAATAGTATCAAGGAATCATTCATGTCTAGTGTAGGACCTCATTCCTTGTAACTATACTAAATAGTTGAGGGAACTCCAACACCAATCGAGGACCCACTCACTACTTCTACTTGAATATGGGGGAGTACAACTCTATAAGCAAGGATGTGTACCCTCATACAACAATGGGTACCACTGAGTGTCTCAAGGACACACAGTATAGTACGATAGGGGTGTACCACTATAAAATAAAGTCTACTACGAGGGACCCACACCTTGACATGATATGGGTGTGTGGACCCCTATCTTAAGGACACACTCCCTAGGATGATATGGAAGTACCAACTTTATCAAAATAACATTTACGGAGGACAAACACCCTAGAACTATATGGTTTTTCCAACTCTAAGATTTGAGGACAAACAATGTAACTCGGGAAGGAAGTACCGACTCTATCTACACGTCACATGAGGAGGAATCGTTCCTTGGTACAATAGGGGAATATCGACTGCATGGATTGAGGACTTGCACCCTGGTCCAATAAGTGAGTACCTACTTCTTTTAGCACAATGATTATAGAGTTACCATGCCCTGACATGATAAAGGACAACTATATTCAACTACTTATATGATATAGAAACCAACACCCTAAACCATATAGGGAGTACCAACCCCATAATAAGTATCCAAATTCATAGAAAATGATCCCAGAACATGGGGATTCCCATCCCAACCAGAGTATATTGGTAAGGTAAACCCACACCTTGATCAAATATTGGAGTACCAATCTGATAATCTCTATTTATGAACCAAACTAATTTATATAATTGGTAAAGAAAAATTAAAATTGGATTCAACCTTATCATAACAAGCCTCACAACATTGTAATGGATAGGGTATCTATACCATGATACAACAGGGGATCACTACTCTACCAGCTTATAGAGTATAGGGGACACATATCTTGAAGTGGAAGGGAAGATTACCAACCATGACATCAACATAGTGATCCACCCTAATCAATATCCAAGGTTAAGCTCCGCTACACATGTTCCGTGCATGAATCTAGCCACCTCATATATCATATGATGAAACAGAGTCCACAACCATGTTATACATAGAAAACTACATAGGATTTGATAACCATAAGCCTGAATTTGTGTTCCATATAAGGTGATACACGAGGAAAAAGATCTCAAGAAGATCTATATGGAGTATCTGGCATGCATTGGGGTCTACACTGCGTGTTGCCCATTTTAGGACCCTGAACGTGTATCATATCTATGTTTTTCCCCAAACCATGTACGGTCACACAATATATATAGTCTATACATGGTGTTTCTTGATTCACCACGCCCCTAGCTATGTTCCTCTTCCACATGGCCAGTAAGACGTGTCCCTCACACTCCCTGTATGTCATAATACATGAAATGTTCAAGATAAATGGTCACTTGTCCATGTGGTTTTCCCTTTCACATGTTTGGAACATTGTGATAGAGTACAAAAAACATGTAGTTTTACATTGTCTTGTAGTATTAGTCAGCTAACCCATGTCATGTCCTTTAACCACATGGATTGGGTCGCTACATGGAATGTAACTTAGGTACTCAACATGAATTTCCAAAATGTCTTCATCCTCGAATAGAGATTGATACATGACATGTCTCACTAGAATACATGTCATGTAAATGGTAATTATAGTCAGGAATTACCTCAATAAATTCTTATTTCACTAGGGTTTACCTTGAAGCCTACAGATCAACCTAGGAGAGATCTATAACAATTATATATGGGATCTAACAATTGGATCTGGGTGAAAGACTAAAGAATATGGTGTATAACAACACCCTGATTTTGATTTCCCTTAACCTAATGATCATATGTGTCATAAATCCCAATCAAAAGAATATTATTTCATTTATTAATTGTTGGTTCACCATTTCCAATAGGGATTAAAGAGTAATGTTTTCCCTTGTATAATGTGTTGTGTTCCAAATGATAGGTGAAGGAAGGGGAAGGTTATATTTTATTTACATTTTTCATATAATTAATTAATCCACCACATAACACCTCACTAACTCGCCTCGTGCCAAAAAAATTTGGTGTGGAAAACTCTATGTCTCTATTAGGGTTAACACAACGTTCTAAACTTGACCACTACCTCTTATTCATAATATGAGGCTTATCTCAAGAGATATTACATGTTTTTAGAAAATCATGGTGTTTGTGAAAATATATATATCATTTTTTAAAATCATTTCTTCGTAGTTCCCTATGTACCGAACTCCCGTGCTGACTCATTACCAGGTTTATGAAATATTGTTAGAAATATTCCAAGTCATACAGGTCAAAAATCAAGTCATAACATATTGTTCTATAATTTCACCACTACCATCACTACTTATTTCATTAATCTGTTGAATTTTTGGTATTACTATATTTTCCTTGTCTCACCCATAATCCCAAAATTCTATACCAAGTGGTCGATAAATTTTCCCCACTAAACAATTTCTATGTGTGGTTTTAAATAATTAATTATCCAAGACTTAATTAAATCCTTATGAATAATTTTTCCGTAGGTTTATGGGAAGGTATTTTTTTACCATGCTGATAAAAATTTTATCTATAAAATAAATATTAACTAAATTACAAAACTAAAAAATATTATTGATAATTTGAAAAATAATAATTAAAAATTGGAAATAAAGGAACAAATGCTATTTCTATAGAATATTAGATAAATTCATTACAAAGATAAATATGAATATAAAATCTCAAAAAAATCTAAATGTTTAACTAAAATGATGGATAACATAGATGATAAAATTTTTAATTGTAATCAGGCTAGATATGTCAATACACTATAACCATGAAATGAGATAATATAATGGATTATTTTTAGGGAAATTTATGATCCAACTCTTTATAACAACAAATATTACATTAGAAAAATCCCATTTTCCACCAAATTTTGAAATCAAGAAATCTAAATGGTGTATGTTTCAAAAATTAAATGAAAAACCTAGTGATGATTCTATGGGATTTATTAGGGACTTATATTGTTTTGTGTTTTATTTTCCACTAAGTGGGTTGAGTGAGTATGAGGTAAAACCAAAAATCTTACCTTTTTTAAAATTGATATTTAAAAACCCAGATTTAGAAAATGCATGATGAAATTTAGGATGAATGTGTATAATTATATAATTCCATTCTCAGAATGTTTTTTCCAATGAGTATAATAACTTAAATTAAGAACAAAATCACTCGATTGAATAGAGATGAGTGTGACTTATTCTTTTATGTAGGGTATAGACTCAAAGGGATTATTAATTAGTTTCAAAAATTTAGTGTAAATTATAACTTCTAATAGATACATTTTACAATGGTCTCCCAGAATAATTTAAAAATCTTATTCAGCAGTCCCTTATATGAGATTTATTTTATAAAAATATAGAGGAATTGAAGTAAATTTTAATTAGGTTGGCACAAAATTCAGACCCTTAGTGTTTAATAATATAAAACTTCATTGGAGAATAATTTTTTCTTTTTCAAAAAAAAAAGGATCAATATAATAGTTTCTATAATAAATTTATTTATAAATAACTTATGGAGAAATTACACTACTATAGAATGTTTTGGCATTTAAATTCATGTTCTCCCAATTTTTGATATTTCTGTACAGAACTATGAGAATGAAAAAATTGATGTTTACGATCATTGGATGCAACCTAAGAATGAATCATTCAAAAGAACAATCATCTATATATATATATGAACAATATAAACATTTATCAGATCAGGGATTTAGTGAATTGGGTTATTGTTCCCTTGAGATTACAACAACAACCTAGTTAAAATCTCTATCTCCATCAAAAAGTTAAGACTCTAGTTATCATGATCAGTTTCTTGGAATGTTTTAAAAATTGAAAAATATTTTTGATTAAAAGTAAATCAAAACATGAATCCATTATATCATAAATATATGTTACGGTAAGAGGCCTGGAGTTTCAAATAATGGAATTTTGTAGAAATTTTGGAGGTAGAGATGATAAAAAATTATCAAACACTACTGAGACAAATACTTGGGATAATGTTATGGTTTTGAAAGATAATATTGTTCATGAAACAAACCTGGAATAAATAAATTATATTAAATAATATAGAAATGGAAATCTATATGGAATAATATCCTAGAATTATGAAATTATATATTTTACAAATATAAACACTTCTACTAAAAACAAATTAAACCATAAAATTAAGATTTAAAAGAATAGTAAATTGGATTTAAGAAAAAAAATGTAAGGAATATAAAAATCAGGAAAATAAAGTTAAAGGGGTGATGATTATTAATAGGAATTTATCTTCATCCATTCGTTCTCAACAAAGACTAAGAAAAGAAAATCATGATTCATAACTATTTAAATTTATCCAAATTTTCAATACAACGTGTTAAAAAAAGAAATAATTGGAAGAGTTTTATCCTTAAAATCACAAATGGGATTTTAGTATTATTTTAAATAATAGGATAAATCATTAAAATCAAAGTCTATGGAGTAATTTCACCCCTTTCACCAACGGAGATATTTTTTCCATATTAAATTGTTTATGAAATCTTATATTATTTATTATCCTTATACAGTGGCATGTTTTTAAAAATTATCATAGGAATTTTAAAACCCAAAATTATTATTTTACAACATGATGATTGGTCCAGTACACGATATAATGGTCGGGTGGATAACATATTAGTTGGAATTGAAGAGTTTTTTTTTCAGATGAATTTTTAATATTTGATATAGAATATGTCAAGTAGAATCCTATAATTAAGTATAGGTACTTTCTTGTCACAATTTGATCTATAATTAATATGTTAAAAAGGAAAAATAACTTTTAAAAAATAATAATTGCTAGTTTCATTCAATTTTTTAATCCATGTGTCCAATAATGTGATATGGAATGACTAAAAACATTGAACAATTAAAAGAGAACCACAACCCTAAATTATAAAATAGACCTCTCATTATCTTTTCTTCACACATCAAGAGCCTTTTGATTTGGCTTGTACCAACCTATATAACTCAATGACATCCCTCACCTAGACCAATATTCCATTTTTAATCGTCAAACCCTCTTTGTAAATATTTTGGTGCAATTATAAAGAGGTTTTCTAAAGAAGGGGTATTATTCTTAACTAATTATTTAAATTTTATTTATTCTTCATCCTACATTAAATAATATCATGATTTGGTTGAATAATAAAATCTAAATATTAAATAATATGAGATTTTATTATTTTAATTAAATAAAATATACCATACCATCTTCTATAAAATGGGCAGTAAAACTGTCGATCATGTATGCGACAGATTACCACCACACAAACCAATGAAATTCGATTCTATAACCACCTCTCATGAATAGGTATATTAATTGATTAAAATTATATATATTATATTAATCTCTTATTAATATTTTAGGACTCATTTTCACATCTATCTCATAACCTTCTAATCATTTGGATAATTATAATGCCGCTCATGCATATATGTAGGCTACAACCTCCATGAAGAAATATGATACATTATTCATTTAATTTTGAAGGGGAAGGTAAAAAAGATATATTTAATTAATATATATGAAATATACGATATAAAAAATATTATGTAATGTTTAATTAATATGATATTTATTTTTATTCACTTGTCAAGAAATGGAAACAACATTCATGCATACGAATATCCAACCATCTCTATGAATATTTTAATAAATTTTCTATCACAAAAATTTATAGAAGAGAGTAAATTTGTATAAATTGAATAAATATGATATATATAATTATTATCATTATGGATATTATATAACTATATTCAAATTACACAGTCCAAAACTAATGAACCAAAACACACATGAAAAGTAAACTAGTTAATGCACGAGAAAATGATATTAGTAAATAATTGATAATATATAATTGATAAAGGGTTACAATAAAATCATATATGGTATGATATATATTAGAAATATTATTTAATATATATAATAAAAATATATTTATTATATACTATTTTTTAATGTGTACTAATGAAGTCGGGGTTATAGTAAGGTACTTTTATCGCACTTTTACTAATGGGATACACATGAAATATTCTCAAATATTTAATTTTTTCTACTGTATATAAGTAAAATGGATGTATTTTATTTATTGTTTATGGAAAAAAAGTATTTATAGATCCATATAAGTATTTTTATTTCATGGAGTTTACTATTAAATAGTCATCAAAGAGGTAAATGTTTTATGTTATAGGCTCACTGTTTATTATGATTGTTTATAATCAGTCATATGAAGAGGAAACAATATGATATATATATTAATAATATCATCAATCATATTCTCATATTTTTATTTTTAAAAATTAATTGGTTTCCATTCATTTTCATCTTTTTATTTACTAAACATAGTAGAATAAAATTTCTATGGAAAAAATGACTTTTTATTAATCATCATTCAAAAAACAATTTTCTACAATGAATATTTTTTCTAAAAATGTTTTCAAGATTTTTTTAATACTTTACAATTATATGATAATTAATTTTTTACAAAGGTAATTTTTTTTTAAAAAAATTATTAAAAATATCCTTTTGATCATTTTCTATATGAGGCACTTTTGACTCATTAACAAAAGTGTGAAGGAAAAATGTGTGCTAACATGTGTAACAAGAAGAAACATTTCCACCATCATGACCACTAAATATTTTAATTTTTTATTCACATTTATTGGGTTTTATTTTTAATGAAAATATTTTCCTTAATATTTAATAATTATTTTGTAATTTCAATGTGAAAAGGGTATTTTTATCCGGAAATATGTCAAGTGTTATTTAAATATCATTTTACACCTATTATGGTTCATAATAATATATAATATGTATATGAAACAATGATTTAATCCTTATTCTTTCTATGGATGGTTAATTATTATGATGATAATATTTGTATAAAGAATATTTCTTTTTTCAACTAGTTATTTTATGAATAATTGAAGAAATTATTTTGAAGCTAAACTTTTTCATGGGTTTTTCTGTAATGAAATGTTTAAGAAACTTGTAACTTTTCATAATTTATGATATCATCAATTATTTTTGATATTATTTTATACAAATGTGTGATTCTAAGTATGTGATATGTGAGACTATAATTATATATCCTTCCAATTCATTGGGTAATGGTAAATATTTTATTAAATAAAAGGTTATATATGTGGTTACTCATGCGATAAAAAATGTCGCAACAAATAAGTTTAAACCAATCCTGATAAAATGGTACAAGATAGGATATAACAAACACAAGATCACATGCACGATATTTTTTCTCATACCCAAAGTCTGTGCATGGATGGTCATTGCAATCATAACATGTTATGCATTTCTGGTTAGGTTCTCTTGACATAAGAGTTTTTATGATAAGGTGTATTATACAAGCATATTTATTATTCTAATGATATAATCTCAGGCTCATGTTATTTGATAACTCCATGATTCGTTTCTTATGAAATTAAAATATTTATTCTGTAAGTCCAGTTTATGATATATTATATATTGTGTGTGTCTGTCAATGGTTATTATCATGTTCTCATAACCTTATTGTTGTGAAATGTTGATATCTACCTTGTTAAAACTTTCCATGTATTTTACATCACCCATTATTTTGAATCGTTTCCAATTATTATGAAAAAATTTATTTTCTATGATATGTCTAGCATGGGGTCTAGTTATAAAGAACCAATTTTTTATGAATCCATGTTTTTAAATAAACAAGTCAAATAAGATTATGGATTGGATAAGAGTATTATTTAATGAATACCCATATATTATGGTATGATATTAATGTATTAAAATTATGGGTTTTAATAGTTGGGTTCATATCAACATTTAGGTAAACATTTAAAACTATGATGAGAAAAAAATAACATGAAAACTAGTTCATCCGGTTCGACAATCCCTTGGAAAATGTTTTCAAAATATAAAAAAACTTTAAAACCCATCATGATGGATTTGAGTCATGATGAGCATGAATGGACAGGGATATAACTAAGGTTTTATATATTTAAATAAGTTTTAATGATATATATAACAAATTAATGAATTTTCATGATAATGTGTTTTCCCTCTAGGATTATTATTGTTCACAAATTATTTTGTATTCAATGACTGGGACCCAACGAAGTAATGTCAAAACAGAATTTGAGGGAAAATTTAATTATTGTTATCCTGATAAACCAAATGTTTTAAGAGATAGAAAGAAAATGCCTATTTATATGGTTATAACATTTTCACAATATAAGAATCATATTGAATGTTCAAACAAGATAAATGATGGAATAACACTCAGTTGAGTCCTTTCTGAGAAAATTTTCTCCTTATTTTAGTGGTTCCTTTGATCTACTAGTATCTAATAAATTGATTATTACTATTGAAAAGATATTTTCTATCCTCTATTGTTTAGATACAGAAAAATTCATTTTGGTTGTCTATAATTTAAAAGGTGGATAATATCAGTGATGGAATCTTATTAAAAATGTGATGAAATAAAAAGATATTAGATTCTTAGACTGGGAGGAATTGAAGATAAAATGTTTTAATAACAAATTATTTATATTTTTTATACAATTATAGAGAATTATTCATTTTCTAATTCAGATTAATGATAAATATATTGTAACAAATGAGGAAAATTATACTACAATATTGACGTACAGTTTTTGAGTTATCGTCCAGGATAAATGTATGGTTGATCAATTATTTAATGGCTTAATACCAATTCTACAAAAAACATTATCCATATGGTAATTTAGTAGCTACAATGAAATGATACGATTTTCTATCATAGTGAAAATGGAGATTGAAGTTACCCATCAAAATCATGTATTTGGTATTAAAAAAATGGAATTCAAAGGAGACTCTAAAATCCAATTATAGAAGAGTTTGAGTCCTCTTTCATATTGTATGTGTGGTAGAAAAAATTGAGGAAAATATATAAAGTGTACTATTAATTGGTTAAGTGTGTAAATTATATTGATTGTTCATTCCAAAGTCAAAGTAATAAAAAAATGAACTAATTATGCGAATAATGATAGCGATCCATAGAAATCAACAAACCACACTCTAGTGATTCAAGTTCAATGAGTTTGGTAATTATGTTAAGTAGTGCTCAAAAATTAATATTATCTAGAATGATCGATGAAAGATGCCTCTAAATCATAGAGACAAAGGGAAATCCCATGTGATCAATATTTTTGATGAGGGGTAAAAAACGTTTTATTGAAAATTACACATTCCATCCACTCTAAAACTACTAATATCTTTTTTAACTATATATATACCCATTGTTTTACATTTAAATTTTTTTAAAAGGGTATCAAAATTCAATCCAAATGATTATATGTTGATTTAGAAATGAAAATATCTAATGGTATGATGATCTCATCTCAATTCTGTGATTCTATTTTTGTTACCCTTTGTGGTAATATGGTTCTTAGAAATATCATTATTCTCAACCTAGTTAATCTTTATATAATATTAGGAATCTATTGGATTTATTTATATACATACCACAAGTAACACCTTGAAATTTAATTTTTTATTATAAATTATTTTCCTGAGGCTCTCACGCAAAGGTCATGGATGGGTCACGGACTAAAATATTCTTCGTTTAATATTTTGAATTAGTTTTGGACCCGTGTACGGTCACTGCATGGTTGGAAGTATCCAAACAACTGGCCCTGGTGTCGTGAAATTTATCAATATTATTGTTGTTGTTGTTGTTGTTGTTGTTATAAATATTATTAATATTGTTTTTGTTGTTGTTGTTTTCATTATTATTTTTATTATCATCATCCTATTTATTATTATTTTTATTATTATTATGTGTATTATTATTATTATTATTATTGATATAATTAAATTATAAAATGCGAAAAAACCCTAAAACCCGGTAGTTCCCCCTCCCCTGCATGAGGTGCACCCAGCGCACCCTCCCCTTTTCATCGCGATGCGCCACCCTCACAAAGGCGTCCTTCCCAGCGCTGAAATTTTCACCCAGGACCCTCCCTATCCCTGCCTTGCCTCACCATCTCCGGCCTCCTATAGCTGCCCCACTCCCCACGCCCAACACCTAACACCCTGCCTCCCAGCCCGCTTCCACATACCTGCAAGCCACCTTTCCCCCTTACCAGTTGTTTCCGATGCTTTTGCTGGGGTGCGCGCGTCTGTTTGCTGGGGAGGGTGCGCTGCTTGTGGCCCCGCATTCCCGCTTTCCAATGGCGGGCGTCATCCATTCCTTGTTTAGAGATGTTTGCTCCTTGATCGAAACCGAGATGATGGGATGTCGGTTCTTCATTCCATGGATTCCTCCTCGGAGCTCGTCACCTAGTCCGGGTCTCCCTCATAGATTTAAGATGGGTTCGTGAAGCTCATTCCCGGTGCCATATCTACATGGACGCCAGTTAATTACGTTGCTTCTGTCAAGACGCTCCAAGGGGTCTTGTCGGGAAAGCAACCTCTGGTGGGGAAAATGGTCACGTTGGGGCATCGTCGGCATGTCTGTCTTTGGTCCCTCATCACAGGGCTTCTCGAGGGCACGGAAGCCTGAGGCATCCCACATCAAACGTGGGGAATGCGTACCATCTGAGGTTTTCCTCATCTTCCCATGTTTAACACGGGGTATGTCATGATTTTAACGTCTTACGGAGATGGATCGGGTTAAAGGATCCCTAGGGGGAACACCGATGTTGGGGCCAGCACGTGGGCGGCCTCCCGTATAACATGGAGTGGGAAAGGGTGGCATGATCTCACCAGGATGGGGCGGCCCGGATAAGGATCAGGATGGATGGTGGAGTGAAGCATGGGGCTTATGTTCCGAGACGGCCCAAGAGGGGGGATACAGTTTAACGTCATGCGAGACGGAATACAGTTTAACGTCATGCGGGACGGGATACAGTTTAACGTCATGCGGGACGGGATACAGTTTAACGTCATGCGGGACGGGATACAGTTTAATGTCATGCAGGACAGGATATTTGGGACTTACGCTCTGAGGTAGCCCATGGTGTTCAGGGAACCAACATGGAGAGGTCGGGTTGACCGGGTGTTGGGCTTGAACCTCGTGGAGGCTTCCTACGTACCATGTGTTAGCACTGATCAAAGTCCACGTAGTTCACTGGGATGGGGCTTATGCTCTGAGGCGGCACATAGAGGAGGTCATGGTCGATGCGCACTCTAAGCCCACGTGAGTTATGCTCGGTGTGGGAAACAAGAGGCAACAGGGACCAGACTATCACGTCGCAAAGGGTGCGTCCGTGAGAAGTGGACTGGGGCTTACGCATTGAGCAGCCCAAAGAGGAAATAGGGGCTCACGCATGGTTAGTGGCCCTTGGGGTCGGGGCTTACTCCAGGGTGGAGGACCATGGTGCGACAAAGCGCAGTGGGAAAAGGACTCCACTAGCCTTGGCATGGGAGAAGTACGAGATGCACAGGTGCAATCATCTTTACGAAAGGTTGGGGGCTTACGCTCTGAGGCAACCCTTCCCCCGCTGACAAACACCGCTCCGACAAGGAGGATCTCATTCCATGTGAGGAAGATTCCACTCCTGTGGAGACGAGTGGGCGTAAAAAATGTCTGAGCTGGGGGGTCCCTACGTGCGAAGCATGGGGTCAGACCACAATTTAACGTCTTGTATTAAGGACGAGGTGCTTAGCAGTTTAACGTCCTGCATCTTGGACGACGTGGGTTTTCTCCACACCCCTAGGGCTTACATGCCCAACGCCCTCTACCCCTTGTGGAAAGGAAGGCATCGGCAAGGACGTAGTAAAGGGGGGCTGCTGGGCAAACCACTGGGGGGTCCACATTAGTGTGGCTATGAAATGGAACAATAGCCGTTAGCGTGGCTATGCGGAGAAGCATAAGGCAAAGCAACACAACGGGAAACACGACCCAAGGGACCTTGAGGTTACATCGCACGAGCCTAGAAGGCCGTGTGGGAAAACAACGCATGGGGCACATGCCCGGAAGGGGAGACATCAGTTGCCGGTGCAGGGGGCAGCCATGGGGCGTCAAGGTGAGGGGTCCTCGGCCTTGCGCGCGCAAAAGGGACGATTTGCGCACAAAACATCAGGACTGTGCGCAATAGGAGTAATGGAATTGTGCTCGAAGATGGAGTTACGCGCAAAGTTTTTCATGCACGGCAGGGTATTGCGCACGTGGACCACAGATTGCGCGCAAGTGGGGAAACCAGGGGAAGGGGCAAATTTACTGAAGCCGATGAAGTTGCGCGCAAAGGCGATCTCTGGGGAAAGGTTGCACGGAATTCGGGATTACTTGGATGTCATCTTCCACGCGGGGGGAGCCGAATTGCGTGCACGAGAGTCTCTTCGGATTCCTCAACCCCCAAACCATTCGGGGTCACCTTATATTTATATATGACCTCCGGCGCGGAATCCAGGCAGCGCGTGATGTTTTCCGCGCCGGGAACCTCTTGCGCGCAAAATCTCGCCGCGGAGAAATGGGGAGTGCAATTATTACGCACCTCACCAGTCCAATTCTGCAAATCCCAGGGGCACTTCACGTGCAGAACATTTTTGCGCGCGGATCCTCCATTATTTTGCGCACCACTTCCCGGGCCTCCGGATCGGGTCTCTGATTCCGAATATGACTTCGCTTCATCATTCCGAAACTTCCTCCGGGAGTTGCGGGCTTTTTTCGGTGTTAAGAAATGCCCCCTTGGAATTGGATTGGCGAGAGGTCGCAACGATTGGATTCCAAGGGAAACGCCGAAACGCCAAAGTGAGAGCCTCCTGGTCAAGTTGCGTGCAAAATTTCGATGGGGCGCGCAAAATGCGGGACTCACGCGGAAACCTCCTTCCGCATGGCGCGAAACTCTGGCCTCTCCTATAAAAAGGTGCTCTAGGTCCCAACTCCGTACAACCTCTTTTTTTTCGCGCGATAATCTGGTCTCTCTTGTGCGCGAAATCGCTCTGCGGCTGCGCGTAATAATGCACTGGAAGCACGAAATTCCTTCTGAAAATTTGCCGTGATTTTGCTCCAAACCGGGATCTTCCACGCTTCGCATGCCGATTGCATGCTCATCTCCAAGATTTCACGCAACTCCTTCAGATTTTGCGCCGAACTCTCCAATTCTGCACACTGCATCCTGATTTCTCCCAACTCCCGAAAAATTCGAGATGACTGCAAATCGAGTCGATGAGGGGGAAGCCACAGTCCGTAGGACAGAAATGGCGGTGAACGAGGAGGTATATGGCACCAAGGTGATCGTATCCAACAATCTCACCTTTTTCAATATGCTGACTCCAGCCCAAAAGGCATATCCCTTTTCAGACAACCTCCCGCTCTGGAATTTTGGCATCCTGGAGGAGGTACCACTACCGGGCTTTGAGGTGGACACACCGCGGTCTTGGGTGACTCTGGAGGACGAAATTCCTCACTACAACATCACCAATAAAGGCCGTCCTGCCAGGGAAACTAGATACATGGATGTATATGTCCTGAATCCGAGGACTAGGACCATTACCGGGGATGAGCCTATGGCGGAGGATTATTCGGCCCTCTATGCGAGCACGTTCTGTCAGAGCATCACGGATGACACGAAGGGCTGGCTGAAGGATTGGGACCTGCGGTCTGGGGGCAACTTTACCAGCGAATGGGCCTGGGTATTCTGGGTTTGCCATACCTGCGACCTGTTCGGAGACGAACTACGGTATATCGGCCTGTCCGAGGTGGTATGGACATCGCAGTTCCATTTCCACCGTCAGCCTGAACTTAGACTAGAGCTATTTGCCTGGTGGTCTCCTGACACCAACACGTCCCACCTTCATCATGGGGAAGTCAACTTCAGTCTCTGGGACATTCACTACATCGGTGTTATCCCACTGGAGGGTTACCAATACGACGAGTTCATTCCTCCAAAAAACACCTGGGGAGACAGGTTGCGGATGCCTATGCTGACGTGGCACCTGCTGCAACTGGCCAAGGAGAGTCTGGGGGTCAAGGACTTCCTAAAGGACATCGCCTACAAGGGCTGGTTCAGCATGTTCCTTGAGAAGGATCCCACCGTCCAGATGTCGGGACGGGGCAAACGGCGCCCAACCGCGACTCAGAGGAGCAAGGACATGTCATTCTGGAAGACCTTGGAGGCAGGGCAATACCAATCATGGGGCTACCGCATCATTGATGCCCGGGACCCGAACGTTCGGTATGCCGGGTTCCTTGCCGCCTTCTTGAGAGGGTGGCTCCTTCCGGTGCAGGACGCGAGGCTGGGCGTCCGTCCAGCGACTTTGGTGATGGCAGGCTCCATGGCCGCCAAAATACAGTTCAACTTGGGCGTCCCCGTGCTGGCCAAGCTGTATACTAACTTGGGGCGCATCTCACGTGGGGGGTCACCTCAGAGAGTCTGTGGTCCTTTCCAGATCTTCCATGGCTAGGTGGCAGCTCATCTCGGTGGGTATACTTTCCAAAACGCCGTCCGTCCTCCGGGAAATGGCTTGCGACCGTCCTTGATAAACATTGCAGGGGTGGCACCATTGACGCTCAATGAGGATGGTGTGAGGATCCACATTGGTAACCATGCCAACTTCAACTTCATCCCGTTCCCCACCCCGGTTTTCCAGCTGGTGGACAATGGGTGAGGATCTCTAGAACAACAGGAATACTTCCAGAGCATTCGGGGCAGGGTGCTCGAGGCTCGGATCGACAGGAAGGTGATCTGTGAGCCGTAACTTACATCCCGATTCGTCAGGCAGTTCGGGTGCCTCTAGCGAATGCCAAAGAAGGTATTCACTACTGTGTGGCCGGAGAAGAATCCATGCATCCTGCGCCATATGTGGTTGATGTTTACCACCTTCTGCTCTGGTGACGTCGTTACTCTCCCTCCCACCGGGGTCAATGTCGGCCCAGCAACCGAATATACCAAAAACTAGACCATTTCGTACCCTGAGGGGCTATTACGCAAGCACGTCTGGCAACTCGAGGTTACTCGCGTGGAAATTGGGCTACAGGAAAGAAGGGAAGGTGTCGTCGGAAGGGGAGAACCAAGGGTGCGTTAGGCAGCGTGGCTTGCGTAGGCTGGGACTTCAGCAGCGAGGACATCACATGGTGCCTCCACGTCCTCGTTACCCGCAGGTGGGTCACATGAGGTGGCCAGGAAACTGCCTGGGAAGCAGATAAGATATCTTCTCGAACCTTCTCAAGATGCAATTCTCTCGGCACTATGGTCGGCCTGGATGACCATGCGGCAATCGTTGAGCGTCGAAGCCATCTGGAAGAAGATAATTCAAAACGAGATTCAACTACCAGAGGTCGGGCTCGTTCAAATTACCGACCGAGTGAACTTCCATCGGCGGCACGCTTATGTGACGTCCATGGACGCATACACACTCTAAACGAGGAAGCGTGCAGAGCCAACTTTCCTAGTGAAAGTGATGCTCGGCCAGGAGCATGATCCGGAAGCGATGCCGCCAGGAGAAGGCGATAGTGATGAAGAGCCGGAGGGGGAGGAGGAAACTAGAGAGGACGAAGGCGAGGGAGAAGACGAGGAATAGGAGCCCGAAGGTGAGGATTTGCAAGGGGAGACCTACCAAGGGAGTCTCTGAGAGAGTGGTGAGATTGCCAACTCTGATCTTGACATAACCGAGATTCTCGATGTTTGTCTCTGTCTTCATTCATTTCCCTCATTCATCCATTCTACTTTCTAACTTCTAACTCACTTCCCCATCTTACTCAAGAGCAGCAGAGCGGTGGACGGGCGTCCCCACCAGAGGAAGGCATAGAGGAACCAGTGGGACATGATTGGGATCCGACACCAATCATTGAATTAACCAGCGCAGAGGGGTCTCCCCTTATGGTGGCTCCTCCAGCGGCCGGAACACTGGGGACCGATGCTCTGGATTCCTATATGTCTCACGCTTCACTATTAGTACATGGTGTCAAGAGATCCTGTCTGACCAGCGTATGCCCCGCGCAGTGATCTCAACACTGGAGGAACGTCAGGCTGCGGAGCCCGGGCCATCCGCGAGTGGACTAGCGGCGGACATACCACCTTGCTCAGAACATGCTCTCTGCACTGATTCGGCCCCGACAATAGATGAACAGAGGGCGGTAGACATCAGTGGCGCTGTTCCCGAAACGCAGTCAGAAGCTGGTGGAGGCATAATTGCTGCAGGGGTGAGGGAAGGTCGCCTGGACGTCGAGGATTCTATTCCTCATGAAGACATCCCTAGGGTGGATCCTGTTGCCGATCTGCTGGCGGCCTTCCCCATATAACGACCTACTGAACCTTAGGAGATTGATGAATCAGACTCAAAGGCAGCCGAGGAGAGCCGGATGACACGGCGCAAGGGGTGGAAGTTTATCCAGTGCTTTCTCAGGCATCCCCAGTCCGATTGGCTGAGGCGGATGGGATCACTTCACACCTGGCTGTGCTTCCTGTGCTCCGAAGGGGCAGACACTCAGCGTCTTCATCTGAAGGTCTGTGATTACATGGCTGAGAAGATACGCGAGAGCAGCTGGAGCACCGATATCTCCCAGTTCCAGGAAGGATCGACGAGCGCTCAAGCACTCTTGAGGGTGGAGGAAGAAGTCCGGCACCTCGAAGGACAGGAGGCAGATAAAGAGGTCTTTATCACAACATGCTCTAAGCTCGTGGAGAAACTGACCGCCCAACTGGCTGATGCCCAGGAACAACTGGTGGAGGCGAGTCACCATATCACCGTGCTTCGAAGCGAGCGGGCGAAGGCACAAGCTAGGGCTGATGAGCTACGCTCTGTGGTGGACGATGAGGAGAGAGTCTTCAAAGATCGGAAAGCGACCCTGGAGGCTACCAGCCAGAGGGTATCAGCGCTGGAAAGATCGCTTCAGCACGCTAAACCCTAATGGCTTTGTTTTGGCCATCTCATGAACTTTTTGCTTGTACTTCTCATCGTCTCAATCCAATATATGACCAAATCCACTCTTTTTTACCCTTGGTTTAATGCGCTCAACCATAGATTCAAAACGAATAACAACTCACCCCTAGGCTCCTGTGGGACATGCCCAACGCAAGAAGCAAGAGATGCTTGTACCATCATTCGGTTCAATTGTGGGGCATTGACCAAGCTTCAGGAATCCAAAATCGAGCCTGGACTTTTGAAGAGACCTCAGGCCAATTGATGTGTCGACTTCTCAATGTGCCTTAACACACGAGCGGGGTAATGCCAGGGGCATTGAAATCCATCCGAACATAGCGGGATGGAGAGAAAGGGTGCATCACGCTGCCCAAATTCGGAACCCAATGGGGCACAACCATGGAGGATAACTGTCAATCGTGGCGGAAACACATCATCCATATCATGTTGGCCCGGAATGGGAGGACAATAAATGAGGGCTGACCGCTGACCATGTTCGCAACACGGGGCCTAACTCAAATATCATTGTTCAGTTTTCTGGAACATTTGCCCAGGACAGTAGGCGGACCATAGGTCGAGCATCCATACTATTAGGGGGTCCCATCAAACATGACCAGTTCTCCGGAACATTGGCCCAGGACAATAGGCGGACCATAGGTCGAGCATCCGTACTGTTAGGGGGTCCCATCAAACGCGAAAGGAAATGAGGGTCCGAATAAGGGGGAACGAATAGCGCGGGAGGTGGAGTGGTGGCTTTTTCGAACAGAGTCCAACACTCTCGATATTGCCCCACCAGGGCGAAGGCGTATTAGGCGGACGTACCAACCTGATCACGGGTCGTCCCAATTTCCAGGCAGTACGTCTTTGGCGAGAGAACTGCCTCTTCCCATCATTACCATGGGGAATACCGAACATTCTTGGGGTAGATATCCTGATTACACCACTTCTCATGAAGTCGGGCCGAGGGGCCGACAACAAAGAAGGACGGTGTTCAGCTATCCCTGGGGCTGGACCCAAGATGAAACGTCTGGGAGGTCCTATGTATCTCATAAGGATGAGAATCAATCCATACGTAGTTCTGAATGTGACATGGTAAGATATCAGTGCCAAGGGAAAAGGGGAGTGTGGGTGTGGCCCTTGCCCTAAAAGAAGCGGAATTTGATAAATCTTGTTTGTCCTTTAAGGTGAATGGTTTTTTTGTTGTGAAGCGACAGACCTAGAGTAGCAGGCCATGGTGTCGCCACAAGAATCAAGCCGTGATAGGCATTGACAAATGGCATGGCATAAAACCAATACCCAAAGTGATGTCCTCTACAACGAGGTCACCACAATGAGGTGCCGTTTTTCGTTGTGCGGCCAGGATGATAATGTCACAGTTTAGGGTCGTGTGGCAGGACCAAAAGCACAATTTAAGGTCTTATGGTTTGGACCAATGACACAGTTTAAGGTCATATGGTTTGGACGAACATCACAGTTTAAGGTTATATGGTTTGGACCAACAGCACTGTTTAAGGTCATATGGTTTGGACCAACAACACAGTTTAAGGTCATATGGTTTGGACTAACAGCACAATTTAAGTTCATATGGTTTGGACCGACAACATAGTTTAAGGTCATATAGTTTGGACTAAAAGCACAGTTTAAGGTCATATGGTTTGTACCAACAACACAGTTTAAGGTCATATGGTTTGGACCAACAACACAGTTTAAGGTCATATGGTTTGGACCAACAGAACAGTTTAAGGTCATATGCTTTGGACCAACACCACAGTTTAAGGTCATATGGTTTGGACCAACAGCACAGTTTAAGGTCATATGGTTTGGACCAACACCATAGTTTAAGGTCATATGGTTTGGACCAACACCACAGTTTAAGGTCATATGGTTTTGACCAACAGCACAGTTTAAGGTCATATGGTTTGGACCAACAGCACAGTTTAAGGTCATATGGTTTGGAACAACAGCACAGTTTAAGGTCATATGGTTTGGACCAACAGCACAGTATAAGGTCATATGGTTTGGACCAACAGCACAGTTTAAGGTCATATGGTTTGGACCAACACCAGAGTTTAAGGTCATATGGTTTGGACCAACAACACAGTTTAAAGTCATATGGTTTGGACCAACCGAGAGAGGAGCCTCAGGAAAAGGAGCCTACGAGGGTTCAATAATCAGGGAGGGGCAGCAGATGCTAGCTCCCAGATATGCTGGGCCCGAAACGCAATGTCTGGGTGACTTCTCACTTCCCTAAGGGGATGAAGGTCAAGCTGCATGCGACCCGTAAAGAAGAGACCCAAGCACATACTCTAGCGCTCAGATCACGGGAGCCTCGAGAGACACTGTTACGCAGCTCGGTTTATCTGATGTGCGGGGGTGTACTGAGGGTTAGTACAAGGATTGTCGAGATTCCACCTTGGCACGGCGAAGCAGAAAAATGACATGAACCATGCCACCAACATTCAAGGCCTGGGGGAACCGGCGTGACGACTGAGGATTACTGCTGACCACGTTTGCAACGCAGCATCCTGTCGTGTTAGCCATGGGGACAAACAAATGAGCATCAACCACTGACCATGTTCGCAACGCGGGATTCGTATCAATTTGTTGTCTGAAACCCTCGGGGGCGTTGGCCCATGACGGTAGGAAAGCCCTTGGGTGTTGTATCCGGACTGTTCTGGGGGGTCCCTTCAGGTATGAAGGATGACTGGGGCCCGAATGAAGGGGAACACGATGCTTGGAAAGTGGATGGAACTTGCCTAAGTCGAATCTGGCACTCCAATTTCTAGACCAGAGTGCTCTGAGCACATCAGTAGACCACTGGAAAGGGTCAGAGGGCTCAGTCCGAGAGCGGCCAAGAGATGGCGGATCCCTAGGCAAAAGAGGGGGCATAATGCCAAACACCCTGGGCACCGGAAGATCATGGGATCTCCTAAGAGATGGGGCTGGACATGACATCTAGGTGTTTAGGCAGTCCTACGTATCCCATTAGGATGGGAATCAAGCCACACGTAGTTCTTGCTATGCGTCTTTAAACGCCGTTGGACAGAGGAGGGCTAAACCCTGAGGACAGGGTGCCCGAGGTGCAGCTATTGCAAACCCGACGTGAATGGGGACAACATCTCACACCACGCCACGCGACCCTGTGATCGAAGTCCCAAAGGAGAAACAGATGCGACCGTGGACCTCAAGATGGACCTAAGGATGAATGGTCTGGGCGTTCCTACGTATCCCATTAGGATGGGAGTCAAGCTAGACATAGTTCTGGCAATATAGTTTAACGTCATGTTGGACGGAATATAGATCTTAGTTTCAGGTCTTAGAACTCGGACCGAGAAGGAAGAAAGGGCAGAATTTGGTAACTTCTAGGCTGGACCTGAGACGAAATGTCTGGGTGGTCCTATGTATCTCATGAGGATGAGAATAAATCCATACGTAGTTCTTGACAATACAGTTTATCGTCACATTGGATAGAATATAGATCTTAGTTTTAGGTCTTAGAACTCGGACCAAGAGGATCCCAGATATAGGGCAGAGTGTAGTTTAAGTTCATGCTGGACCATACAGTTTAAGTTCATATAGGACCATACAGTTTAGGAAAAGTATGTCTTGAGGAACCTGGCATTTGTGAGAGGAGGGATAAGCTCCCCATCCAGGGTCACCAGGGAATACACACCATTGGGGTAAATCTTGTGGACAATAAAAGGTCCCTCCCACTTGGGATCCCACTTGGGTGGTTTCCTGCCGGGAATCATTGGCACTCTAAGATCCAACACCAGGTCACCTTGCTGGAAGGAGCGGAGGCGAACCTTCTTATCGAAAGCTCGAGCCATCCTACTCTGATGCCTTTCCAGGTTATGTAAAGCGCGAAGCCTACTTTCGTCCAGCGCTTCCAATTTGGCTAGATGGATCTCGGAAACTCTGTCTGGTGCTTGCTGGTCGTAGACCGCCGCGCGCAATGAGGGCTGTTGGACCTCGATGGGAAGGAAAACCTCAGCTCCGTACACCAGGGAATATGGGGTCACCTGGGTGGAATTGCGAGTCATCATCCTATAAGCCCAGAGGGCTTTGGGGAGCTTGTCCGGTTAACTTTTCTTGTTCTGACCAACTATTTTTTGCAGAATGTTAGAGAGGGTTTTGTTAAATGCCTAAATCTGTTCATTCTCCTACGCATGATAGCGGGAGGTGTGGTTCGAGTGAATGTTGTACTTGGCGTACAATCTCTTCAGCTCGGCCGCTCTAAAGTTGGTTCCATTATCCGTGAGGATAGAATGAGGTATTCCAAACCGGTGAATGATATTGGAAATCATGAATTCGGCGATAGAACCAGCCTTGAATTCCATAAGCGGGGCTTCCTTTGCCCACTTTGAGAAGAAATCTGTGGCGGTTAAGATGAACCGGCACTGGCGGGCCGTCGCCGGCGGGTAGAGCCCTATGACATCCAAACCCCAGACTGCAAAGGGCCAAGAATACTTAGTAGTATGGAGAGGCTCTGGTGGCCGATGCACAAAGTTAGCATGAACTTGGAATGCATGGCACCTCTTGGCGTACTCGATGCAGTCGTGGATCATGGAGGGCCCGAAGTATCCCAGTCTCCAAATCTGGTGGGACAACTTCGACCCAGCCTGGTGGGCACCACAGGAGCCAGCGTGCAATTCCTACGTGACCGGTGGGATCTCAACTCCTTGAAGACAATGGAGGAGAACACCAAAAAACCCTCGCCTATAGAGGAGCTGCCCACGACTGGGACGACTTTGAAGGGTGAATTGCGGCGCACGGTTCCGGATTCGTTCCCGCTCCGCTCGGTCCATCGGAAGATTGTCGTGCCAGAGATATTCAATCAAGGGCGTCCTCCAGTCAGGAACTGTCTCGATCACCGCGCCTAAAGCCCCGGGTGGTCCCGACGCAGGGGCACCAGTGGTGAGACGGTTCACTCGCGGGCCACGACTGCCCTCCGGGATAAAAGGAGCAATGACTCTTCGGTGCACCACGTGGATGATTAGGTCATCCTATTCTTGCTCCGTGAGGGATGCGGCCAGGCTGGCCAAAGCATCTGATCGACTGTTCTGTGAACGGGGAACGTGAACGATATCTGGTCGGGAGGGGAACTTAGCCATTAGATGGAGGGCGCACTCGAGCAATGACACGAGTTCTGGCTTCCTGACAGCGTAGTCACCGTTAACCGGCTTGATGACTAGCTCAAAGTCCCCTTTTACATACAGGTGGGGTACGTTAACCTCCAAAGCCAACTCGAGGCCAGTGATGAGGGCATGATATTCTGCCTCATTGTTGGTGCAACCCTCTGACAATAAGAAAGAATATAGCAGCACGGCTTGCTCCGGTGTAATGAAGATGATACCCAGGGCCACTCTATTAAGACTATGATCATTGAGCCTTCTACCGGTAGGGTTTCGGGAGGCGCCATCAAAGGGAATCTGCCAGCATGGGGTGGCATGATCGACTAAGAGGATTGCCTCATCAGGAAAGCCCACATCCATCGGCTGGTCCACAGAGGTTGGATGAGCAGCTAAGAAGTCTGACAACGCCTGACCTTTGATGGCCTTCTGAGGTACGAACCTAATGTCGAACTGCTGGAGGATCACCGCCCAGCATGCCAATCGGCCGGTAAACATAGGCCGACTCAGGATGTATTTCAACGGGTCTACCCGAGAGACCAACTGTACCACATGGTGCTGCAAGTAGTGCCGCAATTTCTGTACATCAAATATGAGCACCAGGAAGCTCTTCTCGATGAGAGAATATCTAATCTCTGTGTCGAGGATCACGCAGATGAGGTAGTAGAGGCTATTCTCTGTTTCGTCGTTATTCTTCTGGGAGAGAAGGGCGCCGAGGGATCGCTCCAGGGTGGTCACGTAAAGGACCAGCGGCTTTTCAGGAGAGGGTGGCATCAGGACCAGAGGTTGAAGCAGATACTGCTTGATTTCCTCAAAAGCGGTCTGGCACTCTTCATCCCACCCATTGGCGGTGCCTTTCATCATGAGCCAAGAAAAGGGATTACACTTGCCGGCCAGATTCGCTATGAATCAGCGAATATAGGCTAAGTGGCCTTGGAGTCCTCGAAGCTCCCGAATATTACTCGGGGGAGGCATCTGACTGATGGCCTTGATCTTCTCGGGGTCGATCTCGATACCTCGATACCTGACGATGAAGCGAAGAAACTTTCCGGAGGTCACCCTGATGGAACACTTCATCAGGTTCATCTTCAAGTGACGAGAACGGAGAAAACCAAACACTTACTTCATGGTCTTCGAGATGGTCCTGGCGCTGATGAGATTTAACCTCCAGGTCATCTACATAGCACTCCACCAGCGTCCCGAGGATCTTCTTGAATATGCGGTGCATATCCCGTTGATAGGTGGCACCGGCGTTCTTCAGGCCGAAAGTCATAACCCGATAGTAGAAAGTGCTCTGGCGGGCCCTGAAGGTAGTGTACTCTTCATCCTTGGGGGCCATCCGGATTTGGTTATACCTGGAGTACCCATCCATGAATGAGAGGTCTTGGAACCCGGCCGTTGCGTCGATCAACAACTCTATCACAGGAAGGGGAAAGTCATCCTTCGGATAGTGGCGATTAAGATCGCGGAAGTCGATGCAGACCCTGATCTGGCCGTTCTTCTTCCTGATGGGCACAATGTTGGCTAGCCACCTGGGGTACTGGACGTCCTTGACGAAGTTGGCCTTAATGAGCTTATCAAATTCGGCATCAACCACGGAACCACGAAAGGGGTGCATTTTTCTGGGAGGCTGCTTGAACCCGCGATGGTTTGCTGGGAGGTCAAGGCGGTGGACTTCTACCTTCGGATCTAGGCCTGACATCTCATCATAAATCCGGGCAAACACATCACGGTACTGTCTGAGGATGTCTATGTACCGTTGCCATTCCTCGGGAGGCATAGCGGTGCTGACCAATGTGGGTCTCGGGTCCGCCTCACTACCGAGGTTCACCTATACGAGCTTGTCGACCGTGGTGGAGACGCCCTCCTCAAAGGCAGGAGGAGCATCTTCCGTGTCTTCTTCTCCGCTTGGGGAAATATCGTCCACGGGGGGAGCCGTTTCGGGGCTGCTCGAACCTGATGGGGAGGTAGCACCGGCTTGGGCGGTAGAGGTCATCATGACGGGAGGCTCATGCACCGCCTAGACCGTAGCGACAAAGGCGGTTGATCCAATCCCATCCGGCCTACAGCCCCATGGGCCGCTCTTTATGACATCGAAGCAGTGGTGTCGCGTTGGCCTGAGCCGGTCGATCCCGGCTAGGCGAAACATGCGCGTATGACGCACCGCCGTTGCCATAAGCCCAACGTCCCGATATCGTACGGGGGTAGGAGGCTCAGGGATCACCCAGGCCTGGTTGGTGTAAGTATATGAGGTGATTTCCTGACGTCGCTTAGACCTGGAAATATGAATTCCACTGGTATCCCAGACAACAATGCACTCTCCCATATCGGGAGTTGTGGCCTCCAATCGATGGATTGGGAAGACATATGCGTCATCCAAACCTACCCAGGGATCACTCGCGATAGCAGAATACTCAACCTCACCTGCCAGGATCTGCTTGTCCTTGCTCTTGTAATAGTCTGCATCCAGGTAACGAGCTTCACAAGAGGCAAACGGGGACACATCTCCTTGGAGCACACCCACTCGACCCTTAAGAGAGTATTTGAGGCACTGATGGTATGATGAGGGAACCGCTGCGTGAAGATGGAGCCATGGCCTGCCCATCAACGCATTGTAAGCAGTGTCCTGAGAGACAACCATGAATTCAGTATTGGCAATTAAACCGCCGAACTGGGCCTTCAGACAAATATTGCCGAGTGGAGTTTCCTCGGTCTTTTCATACCCCTAGATTCTGAGGTCGGAGGGAGTTAAATCATCATCGGACAACCCCAGTTTTCGCAGTGTCCGAGTTGGGATCAAGTTAATCCCAGAACCCGTGTTGACAAGACAGCGATGGACCTCCACGCCATTGAACTGGCCGGTGATGTACAGCAGGCAGATGTGCCCCTGTATGGGAGGGTCTTCATCTTCACTGGAGAATGAGAAAACCACCTGACATTCGGCGTCCTCAATCACCTCGGTGTGGAAGGCTTCTGCAGCCGCTACCTCCGTTTCAAACTGGAGGGGGATCCTCAGATCCTCGACGAGTGCCTCACGCATTTCAGACGACATGAGGAGTGCCTCAAGGATGGAAAGCCTCGCCGGAATGCCGGCCATATGCTTCAGGACAGCATACTTTTGTGCCAAACGTGAGCTTCTGCTTACAAGAGGTCGCTCTGAAATTGGTGGAATGACGGGCCCTACTGGCGGGACGGGTGACTGACTGGTACTAGGCACATCCCGCTGTTCACTAGCTGAAGCCCGGGAGGTGGCTGTCATTCTAGGACCGGAAGGTCGTAGTTGGCCAGTGGCAGGTCTAGGCTAGTTGTGACGCGGGGAAGGCGATTCCTCTCGATACAGCAACACAAACGGTGGTTGAAGCGAACCTGTTGTCACTGGATGAGGGAGCCACGAGTGCTGCTCTCTACACCGGGCCTGCTGCCTGGTCTCAGAGGCGTGCACGACCAGACTGGAGGTGACTACTGCCGTGCCTCGGCGATTCACATAGCCACGGCTCTGTCGATGTTGGCGATGGCTGGGGACATTGGGGAGGTTCACCTGGCGCTCCTCGTCGTCGGGAGCCACAAAGGGTTTTACCAACTCTACGGTGTTAACCGAAGCATACCCCAGGCTCTCGGTGAGATTCACCCCGCGCTCATCATCGTCGGGAGCCACAAAGGGATTTACCAACTCTACGGTATTAACTGAAGCGTACCTCGGGCTCTCGGTCGAGGAGTCATCCATTACCGGATGGGGTCTCGGAGGGATCCCCATTCCCGGGGGCATGAAATCTCCAAGCGTGCGAGAAGATGATGGCAATGGCAAGGCACGCTCTTTCTTCTTGCGCCTCCTCCTGCCCTTCTCGGAAGAAGTAGGCTTGGACGACGAGGCCAAAGTGGCGCTCACAGATTCCGAGGGCTCTGGCTGATCTAGGCGGGCATGGGCGACCATCCTACGGGTCATCCAGTCATTATACATCTGGGACCCAGGGTCAGAAACTTGTTCCCACCCATCCCCGTCGTCAATACTGCCATCTGATCCCATGAAGACACCTGCCACCTGTGCCGGGGCTGGGCCAAACCTGACTATGTTGTTGTCAATCTGGTCTTGCAGCCAGTCCTTGAACACATAGCATTGTTGGATCGTGTGTCCCAGGAACCGGTGATAAGGGCAGTAGATAGGGAGATCCGTGAGACACGACTCTTCTGGCTTCCGGCACTCAGGCAGTCGCATGATCCTCTACTCCAAGGCGCTATGGAAATAACGGGGGACCTGGGCCTCGCCAAACAAGTAAGCCTGATTCCTTATGCCTAGAAAGGGGACACTTGGGGGCTGACCATGGCCAGAGACAGGGGTAGCAGGCCGAGGAGGCGGAACCAGATTACCTCGCCAAGGTGGTGGCAGTGCGTTACGCGGAGGCGCCTGCCGATTTTGAGGCGGTCGCTGCTGGGCCGGAGGCTGTGGGGGTGGACCCCTATGAGCCTGCGGTGCTGGACTCACCGGTAGCAACTCTAGCTATATGGGGGCCTCTATCTATGTCAGAGCATCGAGCTCGGCTCTGGCGGCTCTCCTTGTGGAGATCACAGGAGGCAGCGGGCGTGCCTGACTGGCATGTTGCAGGGATTCTTCGAGGCGCTGAGCCTTGTCCTAGAAGTCCCGGAACCCTCCAGGGTAATTCTGCGTGATCAGGGAAGGAACCAACTCCACCTTGACGTTCCCCACACACATCGTCGATAATTTCTCTTGAGTCAGTGGCATGTCAAGGGAGTACATGAGCCCTTTCAACCGGGCAACGAAGTCCGCGACTTGCTCGTCGGGCCTTTGCTTGCTCCTGAAGAGGTCTGCAATGTTCATATTCCGGGTTTTGGAACTGAACTGGTAGAGGAATTGCCGAAGAAGGTCCTCCCAGCTAGTCACTGATCCAACAGGGAGCTAGCTGTACCAAACGAACGCTGGTCCCTCAAGTTTCTGAACGAAGCATCGGAGCTTGGCAGCCTTCTACTACGCTGGAGTCCCCAACATAGGCCCGCACCTCGAGTTGAAGTGGGCCAAGTTTTGTGCTGGGTCTTCGGTCCCATTAAATGGGGAAAAAGTGGGATTCCCAAATCCTGGCGGGGCCGACACGTCATCCACCAATGCGGGGTACGACTTTCCATCCGGTGGGATCGCCACCTGTCGAGTTTCAAGGGCCTCCAAGCGAGCGATGAGTACCTCCAACAGATCATCCGGATGCTGATTCATGTCTTGACGGGGATCTCTAACCACAAGCACATTTCCAGTCTCTTCGATACGATAGTCGCGCTCAGCGGCTCGGGGGGCAGCTGGCGGAGCGACCGTCGGAGCGGCGGGAGGAAACCGAGAAGGGTCTCCCAAATTGCCTCGCTACTCGGGAGGGTTCGGCGAAACATATCACGCCCTCTTGCCATCGGCTCCTGTGTCACCCCTGTCGGGGAACACGACATGGTCACGGTTGCTCGGGGGGATCTCAGCAAGGGGTAGATGCTCTTGACCCTACTGTCCTGGTCTTGGGTTGCCGCAGACGGGCCGCCGCTCTGCAATGCATTCGGCCAGGAGCTCATCAACCAGCCTATTTTTCTCGGCTAGCTGTTGGAGCAGCGTGGCCTTCTCGGGATCTTCCACTACCTTCTACACTAAGGAAGATGGGTCAGCGAGTTTGACCGACCCGACGGGCTCTTTACCCTAGCCGATGTTTCGGCCTGGCACCACTGCCTCCATGGGTACAGGAGGCCTAGGAGGCTCCACTGTTGGTGAGTAATCCTCCCAGATGGGTCCAGCAGCGGCCTGTCCTTGGGGGGTGAGTCCCCATCGAGGGGCTTCATAATGTTTCCCTCATCTGAGAGGTCATCCATGTTGACCGTGACTGCCCTTGGCGACGTTCCATCAGGGCCGCCCAGTGAATCGGGCTGCCAGCATATCACACAGAAGAGGAGAGCATCGTACTTCCCCCACCCGCGGACGTGCACGTGGGGGTGGCCTCCTCAATAACTCTGTGGAGTACTTGAAAACTCTGGACGCATTGTAGCTAAAGGGCCTCGTGGAGGCCCAACGACTCGGGGTGCCGGACTGTGGGGAGTGCTGCTAGGTCAACCCGGTGGCACTGCTCTCCAATCTCCTCAAGATGTTCTTGGCTCCCCGGATAAGGCGCTAGCTGATGACGGAGGAGGGAGTGAGTCACCCGAAGAATCTGGCAGAATCATTCAAACTCTCCCAGGGTGAGTGACTCTGGCACATCAAAACCCGATTCTGCGACCAGCCAAAACTTCTCATGGAAGTGGCCCGCAGCAAGAACGGTCCAGAAGCTCCACGGATCCAGATCGGGGTCCGAAACATGCCGCCCCTGCTCGTCCACTGAGGAAAGTCGTGGAATTGGAAATGGCGCCGAGGCAAGCCGTCGGGGCGGTGGGCTGGCCAGTGGGGAATACGGCGAACAGGCCGATTGGCCGCCGATCTCTGGGTCATCCTCCTGAGGTTGCAGTGCCCTGGCCGCCACGTCGCGATAGGATGGTCCGGTGGATGGGCCTCCTGTCACAACGTTGGTGCTCGCCGAGGGTGTGTCGGCTCGCGATCCTTCCGTCGGTCCCCAAATGAGCTCCTCACCCTCCCTAACAGGGGAGGGAGGTGCTTCCGAGGAGATCGGCGGCAACTACGGGCTTGATCTCTGGCGGTACGCCAAATCCTCGTCCTCCTGGATATACCTTCGAAGGGAAGATGGAATCATACGGACCTCGCATTCGGGGAGTACGAGACTGATGCGCCGCGTCCCCATCCCTACCCTCAACTCGAAAGGTTGTGGGGAGGTTCTATCGTCGAATCATACTCTACCTCAGAATCCAAAAAACGGACTGGTCTGATTCCCATCCGGACTCCCCTGACATTCCTCTGACGGCGACGACGCCCAGCCTTCCTACCCCTGGGTAGCTCCTCAGGGTAAGAAAGACATCCATCATAGGGTCCCCAGGCCACAATAGAGCTGGGGCAGAGGGGACCGAAGGCCGGGGTGCGAGAATCACCGGGACATATGTCGAAAGGGACGTGGGGAGGACCTCTATGTGAGTGAGTGACTGGATACACAACAGCTCCATGCTCGCGACTGGCATTAGGGGGAGTGACCTCATACCCCATGCAGTGGGTGTTAGAAGGAGTCATACCTGAAGCATAGCCATCACGAAGAAGCTTCCGTCTTCCCAGATCGGTGGCACGGAATGAGCCTTCATGGTGAGCGGCACTACCGCGGATTGGTCCGCAGTGGCCATTGCCAGTGTCCGCGACTGGGAGATTCGACCCAACCTTCCTGCAGGGCGGTTGGGGTTTCGATCCTAGTCGGGTACGCAGCTACCCCTGCTCAACATGCGCAGGGATCTGGGAACAGGAGTCAATAGTGGCTGGGGCCACAATGGTTGCTGATGCTGGTGCCCTGAGACAGGAATTCTCCCCCACTCGCGCCCGACGCTGGCGTCGAGTCAGATGGGCCGGAGCCGGCGGTGCAGGCATGAAGACTGCCTGCTCCTCAGCTAGGGGAGTCGGGCGGCAACATCGACACAACCTGGCGGGGTTTTTTTCCGGTATCCCCTGTGATGGATCGCCGATCTGGTGGACCCAGACATCCCCCACCACATTGGCGTAGGGGAGGGTGTCACAGTGCTCCGGGGATAGGCTCCCGAAGCGGTTGAACGTCGGCGTGGGGAGCAGCGGCTCCCTGCGCGGCCCTCGAGGGCAGCGATGGTGGTGAGGCACGGTCGCCTCTAGATCCAAGCGGGCCATGCCTTTGGTGGGGATAAACCCTTCCTTGTCATACCTATGAACCAGGTTTTTTATCACCCTCCGTTGGATGATTTATGACGGGGAGAGGGGGCACAAGCACCTGGCTGCTACGACGGTCGATGTCGGAGCGACCGTGGGATAGGTGGTACCGCGTAGGGTAGCCGCGTCGGCACTGCCCCTGCCCCTGCACCAGTGGGCAGGTGGCGATCGAGCTCCGAATGCAATGATCTGATTCCTGGAAATAGGGAGATGAACCCATTAGTATCAACAGGAAAGGAGATCAACAACCAAGGCCCAGCGTCACTCCGTCTTCCATGGTCGGCGAGAGGAAACCACGCTAACGACGTCACAGAACGGAGTAGTCAATGTCCTGACGGCCTCGACCCCTGGCGGGTTCACGTACTAGTGAGGGTTACTCGGACCTGGTGACATGATATTATTCTGATGCTCCAACGGCTACCATTCCTCGTGTTGAAGAGAAGAGCTTCACATCGGGTTCACCATTTTTTGTTTCCGATGCTTTCTCCTGGGCACGCGCGTCCGTCCGCCAGGGAGGGTGCGCTGCTTGTGGCCCCGCATTCCCAATTTCCAAAGGCAGGTGGCATCCGTTCCTTGTTCAGAGACATCTGCTCTTTATCGAAACCGGGATGATGGGATGTCGGTTCTTCCTTCCGTGGATTCCTCCTCGGAGCTCGTCACCTAGTACAGGTCTCCCTCAAAGATTTAATATGGGTTCGTGAAGCTCATTCCTGGTGCCATATCTACATGGACGCCAGTTAATTACGCTGCTTCCATCAAGACACTCCAAGGGGTCTTGTCGGGACAGCAACCTGCGGTGAGGAGAATGGTCACGTTGGGGCATCGTCGGCATGTCTGTCTTTGGTCCCTCATCACAGGGATTCTCAAGAGCGCGGAAGCCCGAGGCATCCCACATCGAACGTGGGGAATATGTAACAACTGACGTTTTCATCAGCTTCCCATGTTTAACATGGGGTATGTCGCGAGTTTAACATCTTGCAGAGAGGGATCGGGTTAAAGGATCCCTAGGGGGGAACACCGATGTTGGGGCCAGCACATGGGCGGCCTCCCGCATAACATGGAGTGGAAAAGTGTGGCATGATCTCACCAGGATGTGGTGGCCCGGGTAAGGATCAGGATGGATGGTGGAGTGAAGCATGAGGCTTATGTTCCGAGACGACCCAAGAGGGGGGATGCAGTTTAACGTCATGTGGGACAGAATATAGTTTAACGTCATGCAGGATGGGATACAGTTTAACGTCATGCAGGATGGGATACAGTTCAATGTCATGCGGGATGAGATATTTGGGGATTACACTCTAAGGCAGCCCAAGGTGGTCAGGGAACTAACATGGAGAGGTCAGGATGACCAGGTGGTGGGCTTGAACCTTGTGGAGGCTTCCTACGTACCATGCGTTAGCACGGATCAAAGTCCATGTAGTTCGCTAGGATGGGGCTTACGCTCTGAGGCGGCCCATAGAGGAGGTCATGGTCGATGTGCACTCTAAGCCCACGTGATTCATGCTCGGTGTGGGAAACAAGCGGCAACAGGGACCAGATGATCACATCGCAAAGGGTGAGTCTGTGAGAAGTGGAATGGGGCTTACGTGTTGAGTGGCCCAAAGCACTCTGGTCTAGAACATGGAGTGACAGATTCGACTTAGGCAAGTTCCATCCACTTTCCATGCTTCGTGTTCCCCTTCATTCGGGCCCCCGTCATCCTTCATACTCGGAGGGACCCCCAAGAACGGTCTGGATACAACGCCCAAGGGATCTCCTACAGTCATGGGCCAACGCCCCTGAGGGTTTCAGATAACAAATTGATACAAATCCCGCGTTGTGAAAATGGTCAGCGGTTGATGCTCATTTGTTTGTCCCCGTGGCTAACACGATAGCAGAAAGTACCCTGGGAGGACCTGAAGGCATTGTAATCTTCATCCTCAGGGTCCATCCGGATTTGGTTATACCCGGAGTACCCATCCATGAAAGAGAGGGCTTGGAACCCGGCCATTGCGTCGATCAACAACTCTGTCATGGGAAGGGGAATGTCATCCTTCGGACAGTGGCGATTAAGATCGCGGAAGTCGATGCAGACCCTGATCTTCCCATTCTTCTTCCTGACGGGCACAATGTTGGCTAGCCAGCTGGGGTACTGGACTTCCCTGACGAAGTTGTCCTTAATGAGATTATCAACTTCGGACTCAACCATGGCACCGTGAAAGGGGTGCATTTTTCTGGGAGGCTACTTGAACCCGCGATGGTTTGCTGGGAGGCCAAGGCGGTGGAAGGATACCTAGGGATCTAATCCAGGTATCTTGTCATAACTCTAGGAAAACACATCACGGTGCTGTCTGAGGAAGTCTAGGTACCGTTGCCGTTCCTCGGGAGGCATAGCGGCGCTGACCAATGTGGGTCTCGGGTCCGCCTCACTACCAAGGTTCACCAGTACGAGCTCGTCGACCGTGGCGGAGACGCCCTCCTCAAAGGCAGGAGGAGAATCTTCCATGTCTTCTTCTCTGCTTGGGAAAGATCGTCCACGGGTGGAGCCGTTTCGGGGCTGCTCGACCCTGATGGGGAGCTAGCACCGGCTTGGGCGGCAGAGGTCGTCATGACGAGAGGCTCATGCACCGCAGAGACCATAGCGACAAAGGCGGTTGATCCAATCCCATCCGACCTGTAGCCCAAGGGGCCGCACATTACGACATCGAAGCAGTGGTGTCGCGTTGGCCTGATCCGGTCGATCCCGACTCGGTGAAACATGCACGTATGACGCACCGCCGTTCCCATAAGCCCGACATCCTGATATCGTATGGGGGTTGGAGGCTCGGGGATCACCCGGGCCTGGGTGGTGTAAGAGTACGAGGTGATTTCCTGTCGTCGCTTAGACCCGGAAATATGAATTCTTCTGGTACCTGAGACAATAAAGCACTCTCCCATATCGGGAGTTGTGGCCTCCAACCGATGGATTGGGAAGACATATGCGTCATCCAAACCTGCCCAGGGATCACTCGCGACAGCGGCAGACTCAACCTCACCTGCCCGGATCTTCTTGTCCTTTATTTTGTAATAGTCTGCATCCAGGTAATGAGCTTCACAAGAGGTAAATGAGGATGCATCTCCTTGGAGCACACCCACTCAACCCTTAAGGGAGTATTTGAGGCACTGATGGTATGATGAGGGAACCGCTGCGTGAAGATGGAGCCACGGCCTGCCCATCAACGCGTTGTAGGCAGTGTCCTGAGAGACAACCATGAATTCAGTATTGGCAATTAAGCTGCCGAACTGGGTCTTCAGACGAATCTTGCCGAGTGGAGTTTTCTCAGTCCTATCATACCCCTGGATTCTGAGGTCAGAGGGAGTTAAATCAGCCTCGAGAAAACCCCAGTTTTCGCAGTGTCCGAGTTGGGATCAAGTTAATCCCATAACCCGTGTCGGCAAGACAACGACGGACCTCCACGCCATTGAACTGGCTAGTGATGTACAGCGGGCGGATGTGCCCCTGTATGGGAGGGTCTTCATATTCACCGGAGAATGAGATAACCGCCTGACATTCGACGTCCTCAATCACCTCGATGTGGAAGGCTTCTACGACCGCTAACTCTAATCAAACTGGAGGTGGCTCCTCAGAGCCTCGGTGAGCGCCTCATGCATTTCAGATGACAGGTGGAGGGCCTCAAGGATGGAAAGCCTCACCGGAATGCCAACCAGATGCTTTAGGACATCATACTTTCGCGCCAAACATGAGATTCTTCTTACAGGAGGCCGCTCTGCGATTGGTGGCATGACGTGCCCTGCTGGTAGGACCAGTGACTGACTGGTACAAGGCACATCCTGCTGTTCACTAGCTGAAGCCCAGGAGGTGGCTTCCATGCTAGGACTGGAAGGCCGTATTCGGCCAGCGGCAGGGCTGGGCTGGTTGCGATGCGGGCAAGGCGATTCCGCCCGATCCAGCAACACAAACGGTGGTGGAAGCGAACCTGTTGTCACCGGATGAGGGAGCCGCGAGTGCTGCTCTCTACATCGGGCTTGCTACCTAGTCTCGGTGGCGTGCACGACCTGACTGGAGGTGACGACCGCCGTGCCCCGGCGATTCACATAGCCACGACTCCGTCGACATTGGTGACGGCTGGGGACATTGGGGAGGTTCACCTGGCGCTCCTCATCGTCGGGAGCCACAAAGGGTTTTACCTACTCTACGGTGTTAACCAAAGCGTACCCCGGGCTCTTGGGGAGATTCACCCAGCGTTCCTCGTCGTCGGGAGCCACAAAGGGATTTACCTACTCTACGGTATTAACTGATGCGTACCCCGGGCTCTCGGGTAGATTCACCCGGTGCTCGTCGTCTTCAGGAGCCATAAAGTGATTTACCAACTCTACGGTATTAACCGAAGCATACCCCGGTCTCTCGTGGAGATTCACCCGGCGCTCCTTGTCATCGGGAGCCACAAAGGGATTTACCAACTCTACGGTGTTAACCGAAGCGTACCCCGGGCTCTCGGGGAGATTCACCTGGCGCTCCTTGTCATCGGGAGCCACAAATTGATTTACCTACTCTACGGTATTAACCGAAGCGTACCCCGGGCTCTCGGGGAGATTCACCCAGCGCTCCTCATCGTCGGGAGCCACAAATTGATTTACCAACTCTACGGTGTTAACCGAAGCGTACCCCGAGCTCTCGGGGAGATTCACCCAACACTCCTCCTCGTCCTCAGCTTCCCATGTTTAACACGGGGTATGTCGCGAGTTTAACGTCTTGGGAAGATGGATCGGGTTAAAGGATCCCTAGGGGGAACACCGATGTTGGGGCCAGCACGTGGGCGGCCTCCCGTATAACATGGTGTGGGAAAGGGTGGCATGATCTCACAGGGATGTGGCGGCCCGAGTAAGGATCAGGATGGATGGTGGAGTGAATCATGGGGCTTATGTTCCAAGACGGCCCAAGAGGGGGGATACAGTTTAACGTCATGTGGGATGGAATACAGTTTAACGTCATGCAGGACGGGATAGAGTTTAACGTCATGCGGGACGGGATACAGTTTAACGTCATGAGGGACGGGATACAATTTAACGTCATGCCGGACGAGATATTTGGGGCATATGCTCTGAGGAAGCCCAAGGTGGTTAGGGAACTGACATGGAGAGGTCGGGACGATCGGGTGGTGGGCTTGAACCTCATGGAGGCTTCCTACGTACCATGTGTTAGAATGGATCAAAGTCCACGTAGTTCGCTAGGATGGGGCTTACGCTCTGAGGCAGCCGATATAGGAGGTCATGGTCGATGCGCACTCTAATCCCACGTGAGTCATGCTCGGTGTAGGAAACAAGAGGCAACAGGGACCCGACGATCATGTCGCAAAGGGTGCGTCCATGAAAAGTGGAATGGGGCTTACAGGTTGAGTGGCCCAAAGAGGAAATAGGGGCTTACACGTGGTTAGCGACCCTTGGGGTCGGGGCTTACTCCAGGGTGGAGGCCCGTGGTGTGACAAAGCACAGTGAGAAAAGGATTCCACTGGCCTTGGCAGGGGGGAAGTACGGAGATGCACAGGTGCAATCATCCATATGAAAGGTTAGGGGCTTACGCTCTGAGGCAGCCCTTCCCCCGCGGACAAACACCGCTCCGACAAGGAGGATCTCATTCCATGTGAGGAAGAGTCCACTCCCGTGGAGATGAGTGGGCGTAAAAAATTTCCGAGCTGGGGGGACCCTACATGCGAAGCACGGGGTCGGACCACAGTTTAACGTCTTGTGTTAAGGACGAGGTGCTTAGCTGTTTGATGTCCTGCAGCTTGGACGAGGTGGGTTTTCTCCACACCCCTAGGGCTTACATTCCCAACGCCCTCTACCCCTTTTGGATGGGAAGGCATCGGCACGGCCGTAGTGAAGGGGGGCCGCAGGGCAAACCACCGGGGGGTCCATGTTTGCATGGCTATGCAATGGAGAAATAGTCGTTAGCGTGCCTATGCAGAGAAGCATAAGGAAAAGCAACGCAACGGGAAACATGGCCCAAGTGACCTTGAGGTTACTTCGCACAAGCCTAGAAGGCCGTGCGGGAAAACAACGCATGGCGCGCATGACCAGCAGGGGAGACATCAGGTGCCGGTGTAGGGGGCAACCAAGGGGCGTCATGGTGAGGGATCCTCAGCCTTGCGCGCGCAAAAGGGACGATTTGCGCGCAAAACACCGGGACGACGCACAATAGGAGTAATGGAATTGCATGCGAAGAGGGAGTTCCGCGCAAAGTTTTGCGCGCACGACAGGGTATTGCGTGTGCGGACCACGGATTGCGTGCAAGTGGGGAAACCGGGGGAAGGGGAAAATTCACTGAAGCCGATGGAGTTGTGCGCAAAGGCGAACTCCGGGGTACGGTTGCACAGAATTCGGGATTACTTGGATGGAATCTTTTGTCCGGGGGGAGTCGAATTGTGCGCACGAGGGTCTCTTCGGATTCCTAAACCCCCAAACCATTCTGGGTCACCTTATATTTATAGGCGACCTCCGGGGCAGAATCCAGGCGGCGCACAATGTTTTCCACACCGGGAACCGCTTGCGTGCAAAATCTCGCCGCGGAGAAACAGGGCGCGCAATTATTGCGCGCCTCACCAGTCCAATTCCGCGAATCCCAGGAGCACTTCACGCGCAGAACATTTTTGAATGTGGATCCTCCTTTATTTCACGCACCACTTCTCGGGCCTCTGGATCGGGCCTCTGATTCCGAATATGACTTCGCTTCATCATTCTGAAACTTCCTCTGGGAGTTACAGGATTTTTTTCGGCATCAACACCAGTGCGGACCTCACCCTTCTCTTTTCTTTGGTGCCCCCTCAACAACCCGATCGGCCTCTGGATTCCTCTCCAGCTTTTTTAGACCACCGCCCCGGCCTCTGGCCACCCGCGGCCCGCCGCTCCAGCCTCTAGCCCATTTGATCCCACCGACAGTGCATTCCGGTGTCCCGCTGCTCTGAACCCCTCCTCCCTTTCATGTGTGGACTTTCGATAACCCGAACCCACTTCCCTCCTTGTTCTGAGAAGAAACACAACCAAACCGCTTCGTGACACCTCTAACTTTCTCTGGTGTGGCCGGACTTCCCCCTTGCCGGTAGCAGCCTCCTCCGATATATTTGAATATTTATTCATTTATTTATTTATCGTTTAGTCATTTCATCCATGGTGTTTGTATTTGTTTTTGTTGTAACCCTAATGATTCAATTGTGATACATATGTTTTTTATATTGCTTAGGCATGTAGTTAATCTACGAGGCATTGTTTCCCCTCATACTAACGTTTTGAGGAGTTTGCGCTTCATTTTAGGTAGGATCCCTTTTCCTTGTCCTTTAAATTTAGTAATACATGGATTACATGTTCTTTTCGCACCCATTGAATATTAATTAGTTATTTTTACTTTAATTTTTATAATAATTCTTTTGGGAGAAAAATATTTGGCTTTTTAGATAATAGTTTTTTGTCCAATTATTTTACTTGTAAGGTTTTTTGACATGCTTTGTGACTAATTAAATGGTTACAAAATGGTTTTTTCCAATTTAGTTTTTTTCACCAAATTATAGTGTGTTTTCGTGGTATAATGGAATTTTTTGTTCAAAAGAATATTATAATACTAAATTTCTTTTCATAAATTTTGAAAATAGTTTTTTTAATTGTGCATGTAGTGAATATTTCGTTTTTCTGGGTTTTGGGCATGTTTTTTTTATCAAAAATGCATTCTTTGAATTAATTTTATTTAAATAAAGATATGGTCACTCAAAAAAAAACATCTAGAATGTTTTAATCTATTATTTAAATAATTTGAATGTTGTGAATCATTTTTTTGAATCATTTTAAAGTGTGTTTTGGTTTCAAATGTAAATTTTAACATGTGATCCTTTTTTATGTTGTGCATACCAAGTGTTTATTAAATGCCTACTTAGCCCTTATAAATTTATTCTAATGTTATAATGGTGGTTGTTTTTTCCATAAATGGTTCCCAGGTGGACAAGTTTTCATTGGAGGTGAAAAAGTGGTGTGCACATGATTTTAAAACGGACTTTAAGTGTGTTGTGTGTTTTATTTGGGGTTTTCACACCAAGTGTTGGTTAAGTTTCTTAGTTTTATCTTACACATAGATTATGGTTTTGGAATCATTTTTTTATTTTAATAAATACATTTCATATGTAGAAAATGATGATTGATGTTTTCAAATAGGTTTTCATAGAATGTGCTTGTTGCGATGTCTCTTTGGCCTTTGAAAAGAGTGTTTTTGAATTAAAGTGGTGATATTAATTAATTAAGTGGGTTTATAAAAGTTGTGTTCAGTTATAATTTTTTTTGTTCATGGTTAAATTCTGTGAAAATGATAATTTGGTAAAATTTTGTGAAACTACAGTCCTGTTTGGCACTTTAAATGACTATTTGGAAAAGCCCCTCATGGGTTGGGTTTCCAACCTAGTTGGTGGGCTGTGAGTTGGGAGGGTCCTCAGTATGGGATTTCCGCTGTATGATAATTATTTTAAGGAAGGGAACTAACATAGAGGTGGTCAGGGTGCTGTCGGTCTATTAGGTGTGTGTGTGTAATATATGTACATATATGTGGCTTGTTGTTTATGTTTCATGGAACACCCCGTTGTGAAATATACATGGGAATCTTGAATAGAAAATAGGGTTACCGAGAATGATTGATGCACTAGTTTTCATATGTACTCATAGTTCCCCATAGAAGGGGGATGTTCTGTATTAATTGTTATGGGATTTGGCCCATCGATTAGGCCAGGTAGGGCGATGGTCGGGCGATAGGGCTTTATGACTTCATTGAGTTGGTCATGCTATCAGCATGATTCACAAGTATAGTATGTACTAGTTTTCCTATGAATTCCTAGGACTTCTTGTATTCATCCAACCATTTTACACTAAGTACCATAACCCTCACCATGGAGAATAGAAACCTCACGATTGGTTTTGATGTTTTTTTTGGTATGTTGTGAACTTTGGTTTATGTTAAAAAAATATTTTGTAGAAAAAGTGATATGTAAAGAATTAACATCTTTCCCTTTACTCAGTGTTATCAAAATAAGTCTTTACTATCTTTTTTTGTTTTCCTTTTCTTCTCCCCTTGATCCTTATTTCAAATTAAGAGGGTAATTGCTCATGCATGTCTATTTTTAAAATAAATTTCATGAAAAACCCTACTTTTATAGTTGTAGTTCAAATATGTTAATCAAGGTTTGGTTTATTTAAAGGTGGGGAATTGATAATATATTAGGTATGGTTACATACAGAGTCTTAATACTCATGCCTATAGTGTTTTCTTGTTTTTGGTTTCTCTTACAAGTTTCAGCTTGGGTTTGGATCGCCTTGGGAGATGTTTGGTTTCAGTACCGGTGAGGAAACCACGAGGTTACATGGAGTCTCAGTCTTGGACAGGACAATCATGTTTTTTTGTTCCTTCATTTCATGTCAGTTATTTATTTCATTTTTTCAGTTTATTCTAGTTGATTTGAATAACTTTATGAGAAAAATCATTCCCATTGATTAAATTTTGATGCCCGACACAAGTTTCCAGCCCGTGGGGATCAAGATTGCCCTTCGGGCCATGCCACAGACTGGATTAGGTGAAAGGTTCAGGGTTGACCTGGAATGGTTCATGACACAGTGGTATCATAGGGAGGTTCTTTTATTTAGGGTATCCGGTAGATGGAGATTAGGATTGTTGGGACTCAAGAGGCAGGTACGGGAAGGACGTCAAGAACCCTAGCCCATTCCAAACCTCGAGTTTCCAAGGGTAGACCAAGAATTGATTCCTTGTTTCGTTCTTGTTTGTTTTTGATTGAGGGATGACAATAGAGGAAATACGATGTCACATCGTGATTTCACATGGAGTAGTGACCCATGTGCAATCTGAGTGCACAGTTTATGTTCCTCCATGTTTTTGGCGCTTAGTTGGGGCATGGGCCACTACCATGTCGCTAGGTTAAGCATGACTAATAGTCCACCACTTCGTTAATTTGATGCAAGTTGTGTGTTATCTGGGTTCTTGTGGGTGTATGTGAACTTTTAAAAATAAAAATGGGTTTTCAAAATGTGAAAAATTTATTTTAAACATCTTAATATTTGTGTAAGGTATTTTTAAAACCAAAATATCTTGGTCTAAAAATATGGTGTTTTCTTGGAACTGGTAGAGATATGGTTTGGGAGAAACCTCTTGTACTCTTTATGAAAGTCTGCACATGTAATGGAATTCTGTGGAATTGCGTGTTAGTGTGTATGGATGAAAACAGATGAAGACATGTGCAACAATTCATGGGTTTAATACATTGTGCACTTGGAATTAAAGGCTTGACCTAGATTTTCTAAAGAAATTTTTAAAAGGGAAAAGGATTTTTGGAAATTGAAATTGGTTTGAAAAGTGGGTTTTGTATTTATAAAATGGCCTTGAAAGAATGCGATTTTGAAATCTAAAATGAAATATACATTTTGAAAGAGAAATTTTTGTATGGTGTTGTATTTGTTTGGTCTTTGAGTTGGCAGTTTTTGGATGAAAGAACATTCAAAGATGTTTCTTTGACTTGATTTTGGTTCTGGTTCTTTTTTTATGTTTTGTTCGGAAAATTCCACCAAGAAAGGTCCCTAGGGTTTCTGATAAGTCATGCCCAGTTTTATGTCCTTCTCAGACATTGCATATCCTTCACGGTGATCAGGGTCTGTTAGATGCAGTTGAATGTGTTGAAGGGGTCTATAGTGTCTTCAGGGTTATAGGAACTCCTAAAGCTATCAGAGTGCATGCCGTTTTGGAATTGTTTGAAGGTTTGGCTCTGAAAAAATGGGAGTTGTTCTCCCTTCCATCACTGCATGTTGAGATTATGTGGAATGTCATTAAATCCATCCTCATCCCATGGTTTATACCTGAAGAGGTGAAGACAAAGATAAGGGAAGAGATGATTTGCATTCCACAAGGAAAATGGAAGGTGAGAGCATATGTTGACCATTTAAAAGTATTTGATGATGACATCTCTCTTCATTGGGGGTGTTCAGCCAGAGATCAAGGAGCATGTATTCCTTTATAAAGACCATCATTTCAAGAAGATGCTGGATTAGACATTCCTAGTTGAGTTGGTATTCGGAGCGTAGGTTCTTGTCAATCCAACAAATCTTATTACTCGTGAAGGTTCCCAATCCAGAGAGAAGGGTGTATCAGAGGGACCTATTTATAAAGAGTTCTATGTGGTGGTTTTGGATTCTAGTTCGCTAGACCATTTAGTATTGTGCCACCAGTGTTGCTGGTTTGGGCATGTGAATTAGTCATGTTACATCTCTCCGACGACGTGTCATTGTTACTGCTATCTGGCTCACATGGAGATGTTTTGTAGGAAGCGTCGCCAAAAGAAGATGATGTGACTAGAGGAACACTTGTTCTTTACTGTGAGCCAGGAGATGCTTCATCCATTAGAAACTCGGCCACATTTCTTAGGGGGAAGCTCACACACAGTCAGGATTTTCTAGTAATGTGATGCATCAGTCCGGGTTTGTGTTCCGTGTTGGTAGTGAAACATTTAAAGTCTTTTTGTCCTTGATTTTTTCATCGGTTGACATTTTGACGTCATTATGAGTATATTGTTTCATCAAGGAGTTATAGTAGACATGTGAAGTTGTAATCCAATTGTTTTTTTGTCTGATTATGGTTTTCTGAATCGTGTGTTTTTCTTAAATGTGTGTTTGGCCATTGTCTGGGTTGATCTTGGTTTAGATTTGATCTTTTCCAAATGTAGGTGCTTATAGAAGTGTTTATGTTTGTTGTTATGATGAAGGTTCACTTCATGGAGAATGTTCTAATAGGTGGTTTTCCCCTAGTGTTGGGGGGGGGGTGGGTCTTGGTCTGGGTAAAGGGTACTATTTTTCATTGGGTGTGTTGTGTTTCTCATGCTGTAGAAGTTAGTTTAGATCAGTTGGGAGTTTTGCATCCCCCCCACCTCTCGGGGTGGTATGTTGGGGTGTAAAATTTCCGCACTAGTTCAGTTCTTATGGTGGGGAGAACCCTCTTGTGTTCTCTCATTTTATATGTTGTGGTTTCTTTTGGTTTTAATTGGGCATAGATTCTTGTCTTGTATATTGTTCTGCTAGATGACTTTCTAGGGGAAAAAGTGTATGTGGTAGGGATAATTGTCACACCCGACATTTAATTTACTTTTATTTTATAAATTCCTTGCCCCGGGGTCTCGCGACAAGGTCCAGGCTGGGTCACGGACTAAAATCTTCGTCGTTTAATATTTTTACTTGGTTTTGGACCTGTGTAAGGTCACCGCATGGTTGGTGGTATTCGCGCAATCAGCCCTAGTGTCATGATATTTCTCATTATTTTTGTTATTATTATTCTTGTTGTTGTTGTTGTTGTTGTTATTGTTATTTTTATTAATAATCAAAATAAAAATAAAATATTATTTTTATTTTTATTTTTATTATCGTTATAATATATATTATTGTTTCTATTATTATTGTATTACTATTGTTTGTATTATTTTCATTATTGTTGTTGATATAATAAAATAATGAAAAAGGGGGAAAACTCGAAAACCCGGAAATGCCCCCCCACCCATACACGAGGTGCACCCAACACACCCTCCACTTCAGTTCGTGATCCGCCGCCCTTGCCCAGAATTCCATCTCAGTGCCGATATCTGTTCTTAGGACCCTCGTCATCCCTGACTCGCCTCCCTTGCTCTGGACTCCTATATCCACCCATCTCCCAACGCCCAGCACCCGAAACCCTTCCTCCATCCCCCCTTCCCCATACCCATGAGCCTCCTTTCCCTTTTTCCTGCGCGGACCTCACCTCCACCCTTTTTTGGCACACCCTCAACACCCCGGTAGACCTTTTTCTTGCACCCCGACTCCCGCAGACCGCCGCTCTAGCCTCCGGCCACCTGCGGCCTGCTGCTCCATCTCCTAGCCTATTTTCTCTAATCGGCAGCGGGTTCTGATGACCCGCTGCCCTGAAACCCTCCCCCTTGCGTGCGCGGTCTTCCGATGACCCGACCCCACTGCTCTCTTTGTTATGATACGAAGCGAAAATGAACCCATGCGCGATGCCTCTACCTTACTTCGGTGTGGCCACACCCCTACTAGTTGTGGCCTCATCCTGTATATTTATCTATTCATTAATTTATTTATTTTTCTTTTCGTAATTTCATAAGTGATGTTTTTATTTGTTTTGGTTGAAAACCTAATGTTTCATTTGCGCTATGTATATTTTTCATATTTCTTCAGTGTACGGTTAATCTACCGGGCGTGGTTTCCCGTCATGCTGAAGTGTTATCGAGTCCGCACTTCATTTCAGGTAGGATGCATTTTCCTTGCCCTTTATGTTTTGTAATACTTTTATTGATGGAATTTTTCACACCCGGTGAATATTAATGAGTTATTTTTACAATTTTTTTTAGAAAAATTGTTTTGGTAGAAAATTATTTGGCATTGTAGATAGTCATTATTTGGAAAATTATTTTACTTTCTCGGTTGTTTTGACATGATTTACGATTAATGAATTGGTTGAAAATGGTACTTTTTTTAATTTAGTTGTGTACACCATATTGTAGTGTATTTACATGTTATAAAGGAAATTTTTTATGAAAACCAATCTTATTCTATTTAATCCCTTTTCATAAATTATTAAACTAGTTATTTTACCTGTGCAAGTGGTGAGTATTTAATTTTAGTGGGTCCTGGGCATGCGTTTGATCAAAAATGCGTTCTTTGAATGACTTTTGTTTACATAAATTTGTGGTCACTCATAATCTTTTTTATAAAATTTAAATTGGTTATTTAAATAATTTGAATGTAGGGAATCATGTTTTTGAAAAGTTTAGAAGTGAGAATGGTTTCGAATGTAAATTTTAACATGTTATTCTTTTTTATGTCATGCATTCCAAGTGTTTATTAAATTTACAGTTGGCCCTTATGAATTTTTTCTAAAATTAAAATGGAGTTTGGTTTTCCTTAAATGGTTCTTAACTGGACTTGTTTTGATTGCTGTTGATAAAGTGGTGTGCGTATGATTTTAAATCAGACATTGAGCATGCTGTGTGTTTTATTTGGGGTTTTCACACAAAGTATTTCTTAAGTTCCTTAGTTTTCTATTACACATAGGTTATGACATTTAGAATCATGTTTTGATTTTAATAAATATATTTGAGATTACATAAATGATTATTGATGTTTTGAAAAAGTTTTTCATGCTAAATGATTGTTGCAATGTATCTTTGGGCCTTTTTAAAGAGTGTTTTGGAATTAAATTGGATATTTTGATTTATTAAATGGGTTTTTCAAAGATATGTTTAGTTATAAAAAATAGTTGTTCCTGGTTAAATTTTATGGAAATGATTATTTGGGTAAATTTTATAAAAATAAAGGTCTGTTTGGCACTTTTAATGACTATTTGGAAAAAACCCTCCTGGGATGGGTCTCATGCCTAGTTGGTTGAATACGAGTTTGAAGGGAACTTATTATGAAATTTCCCTCATATGATAATTATTTTATGGTAGGAAACTAACTTAGAGGTGTTCGTGGTGGTGTTATTCTATGAGGGGTGTGTGTGCGGTGATATATGTATATATATGTTGCTTTTTGTTTAAATTTTATGGAACACCCCTTTGTGAAATTTACATGGGAATCAAGCATAGAAAAGAGGGTTACATAGAATGATTGTTGCACTAGTTAGGGTATGTACTACTTGTGCCCCATAGGAGAGGGATGTTTTTGTTTTTATTGCTATGGGATTGGGCCCCTCAACCAGGCCAGGTAGGGAGATGGTCTAGCGTTAGGGCATTATGACGTCATTTAGTAGGGCATGCTTTTAAGATGAGCTATATGAATAATATGTTCTAGTTTTCCTCTAAGTTCCTAGGTCTTCCCGTGTTTGTCTGACCCTTGTATCCTTAGGAACATTACCCTCACTATTTTAAACAATAACCTCATTCTTGGTTTTGATTATATTTTTGGTAAATTGTGAACTTGGGTTTATGTTAAATGTTTTTTCAAGAGAAAACATTTTGGAAAGAGTTAACATCATTCACTTTACCTAGTGCTATCAAAATAAGTCTTTACTGCATTTCATTGTTTTCTTTTTCTTCTCCTCTTGATCCTTATTTCAAATTAAGAGGGTAATGGGTCATGCATGTTTTTTTTAAAATATAGAGTATGGAAAACTCTAATTTTATATTTTTAGTTCAATAATGTTAATCAATGCTTTTTTATTTAATGGTGGGGCATGTGGAATAGATTAGTCAGGAATTCCTATTGAGATTTAATACTCAAGCCTATAGTTTTTTCTTGTTCTCAGTTTCTCTTGCAGGTTCCAAATTTATTTCAGATCGCCTTGGGCGATTTTTGGTTTTGGTATCGGAGAGTAACCCACGAGGTTACATGGATTCTTAGTCTTGGAGATGTTAGGCGTGTTTTGGTCATTCATTCATTTCATGTCAGTTATTTATATCATGTTGGTCTATTCATTATGGTTGATTTATTTATCTTTATGGGCTAAATCATTCCTATCATTTAAATTTTGATGCCCGACATTAGTTTCCAGCCTAGGGGGATTAGGAACGCCCTACATGCCATGCTGTAGACCAACTCAGGTGACTGGTCCAGGGTCGACCTGGGTTTGTTCGTGACACCACATTAATTTCTAGGGAAGGTAAGTAACATTAGATTTTCAAAACCAACATACGATCATCTATCAATGTAATGATATGTATGATCTTCCAATGGAAATTAAATCCATTTTAGGTGCTTTATTCATTCTACAAAGGGGTGTTTATCTGAGATGGATATGGAAATTCCCAAAATCATTGATATTCAAATTCTATGGGATTTTTTTTATGTTTTATGGAATAGTTTTAGTTTTTTCCACCAAATTGTGTAGTTGAGTTCTCAATATCACTCATACGTGGTTCCACAACTATTTCAAAGAAACCATATAGATTGGATACAATTGTGTAACATGAATTGAAAAAACCACTCTGAGATAATAGTTAAAAGGGATTAACTAAACCATGTGAGTCAAAATGGGTTGAATTTGCAATATTTTTTAAGAGAAAAAAAAAGAAAAGATGTAACTCTGAATAGATTTTCTGGAACTGAATTTGATCAAAATATAGAAAAAGTATCCTCTACCTCATTTTTTTGACTTGTTTGATCAAATATACAAATCTTAATACCCATTCAACATCGACCTCTATTATATATATCATTAATTGAGGTTCAAGAAGGAGGATATACCCAATACACAATTACATACAAGTTATGAACACAATGTATATAAATTGAATCAATTTGGTGTATAAAATACCCCAATATGTTTATGGATTTGATGAATACATGCTATATGGTTTACCTTGATTAGTTTTTGGTAGTATTTATTGATGATATTATTATCAATTCAAAGTGAAAATAATATCACAAAGTTCCCTTGGAGATTGTACTGAAGAACGTATGAAAGTTAGTGTTTTATGACCAATTTAAAATGATTGAATTTTGGATATAAAATGTATCATTTTTTAGTAATACAATTTCAACAGAGGGTTTATTGATAGATCCATCAAAGTTTTTAGTAATTGGAAATTGGCCTAAACCAACCATGATGACTAAGATCCATAGTTTTATTTGTTTTTATGGATATTATGATTACATTGTGGAACATTTCCCTTGAATATCCAATTCCACTAAACATGTTAACCCAATTGGGAGCCAAGTTACATTATATAGTAGAATGTGATTTAAATTTCGAGGTACTAAATAGATGGTTCATCAATGAAACTACACATACATTAAAAGATAGTTGGAATGGGTTTTTAATATATATTTATTCATAAAAGATGTGTTTCAGAAGAATTATCATACATAATGACATTTATATAGCTTTTTTATTATGACAATTGAAGGTTCATGATAAAAATTACAAAACTCGTGATTAGGATTTGGGTGACATAATTTTTTCATTAATTATATGGAGGAAATATATTTATAGATAATGTTGTAATATATAGAATTATCATAAATGTTTAAAGTATATATTGGCATAGAAAGAGTAGACTATGCACTAGAAAAGATGGTTGGAAATGATAAATGATTTGGACACCTTAGTACATATCGGCCATAAGAATGAGAAAATGGTGGATGATTATTTGATTCAAAAGGATCATACTATCATATCAGTGATGGGGATATAAAAAAATAAAATATTTAAATATATTTAATGGATGGATCAAGAAATATTGAAGGAAGCGGATAAATATTTTCTTTCTTAAATGATTGTTCAACTATCTATCCATGAGAAGATAAAAGTGTCCGAGAAGGAATAAGATGAACTATAGAAGGAGGTAAAAAAATTTAAGGAGTTTATCCTTGTTTATGATGGAATTATAATTTTTAGGAACCATATATGAGTTTCACTAATACAAGATTTAGAGAATGTGATGTTATAGGAAGATCATGGTTCTTTGTAATCTATACATCCTAGAAGTATAAAGTTGTATAGAAATCATAGAAATTATTTCTGGTGGGATGGTTTGAAGGTAGATATTGAAGATATTTTATCATAATGACGTATATATTAATGAGTTAAGGATAAGAGATATAAGGATAAGGGGATATTTTATAAAATTACTATAGAATAATAAAAAACGGAAAAGATCACTATGGATGTTGTCATTTCTACTCCCTAAAATGACTATAATAAAAAATTTGATCTTGGATATAGATGAAAACTATTAAAATCAATGACACATCATTTCCATCTGATAAGATTTCTCTACTGATAATATTTATATAATAAACATTAAGGATTGACAAGGTTTTATAGAGTTCTATATTCTACTATATTTTATTGGTAGAATAGGTTTACCTCGATGCATCGGGGAAGTCTTCAATAGGATCTAAAGGCAGAGCTATATTTTAACACCACATAAAATCATAATATATATTTCTTTTTTCAGAGGAAATTTCAATACCTAGTGTATATTCTATGATAATGTTATATTTATTTAAAACTTGTTCAAGATCATTAACTTTATTAATTACAGTTTTCCTACAACAATATCATTCACTCAAACATTCTGATTGATCCCTATCAAGTCTTATATTAAAATAACTGTAGGCCTATGATATAATGAATTCATATATAGAAAATATTGGGACTAGAGTTTTATAATGAAATATTAGAGAAGGTAATATCTATTCAGGAAAACATAAGGGCGGTTGAAAGCTGGTAGAAATGTTATGCAAATAATAATCATTGAGAACTAGAGTTTGATGTTGGTGACAAGTTTTTTCTATGAATTTATCAATGGAAAGGTTATGATATTTAGAAAGAATGGAATTTTCGGGCTAGTTATACTTTATCTTTGATATTATTTATTGAGTTTGGAAGGTAGCTTATATCATGATGATTCTATATAATCTATCTCAAGTAGATAATTTGTCCATTAATCTCTCCTAAAGAAGTATAGACCTAGACTATCCCATGTACTGAACTAAGATGCCATACCATTAGAGAATGATATTTTCTATGAAGAAAAAATGTGTTTTTTTAATCATATATTTATAGATATATAAAAAATACCACTCAAGTATTCAATGTTTTTTGGGAAAAATAAAAAATTTTGGGACGCTATATTGGAACCTAAGGATATAATGAGGATGAAGTGCCCTAATTTATTTTTATCAATTTAATGGAATATTGAGTGTGCAATTAATTTTAATTGGGGTAGAACTTAACACCCTGATATTTTATGAAATATATTTTTCAAATAAATATAATTTCATAGATATCATTCATTACACACAACATCAAGCAATAATGAACAATGATATACTATTAAAATATTAGTATTTAATATAATAATTATAAAATTAGTCATTAAATATAATGGTATTCGTAGGACTAAAAAATTATAAAAAAATATTTTTTAAAAATATTTAAATTTATTGGGTACTAATTGATTTAAAATGAAAATAAAAATGCTCTTCAAATAAAGATTAATATTTTTTTTTTGGAAAAACTATTTTTATGAAAACATTGCATTTTTAATTTAATAAACAAATTGATTCACTATTATTGAATTATTTTATTTTAATTTATATATTATTTATTGGATAAAAATTATAATTATTTATATAATTACTTTTCTAGGAAATAGATAAGAATAAGTAATGTTTTATGCTTATTTGTTTTTCTAAATGCGGTTTTATCATGTTTTGCACAAAAATTTTAAAACTAATTTATACCTAATTTTATAATAGTTATTTAAAAAATGAAAAAACAAATTTAATCAACATGTAAATATTATCTTAGAATTTTTTAGTATTTTATGAAAAGTTTTATTTTTCGATGAATAGTGAAAATACAGATCGTTATTAAAACCCATATTTTTTAAATCAATTAAAATTTTCTATTTTGTTTGAAATGGGTTTTAAAGAAGAACTAGTTAAATTATATTATTATTAACAAAATTTATTTCATTTTAATCTTTTTTATGATTGATTTTGAAATAATTATTTTTATACTTATAAAAAAATATTCATTGGAAAACTTCTTTTTTGTCACACATATCTATTTAGTTTTAATTTAAATTATAACTATTCTATGAATTGAATTCTATAAAATGGGTTCATTATTTTGAATCATATAAAAATTATATAATAAATAAAATTTTATTTTTGTTCAAATTGAATTGTTAAAATACTAAAATGTAATTACCATGGTTTTTGTTAAAACAAGTTTTTTGGTGGTAAAACTATAAAAATAATACTTAAAATAGCAGAAAAACATTTTTGATTTCTATTTTTTGGAAATATGATGGTATTAACTCATAAAAAGTTTTTAATAGTCCATTTTGGAGTTTTGTATCTAAGAAATTGCCATATTATTATTGTGAAAAATTATAAAATTATAAGCCTGCAACTCACATTAATTATAAGAGTGTTCATCATCCAATATTTTATTTAATGTTTTAAAAAAAATTGATCATAAAATAAATACCCCAATTCATTAAATTCCATTTCAATGACCTAGATTCCAGGGTTTTATAAAAAAAATCTCATTGGAAGGCATTCATTGCAAACCTAAAAAGGATGTCTAAATAAGATGAATCGTTAATAACTGAGAATTTTGGTTTTATTAATTTTTTTAACTTATTAAATCTTATCTAAATGTTGTGAAATAATTAAAAAATATATATAAAATAATTCTATGTTATTATTTTCATGTAAGAACCTATATCAATATCATCTTCTATCAAACGGGAAATGAAACTCTCGGTTGTGAGTACATCTTACTACCATCTTGCAAACCAATGTAATTAAATTTTCATCACCAACTATTATCGATGTATATAATTTTTTATTTAATTTATATTGAATATGTTAAAGAAATTATTATAAATCTTTTATTATAATATCACAAATTACATCTTTCATTTCAACTAGTTGTAAAATGATAATATCGTTTGAGCGTACATGTGAACTACATCCTCCACAAAGTGATGTGATACATTTTTCTTTTTATTTTGAAATGGAAATAAATAAGGATATATATAACGAATATATATGATAATTATGATATATAAATTATTTTTAATGGTGAATTAATATTTACCTTTTTCATTATACCCAACGAAAAATTGAAATAGTGTTAATTTGTATGTATGATCTACCATTTCCATGAAAGGGATAATTCATTTTTCTATATATAAATTTTATAAATTACAATATATATGTAAATAATTAATATATATATATATCATAAGTCAAATTCTATAGATTATGTTACCATAATTAATGTACATGATCCAAAAAATCATAACCAAAACAGAAATGAAAAACATAGTAGTTATCACATAGTATAATGATTCTAAGAATGAATTATTATTAAAAGGGTGGTAGAAGGTTATAATTAAATCATATATAGTATGATATATAATATTTTTTTTGATATATTTATAATTGAACTACATTTAATATACATGAGTTTGAAATGCGTATTAAGAAAGTTGGATTTGAGGTAAGATATTTTTGTCCATCTTTTATCTATGTGAGAAACTAGTCTTATTCACCACTTGTTTATTTTTTATGGTGTATATAATAAACATGTATATTTTTTATGATTAGTACTATTAATTTTTTGATAATTTATATTTGCATATAATGTTTTTCATTTATTTGGATTGCAATTCAAGTGTTAAGAAACCGGTAAGTATTTTATGTTACAATCTCATTATTTAATGGGATTGTATTTAGTTATTCTTATGATGACAAAATATCATGAAGTATATCTTAGGAAACTCATTAATTTTCTTATCCACATATAATTTATTTATATTTCATGGTTTTTTCATTTTTTTATAATTATTTATTTTTGATACTAGAATATTTATTTTAAAAAAATGGCATTATTTCTATTTTTGATCAAAAATATTTTTAAATACATATCCATATTTTATAAAAACATTTCCAATAAATTTAGTTATACTATAAAATTATTTACTCACGAAATTTTTAGCTATTTTTTCTATTTTTATAAATGGATAAAATGGATTTCTTATTATTTTATTGATGAATCACTTTTAAATTTTTAATGAAAGTGTTAAGGGACTATCTTTTTTAACACGTATGACATTGAAAAAACATTCAAACATCCTGACCAGTATATGTGTCTAATATTACTTTACATGTTTCAATTATATTTTCATGGAATATTATTTCCATAATATTTGTGATATTTTTTGTCATTTTAATGAGAATAGGGTACTTTCCTTATGAAATGTTTCTTGAGATATTTTAAAATAATTTCCTATAAAGGATGGAATCCTTGGGTGTTTCACAATATTTATTGAGGATATAATTCAATGTTTAATCCATATTTATTCTAGGTATGGTTTGTGATGACTACTATAATATTTTAATGTATCAGATTCCATTATCTATAGACTATGTTACAATTAATGTAGGAAATGATTAGGATACCCTTATCTCTTCCACAATATAGGTCATGATGAAATGTTTATGAACACAATTTATTTTCAGTGGCTATGATATGATAAATTATTTATTATATTTTGGATCATAACTATATGATTTTCATTTTGTGATGGGTGGGTCCATGAAAATTTATCCATCAACATCATTTGGTAATAATTAAAATTACATGAGTTTAAAGGGTACATGGTATGTTATATTAATCCTTAAAAAATAGACTACATCAGTGGTTATCCCAAGCCATACAAATTTGGATACAAAAATTGTTATCCCACGCCCAAACGAGGGTATATGGGACAATATCCTAAGATAGAATCAGGTACAGAAGTGGTTATACCCAGCATAAAATGTTATGAATGTTATTAATGTATTGTTTTGTATCCTTGACATAATATTATTAATTTTTATGAATATAATAAAATCATATTCATTATACCAAATATATTCTCTAGTGGATTCTTTTATTTGATTCCTCTACGACTCATGTCTTATGAACCAGAAATATTTATGATATGATTCATGTTTATGATTTATAATATATGAGGTATAGTTTTTAAATTTTCTTATCATTTGACCATACACTTATGTGCATATAATTGATGATGGGTTTTCAATGAAATGATTAGTTGAGTGACTGGCCCAGTGGATGGATGTTTATTTTACAATGAATAAGTCCTATGGTGAAATGTGATCATGTGGTAAAATAGGATGGTTAAATGATTGGTATTGATATAGAGATCAATGGATTCTTGGGATATATGTGTTCCACATTCAAGGGGATCATGTAATGTGGGTTATGAAGGCATTATTTGATTGATGGTAAGTGACTCATTGGATTTGGAGTTATGTTTTATTATCTGGTGGTACAGGTACACATGTTGTTATGGTTATATGGGACCAATGGTATTGATGTTATTTTTACAGGTATGGCTAGACGATGCTTGGAAAAAATTAGAAATTTATTTTAATTATATAGGTGAAATAAAAAATGTAATAGGTTTGGTGACATGGATATTCCGGGTTACACCTTGACATTAGTGTCATTGTTTTATGTAATGGATGAGCGTGGCATGAGAGGAGGAACATTCATACATTGATGATGGAAATTTTTGATGTGGATCTTGAGATGTATTTTAAAATAATCCATATCGAGTACATCATCATCCGTTCGAGGGAATCACCATCTCTATGAATGAGAATTAGAAGATTTCCCTTCAGAATTTTTTAGCAATATGGTCTAGGAACTACAATGTTTTGTATGGATCTAGGGTATGGGTGATGTTAAATACATCTAGCTATTGTGTTTTGAAGTAGATGGAATATGGTATGTAGATATCATATTTTTATCCAGTGTCGAGATGATGGATATAATCCTATAGTAAAGACCAAAACATTTATTATAGATGTGTAAACCACTTGTGTAATAGGGCTAGTGGTATGAGAGACCAATTAGTGGATTTGTTTGATGGAACTGGATCTCGGTGTGATTATAAATTTTATTTTACAAGGATTCCGTGGTGAATGGTGGGTGTGAAATTTAATGTGATCATATATGGATTCTATGAATTGGGCTTGGGATTTGGATGAACTTGAGGTGATCTAGGGTTGGTTTATTATAGTGGTTCATTGGTTCCTAGATGAGATTATTGAAGTGGTTTGTGTCATTTGTAAGAAACCGGATCTTCTTTTCAGGTATGTTTTTCCTTTTATGGTAGTTTTTGAGAAAAATAGGACAATCTGGAAACTTTTTTAGTACATGCCATGTACTTTATGAGTACACGCCATGTACTTAGATGCCACTGGAAGCCGTGCACTGGCTGTGTCAGGGCAACAGACACAATCGTGTAAGGGTGACTTGGAGGCCCCATAATGCGGAGTACCGAAAATTAAAGTACACGTCATGTACTCCAAAAGTACACGTTGTGTACTTTCTTTTTATTTCGTCAAACGGATTGGGGTCACATCTAATCCCGATTTCCAACTTCTTGTTCACCTTCTTCTATCCAGATCATTCAAGGAGGCTGAATCTTCTCCGAGCCACCGATCTGTCACTGGTTATCTGAATCTAACAACCTCAGTTACAATAGAATCACAGCGGTGAGTTCTTGGTTCTTCTTTGTCCATGTTTCCAGATTCTTTGTCTTATGTGTGTTATCGTAGGTTCAACGTTTTAGAAGTTCTTGAAGATATACTCCATTCTAAGCCGATTCAAAGGTGGAGGTTCAATTATATCGATCTCATAGGATTGAGGTAGGCAGTTTGTTTCCTTACGTTTAAGGACTTTGAGTTTTTGTGAAAAAGTTTAGGATTCTCATGTTTCGGGTATCCCGGGTTAGGGTTTTTTGTTCTATTGTTTACTTTCCTTAGATTGATTGCTATATTAATGTTAATTGATAATAATAAATGCTTGTTTTCACATTTGAGGATCACCCCATGGGTGTTATCCCTATCTAGATGTATATCGCCGTTTGGCATAGTTTTCCTGCAAGGTAAACCCTTTTACAATTGATAGTTTGCTTGTTAAAACTGAATGCATGCATTTCCTATTATTTTAATGCTTTTGATGCATTGTATATTTTATCCAAGTGGTTTCTAAACTTAATTAGGGCTACTGAAATTAGATTACGCACGTCTGGACTGCTCAGGTCTATGAGAACCTGATACGGGAGACCAAAGAGGTAATAGACAATTGAGTACTTCCCTAGGGGGTCTTTTGGAATTTGTTTCGTATGCATGACCTACGGGAATATGAATTTGTTCTTCCTAAGAGTGTGCTTAGTTTAGGCACGTATTGAGACCATATGATGAATTATATGTAAGATCTTCCTCAGATAGTCTGTAACTATCATTGTAAGACCACGGGGGAATCGATGTGAGTGCTTCCCAGAGTGTCTGTGCCTTTGTATGTTTACATGGCTATAGGGTTCTACTAGTTTGAGCCACCCAGAGAGTCAATGTGAATGTGGATTGTTTGGTTAGTTTAGATGAGTCTACTAAGCGAAAGCACAAGCATGAATCTATTGGCCGCTTCTTTATTTATGTAGTATTTTGTGCATGTTGTGTTACTTGTTTACATTGCAATAGAGATCTTTTCTATATTTTTTGGTTGATTAATTAAATAAATGAATTAATTGTTAAATGAATGTGAATGGTAATTGATAGGATTTTTTACTTGTGTACTCATAGTTCATTACTACATTTACTTTCATTACTTCTTCTATATTTATCACTTACAGTAGGGCACAGATCTTGTGGTAGTTTCGTACCAGGATTAGTGTCAAACTCTATTTGGGTCTTTCTTTTTAGCCCAAATAGTTTATATGGTTGCAGGTGTGGATAGGGATTGTGTCCCTTTTACTTCAGGTACATGATTGCTGGTTGGATTTGGAGAGCATAGGACCGAGGTTAGGCTTGCGATGCTACTGGAGTTACTGCTTAATATTAATACTTTGTTTCTCAGTTGTATTACAGCACATTGTTGTACATTCTTCTTTCAATAGATACTCGTACCTGATTCATCATTATCATCATTACTATATATGCATTACTTCTAGTATTTAGTTACAATTGTTGTATGATATTTACTGCTTCCACTATTGACTGTTATTTTCTTTCCCTTGTATACTTTACCAAATGAGGGCATAGTATCCCCAATGACTCACCAAGGCCCACGCTGCTAGTCATAAGCCTCTGGAATTTGGGTAAATGTTCTTGAGGTCATGTGGTGAACCGGGTACGGGGCACCAATTGAGTGGCTCCGGATTCAGGTCGTTACAAAGTGGTATCATAGGCGGGGTTTTTTTTCATTATATTGACTTATTGTTTAGAGACATTAGACAGGGATATGATGGTATAGGTAGATGGTAAATAACTGTGCCTGGGAGTTATAGAACCCGTGTAAAGGGAAAAATCCCAGTCACCTCGAATATTGAAATTTTCTAGTTTGAAAATGTTACAGTTTAATTGTCTTCATCATTGGGTGGTGAACTTTGGTTGTGCTCTTACTGTTTATATGATTGTGGTTCTATTTTGTTGCAACCCAATGAGATAAAGTTATTCCATCTCATGAATAATATAGGACCTTGTGAAAAAAATCACATGGCATGCATTATTCTGTGCCATCCAAATTGCATTAAAAATTTCATGTGGTTGTGATAGAATTTGTGATAGAATATGCATGTTGTTGTGATAACTGTTGTGATAGAATACCTGCTATATTGATAGGGTATAGTTTGTTTAGAGCTTCTTGGTCATGGATACCAAACATTGTTCTTAGAGGTGTTATGGTCCCCCAAGGAGTATAATTTGGTGGATCTTGAGTTTGTTATACTGTTTACATTCTTGTGACTTGTAAAAGAGGCCAAACGTTGATTCACAGGGAGTATGGGCCTTCACATATCAGAATTTTCCACCTAAATTCTTGTTTTTCTGTGCCTTCTGGGCTCCGATGCAGTTCTAAGGCTACTGTCTAAAAAAACCAAGAATACACGGCATGTACTTTATGTATACACGTCGTGTAGTCTATATATGTGTCCCTGACTGTGCGAGCAAGGACACAGGGTTGTGAATAATATTATAGGAACATGTCATTTACTAGTTGAGCATGTCATGTACTATAAAATAGGTACCCCAACCGTGTCACAAACAACACGGTTTGTGTTATATTTTCAGATAAACGCAGTGTCTAAATTTTACATGTCGTGTAGTTTGATCTAGGTACCCGACCATGTCACGAACAACGCGGGTCAATGTTATCCTTTCGCATCCATGCTGTGTCCACCTGAAACATGCCTTGCAGTGTCAGTCATGTAGCTGTCCATTTTGCTAACGAAATAGTCTGTTAAGACTTTTTAGTACAGGTCGTGTCCTTCTGGAACACGCCATGTAGAGTGCCTTGGGTATATAGGCTGCGTCACTAACAACACGGGCCGGGTGAAGCTTGTTGAGTACACACCATGTGTACCTTGAACACACCGTGTAGTTTTGTATTAGGAGAGTCGTGTGGATTAACCATGTAGAAGGACTCGAGCAGGGAAAGATAATTAAGGTACCCACCGTGTGTAGGGATAACATGCCATCTGATTGGGGTTTTACACAACCAGTTTTGGAAAAAGTACACACCGATATAAATGACATAAAGAAACACGCCGTGTAGTCCTTATACACACCGTGTAGTCATGATTTTTAAATTTTGAATGCTTCCTTCCCCTATTCCTTTGTTACACTCGAAGTTATCATTCCATGGTAATGCGATTTAATTTGTTCTTTTGACCTTGAAGAGTCATGGAACTGAGATGTCCTCACGTTGATTTTCTGGAACCAGGCAGTGACTGTATGCCTGATACGGTAGATCAGGGACTACCAGTAGTTCCGCCTATCGTTTTGAACATGGAACCTATAGTAATTCTAGACACTGGTTCCGATGCTCAATTCAGAGAGGATTTCATGAGATTAATGAAGACCTTTCTAGGATCTCAGCATCCTGCCCCGTCTATGGCAGAGCTGACCAGGGTTTTTCAGCAGCAACATCCTCCCACGTTCATAGTGTATAGAGGACCACAAGATGCAGAATCATGGCTAAAAGCAATTTTATCCATATTCGTGCACCTAGAGAAGCCTTCAGAGAAGGGAGTGAAGCTAATCATGTATATTATACAAGATTCTACCAAATGATGGTGGGATTTTGTTTTGCGGGTGGGGTGCAAACATACTATGTATTGGGATGAGTTTCAGCATACGTTCTACGAATACTTATACCCAGCGGCGCAGAGGGCTGAGACAACTAGAGATTTCATGAACCTACAGTAGGGTACTCTCACAGTTAGGGAGTATTCCTCTAGCTTCATAGAGTTACAGTGTTTCACTCCCGTTCTGGGAAATGATGACCTGTTTTTAGCGAGGATGTTTGAGGAAGGCCTCAGACAGGACATCAAATCACAAGTGAATGTCATTCAATTTACTTCTATTAATATGATATTCAACCAGGCGCATATCACGGAGAGAAATCTGTGATATAATGGAGCTGTTAACCAGGAAAGTTCATCATCCAGGGCTGATTCATTTCAGATAGACAATAGGAAGTGCCACCGAGATTTTACATGAGGTGACTCGAGGAAGTGAGGTATTCCTTTTGGTAGACGCGATCTTACTTATGGGAACCGTTTGGTGTTATATCAGTGTGGAAAAAGAGGTCATAATAAGCATCAATGCCCACGAGACCCAGTGAAGTGCTGATCTTGCGGCAAGATGGGTCATCTGGAGTGTTTCTTCAAGGTTTTCCATCCATCATCTAGTGAAGGAGGATCATTTTAGACTCCGGGTACAGGAGCAGGATGTCCGGTTCCATAGAAAACTAGGGTATGGAGTTCTTCAGGTTGTTCAAACCAGGGTAGAGGTCATTGATGCAGTGGTCAGGCTCATGGAGCGTCAGCTCAGGGATCTCAGGCTACTACATGTGGCCGCGGTGCAGGCCAGACTTTTGCGGTAGAGCAGATTCATCAGGAGTAGTATCCTAGAACTTCTACAGTTTGAGGTATGATTATAGTAGCATCAGTTTTATCCTATGCGCTTTTCCAAACAGGTGCTTCTCATAGCTTTATTTCTGTGCATACTGTTGAAAGCCTTAGACTAAATATTTATACATATGAGGATATGATAACATAGACACTCCTTTGGGAATTAGAACTCTTATAATGTGTCAGTTCTTAGAATACCCCCTTGAGGTTGGTGGGTGCCTTTTTTCATGGAATCTATATGTTTTGGAGATGACAAGCTATGATGTCATTCTTGGGATGGACTGGTTAGTTCCCTTCCAGGACTTTGTTGATTTTTATCGTCGTAGGGTGAGTTTCACATCACTGAAGGGTGGATCCTTTCTTCATAAGGGAGAATGGGATGTCTAGGCGAGCAGATTAGGACCAGGGCATCATGGGTTGGGTGGTTTTATAACACAGATTTATAGATTATATCGGGATGACCAGGGGACTTCTCAGATAGATTTTTCTCCAGTGGTTGGTCGCTTTCCAGATGTCTTTCTAGAAGAATTTTCAGGTTTACCTCTGGAGCGAGAGGTAGAATTTTCTATTGAGCATGTTCCAAGTGTATCACCAGTATCTATTCCTCCTTAAGGATGGATACACCTGATTTACTGGAGCTCAAGAAGCAGTTGGAGGAGTTGCAGGAAAAGGGTTTTATCCGACCCAGTACTTCTCCTTGGGGTTCGCCTGTTTTGTTTGCAAATAAGAAGATGGTACTTTACGGCTTTGTGTGGATTATCGAAAGCTAAACTAGTTGATGGTCAAGAACCGATACCCATTTCCACAGATAGATGATCTATTTGATCAGATTTGAGGACCTAGAGTGTTCTTGAATAATGAATTTAGATATGGCTATCATTAGTTGCGTGTCAGGCCATCTGATGTACCTATTACATCCTTCTAGAGTAGGTATGGTCTGTATGAGTATTTGGTTATTCCATTCAGTCTCACAAATGTTCCAGAAGTTCTCATGGAACAAATGAATAGAGTTTTCCATCCTTATTTGGATTCTTTCGTGGTGGTTTTTGTGGATGATATCTTGGAGTACTCTCACACTCAACATGACCATACTACCCATCCTAAGATCGTTTTGAGTACACTGAGGGAGAATCAGTTGTATGATAAGCTCTCAAAATTACACTTTTGGATAGGCGAGATTCACTTCCTAGGTCATTTCATCTCAGAGACAGGAGTATCAGTAGACCCAGAGAAGGTGAGAGCAGTAGTTACCTGGGAGAAGCTGAAGAATATTTTGTAGGTATGATGTTTCTTAGTGTTGGTTGTTTACTACATGCGGTTTATATAAGAATTATATGCTTAGAAGCACCGCTGATTGTCTTGATTAAGAAGGGGGTGAAGTATCCTTGGTCAAAAGACTGTGATTCAGCCTTTCAGGAGCTAAAGGGGAGATTAACTACATCACTGATTCTAGTTTTTTCATAGCCAATAAATAGTTATATAGTTTTCTGTGATACATCTGGCATCGATCATGGAGCAGTGAATATGTAGGAGGATCGTGTTGTTGCATATGGATCTCGGCATTCGAGGCCACATGAGAGGAACTATCCTATGCACAACCTGGAGTTTGCTACAGTTGTTCATGCTTTGTGTTGTTGGAAACATTATCTTGTGGGAGATCATTTTGTGGTATATACTGACCACAAGAGCCTCAAGTATATCTTTACACAGAGTGACTTGAATCTAAGACAATAGAGGTGGGGTGAGTACCTATAGTATTTCGATTTAGAGCTTGAATATATGCCTGGGAAAGGCAATGCTGTGGTAGAAAAACTGAGCAAGAGGACACAGATACCGGCAGTTGAGGAGGCAAGCAGCGAATGGAAGCTTATGGCTCTGTTCTATGAAATGCATTTGGAGGTGCACGACAGACAGGGTCATACATTTCTTTCGTCTATAGCTGTTACCTCTACCCTTATTGACTGAGTGTGAAAGAGGAAACTATTATATTCTTAAGGCCTAGTCCTACATGAAAGCGGGTCAGGATAGGACCATCTTCCTAGATGGACCGTATGCGAGGGTGAGATCTTGTGTTTCCAAAGATGCGTATTGGTGCCAACAGATATGCGTGAGGAGCAGATGCGAGACATTCATTCCTCAATTTGGGTAGTTCATCCTAGCATCACCAATACATTTCATGTTCTACACAGCTAGTATTGGTGGCAGGGAATGAAGAGAGATGATATTGGTTTTCTCATGAGGTGTTCCACTAGTCAGCAGGTGAAGGCAGAGCACCAGCGAACAACAAGTCTTTCATAGCAGCTACCATTCCTGAGTGGAAGTGGAGTGATGTCACAATGGACTTCGTGACAGGGTTACCGAGATTACCTTGAGGGAATGATTTGGTATGGGTTGTCATTAAAAATCTCACAAATGTTGCTAATTTCTTGCTGATTAAGGACACCTTTGGCATTGATGAGCTTGGACAGTTGTATATCCATGAGGTTGTATGCTTGCATGGGGTTCCGAGTACTATCATTTCAGATAGGGACACCCACATTATGTCTCATTTTGGGTAAGGGATACAAAGGGATTTGGATACATAGGTACGTCTGAGTACATCTTACCATCCCTAGAAAAATGTCCAATCAGAGCACACGATTCAGGTTCTAGAGGACATTCTACGAGCATGCATCCTTGATTTTGGAGGTACATGGGAGAGAAAGATACCCCCGGTGTAGTTTTCCTACAATAATAGTTTTCATTCAACTATTCAGATGAAACCTTATGAGGATTTATACGATAGGCCATGCTGATCACCCTTGTGTTGGTTCTAGGCAGGAGAGGCAGTTGTGATGGGACCTCATCTTGTTTAGGGGACCATAGAACATGTGGAGTTGATTTGGAAAAGGATGGCTACTGTACATTCATGGTAGAAATATTATGTTGATCAGCAGAGATGACCTTTGGTGTTCAAGGTCAGAGATCAGGTCTTCATATGTGTTACCCTAATGTTGGGACACAAGAGGATCAGGAGACATGGTAAGATTTCACTGAGATACGTCCGTCCGTTTGATGTACTGGAGAGAGTCAGGATGGTTGCTTATAGGTTGTAGTTACCTCAGAGGTACCAGGATATACACGATGTATTCCATGTTTCTCATCTTTGACGTTATTTCTCAGACCTGTCTCATGTTTTCCAACCTGAGGAGGATGAGCTGGAGAAGGATGCCTCTTTTGAGGAGCATCCTATCAAGATTGTTGATCATTGTGAAAATGAACTCTGAGGCTAATCTCTTCCTCGGGTATAGGTGCTATGGCAGCACGACCGTGTACATGATGAGACATGGGAGAGGGATGCCGATATGAAATCATAGTGGCTAGAATTGTTTGGGGATTCTTCTTCGCCACCTTGTTAGGGAATGTCGGGGACACATTTCTTTAAGGGGGGAGTTTTTAAGAACCCAGATCTTTTTTTCAGGCATGTTTTTAATTTTCTGGTAGTTTTTTAGAAAAAGAGGAAAATCTGGAAATTTTCAGAGTACACGATGTGTAATTTATGAGTACATTCCACGTACTTCGATGACACTAGAAGCCGTGTGCTGTCCATGTCATGGGCACACACATGGTCGTGTAGAGGAGACTTGCAGGCCCCTTAATGCGGAGTATGGAAAAGGAATGTACACGACGTGTACTCCAGAAGTACACACTGTGTACTTTCTTTTTTTTCGTTAAACGGACCGGGCTCACATCTAATATTGATTTCCACCTTATTTTTTTCCATTTTCATGTCCAGGGCATCCAAGGAGGCCTAATATTCTCCGATCCACAGATCTGTCACCTGTTATCTGAATCGAACACCATCAGTAGAAATAGAATCACAGTGGTGAGTTCTTGGTTCTTCTTTGGCCATATTTTCTGATTCTTTCTCTTATGAGAGTTATGGTGGGTTGAACGTTTCAGACATTTTTGCAAGTCAACTCTATTCTAAGAAGATTCATGGGACGAGGTTCAAGTATATCGATCTCCTAGTGTTTAGGTAGGTGGTTTGTTTCCTTACATTGAATGTGTGTGATTTTTTGTGCAAAAGTGTCAGATTCCCATGTTTCGGGTATCTCGGGTTAAGGATTTTGGTCCTACTATTTAATTACCTTAAATTTTTTTCTACCTAAAGGTTAATTGATAATAATATATTCTTGTTTGCACGTTTGAGGATCACCCCATGGGTGTTATCCTTGTTTGGATGTTTATCGTCGTTTGGCAATGTTTTCCTACAAGGCAAACCCTTTTGCAATTTCTAGTTTGCTTGTTATAACTGATTGCATGTGTTGCCTACTATTTTAATGCTTTTGATGAATTTTAACTTTTATCCAAGTATTTTCTAAACTTACTTAGGGTTGATGATAGTAGATTATGCACAACTAGAATACTCAAGACCGTGAGAACCTGGTGCTGGAGACCAAAGAGGGAATAGACGATTAAGTGCATCCCTAGGGGGTCTGTTATAATTTGTTTCGTACACAGGACCTACGGTAATTAGACTTTGTGCTTCCTAATAGTGCCCTTAGTTTACACACGTATCGAGGTCATATTAGGAATTAGATGTAAGAGATACCTCAGAGAGTCTGTAGCTATCGTTGCAAGACCAAAGGGAATCGACGTGAGTGCTTCTGTGATTGTCTGTGCCTTTGTATGTTCAATTGGCTATATGGGTCTACTAGTTTGAGCCACCCAGAGATTTTGTGTGAATGTTTATTGTTTGGTTTGTTTAGATGAGTGTACTAAGACAAATATCAAGCATGGAGCTATTGGCCACTTGATTTTGAGGTAGTATTTTGATGCCTGTTGTGTTACTTGATTACCTTGGAATATAGAACTTTTCTAGATTCCTTGGTTTTGTAATTAAATAAATGAATTAATTTTTAAATGAATGTGAATGGTAATTGGTAGGATTGTTTACTAGTCTACTCCTAGTTCATTACTACATTTACTTTCATTGTTTATACTATATTACTCACTGACTGTAGGGCACAGATCTTCTGGTGGTTGCCTACTAGGATTACTCTCACACCCTGTTTGGGTCCTGCTTTTATGCCCAAACAGGTTATATGGTTGCAGGTGTGGATAGGGATAATGGACCTCCTACTTCAGGTATGTGATTTCTGGTTGGAACGAGAGAGCATAGGACCGAGCTTAGGCTTGTGATGATGCTGGAGTTACTGTTTACATTTCGTACATTTCTTCCAAGTTGTATTTCATCACATTGTTGTGTTTGCTACTTTCCTTAGATACATGTACCTGCTACATCATTATCATCATTACTATACATTCACTGCTTACTCTATTTAGTTACATTTTTTTTTCTGTTTACTACTTCCTCTATTGACTGTTATTTTCTTTCCCTTGTATACTTTACCAAATGAGGGCATAGTTTCCCCAATGACTCACCAAGGCCCTCGCTACTAGTCGGCAGTCTCTAGAATTTGGTGAAATGTGCTTGAGGTCATGCGGTGAATCAGGTATGGGGCACCAATATTGTGGCTCCAGATTCAGGTTGTTACAAGTTGGTGTTTCAACCAGTTAATTTCACATAGAGTGAGTAATGTTATTCAGTAATCATGTTTTGATGAGGAAATGATGTATTAAATTCTTAAAACATCAATGTAAGGTGAGTTTAGTGATGAATCAACATGTGTAGCTATGAATATTGACATAAATATTATGGAGGAGGATTGGAAGATTATTCAAATGTATTTTTTGGTGGATTTTGAACCACATTAGACATGTTATATTGAGTGTAATAGTGAAATTTTGGACCTTGGTGTCATCATTAAATTTAATTTTCAATTGATCTGGAAATTTTATAGGCTAATAAAAACTCATCTTATTTAGTTATATATTGAGGAGAATGGGTGGTACTCATGTTAGACAATTTTCATCATATATTTTCAGGTGTTGATATTGGAAATCACACTCGGGGATCTTTTAGATCACCATGATCATGGTTGGATAGACCATTCAATTGGTTGAAGGATTTTTGATATTTATTAACCACTTTTAAAACTTCCCATCGATAGGGAGAACCATGGAATTGGTGATTAATTACATGAATCCAACATTGTTCAAGTTGGATGGGATCGATTTAGTGTTGTCCTAGTGTTTTTATGGCGGGTTTCAATTACTAGATTAGTATTGGTAGTTTATGTGCCTTGATATTTATGTTTCTCTTTAGACTTAATTTAATAGTTCCATATTGTAATACAACTATTTAGTGATGTAATGATGGCCATGGTGTGTCAATATAGGTTTTTAGGACCAGTAATCCTTATATTGGTTAAAAAGTGTTATTGTGGGGATTTTATAATTCCCCATGTCTGTATGGATTTGAATTTTTTGAATTTAATTTTAATTTTTAGTCATTGGGGGATTGATTTTAAATTGGGATTTAGACTATAATTATGGTAGGTTGAACACTTATTGATGAATTAGTTGATCATGGTAAAATTCCTAGTTTGTACTAAAAATACCTGAGGGAGAGAGAGATAAATGACTTAGTGTCGTCGAGACTTCGACATGCCTGTATTGTAACCACCATGGATCCCCCATATAGTTTGTGAGATTAAAATGGGAAACAATATAATAATTCCCCCTTGAACATAATTAATTTGCATCCTCCTCTTCCCCATCCTCTTTTATTCTTATAATAGAGTATAACATCCCTCCCACTTCTTACATTTCTCTAATCATGGGGTAATCCTGGTGGATTTTTATTGGCATCTGATGAAATATTCTTCCTCTATTGGAAATAGTACAAAACTTTCACTCATTTTCAATAAATTCTTTCCACTTTTCCTAGGGATTATATTTTTAATCCACTAGAGCATGGTGGACTTTTCCGAGAATCAAAGTGATTTCATTATTCTTCTGATGAGGGGTTCCTTTATGTAATTTCATACTATCTCCCATTTAGTTTTTCAATTTACATCATGCCTCATATTTTTAAACGGGATTCTATTTTTATTAAACTAATTTGATGATTTAAATATAATCTTATATTGTGTTTTTTTCTTGGTGTAGGTTCAGGGGATTGACTTGGATGTTTGGCATCCAGTTACTTAATTTTTCAGTAATTGTTTGGAACCATTTAGGGTAATGGGAATTATTCAAATATCTTAATTAAATTTCCAATTAATAATAGTTTATTTTGTTGGATATATTTGAGTACTCAATGGGGGAAGGGGGGTTGAATGGAGTCTCTATAAATATTTATTTTAATAATTTCAATAAAAAATAATTCCTTAATAAAAATGAATACAACCAAATTAATGAAGGTAATACAATTATAATAGTTTTACTGATAAAATAATATCTCAGAATATTGATTAATTCTCAGTTATAACAATGTGAGTTATTGATAAAACTTTTAAATCTATTCTAATATAAAAAAATACTTATAACTTCTATCCATGACTAATTAACAGCATAAAATCTAATGTTTTCTGAAATATATAGTAATGTAGAGAAAAAATAAATTAAAAGGTGAAAGATATAAAATTAGTGGTTCAGTATCAAGAAGATACACAATCCACTCCACAAGGTGATCCCTTATCACCAACCTATTTATATTAACAAACATGATCCACAGCCTGGATTGGGGTAAGCAACAATGCATAGATTGTCCAATTCATATAACCTCATCCACTATTCTTCACGGGTAAGAATTACTAGGTTACATAAGGATCTAATTCAAGGTTATCAATTGGAATAAATAGGTCTATAAAGTGATGAGAGGAAGGATATCTGGTATCCTTTAGTTTATTACCGGAGACAATGTATGTTTTTAAAACACACACACACTGATTGAAAGGAATTTTTTTCACAATAATAAAAATATGAGGAGAGAGGGTTATAAATTTTCTGAGTGTTATTCTATACAACTATGGACTTGTAGGATGATGAAAATTCTAGTATCAATTCATCTTTTAAAAAACATAGTATCACAAGTCTGGTGCTTGGGTTTTCAGTTCTATGTTTTAAGGTATCTAGATCGTGTTCATCTTTGGGGTAGTACTACAAATATTTTTTTGGTTATGATATATAGTAGTCCATCCTTTTTTAATAATGATTTATTTGGGTGTTATTAAGTTGTATCTTTTTTAATGAATCAATCATCTTTTAAAATGCTTTCTCTTCTGCATCTTATTCAAGTGTCATGATTTCCTTTTTGTTACAGAGTGCATGTGTTGGAGCTGAAAAGATTCTTGTATTCTTTACCTCAGAACTCATACTATCAGGTGACATGTCTAAAAAAGGACATAAATTATGTATGTTCATTTAAATTACTCAAATATGACCATTATAATTTATATTGATAACGATAAAATAGATTAAAGAAGGGTTTCACACTTTGACTTGAAACGATATCACTTAGAAATGGTGTCCCCAAAAAATGGTGTCTTCTTCTTTTCCTTTGAGTAGTGAAAGCATCATGATTCCACCATTACATTAGGATCATGAATTGGTTTCATAGATATTGGGTCAGGATCACCATGTATCATTATTTACCATGCTTTGAACGATGTCTTGGTGATGGTAACAAGGAACTGGTGTCACATAGATCATGAAATATGAAACTAATTATGGTGAAAGGGTCACAATGACAGGGTCACGATGTCTATATCATGGTGTCTGGGTCATGGTGTTTGGGTCACAATTTCTTGTTCTTTCCCAGAAAAAATAACCAGTGGAAGACTCACGGTATCTCAGAAATAGAAAAAAAAATATAAATAGTCAAAAGAAGTAATATTCACAGAATGAATTAGACTTAATCATTCATAGAATAAAAAATTATAGAATAAAATTCAATATAGGTTACAATAATCAAACATTATTTATCATAATTGGGTTCTTGTGAAAGATTATTTAAAGCATAGGGTAACCCACCATCTCTATAAATGATTTGAGATAGATTAAACATGACTAAAAGGATTTGTGAACATTATAACATGATTAAAACATGAGGAGTCCAACAATCTCCCCCTTTGATGATCACAAATCATATGAATTAGATTTCTGTTCATAGTGGGCTCTCTCCCAATTTTGGGATTATCAAAAAGATTACAAGAAAAAGAGAAAATAATGAATGGAAATAAAATAATAGAGAACAAAAATTCACATTGTATTAGATAGAAATATATTCCTTATTACAATCAGTTGAAAAAAGTTGAAAACATCTACACCAAGATACAATTTTATATTTTCATCAGAACTATCTGTCTTCTCTTTTCCCTTGGTATTAGTATCATAATAATCCATAAGGGAAAAAGTAGAGGTTGATGATGGAAGCGAGACAACTGCAGATAAAGAAGAGGGATCCCTTGAAAAAACAGAATGTGCCAAATTAGGTTTGGTTAAAGACTGAGGCAAGGTTTTTCCCAGGATAACATGTTTGATCTGTCTTAGAGTCTGAGATAAAAAAATATGGTAGTGGCTAAAGAATTGGATGAGGAAAGAGTTAAAATAGGTCATGGAGGTGTAGAAGAATGATCTAAAATAGTAATTCTTTGAATATGAAGATATGGTTATAACAACTGAATGAAATCTATAATGATTTCACCACTATAATACATTGACTTCTCAAAATAATCTTTGTTCTCCATGAACATTTCCAATTGAAGAGTGAAATATTTCATCTTTTCAACTAGTGTCTTCAATGATTGAGTGACATGAGGATTATTCAAATATTCTATATGATATTTTAAATGATTAGTCATATCATGCTTAGAGAAAATCCTATTAAATTAGAAATCCACTTTCTTAGTAATTTATTCATTATAATAATTTTCAATATTTGAATGAATTCACCCTAAATCAGGTACTCTATAACTATTCTTGATGAACATAGATGAACACTCCTTATCAATGAAACATAACAGTGATTGGAGTTCCTCTTTAACAAACTTTTCTGATCAGATCACTATCAATGGGTTGAGATGAATGTATAGAGGAATTAGAGGATATTACAACTGAAGTTAGAGACTTGATTTGATTGAGAACATTACATAGGCAACCCTTGTAATCATCATTCAATTTTTTGAGACCAACAACAAGATCACACATCTCATTAAGTATCTGGAAGTTTCTCTCATGCACTTTGTCAAATATTATTGTCGGGTTTGGTTGAATAAAAAATGAAACGTTCTATGGAATCTAACCACTAAAATTCTAAACATGATGAGAAATAGGAGGTTTTCATGATTGAAACACTTTTTCCATATCATCAACTATATCTCGGAGAGACATCACCTCATCACTCAACATTTTGTTCTCGATTATATCCTCTTCTACTTCATGAAGCATTTTTTTGTTGAATTTAATATATGATTTTCTCTAATAGAAAAATAACATCCCTTTAACTATTATTTTTTATTGGAGTAGGCTATGTGTTCATGATATTATCAAATAATTCAATTAAAGTAACCCCCATAGCTTTAAAATCACTTTGACTTACGAAAGAATATTGTTCTTGTGAATGGTCATGAACATGAGTAGTTACAGGTTTAGTTTTTAGCAGATATTACATCTAAAGTAGAAACCGGTTTCAATTGAAACACAAAAGAAATGAATATTCATTTAACTGGGGACTCCTAGTCATTATTTGCATCAATGTATCTAGGTAAAATATACCAGGTATACATATTGTTTTGATCAACGTGATTAGGAACTTCAACACTTTCTAGACTAGGGTGTTTCTCCCCCTCAACATGTACATCTCTCCCAAAAATATGAGATTTAGTTCCTAAATATATTTCTAAAATTTCGTCTCTAATAGCCTCACCCATTTCTTTTCAAGACAACTAGAAGGATTGATCCATTTTTTCCTCAATAGATAATATAATTTCAAGATTATCTTGTTCCTATGAATTTTACTCAATATCATCCTCTTCCTAAATAATAAGTTCTTCTTCTAGATTCTCATTAGGAACAAAATTTTATTTTACACAAACAATAGATTCATTTCTAGAATCCTATTATTACTCTCTATAAACACATCATTTAGTAACATGTGCATCCTTATAAATTATATTTTGTGGAACAGGTAGAACATTGTCTTCCTTAACAAAGATAATTCCTTCCATAGGGGAAACAACTACCTCTTCTTATTTATCAAAATAATCAACAACATTACCTAGTTCTAAACCAGGATCATGTATGTTCCTCAGTCTTTAAGGATGATCAACCAGATTCCAATTTTTATATAATCATTCATTATTCTCCACCCATGATTTTTTTCACATATTCCAACTTATGTTCATCCTTTTTACTCTAACCTTTGAGATAAAAAACTTATTGTCTTTAATGAATTATTAATTATGTACAAACATTCTTTTAGAATATAACATGGAAGAGGTTAACCTTGAATAGAACAAAGTGGTAGAATTTGATGTTTTCTTATTTAAATCACACATGTAAAGTATAATATACTTACACAAATTAATATTGACCCATTTTTAATATGATATATCAATCATAAATCATTATATAAGAGGGTAGAAATATCTCATTTCCTTGTACTAATCAGATTTTTGATAAATATAAATAAAAACCTTATCTCACCGTCCGAATCATCAGCAATTTCTCTTCTCTTATTCTTCTTTCTAGTCAAACCTCTAAAGGCCCCTTCTAAGACAAAAACATTACTAATAGGAGGAGTAACTCTCTGGTAGTACTGAGAAATTTCTTCATGGGGTATCCCTAGGAAGGAATCCCATAACCCGGAGGAGAACATTCAACTTTGGACATTAATCCTGCTTCTGACAACAAAATCATCTTCAACGTTTAATGAAAACTGGAAAAATTGATAAAACTGAGCAACATGTTTTGTGTAAATTGACCATCTATCCTTTTTGAACCAATTCAAAAATACATATTCATCTGGTACATTCAATACTAAGGACTTACTTGTCAGTAACCACTTAGGATATGTTTCCTTTTCTGGTACTACTATCTTATCAATACGATTAAGGTTCAACAATCTTTTGGGAGCTACATTCAGTGCTATTTTATAGTTTATTTTGAGATCATTCCTTTATTTTGGGCTTTCAATAAGGGTTCAAGAGAGAGAAAGATTAAGGGATGAAAGAGGACTTATAGTTTAAGATAAGGGATTTATTTTCAAGGAAGAGATCTCAAGTGATGAAATGAGTGAAAGATATTTTTCTTTTATGATTTAAGGAGTTCACGTGTCTCCAATTCAAAAGCATGGGATTACAACAATAAAATAATCAACCCATCAATTTGGTTAATAGAACATAAATAAAACAAAAAGTGTCCTTATAGTGAGACCCAAATAGATTTTCACAGTGAGACTGAAATAGATTGTCCCGGTTTTATCATTAAAGTGTGACTTCAAATGATGTGATTGTATCATGTTACACTCTAAGTACAAGATAGTAACCAAGAGATAGTAATTGTGAATCCATAAACATGAAACATGAACATCAAGATAATAATCTCTAGAACAATGATAGTGAGAGAATAATTTTAAGGCAGTGTCTTCTGAAACTATAAATCATGAAAACGTAGACTATGAAGCAGTAAGCTATGAGACATTACATTTTGAAACATCACACTTTCTACTTGAGATGTTTCATTCCAAATTCATGTATTATGTAATATAAGATTTTAGAATTTAATGGTTTGATTATTATATTATCATGATTACATTAAATTCCAATGAATTCCAAAGTTATATCACCTTTATGATAATTGTCTCTCAAAAAGTGATATATTACATCATTATGTTTTGTCATGGAGTGTGAAACAAGATTTTGTGAGATGTTAATAGAACTTCTATTATCACAATTTAAAGGTACATAAATTGATATACATAATGTAGTAATGTGTGTATCATACACAAAATTAGTACCCAACAACTACCAACAACTATTTATTCATCTTCGGTAGTAGATAATGCAACATAGCTTTTTTCTTACTACACCATGATACTAGAGATTTCCCTAAAAGTTGAAATGTTCTAGAGATTCCTTTTCTATCTATATTAAAACCACAGAAATCAGTATCTGAATAGCTAACTAACTAAAATAATTGTCTTATAGGATAGAAAATTCATAGATTAGGTGTACATTTGAGGTATTTGATGATCCTTTTAAAATAATTTAAATTATATTCTTTAGGATTTTCATGAAATAGATCACACATACATAAACTAAACCTAAAATTTGACCATCTAGTTGTTATGTAGAGAATGTTTCCGATCATTCCACTATAAGTGGGTTGATCAACACATTTTCCATCTTCATCAAGATCCAACTAACAACTAGTAATCATGGGAGTATCAGTTATTTTAGTCCCATCAAAGACAAAACGTTTTTGAAGATCTTTAGCATATTTTCTTTGATTTAATATATTACCATCATTATTTTCAAAGATTTCAAATACATGGAAGAATTTTAGTACACCCATTATACTCACTTAATATTCATTTTACATCATTCTTGAAAACTCAATACATAAATAATTTTTGGAATATCCAAATATAATATCATTTACATAAATGTGAACTACTAAGACATCATTGAAAATTTATTTTATAAAAAGGGTAGGATCAGCTGTGAATTTTCCAAAACCATTGGAAATAATAAAAGTACATAATCTATCATACCAAGATCCTAGAGCTTGTTTTAAACTATAAAAAGCAAGGGATAATTTGAAATATTTATTGGAGAGTGAGGATTTGTGAAACTTAGGGGGTTGTTCAAAAAAATGTCATCATCTATATATAGATTTTGGATTTAACTCTTGATATCCATTTGATATAGTTTAATATTCAGAGGAGTAGAATAAGCACGTAGGATTTTTATTGATTCAACTCTAGCTATTGGTGAAAAGGTATCCTCATAGTCAATTCCTTCTTCTTGACTGTAGCCTTGAGAAAAAATAAACTGTTGTTTCTAACTATTTTACCAGATTCACCTACATTATTTTGGAACACCCATTTAGTGCCTATGGTAAATATATCTTTTTCTATATCTAAAAGTTTCCAAGTATAGTTTCTATCAAACTGATTATGTTTCTCTTGAATATCCATTACAAAAAATTCTTCACTGATTGCATCATTATTGTTTGTCGGTACATGTTGTGACAAGAAAACATGATTTTCTACATCATTTCTCATAGAATCTCTAGTTTGAGTCCCTTTATGTAAATCACCTACAAAAACATATAAATTATAGTAATTTGGGGTTCTAAAAGATCTAGAAAAATGGGGCATAGTGATTTCATGTTCTTAAATAGGTTCAAGTTCATTGTGAATTGAATCTGGAGAATTTACAGAACTAGAAGTTTTTACAGTTTTTTTACAGGATGGTTATATGGTTTAATATTGATCAATATATTTGACATATCATCCTCATGATTCTCTAGAGGTGTCTTAGGATCATATGGATCTGTCTCATCAAACATTACATGGAATGATTCCTCTACAAATTTAGTTCATTTTTTAAACAATATTTTATATTTACTAGAGATTGAATATCCTAGAAAGATTCTTTCATCACCCTAGGATGATGAATTTCCAGGATTGTATTTATTATTAATGATTTAGGCTTTATAAACAATGAATTTGAAGTAGAATACTTTTGGCTTTCTATTATTACACAATTCATAAGGAGTTATTTTACGAATATGTGTAATCAATACTCTGTTAATAATATTGCATGTTTCATTTATAGCTTCAGCCTAAATGTAAATAGGTAAGTTAGATTCACTATGCATGGTTCTTTCAATTTCTTGTAAGGTCATATTTTTTACTTTCTACAACTGCATTTTGTTGAGTTGTTCTAGGGGAAGTTAAATTATGATTATAGATATTTTTGAGAAAAAGGATTTAAACACATGATTTTCAAATTCATATACATGATCAATTCATGGAGATTTAATTCTAATTCCACTATGGTTTTCTACAGGTTTAACATATTTTGTTAAATGAGAACATGCCTCACTTTTGTGAGCCAAAAATGGTCCAGGTATACATAGAAAAGTCATTTACAACAACATAAACATAGTGATTCCCATTTAAACTATAAATTATATATGGTCTAGAGAAATCCATGTGAACCAACTCAAGAGGTTGAGAAGTTGAATATTTATTCCTTGGTTTGAAATAAATTGTGTTTTTTTTCCCTTTTGAAAAAGATTACACACTTTATCATTTGGAAACTCTAGTTTGGATACATCATGGAATAAAATTTCTATAGTTATCTTTCTGAGGGATTGAAAATTGTAGTGTCCTAGTTTTTTATACCAATTCTAATACTCATTGTGAAATACAGTTAAACATGAACAGTTTTGAGAAACTAAAGAATATTTGTTAATATAATATACATTTTCATTTCTTAATGGAAAAAATACTAATTCAATTTTTGAATTAAAAACATTGTAAGAATAATTTTCAAATTTTACATGTAATCCGTCATTACATAGTTTTGAAATACTATGAAAATTATATTTCAGTCCAACAACAAAATGTACTTTGGAAATTAAAACTATGTTAGTGTTACCGATTTGGACAAGGCTAGTGTTTTTTTCATTGGCATTTTAACACAAGGTGACATGTACACCATCAATCTTTATTATATTCTGGAAACATGAACACCCTCCTTCCATGTGTCTTTATCACCCAGGATCTATGTATCAAAATATTTTATTGCATCTCTTCAAATAATATTCCATCAAAGTTGTCAAATAAAAACAGACATTGGTAGCCATATTTGTTTCGGTCTAGTATTATTATTAACTAGTTCTTTAAGAACCCACGTCTTCTTCCTAAGATTCCTATAAGAATTTTGTAAATTATTTGATAAATAAACTTTGTTTGGCCCAAAGAAACATGAAACTTTAGAGAGTGTATCAAAATTTGAACTAGATGAGTGTTTTATTGAACTATTAGTAAAACTGTATGTTCTAGATATAGAAAAAAATTGGTTTTTCCAAAATTTCTCTTTCTAGGATGATAGCCAATAGCATTAGAATATTTAGGGGAAATCAGTTTACCATGAATTTTAACCAAGATATACTTACCATTATAAAACCTTTCAAGATCCTTTTTCAATTTCTCATTAGATAGATTTAATTGATTATTTTATTTGAGTAATTGAGCATTTTATATCTTTCTACTGTAAGATCAGATTTATATGTTGAGGAAGGAGCCTACTATTTCATAAAGGATATGTATTTATTCTTTAGTTCGTTATAGGATATTAAGCCTTTACATGTACTTTTCTCTAATATTCAAAACATACTATCTTATCAGACCTGTAATTTCTTTTCCATACATTCTTTTATCTTCCCTTTTGATCATATCATACATTGAAGTTAGGATTACAGAGAAATTTCTTCCTTTTCATAAATTTCACAAACCATCTAGCTAATTGAGGCACCTCCTCATCACTATCAGGTGATTATTGTTCAATGACATAACTTTTTATGGAGAATTACAGTTTCTACTTTTCTCTACATTTAGAAGAGACAGTCTTGAATGCCACTTATTTTTCTTTGGCTTCATCCTACTCTTCCTGGATGAGTTTCTGATTTTCTCCAAACATCATTAGTTTCCCAATGAGTTATTTTATAGGTAATTTTATGATATCTCATGACTCAATAATAGGGACTGAGTTTCCACTCTTTCTATAATTTAGGAATCTTAAAATCCTCATGATTTGTTATTTGGTAGTATCTTCTCTTCCTAGAGAAATCATTGTGTTGAATATTTTGTTGAACATGGGATACATGTTAGAAATTGGTTAATCCTGATTCATTTGAAGGTTATAATATTTAATATTATACGTATTGAGTCTCATTAGATTCACAGTAGAAGTTATTATATATGAAACAAACAAAGTATCCCAAATTTCAGAGGGAGTTTTAGATGCTGATATTCTCTTAAATTCCTCAACTCCTAAAGAGAAATATATGGAATTCATGGATTTGTAATTGTTATTGTATGGAGTCTTGGTTGGGTCATCCCAAGTAATTATTTCAGCATAAGGACTATTATACTCATCTGTAATTGAAGAACAAATTTCAAAACACATATTTTCTAAATGCATTTTCATTTTAATTTTCCATTGGGAATAAAAAGTTCAAATAAATATTGGAAGTCTGTTTGTTGCAGAACCTTCCAGTCTATTATCTATAATAATGAAATCATTTTAAAGAGATAAATTTTTTGAATTAATAGAAAATAATAGATCTTTAAAGTACAAATAAAATCACAATTTAACAATAATAAAAATATTGTCTTAATAACAATAAAATCCATTGATACCATGTTTTGTTCCGAATAGAGTACTCAAATGGGGGGGGGGGGGTGGTGAATTGAGTACCTATAAAAATATATGTTCAAAAGTTTACATAAAAAATGATTCACAAATAAAAATTAATACAACCCAGTTAATCAAGGTAGTGGGGTTATAATAGTATAAATGTTTGACTAGATACTCAAAAGATTGATTCATTTTGACTATTATCAATGTGAGTTATTTATAAATATTTTTAGGCTATTCTATCCTTGAGAAATAGTTATAACTTCAATACAAGACTTTCTATCAATGTAAAATCTACTATTTTTTGAAATATATTATAAATAAAATAAAAATTATATTAAAAGGAACAAAGGAAAAAAAAGTGGTTCAGTCTCAAGACGATACATAATCCACTCCACATGGTGATTATATGCCAGCAAGAAGTTTATATTAATAAACATGATCTAGAATATAGATGGGGGTAAACAACAATGCACAAGGCTATCCAGGTCACACAACCTCTTCCAATATTTTTCGTTTGTAAGAACTAGTAGTTAAAACAAGGACATCTTCCACACTTATATGTGGAAGTACATAGATATAAGAATGAATGAGAGTCAGTATATATTTTATCCTTCAATTTAATACTAGAGACAGTGTGTGTTTCTAATACAGACACACACACACTTCTCGAAAGCTAAAAATTGTTCACAATAGAGAAAAGATGGTGATAAAGGGTTAGAAGTGCTCTGATTTTTATTTTATGCCGCTTTGGACTTGTAGGAAGAAGATAATTCAAGTATTGAGTCCCCTTATAATTAATAGAGTATCACAAGTCGTGTGCTCTAGTTTTCAATTTGATATTGTAAGAGGTCTAGCTCATGTTTTTCTTGGGGGTGGAACTGGGATGACGTTTTTGGTTCTGATATATTGTTGTCCATACATTTGGAATTAATATTTCATCATGTGTTATTCAGTTTTAACTAGTTACATGAATATTTCACTTTAGAAATTCTCTCTCTTCTGCATGTTATTCCAGAGGCATGCATTCCTTTTTGTTTTAGAGATCATGTGTTCGAGCCGACAAGATACATCTATTCTACACCTCATTCAATGTATTGTCTGGATACATGTCTACCAAGGGACAAAAATTATTTCAAATCCATTAAATAATGCAAATATGATTGTTAGAAATTACATTGAGAATGAAAAAAAAGATTAAATAACTACATCACAGTTTGTCATGAAACAGTATCACTTGGAAATGGTGTCACCACAAAATAGCATCTTCATAATTTCCTTTGAGCAGTTAGATAGTCATGATGCTACAGTTTCATTGAGATCAAGAACCGGTAGAATAGATTCCTTGTTAAGATCTAGGTTTCCTATTCTTTTCCAAGCTTTGAACAGTGTCTTGTGGATGGTAGCAAGGAACCGGTGTCACAGACTTTATGAAATATGAAGCTGGTTACTATGTTTTGGTCACTGTATCTAGGTCACTCTGTCTCAGTAATGGCTTCTGGGTCACGATGTCTGGGTAATAGTGTCAGGTCCTCTTCCAGAAAAATAGAACCGGTGGCAGACTCACGGTTTCTCGGACTTTTCCAAATATCAGTAAACAATCTTAAGTAGTAATATTCATAGAATCAGTTAGACATAATCGTTCATAAATTAATGAATTATATAATAAAATTAAATATATTTTACAATATTCAAACATTATTTATCTGAATCAGGATCCTGTGAATGTTTATTTAAGGAAAATGGAAATTCACCATATCTACATATGATTTGAGAAAATGTCAACATGACCAAATTGATTTGTTATCATTAAAAAAAGATTAAAACATGAGGAGTCTAACATATTTTTTAAAATTTAATATGATTTCATCATATGATATTGGAGCTGTGACATAAATATGGGCCCCATTGAGCTTGGATAAGCTCAAACAATAGGTTTTGAGCATTGGAATTAAATTTATATACCTTCTTTAAACATAGGTGGTATTCAAAAAATTATCCTACTATATTTATTCATCTTTTTTTTGCTTTTTTTCTCACTAAGATAAATAAAAATTATTTAATATTATGGATTTTTTATAATGAAATTATTTGTTATGATCAAAATTGTGAAAAGTCTATAAATTTCATTGGCATGGGATTCATTGCCTGGACATCTGATGGTCGAGGCCAAGGATATGATTTTGATTCACTTTGAAAATAATAACCCAAGAAAGGTATTTTCATGGATTTATGAATGTGATTAAGTGGCCCTATTGTGGGATCCCTTAATATCATTATAAGGATGGAAAATTTATTGTGATGGATGGCTTATGGTTTTGAAATGTAAATATATTGATATGATTTATGGACAAGGAAGATGTGTGATGACCATAGGGTAAGACATCCTTAACAATTAAGATGTAATGATATGCGTAGGTTGAAATTAACTTGATAGATGAGGAGGACGACAATTCGGGACAACCTTGATTAGCATAGAAAGGGTGTAGATTTTATGAATTTTGCTTGTGGGATTTTCATATGAGCCTTGTGAGGCCTCGATAAGTCCAGGAAGGTGTTGAGTGACACTATGCACTCAGTGGGATAAGTTTTTGACCAAAGGAATGGGAGAGGAACTAAGTTTCCCCAATGATTCATATATGATATGATGAGATTTATGGGACCCTAGTTGGTTCCAAGTGATATGGGTACCTAGGTAAAGGGTCGATAAAAGAATGGTTAGTGATAATCATGGGTGTCACCTCAGTGATTAGATTGACGCTTTGGGATTGTTCAATTATAGTGAGATGGTCTATTTCCCGTGGTGTCTGGTCATGGGTTTTATAATGGAACAAGATGAAGGTAACCCATGTCTATGATATATATATATATATAGTGATAATGTATGGAATATGCCTTGGGAAATTTTGATGAATTAAATTTCTAGTCTCTTTGACCTGTTTGGCGTATCCCCTCAAAGAAACATTAATTTGAATTTTAAAATTCATGTGGAGCTATCATGATACTACTCTATTTGCAATAGATTTAGAGTTGGTGTAATTTATTATGATAAGGGGAGTGAAATCCCACCAACTGACATTTGTAGATGGATTCAATGGTTCTTTAGTGGGCATGGACATATATACCATGTAGTTGAGGATTTTTTTCTTGGAACCATTGTAATTTATCATTATGAATTTTTTAGGTTTTTATTATTAGATAGATCTCTCCCAATGCATATCTATTATAAACCAGGGTTGATTATTCCCTTAGGTTATTATAATAAATTTTAATGAGACGGGTTTGGAACCTACATATTTATATTGTAGACAATTGAGGATGAGAACCATGTGAGCCATTATATGTATACCATGGTGAAATACCCCCAATTTTATTATGATTGGAATGGTCACAGTTATGTTAATATTTTCACCCTAGTATTGGATGAAACAAGAATGTTTGATCAGGGATATGGATTTTTGGATTGTTGATGGTTTCATTAATTATATATAATACTTTTTTATTTAATCTGAGAATCTCACATTCACATATTGCTACATTTTTAGTATATAATTAACTAAAATGGAAATTCATTACTTAGTTTGACTTCACACTCTACTCGGTCTGCCAATGCACATGTGAACTTGAGAATCTATCACTTATTACTAGTATAGTTTGGTTCTATGAATCAAACATGATAATAAATAAAGATAGACAAAAGTTCTAATATGAAAATGTGATAAATATTAGATAATTTGATGAGCCACTTATAGCATTTTTTATTTAATTTTTTTATTTTTTTATAAGTGATCATCCAGTTGCGAAATCATTATTTTATAACTTTTTTCTTTCACATCGTGTATTAATATTATTGGATGAATTTATTGCTTTCATCATTCTCTGATGGATGGTAATGATTTATGGACGTTTTATTATTTATTTATATGTTGTATCACACTATAATATAGTGGATATTGTTTTGTTATAGTAAAATCCTTATTGAAAAATTTGAGTGAGAACCTCCAAAATATGAATAGGAAAGCCTTATTTCACGCTGTGGCATCAAAATGCATACCATTCATAGTAAATATGGAATGGAATTAAATTATTATTACTATTTTTTTTAAATTTTGACGTTGATAAAACACATATTATATTAATAAATATTATAATTCCATAACTATCATCTTTGAACTCTGGGAAATTTATTTCATTATATTTTATCTCCATATCTTCTTTATCTACCACTTTAATCATTAGATGAATAGATGATTGAATATTCATCTCACAAAGATGTGTTATTTCTCCCTTCATTTTGATTTAAAGGATTATCATCTAAAAATCCATATGTACTGAATATCACGCAATCCTAATCATAGACAAAATAGAACGGTCCTTCTGACTCTAACCATAATCCACCTTGTTCTCATTATATGGTGATAATGTATTTATAAGTTATAATATTTAATCACATATAAACATATATTTTGATTAATATTAATCCAATTATATGTGAAAATATATTCCACGATTTTAAGATCAATATATATGTAACACCGTACAAAAAAAATATAATTCATCCTCATCGTTAATGAAAAAAGTATTGCCTCTTATTCCAAATCCTAAGTGTGGTAATTTTAGTCATTAACATTAAATTATCCTTAAGAATTTACTGCTACCATTTCATTCATCATGATAAGGCACCAAATTTCCTTTTTTATACATCAATGATGATAAAAACCATTGTATACTATGGGATAGTATGAGAATATGTTAAATTCCAAACCTTCTCTTTAGTTCATTGAAATTTTCACCACATTCATTAATATGAGTAACTATTATCCCTTCCATAGTGACACAGTTAGTGGATCTGATGTCCAAGATAAATTTATTAAAAAGACATTTTGTGTTTAGATATCATAGGGAAACTATTTATTTTATTCATTGTGATTTTGTTGGAGCATTACTTATTAACTACCATCATTGATAGATGCAATGATATACCATCACTTATAATTACATGACAATGATTTATGATTTTATTAGCTAGAATTAAAATATTATAAATGTATCATTTATTTTATCCTATATCAAAGTCTTTATCAAAATAGTCAAATATTATTATTTCTCTTACCTTAGGAAGGAATATATAAAAATTTCATCTATAAATACTACTATAAACTGATCATGGTCATCTCTAATGACTATATTCAATAAATACATGATGATAGTTGGGGATTTGTTAAGTCCAAATGGAATCACAAAAAATTCACATTGTACATAACTTTTATGGAAGGCTATTTGGAATATTTACTCCCTTTTGACCATTAACTAACTATATCCATATTACAGGACAATCTGTAAAATTTATTGAGATCCTCACAGTTGATTAAAACATCAAAAAGAAGGTCCTATGATTTATTTTTTTGATAGTAATATTTTTAATTTATTGATAATTATTTTAAATATGCATTGAAGCATTTTTTATTAAATAAATGTATAGTTGCACCTCATAGTGAAGAACTTCGACGAATCAATACATTAAAACAAATCCCATTGAGGTTAAGTTTTCAATTCTAGAAATTATGTTTGACCAATCTATAAAGATTCATTGAAATATTTGTATCACTTTGTATAATTTCAATTGAAAACTCAACTTCACGATCCATGGTATGATTATGAAAAAATTTATGAGAGACATCCACATATTACAACACAATTTGCACATCATAAATATTGAGTTTATTCAGAAAACATGTAGATAGATACTACTCTGAAATATGTAATATAACCCATAAGTTGGATTTATTTTCTAATGATGTCCATATTTATTTTAATATTTATAAAAAATCATTGGTATATTTAAATTATAAAAAACTAACTTTCCATCCACAAAAATTCATATGGTCTCTATATGGAAATTATTAATCTATGACAAAAATCACATAAACATAAACTTAATGGGGAATAAAAAAATTCAAAAGCATATTCCAACAAACTCCAGTAGAATAAAAGTTATAAACATGATATCTCATCATCATTTCATTACGTGATCTCATCAATAATTTAGCATCTAATCATTTAGGTGGTGATATGATACCCATAGAAAATTATTTAGATTGAAAATATTGGGTAGAATAATAATCAAGAAATATTTTAGATGTTCTGGGGATGATGATATGTACACCATTCCCTAGCATTGTACTCAAGTCCCACTATAGTTGTTTTGGTCCCATAATATTTCCCTTCATCTGTTTGATTGGAAGGTTTTCGACCATGATTGAAAATAATAACACTTGGATTTGGGCATTGATTTCCATAATGATTTTTAATTATTCATTCTTTCTTGACCTGTAACATATCATGATTTGGTTTTTGGGGGTGTTAGATGGTTGCTCAAAGGATGTATGAAGAAGTTCGATTTCAAAATGCTGGAAGCACAGAAGGATTTCATGGTGTGAAACGTTACACATTGTGAATGAGGGATTCTAGAAATATAATTTATTAGAGATTAAATATAGATTATTAAATTATGATTCAATGTATTTTTCAGCACAAACTAAAACCTGGGGATTACATGACAATAATTTGGATTGTATGTCATCTAATTCCATGATACAATGGAGGTTAACAATCTATTTCAGATGAATTACTATTCATTTTATCATCATTTATTCTTACTCTATTTTTTTGGGTGAACGCTAGGTTCCATGAGGATTAATTCAATCCATTTTAAATTCATCTTTAATCCAATGATCATAGGGTTGTTCACTTATGATTCTTCTTTGATCCAAGGTGAGTTCTCCTCTTATTCTCATAAGATTCCTTCCATTCTTATTAGGGGCTCCACTAAGATGGTGTTTCTTTGGATTGGGGGTGAATTTTGGTTTCTTTTTTAGGAATCCTTACTTCATTTTAGCTTGATCCATAATTATAATAGTGAAGTTTTGGTTTACAGGCTCTCTTCTTCACCATACAGTGCACAATGAGTCGGAAAGCTTTTTTGAGGTATGGATTTCGTCATTTCGATTTATCTGTGTATCATGAATGTGTGGTTTTCTTTTTTTAATATTTGGATTATGGTTTTTATGGATTAATTAATGATAAATAATTGGTTAAATTTAAATTTATGGGTAGCTTAGTATGTTTTTCATGTATTTATAGCCTTGATTTGATTGGGATATTGTAGATTGTAATGGCTTGATTCCTAGTGAAAATTTATAGCCGTTGGTGGCTTTGTTTTCACTAGTTATATGTGTTGTGATTTTTTGTGACTATATTGAGTGTTATGATATCAACCAAAAAATATATATGGTTAATTAATTATAATTGTATCATGAATTGGCTCCCCATAATGTTGGTTTGCATGAAAAAACCCCTACAATGAAGTGGAATATTATAAAAATCCTGGTTATAAATCTATAAAAATTTCCCTTGAAGGGTTGTGATGAGTGTAAATGCTTATAGAAAGGTGGTCTACGAATTTAACAGGGTGTGGGGGTGATAGTTTGAGGGTCGTGCTTTTGGGTCGGTGAGGTAATGTTTTGTGGGTTGGGCTTTTGGGATAGTGCGTTGATGGGGATCCTAAGATGTTTCTAATATGTGATTTCCTTATTCTACATTCATGAGTTTTTATGGAATGAAAAAATTATTATTTAATAATGTTTGAAATGGAATGGGATGGTGTGGTTAATGGGAATAAATTTTTTAATGGTAATTTTAATGATGAATCTTGTTATTAAAATTGTTTGATACTAAATAATGAAAAGAATGGGTTTTAATTGAGGAGGAAATATGAAGTCATGTAAGATTTTTAGGACTCTTCACCTTCTGAAATTACTATATATGATACTAACAAATGCATTTTTAGGTGGCTAAGAAGGTGACATTATTGTTAGTTGATTTTTTTGAGAACCTGTACATTTTTCTAGTGTGTTTTATTATATATATATGTATATTAATGTGATTTATATACACACCAAAACCATGTTGAGTACTATGTTCCAAACACCCACATAGTCACAGGGAGTGGGTTTTTTCCAACATCCAAGTGGGAGGATGGATGGATGGACACCTAATAACCCCTACCACCTCTTCCATGGGAGGTAGGTATTACACATGATATCATATCAAATTTTTTTTGGTGCATTATATGATGACATGTGGTATCCTATGTGTCTTCAAGAAGAGTTGTGTTTTAGGTTTCCATGTTTCTTTAGGGTGAGTTGTGATGTAACAGGTGTTTTTTAGATGCGATATGATATGTTATCTCATGTTTCTTTATTATGACATTTTATGTTTTGCGATGCAGAGGTGTGTGCAAGTGGGATGTGTTGTGAGGCCCAAGTGTGTGTGGGTGAGATGTGTTATGGTATGTTTATAAGGAGTTGGAGTGCCAAGATGTTTGTAATTGGAGTGTGAGGGTGTCTAGTTTGAGGGAAGGAGTTGTGGGGTACCCTGTCATAGATTTGTGTCACATTATATTTTATTTCTTGGCTTGCATTATTTAGTGATTGTACCATGGAGAGGTTTTGATGGTTAGTATACCTGTATAAGTGTTGTTTGTTTAATTTTTTTCTTCACAAGTATATTAGAATTATTCTTTCACATGTGGATGAGAGAGTTTATTTTTTAAGTATATTATTATGCTCACCATATGTATATAAAACTATTTTCAGGTTTCCAGGAGGCTTTAATAGACTATATTAGACCTTAATAGCTTAGATCAGAGACAGTTCTTGTGTCACTACATTAGCTTCACATTTTGGTATTGTCAATTGGTGACTTTTATTTGTATCAGTTGTATTTATACATGCATGTTTCATGGTTTGGGTTTATCTTTTATATTATTTGTTATAGTTTCCTATGGACGATTCATTCTATAAATCGTTATTATTTATATTATATATGGTAATGCTTCCCATATTGTGATATTTTTACACCCTGGGTGCTAGTTTCAAACCCGAGGCTTACTAAAGGTGGGACTTGGGTGTCATGATATTGCCCCCTATTTACGGTATCTATATTGGGAGGAGTTCATGATAGAGTGGTATTTGAGGTCATGGTTGAGAGATATGATGATATTTGGAGTTAGGCATATTAATGATTTTATGGGTTGGTATGGAAAATGTTCCAATTTACTTCGATGTGTGACCTAGGATTGAGATACAAGCTAAGACATGGGATTTTAGGGCCCCTCGTGATCCAGTTCATCGACTAAGAGTTTATTGAATGACTAAGTGAGATGGGAATACATACTAGGTAGAGACCTTGGAGAGGTACATGTATCATAATGATGTGGGTTCTTGTTTTAATTGGGTTATTTGGGGAATTTTTTAATGAACAACAATATGAATTAAATATTTTAGACAAATATTAATAAAATTACACACTACTGGACTTATGATATTTTATGTTTTCCTTTTAGCTATGGCTCTTGGTCATCATCCTCAGGTATCTCTAGACATAGAGGTTCAACATGATGACCTGGTTGATCAGTGTAGGCTTTATCTAGTTACGGAGGACAATCCGTGGTGGTGGATGTTGCACCCATTACAGTGGTAGGTTTTGGGGAGTATAAGGGAATTGTATAACAATGATGAACATTATTTCACACAAAAACATGATTTATTACATAAACATGCACTTAAGACAACTCTAAGGATCGAGAGGTATAGTTTCTCGGGAAATTAGGAACATTTCATAACAACATAGAATGTAAAACACAGCATATTTATTAAAAAAACATCTTTTACATGACCACAACATTTTGTCATGTGTATCATTGCATGGAATAACTTGAGGACATGCATAAGAAAATGGTGAGCTATAAAGCCCAGTAAGGGAGTAAACCAGGAATAACATGAAAAATATGGTACATGTTTGGATATAGGAATATAATCAGAGCACAATAGAAACATTAACATAAAATAATGATATAGAATGATTATTAGAAATGTAATTGTGGCAACAACATTTAACATGATATTATCATGATCCAAGGATTATCACAGATGTAGCATGAGTAAACCCTCATTGCACATTCATTATCACGAGTGAACCCTCATTTAACTTAAAGTAGCACCAATAAAAACTCATTTCCATTGACTTATCATGATACTAATCTTTATCCAATGAATCAGAGTACTATCAGGGCACACCCTTCCCAATCATTTAATTTCATGCTTAAGTGTGCGACATAGATCATACAACATGGATTCGTTAAACATCATAATTTATTCCACAGACACCAAATATGGAATACATAAATGTATGTACTGAATAAACAAGTAAATATGCATAAAAGTGAATACCCTTGATAGGGAAAAGTGTATTGTATTCAGTTACATAATGATTTTGGCATGGGAAATTTTGGTTTAACATCTGTAGCATAACGACATGAAATAAAAAAATCATAAAATGGGTTGATGAAAGAGAAAGGGGTCTATCATCATTTATACATGAAATTTATAGTAAAGGGGTTGTGGAACATAATATCCCAATGTATGTAATAAAATTTAAATTCATAATATAAAATAATTTCTTGAATGTAAATGAGAATAGAGAAATTTCTTATGGAATTTCACTATGTTAATGGGTGTACTTAGGAGGCATTAATGAGAGATAATGAGGACTATAATCATTCAAACATAATGATGGAAGTATGGGTGAGGTGATTAATCATACCCTAAAATTTTTAATCGAATATAAAATGTTATAACAACATAAATAAATTTGGACAAAAAAGAGAGGGGAAGAAATCCATTACATGGATGTGTGATCCCAAAGAATTGGTAGAGGATTGCGAAAGGCATATAGGGATCTTGACGCACCTTGGGAGGATTATATAGAGTGGATAGAAGATGTTGGTCATGCTAAAATTTTTTTTAGTGTAGATGAATGAGATATTGGTTGGGTTTATATTAGAAAGGAGAGGGAATTCTATATTATTTAGGTTTGGAACACTACATATTGAAAAATCAAAATCAGAAACCATCCCATGGCTTTATCCAACTTTGAGTGGGAGAAAATATTATATAAGGTCAATGTACAAACTTATTAAAATATTAGGCTTTCTTATGTGTAGGTGAATCACACTCTCAAGGAAAACATTTGAAAAGGTTAAAATATTTTATAGGACATGGAGGGTCTACTAAGGCATCATAAAATTAAACAATCAAATATAAAATCACATTACATTAAGGGTAAAACATATAATGGAATAAAATAAATTTTATTTTTTTTTTGATTAATTCACTCTTGGGTCATTATGATTTCATAAAATACATTATATATTTAAATTGTATTTAATTTTTAAACAAAAAATCGACCACCTAAGAAAATTATGAAAAATACACCTTTAGATTATTTCAACATCTTGAATCCAAAAATAATATCAATGTTATCTAAATAATATTAAAATATTTTAGTTTTTAATTTAAAAATTAAAAGATACTTTTATAAAATTATCAAGGGTTTTGATTATAACACTTTTCAAACCTTGATAAATTTTTTAATTGTAATCATAAAAAAATTATAAAATCATTTATATTCAATAAAAAGTTACATAGTAATAAAATTTAATTACAATATTATTTAATTCCAAGAAATACAATAAATCATCAAAATAGATTTCTTAATCTAATATTAACTAAAAATACTATATGTGCTTTAAAATCCAATTACAGTGTTACAATAATAAAATGAGTATATATTATTTATTCTAGATAAAACTAATGAAAGTAATCATAGTGTTATGGTCTAGTTACATAGCAACTTATAACACCAGCATATTACCTACGGGTAAGGTGTGCGATGGTGATAAACTCTTGTGGTGGCTCAGAAATCATTGCTCGAGTGGTAATATCTATTTACTTTAACTTCTCCAGTTGGTAACTCCATTCAAGATTAACACATTGAATCTTGGCATGGGCCTGGTCAAGAGAAAACCCACTAATTCTACCTCCTTTTTGCGATCTGAAAAAATGGGCCTTGTATGAAGAAATTATACTGGATGAGGGTATCACTTCATTTATCTGAGTAAATTGGATTCATAAAAGCCCTATATTTATATTAATCATGTTATCACTGTTTGATGAATATATATAAGAAATATTATATACTCATAATGGTATTTTAAAATCAAAAAACATAAAAAAGGAATTGCATTTGTTTTATAAAACCATTTTCACCCCCCAAATTTCGTTTTACCACACTAAAATAGTTGAGGGTAACTCTAATTCATCACTAAAATTGATTCCCATGATGGTTCTTTAAACTTGTGGTTTCGGAAGAACACCTTTACGAGGGGAATTGATTATTTTATATAACTTTTTCCCTACAATATAAGATATTCACCAATGTCTCTTCATACGAGAGGTGATTATCCAATGGTACCACATCTGGATTGAGTACATACGATGGGTAAGGTATGTACTTACTCAATATTGACACATGGAATACATTATGTACACGAGATTGGTTTTGTGGGAGTGCTAGTCGATAGGCCACTTCTCCACAATGATCAAGATCCCAAAAGGGACAATGTACTGTGGACTAAACATTACATTCTTCCCTAATATTATAACCCTCTTCCATGGTGATATGAAGGGGAATACCATATATCTAACATAAAACTCTAGGTCTCATTGATGATTATCAGCATAGATCTTCTATCGACTCTGAGAAGCATTAATTTGATGTTGTAGGGTATTATCCTTGTCCACTATTTATTCAACCATTTTTGGAACTAGGACCCTTATCTCCCCAACTTGATCCCAACATGCTGGTCTTCTGCCCCTCTTACCATAAAAAGCCTCATAAAGATCCATTCGGATGTTTGAGTGAAAAAATGTGGTTGTAAGAGAACCCAACCAGAGGAATATATTGATCTCATTTAACTTTGATGTCCATTGAGCATGCTCTCAACATTTCCACATGTATTTGGATATTCTACTTAGATTATCCATCAGTTTGAGGATGATAATCCATACTGATATTCAACTCAATATTCAGAGAGTGTTGGAGACTCTTCAAGAACATAAAGGTGAATCTTGGATCTTGATTGGATACAATAGATAATGATACTCCATGCAGCCTTTCCACTTCTATGATGTATATCCATGCCAGTAGATACTATGAAAAATTCGATATAATTGCAATGAAATGTGTAGTCCTTGTATGTTGATCCATAAAAACCCAGATAGAATTTTTTTAATTTGTATGTTTTTATATTTCAAGTGACAATGACCATGGTGATGTTCTCCCATTTACTTGTTTGTAAGGGTAACGGTTTCATTATCCCCTTATACTTTTTCCTCTCATCCTTCACATGCTGACATACCAGTCGCTATGATGTATACCCAGTGTTCCCTTCTTCATGTTTCCCAGTAATAATGCTCTCGAAAATCTTGATACATATTTCTGTTTCCTGGGTGAATGAACAAATATGAACTATATTCATCATCCAAGAGTTCAGTCTTTAACTCCGGATTTGATGGAACACATAGTCATGACCAAAATCTCAAAATTCCTTCTTCATTAACATTGATCCCTAAGGATTTTCTTTTTCTGATAGTTTCATCTTTCTTCTAAATTACCACATCAATATTTTGAACTCCCTTTAACCATTGGAAAAGATACAGTTGGGAAATATTTTGTGAAAGTATTAATGATTTTCCATTCTTTATGATTCCCATGTATATCTTCATCAAATAATATAAGATTTTATCCTTTTTAATTCTCATTATTTATTGAATCACTGGGTATTTTATACTTACATCATCTACCACTTTGTTCGCTTTTCCTAGGTGGTATTGGTTTTGGAAGTCATAGTCTGTGATCCTCTCTATCCATATTCATCAGCGCATGTTCAACACTTTCTATGTGAATATATACTAGATCTTTTTTTGATCCTTATATATTTGAAACATCCCCCCAAAGAATTAATTTCTCTATATTTTCATAGTGATAATTACAACATACAACTCTAGATCATGTGTTGGATAGTTTTTCACATGATCATTCTATTGTCTTGAAGCATAGGCAATGAATTTTTCAATTTTCATCAACACACAACCAATGACCTTCTTTTAAGAATTACTGGATACCATGAAATTTTCTCCACTTGTGGGTACTATGAGTACGAGTGAAGTGATAAGCCTATTTTTCAACTCCATAATTCTCTCTTCACATTCATCACACTAAGAAAACATGACTCCTTTCTGAGTTATCTTGGTAATAGGGTTTGATAATCCGGAGAAATTTCTCACAAATCAGCAATAATATCTATATAACCCTATAAAGATATAGATTTCCATAACTGATTTTGGCCTCAACAATCCCTAAATTGCTGCTAAATTGGATTGATCCATAAATATCACATTTACTGTGATGATATTACAAGGAATGAGACCACCTTTAACCAGAACTCACATTTATTGTACTTTTCATAGAGTTTCTCCTTTCTCAAGGTCTCTAGTATAGTTCTTAGATACTCCTTATTCCCCTCCTTGGCATTGGAGTATATCTGAAAATGGTCTATAAACACAACCACTATTTTTTTTCATGGTAATATCTAAATAATCTATTCATAAAATCTAAAAATATTTCTGGATAATCAGGGAGTTTGAAAGTCATTACTATGAAATCATAGTTCTCGTACCTTGTACAAAAAGTACTCTTAGGGAAATCCTCTCTCTTAATCCTTACTTGATAATATCCTGACCGAATATCCACCATGGTGATGTATTGTGCTCAAAGTATTTGATCTAAAAATTCAAAAATTTGAGGAAGAGGATAATTTTAATATATTGTTATTTATTTGATATCATGATAATAAATTTAAAGTCACATTGACCCAACCTTCTTCTTGACGAAGAGGACTGGTGCACCCCATGGTGAAGCACTATGGCATATAAACCTTGTATCTAGATTCTCTTGTAGTTGTTTATTAATCTTTTAAAGTTCCATTACAACCATTCAATATGGAGTCTTGGATAATTGAAATTTTTGGGGTATAATATCAATTGATAATTCAACCTATCATCTCGGAGGAAGACAATACAATTCCTCGGGAAACACTTTAGTGAATTACATCACATTTGTCTTGTCTTCAAGGATGGTTTCTTCCATAGAATCAATCATCTAAGATAGATATGTGTGATCATAGGGATGAAATATACATGCTTGAGATTATGGTTTAAAGGAATATTCATCCTCTTCCATCCACTAGTACAGAATTTGGGTTCGATTTACCATATAGAAAGTTATTTCCCTCTAAAAAAAATTTATGATTCCTCTATAAAGGGAAAGCCAATACATGTCATGAATTGCATAAAATTACACTAGTTGAAGTATAAAGAGTTTCCACTGGAAGTTAAAACCACAAATTGTGAATGTGGAGGAGTTATATTAACAGGTTGCAATGAATGACCCATTTTCTGTTCTCACTAACATATTTACTTACTTGATTTTTGGTGGTGTTGATAATTTCTATTAAACATTTGGGATAATAAATAATGCGTAGAACCAACTTGAAAAATAATTTTTACTAATATTGAATGAATAACTATCATACATATCACCATTTCATTTTCCTTCTTTCTTCGATGGTAGTGATGGAAAATAATATCTGTTTATACAATGGAGGTTCTTGGTTGCCTCAAAAAACTAGTTTCATAGGGAACTGGTTTTCAAAGTGACCTAGTTATTTTCACATGAAGTAATGAACAATGCATTGAGTGTCTAACAAAGAGTTCCTCTCCTCTAATGCAGGAGAAGTTTTTTCTTGTCATCATTTAATGGCTAGGATCCTTTCTCATACACACTAAATCATTTCCTTTTCCCCTTTAGGAAATTTTCAAGCTGCTTCTTTCAACACATTTGGAAAATGGGGTGGTGTAATTTCTTAGCACCCAGGGATTTATCAATAATACATCTATAATTAAATTAAAAATTACCCTTATTATCCCCATGATACCCTTTAGATTTGATGATATGCATTTAAACATAGAGGGAACATTAGACAATTTCATCATAGCTGTTGAAGTCACGGATCGCAAGGGATTTCTATAAGCTAAGTTTTATCCCACCAAAGAAGTGGTCAACCACGCATTCTGGGGTAACCACAAAGCTGAATTCATATCATTAAAGACATGTGATATATTCATCGTACACTCTAATGGGATCTTTTACTTTTTATTGTGGTAGGAATGTTTCTTTCCATCATATGTTGGTTTGTGTGAGGAAAATATTTTTGAAAAACGTTTTATAGAAATTCATTCTTTCCAATTCCCTGATCTCCTCCTCATGCTATATATTTTTGATCAACGTACACCATTGATCTGCTTCATCCTCCATATGATAAGTAGCCAAAATTAACTTTTCTTGTTCAGAACATTGAGTAATGGAAAATATATTCTCAATGGATTTGATAAATTGTTCAACGATTGAGGGAACAGATGATCCATTAAAAGTATGAGGCCTTTGTCTCATGAATCTCTCAATTTTGGATTGTTCATTATTGGGGGGGGGGGTGAAAAATCCTATTTACCAATGTTCCTATTCAATATATGAGTTAAATGAAATATTAACATGAATTTTTTTTTATTATCGCTCCCATTAGATTGGAAATCTCATTAGAACTGTCAACACATTGATATTCACATCAGTTGTTAGCCCAATTCATCATATTACTGGCCATTAGTTGGTATAATGGTAAATTTAGGGGAAACACATAGAGTGGTATCCAATTAAAAAAGTGATATCTTATAAATTACATGTATTGCCTTAACTTATGAATTTATAGGCTCCAATATATGATATCCATGATCTACTTCCCAACATGTATTATTAGGGGATTTTTTATTACCATAATAATGGTTAACAATAAGCTTATGAATTTACAAAAGAATATCTTCTTAGAGTAATACAACCAAGAGTGCAGTAAGTCCCATTGTCGTGCACTCGTTCTCATTCGAGTATCAGTCAAAGTGGTGTTTTTAGGTTTTACTAATAGATACATTTGTGCCAGAGATGCCTCTTATCATTAAGGATTTCACTAGGTTTTAATAATCCTAGTCCCAAAAATAATTAAACCTATCATTTGATTCCAACGATAAAACCCTACTCTTTATTACACACATAATCATGATTTACTATATAAAAATGCAGTTAAGACAACTATGAGGATATATAGGTCTAGTGTCTTGAAAAATTAGGAATATCACAAAACATCATAGAACATAAAAAACATATCTTTATTGAAAACTTCTTTTACGTGACCACAACATTTCTTTGTACCTAGCATTGCATGGGATATCCAGAGGACATGCATAAGAAATGGGAGAGATATATAGCCCATTAAGGGAGTGAACAAGAAATTAAATGAATAATATAGTACATGTTATAATATAGTGATATCAATGGACCACAAGACAAAAATGAACATAAATCCATTATATTGAATGATTATCATAACATGGAAATGTGGAAACAATATTTAACATGATATTTTCATGAGGAAAGGCTCATTGCTCATGGAGAATGAGTAAACCCTCATTTCACTTGAATTATCATGATTTAACCGTCATTTCAATTAAATTATCATGACTAAACCCTTATTTAACTTTATGTAAAATGATATTAATCTTTACCGAATGCATTGGAGCGATATCAAGGCGCACCCTACTTAAAAATTTCATTTCATGCATAAGTGTGTCATATAGATCCAACACGATGGATTCATTAAACATCATATTTTTTCATGAAAAATACATGTGCAATACATTAATTTATGTTCTCCATCAACATGTAAATGTTCATAAAGATGAATATCATCGATAGAAAACAGTTTATGGTATTCACATACACATGATGTTGGAATGGAAAATTTTGGTGTAACTTCTGTTGCATAATGACATCAAATAGAAATCATAAAATGGTTAGATGAGATAGAAAGGGGTATCTCATCATTTATACACTAAATGGATAGTAAGGGGGATATAGAACATAATTTCCCAGAATATTTAAAGTAATTTAGGTTCATAATATAATTGAATTTCATGAATTTAAATGAGAGGAGATAAATTCTGTACGATGATTCAGCATGGTAACAGGTGTACTAGAGAGAATTTAATGAGAGAGAAAAAGGTATCTCATTATTCGAAAAATAAGGAGGAAATTATGGGTGAGGTGCGAAATCATAACGCACAATTTTTAACTAAAAGTAAAAGTTTATAACAGTATAAATAAATTTTTACAAAAAATTGAATAGAATAAATCCCTTAACTGGAAGAGTGATCCCAAAGGCTTGGGAGAGGATTGAGAGAGGCTTACAGAGATATAGAGGCTCCTTAGGAGAGTTTTAGAAAGAGTGGGGAAGTGGAGGTCAAGATCAAAAGCTTTTGAGTGAAAAGAAATGTGATATTGAGTGGGTCTCTATAGGAAAGAAGAGGGAATTCTCTATTATTCAGGTTTTTGACAAAAAAATATTAAACTAATCAAAACCACAAATAAACACTTAGTTTTTCCCATGTTTTTTTTCCAATTTAATGTGGAAAACGTTATTTTATAAAGAAAGTGGCCGAACATATTAAAATATTATGATTTCTTATGTGGAGATGAGTCACACTCTCAAGGAAAACATTTTTAAAGGTTAAAATATTTTATAATCCTTGAGGGGTCCACTAAGGCATCATAAACTTTAAAAAAATATAAAATCACATTATTTTAATGGTAAATCATATATTTGCCGAAAATAAATTTCATTGTATTTTATTACACCACAATTGGGTCATTATGATGTCATAAATACATTATATATTGAAACAATATATAATTTTTACCCAACAATTCGACTATCTATGAAAATTGTGAAATAATCACTATTAGAAAATTTTGGCTTCTTGTATCAAAAAATAATACTGATTTTATCTAAATAATAATCTATATATGTGAAATTTCAATTTTAAAATAAGAATCAATATTTATTGAAAATTCATGGATTTTGACAAAAAAAGTATTCAAAACAGAATATGAATTTCAATTTTATTCATAAAACTAATTATACGATCATTTATATGTAGAAAATTAATTTCGTAATTATAATTTAATAAAAAAATATTTAATTCCAAAAAATCCAGTAATTCATCAAAATAGAATTCTTAACATAATAATAACTAAAAATACTATTTTTTCATTAAAACCATTTTACAACATAAGAATAATAAAATGAATTTATATTATTTATTAAATAAAAAAATAATGTATATAGTCATAGTGCTAGGGTATTTTTGCATAACACCTTATAACTCTCGTATTAGACCTAAGGGTAAGGTGTGCGATGATAAAAAAACTCTTGGGGTGGATCGAATAACATCTCTCGACTGGTAATCTCTATTTGCATCCACTTCTCCCATAGGTGGTTCCATTCATGATTAATTTGATGAAACCCAAATTGGGATTTGTCAACAGAAAGTCCTAGTGATGCTACTTTTTTTAAGCTCTGTCAAATTGGATTTGTATGGAGTCATTCTATTAGATGAGGACATTGATTCCTTTGTCTGAGTAAATTGGATTTTTAAAGACATATATTAATATTAATCATATGATCACTATTAAATGACTATATTATAATTATTAAAAAATCTTAATAGAATTTTTGAATCTAAATACATATAATCATGAAAGTGCATATGTTTTATATAACCGTTTTCCATAATTTTTCATATAATTAGATCAAGATGAATTTTCATTAATTTAATTTTGGGTCATTACAAAGTATTCCAAATGTGGAGACATATAGCTTGTAGGAGGATCATGAGGTTGCATTCAGTTTGATCTCAGCCCTAATGGAGTACTAGGTCCATTTAGAAGCCATTCATAAATGAGGAACTGCATGTTAGTGGTGGAAATTGTATCTAATATAGATGAAATAGGTTCACATTTTGTGGGATGACTTCAAGGAGTTTGAAGCATAGTTTCGTTCATGGAACATGATGTCTATACATAGTGAGGATCTTATTTTTTTCGTATTGGGTAATGTCAGTGTGGGATCTGTGAATCAAATTCAAGAAACTTCTTCATTTTCCCCCAGATAGTTTTTCAGATGACGATACTCATTTGAGATGTCTTGAGTAGACCATCCATCCTTCTACCCAGTATGTAGTTACTCCTTTTAAATTACACACACATATGAAGGATTATATGAAGGCAGAGGTGATCAAGAAAATACTCCCTTGATGATGTTTTTCATGGGTAGGGAACTAGTAGGGTTCTTCAATCGGAAATGTGTTCAGTGGTAGGTCTCATGCCCTAAGACATTTGAGGTTTTGATCAGCCGAGAGTCAACCTCAATAGATTTATTTTCATCATTCTATTTCCATTGGGTTCTATTATTTTCATTTTATATTTTTTAATGTGTTATGTTTGTGGGGCTCTTTCCCATCACTAGAAATAGTTCCAAGTGGTTCGAAGAGAATATTTTGGTGAAGGTGGACATGTTCAACATTAGCCAATATTGTAGTTTCTAGTGAGGTCATTTCAGTAGTAGGGGAAGATGTTTTTTCTACAAAAAGGGGAGATGAAGTAGGTAGATAATAACAATAGGATGTTCATCATGTTCAGTGATGATGGCCTTGATAATTTTAAGGGAGGTGGTCATTAAAATAGAGTTAGAGGAATTGGGTGTGGTTAGTTACAAGAAATAAATGAAATAGTTCCACAGTTTCTAGAGATAGTCTTAGGTACGATCCATTTTTTGTACTATTGCTGGATCCTTGTAAGATTCAGAGGCCTCACACTCCTTTGTTGAGCTTATTTTAGCCAATTCTCTAGGATTTAACAAAGAGAGGCTCTATTTACCCCTGGTGTTATTTATTCTATTTAGAAGTCAGACCAACTTTTTGATGTGTTCTATGAGTGTAGACAGATGATGCGGCCACATCAGTACCATGGGGATCTTTTCTTACTACATGTGAAACCATATGATTCCATCATCATCATATACTAGTTCCATTATTTCCATGACATTATCTACTTCTTATAAAGTTAGTAAAGTTTTCATATGTGTATGGTTATTGTGTGGTTTTAATTGCTGAGTCGAGTTTTCTTGTGGGAATTTGGCATGTGGAGCGCCAACATTCCATGTTTGATGAGTGTTTGGTGTAATTAGTAGATGCTATGAGAGCGTAGGTTCCCATAGATGTTAAGGAGTTCTTGGATTCTTTCCTCAAAGAGGTTGTGACACTAGCCCTTTGATGTGATTTTGATTTCGGGGTAGACTAGTAGCCGGGTGATTCTCTGATTTTGATGGATCCTCATCGTTTGAAACCTTCTTGGTTATTGTATTTGAGGTTTCAGGTTGATGATATAATGAAAAAGGGGTTTTCCATCCCATTTTGTAAACATGGGGTGCCCTAGTGTTGTTCTCTAAAGAGTATAACAGACTATGGTTTTGAAAATACTACTAGCAGTTGATTTAGGTGACTATGAAAAACCTATACCCACTATCATGGATAGATTAAATCTTTGACCTACTGATAGGGGTGAGTTGGTTGTTTAGGATCCATCCTTGGTCCTGATATCACCAATTGAGGGTGAATAAGGGATATATCTAGAAATATTCCATCATATATAGGTATGTACATTAGGATTTTGTAGTCTAACCATTAGTTATGAAAAATTTACCAGATGTTTTAAGAGGATTATAAACTCCATGTTTCGTGAGTTCTTGGATTATTTGATCTTCATACTTATCAATGATATATCAATCTACTTGATGTAAAAAGAGGATAAGATGAATCATCTGATGAATTCTTTAATGATCTTACACATAACAATATCTATGGAAAGTTTTCAATGTGCATGTTCTAGACATGAGAGGTTCATTATCTCAGAAACGTCGGGTGTCACCGGGCTGTAGTAGTAGACCCCTTGATGGTTGATGTAGTTGTTTCATGGGAAGATCATAATAATATAGATGTGGTTCAAATTTTCCTTAGTCACACATGCTATTATTTATGGTTTTATCCTGATTTCTATGGATTCCAAAATCAATGATATCCTTGACTTGGAAATACCAAGATATTGTGTGGAGTTATCATCCAAGAACCATTAAATTACCTTTAATGTATGTTAGTTACTTCAATTGTTTCTTGAGGAAAGTGTGATGTTTGAAGAGTTTTTGTGATGCTTCCCAGTTAGGATTTTGGGACTGTATTGATGAATCATAACAAAATAACCAATTAAGGGTCTTTGTAGTTATATCCCCAAGATCATAATTATTTCACCCTTTATCAGGAGTTAGAGGCTTTCGTGTCTTCACCAAAGCCGTGTTGATGTAACCTCATTGGGGAGTACGTTACGGACTTCATAAATCACATTAACATGAGTTATATCTTTTCACAACATCATTTGAATTTCATAATTTGGAGTTTGATATATTTTTCTCAATATTATGATTTTTATATCTATTAAATCTCAAGAATGTTGAATTTTGTGCCAACTATTTTTGTAGGAATTCATGGAAGTGTGTTGTTTGGGAGTTTGCGGATGCTTGGAGAGCAATGGAGGATACATCAATCCATCACCTAGATTCCAAGGAAGTTTATGGTAGTGGTTTTTTTCTTTAGATGATGGGACCATATTCTATATTTTAGTAGGTGGAGGAGTCTCGGTAGGGGACTTAGAAATAAAGGTGATGCGTGATCATGTTGGCCATGGTGATTCATTAGAGGGATTTTCAGAGGACAATGCTAAACAGATTTTGTTTCAAAGAAGGCTATTTTTTCTAGTATTGATGCATAATTAATTTCTTTTAAATTTTAATATCCCACCTTTAAATGACACAAATAAGTATTTCTAATATGTACCATGGCTTGAGGGTTTATTTCCAATGGCCCAGGATGAAATGTGAAGTGGAAGGGATTGTGGAATTTTTCATGGTTTTTGAACAATTAGAGTCTGAGAATCCTAATCGTGGTTTTTTAGCCCTTAGATATTACCAACTGGATATGTGATGAAATATTAATGGATTTCATCATGGGGTTTCATTGATATTAGGGAGGTTGGGATTCTATTCAAGAGATCGTGGATCGGTTGATGAAATTGGCCCACATCATAGTGATCAAGGTGTCAGGAAGAGTGGATGATTTGGCTAGGAGGTATGCAGATGAGGAGATGTGATTTCATTATGATTTGATGTTTTTTATCTTAAATCAGACACATGCTTTAACTCACGCGACTGGAAGGGATTGCATCCTAATTTTGGCACTCAGTTACACACGACATTCCACCCCCAGATAGATGGAAGGGTTGAATGGACTATCCAAACATTGAACGATTTGTTGTGGGAATGTGTCTTGAACTTTTATGGGTCTTGGGTTTTACAATTACAGTGGTAGAGTTTGCATAAAATAATATCTATCACCCTTACATTGGTAAGGCTCTATTTGATGCTTCGTAAAGAATACTATGTAATTCACCATTGTGATGGATGGAGGTTGGGGAGACATTTCTTATTGGTCCTCATGTGGGGAAGAACAGGAAAAAGAATGTTCAACTAATTTTTGAGATGATAAAAGAAGAACATGAACAAAAAAAGACTAATGTCGATCATAGGTAAAAAACATCGAGTTCAAGGATGGATACCACATGTTCATGAGTGTTTTTCCTCGAAGTGTGTAGAAGTGGTTTGGAAGAGGTTGCAAGAATTTCCCAAGGTCTTTTGGCCCTTTTAGGTGTCGGGTTAAGTTGGAGAAGGGGTGTACATGTTAGCATTGACACAATGGATGGAGAGGATCCACAACGTCTTCTATGTCCCTCATATTCATTGGTATCTTTACAATGATTCCCAAGTATATTATGAGGTATAATTGGATAATGAGGATGGCACAAAATTTTTGTAATGTCCAGTAGAGATCCATGATCTTTAGAAGAAGGCACTTCTTGGATGAAAATTTTCATTGGTTCATCTTTTTCAGAGGCATGGTTTCCAAGATGAGAGTACTTGGGGGACGATAGATCCAAATGTGTTCCCATTACATGTCATTGTGTTTATTTTTATCATGATTTGTTTTTCTTTTGATGTGATATTTTCGATCCTGTAGTTTAATAATATGATTGAATTTCTATGATTTATGATTTGTGTGGTGTGATATGTGATAATAAGATGATTGATGTCCTATGATTTATGTTTTGTGTGGTGTGATGTGTGATAAATTCTGGAAAAATGATAAATGGGAAGACCATATTTTTATTTGAGACACAATAAATGTGATAAGATTAAATAGGTGTGGATGAGTCAACAATTCCCAAAGTAAGCAATATTTTGACAAGGTGGAATTAATTCCTGGATTTGTGTGTCTAGGACAATGTGGTTTGTTGGTTGTGGCGGTTGTTGGAATGTGATGTGTGGTGGCTGATATATATGTGCAGTGGTAGTGTGGTAGTGTGGTAGTGTGATAGGAGATGATTTTCAGTCATGGTTTCATGATGATGTTGTTGTGTGTGATTTTTGTGGTAGTTTTTTTCTGCTGTGCTTGGTTAGTGGTAGGGCTTGTGGTATGACGAGATCCTTGATAGGTATCTTACAGGGAAGTTGTATGGACCCCATTTTTCTTCTGGGATTTTATGTGTATTCTCAAGGGTGGTATTCATTGGAGAGTACCTCGTGTAATGTTTCGTGACTTCCTGTTCCATTAATTTTCTATTCATGGTTGTTTGAGGTGTTTGAAGGAGGCTTGGAGGATGTTAGGAGAAGTTAGGTTCCTAAAAAGAGGAAATATGGGAGGATTTCACACCGTGAAAATTTAAATAAGATGAAATAGGGTTTCATGAAATTTCATTTATAGGGGATTAAAAATAAATAATAAAATTAATTACGACACATTTTCAACTGAAAATGAAACATAGGGATTACATAGTGTGAAGGGGGATTACACGTCTTTTAATCACTTGATACAATACCCATTTACAATTTTTTTGGCTGATTTCCCATTCTCCTGATCATGGTTTCTTCTTCCAATCATTTTGGGAGAACCCTCAGTGCCCAAGGAGTTCATCATCCCCATTTTCCTCTCACATTGATCTATTTATCCATGTTGTTGTTTTCTGGAGATCCATCCTTGATCCATGTTTAGTTTTCCTCTCACACTCACCCGTTTTATTCTATTAATTTTCATGGTTCCACATTAGAAGTGTTTCAAAAAGTTGAGTTTTCATTTGGGTTTAGTTTTGATTTATTAAATTTTATGTATAGGTTGATATTCTATTCTTGTAGTGCAGTTTTGGTTCGAGGGTGTTATTATTCACCCTTTGGTGCACAAAGAGTAGGTAATCATCTTTGCGGTAATGATTCCATAAGTTCTCTTTATATTTTTTCTTGCAAGGTGGGTTTACAATTTTTTTTGGATACTTGTTTTCCTAGATTAATTAAATATAATGAATTGGTCAAATTTAAATTAAAGCATAATGTGGTATTCTCCACAAGATCTTATAGACTTGATATCACCGTGATATTCAGTATTGCACAAGCTTGATCCCCTTCTGAAAATTATTTCCATAGGTGATTTCATTTGTGATGGATAGATGTTTTGTGACTGTTGTGATTGTTGTGATATCACCCAAAAATAAAATTTGTCTTATTGCTAATAGAGGGATAATGAATTAGTTTCCCTAGAATTCTTTTTTCTCTAATAACACCAATAACATGATGTTGAATGTGATAAAAATACCCTTCATAAATCTGTAAAAATTGATCTTGACGTGATGTGATGTGTGGCCATGCTTTTGGGATGGTGGTGTGAGGCTTTAAGGGGTTGTGGGGATTATAGTTTATTGGCCAGGTTTTGGGGTGGAAAGAAGATAGTTTGTGGGTTGTTCTTTTAGGGTGATGAGATGATGGGGATGTTAAGCTGTTTTTGATATGTGGATACCTTGTGCTATATGACCAAGTAGTGATAGAGTAAATAAAAAATTATTTAATAATGTTTGATATTACATTGGTTGGTTTTGTTAATGGGGTGAATGATTTTTAATGGAAATTTTAATGTGGGATTATATGATTAAATTTTTTTTATGCTAAATAATGAAATTAATTTCTATTAGTGGAGGAAGAAATTTTAATTCATATTAGAATATCAGGGCACTTTATCTTCTGAAATGACTATTGTGTATACTAAACTAATAAATACTTATAGTGGTTACAACAAAAGTGATAGTGTTGTGACTTGTTTGTTTTTTTAAACCCATAGGTTCGGTTTGAGTGTTTGATACTATATATATACCTGTATATTCTTTTTATTTATACACTAACACCACCCATGTTGATAACCATTCTCTGAACACACACATAGTCATGCAGGGGTGTCTTCCCCAACATTCCAATGTGTGGATAGATGGATGGTGACAAGCTACTCCCTTCTAGCTGTTGTAGGCGAGATAGGTACTAAAGAAGTTTTGATGGTTGGAATTATGTTAGTGCATTATATGATGAGATTTTTTATCCTAGGTGTCTTTAGGATTAGTTGTGATGTGTTGTACAAGGTCTCCTAAGTATTATTTGTCTTATTTTTTCCTACGTTTCATCAGGATGACTTGTGATGTTGTATACTAGGTGTCTTTGAAATGAGATGTGATGTGTTGTGAGTCCCATGTGTGTGTAGGTGACATGTGTTTTGAGTCACAAGTGTGTAAAGGTGAAGTATGATGTGGTTTGTTTAGAAGGGTTTGGAGAACCATGGAGTTTTTGATTGGGATATGATATAAGCTGATCAACGTGAAAGTTGTGTGGGGTACCCAATCATCGATATTATTTACTTATTATTTTATTACTTGGACTGAATTATTTTTGTGATCAATACTTGGTGAGGATGGAATGGTTAGTATACCTATATAGGTGTTGTTTGGTTTTGGTGTTTTCTTAACAGTTCGTTATTATGCATTGTTCACATGCGCATAAGAGACTTGAGTTTTTTTAGTTGTGTATACCTTAATGATAACCCTATATATATAAAACTATATTCTGATTTATATGAGGATTTCATGGGATTTGTTGGAAATTAATAGAATGGATCCTTAATAGTTTTGGTGTCCCATATTTATATTTATTTTGGGTATTTACATTTGGATACTTCTATTTTTATAAATTAAATTTATACATGAATATGGATTGGTTTTGATTTCCCTATTATATTATGTTTTGGATTTTTTAATGGATAATTCCTTTTATATCCCAATATTATTTATATTATAACAAGTATTTCCTCCCATATTGTTAGATTTATACACCCTTAGTTCTAGTCTGTTAGCTAGGGCCTACTGGATGTGTGACTCAGGGGTTTATTATCTCTCTCCCCTCATTGCAATAACTTTTATTGGAGGGGTCATAACATGATTATATTCCGTGTTGTTATATCTCTAGAGTCTTGGTTATAACAACCCTTGTCATTATTTCACACATAAACTTAATTAATTGCATATGATCTTTACATGATATGACCAAGAAGATCGAGAGGTCTAGTGTCTTTGGGGCTTGGGGACATTAGATAACTACATAAAACATGAAATACACATCTTTATTGAAAACTTCTTTTACATGACCACAGACATTCCTTCGTACTTAGAATTTCATGGGATAAAATAACTACATGAATAATAAAAAGGGTAGAAATAAATCCCAGTAAGGGAGTAAACTAGGCATAACATGAAGAATACAGTACTTGTTAGCTAATTAGCATATTAATGGAGAATAATAGGAACATGAACATAAAGTCATGATATAACATGATTATTATAACATAGGAATTTGAAAACTACAATAAAAATGATATTACCATGATATAATTATCATTTCACATGGAGAACTAGTAACAAATTATTTCACTTGCCTTATCATGATACTAATCATTACCCAATGCAATGGAGCACTATCAGGGCACACTATTCTTGATCATTCAATTTAATGCATAAGTTTACCACATGGATCATATAACATGGATTCATTAAACATAATAATTTATTCCAATATAAAGGAATGAATAATTAATAAATTAAACTCTATAATCAATCAGTAATTGTGCATAATGGTAAATACCCTTGATAGAGAAATGGGAAAAGTATTCACAACACAATGACTATGGCTTGGAATCTCACGATGCAATTTTGGCAGCATAACGACCTGACATAAGAATTCATAAAGATGGTAGATGAGAAAGGAAGGGGTGTCTCATAATATTTACCTAAAATGGATAGTAATGGGGTTACATATATACATGTCGCAACATATGTAATTGAATTTAGATTCATAATACAAAATAATTTATTGAATGTAAATGAGAAGGGAGAAATTCATTACTGAATTTTAACACGATAAAAAGGTTACATGCAAGGGATTAATGAGATAAAAAGGTATATATTATAATTAAAACATATGGATGGAATTATGGGAGAGGTTTGGAATCATACCCCAACATTTCTAATTGAAACTACAAGGGTATGGAAACATAAATAACCATAATAAAAAATGAGAGATGGAGAAATCCCTTACTTGGATGTGTGATCCCAAAGGCTTGGGAGAGGGTTTGGTAACATCCCAGGTAAATAAAGAATAAATAATTTTCATATTAATTAATATTTACGAATTAAATATTAATTTTAATTAAAAGGGGTTTCTACATTCGATAGCGTACTCGATACGCAACGATGAGTTTCATTGAAATCTTACGTTGCGCACTAGTAATATAATAATATTATTTTAAATGGTAGTTAACATGTAGCCATTGTAGTGGTGGGAATGGATAGAAATAAATAAAATATGATTATATATGTTTTTAAATGTTTTTATATTTACCCAATAAAAGATAAAGGCTTAAAATACAGAAAGAATTCAATTTTAGGCATTTATACCATAATTTTCACTAAGGGTTCACTTATCACCTTTTGACAGAGAACCGTCATTAAATATAGTTTTGATCAATATTATAAATTATATTGGACCAAATATAACTCTTCTTTAGATTCGGGACATCAAAATTTACATTGTGTAAATCTTTGGTATCTTTCCGATAAAGTTCATTTTTTTGTTTAATGAATATTATAAATGTTGTATTTTTATTCAAAACCACTTTTTGATCTAATTTATTTATATGATTAGATTATTATTTTAATTGGTTTTAAAGTGAAATTAGAAAATATTTTAACCATTAAATCCAATAGTGGTCGTTGGAATTAATTTCACTTTGAAATCGGACTTAAACTAGTTTCAATCTTTTGATACTTATTGTTTCACAGAAACACGCTATTTGTCATGACAGTGGGAATTAATTATTAAATTAATTAATTTGACTTATATGTTTTGAATTTTGTAAAATGGACTTCATTTTTGAATTCGGAATATCAAATATAGCTTAGGGTGAATTTTTTGAATTTTTCTGAAAAACTTCAATTTTTGATGAATAGTGAAACCATTAAGTGGTACTTATAAAAACTGATTTTTCATTTAAATGAAATTTTGCCACCTTTTTGTATTGAATTTCAAAAATCCAACATACATGGTTGTCACTAAGAAGTAAAATGTGGTTCAATGAGATTAAAATAATTTTTTGGTGAATAGTAACTTATTAAGTTTTTAATCGCGATTAGTGGTAATTAGTGTAGTTTAAGGTAAAAATAATGTTTTAATAATATGAGATGACCTAGAAACATGTCCTACCCTCATAGGATGTGTCATGGCCGACCAATACAAGCCATGGGTCAACTTGGGGACCCCATGGAGTGACTTTGGTTGGAAAATGACATAAATACCTTTTATTTAAGTTAATGAAAAATGGCACAAACATGATATGTTTTACTAAAACAATTTTTAAATGGGGTTATAAAAGTCATATTTTTGATTATAAATAGTTTTTGGAAATATAAAAAGATTTAATATATAATAGTATTTTGTTAATAATTTTTATAAATTAAATAAATTAAATTATTTATGACATAATAATGATGCAGCAATGACATCATTATTTGACGATTTAAATAAAATGGAAAGATAATGTAAAATCTATGAACTACACATGTCCAAAACTTATTGGATGGGTGGATTTATAACCCTTATCACCTTATCCACGAATTATATCAATGTTGTACCTTTTAAAATCGAAACACATTTTAAAATGAAGTAATATTTCTTTACTTTCCAAAAGTGCCCCTCCTCTCCTCTTATAAAAGGCCCCCACCTCTACAACCTTACCCACACTCCCAAAGCCTTTGGCTCGTCCGACCCCTGCCCATTGTGTCTCTAGACATCCTTCTCTTACTCCTTGAAGCCTCACTTTGGGCAGAAGTCTTCCCAAGGAAGCCTTTGAGCTCAAACCAAAGGGAGTTACCCGATTTTGAGGTAATGTCTTCACTTGAGTCCTTTTGTATTATTTTTCTTCTCCAACCCCCTAAACTCTTTTTATTTATTTCTTTTGTAACAACTAAAGTATATTCAATATACTAGGATGTTGTTATAAGTAATATTCGAGCTACACTTACACACACCTTCATCTAAGGGTTAAAGAACATACTGTTTCCGTGGATGGTGAATTTATGCCTCCTGAAACGATGATTGTTCAACATTCCTTTAGCACCTTCAAAGGTGGCCATTAAGATGTCAATATATTTATATATGATATATAATATGTTTATGTTTTATTTATGATTCTTTATTTTTCATTTTGGGCTTACCGTTATGGTTTCCGTTATGGGTAAACACGATATCTTCATTTAAGGAAGTGCGGACTACCGCCCCCTCAAAGTGATGTGATTCGTTAATGCCATATGTGGGACGTGTAAAGGATGGATTTAAAGTTATTATATATGATGTTATACTGGAATTATAATATAACTCTATATCCTTATTATTTCTTTCCAATAAAGTATGAGATAGAAATGAAAGTAGCGTTCATGCGTACGTATGGCTTACCGTCTCAATGAACGGTGCATTTCATTTCTTATCCCCAAATGTAATGTACTATAAAAAGTACATGTATATAATGGTTATATATAATTAATGATATATCTAAATGATGAATATAATTCTGGAATTAAAATATACATACCTCTCATTTAGTTTTAATTCCATTAATATGACATAGAAATGAAAGTAGCGTTCATGCGTACGTACGGCTTACAGTCTCCATGAACGGTGCATTTCATTTCTTACCTCTAAATGATTATGTAATATTATAAATAAATGTATATTATGGATATATATGATATATATGATATCCAAAATCAGGAATGTCATTCTGGATATAAAGAACCTTTGACCACACAAACAACATGTAATTGTAAGAAGTCCGCTTTCGACTTAAGAACCAAATATCGAAAAAACAAACATTTTTATCATAAATGGTTACATAATGTTTATAACATGGAAATAAGTGATATAAAAGAAATAATGAACTTTAAAAAGGTTCTTAATCAAGTATAAATTAACCCAAGAATATTATTCAGGACGTTAAAGAACGACCGAGTCAAGTCGGACCCAAGGTAAGGGACTTCGTCTCAATCACCATTCATTGAGGCATATTTCATTACATACACAACTTTTTTTTATACGGTGTATAAAACCCTTTGACTTTTACTTTTATACAAAAGGAATCTTTTTCTACGAAGCGTTTTACTAAACGACAAAAAGGAATGTTTTTTTAACGTACGTGGTGACAAGGACCTTTTCCACCGCCGTGAGTATTATTTGGTCTTTGGCTTCCTCAAAAAGCTGTAATGTTTTTAAAACAAAATGAATAACATATACTCTTTTATGTATTTTGGTATTGAAATTTTTTTTGATAAAGTATTCTATTATATATATTGTGATTGTGATGTGGAAATGTTATCATTCCTTTATATTGGTTTTATGTTTTATGATTTCATATTGGTACTTTGGCATTTTAACGGGTGGTTACGTTATAAACCATATGACGGGTGGTGTCGTGAATACCGTGACAGTGGTTACGTTATAACCTCCAATGCATTGGGTATGGAAGTCGGCCGTATGGATATTCCATTAAGTATGTATGAACGTTGGATGTATGGCTATTCCATTAAGTGATATGTGTAGAAGTCGACCGTATGGTTATTCCACTTAAGTATGTTTATGTCCCAAGTTACCTTTATATATGCTATGTGTTCTTTATATGGGTTTTATGGTAATCCGTTGGTTACAAAAAGGTATGTAGTGACACTTTATTCAGTGAAGAGTTTTTACTACTTCATGATGGTGAATGTATTACTTTGTTAGAGTATACATGGTTTACTTGATGTTTGAAAAAGTAACAGTTTTGATTCTTTGTGTATCCCTTACTGAGCTTTTTATGCTCACCCCAAGTTTTTTCGAAATGTTTTTCACAGGACTTAAAGTGGAATAAGGTCAAGGATGGGATCAAGGGAATGTCATGCTATATAAGACATGGAACTAGACATGTTTCTTTTTAAGAGTTTTTTTTATTATGGAAACTTAGTTGAAGTGTCTACTTTGTAATCTTTTGAGATGTAATAGTTATGTTCTAATTCTATAAAACTCTAAACCTGAAAAGATCCTCAATGTGAATTATTCATTTAATTCAATATTGAGTAAGGTTTAAGGCCGGGGCCTTATAGTTGGTATCAAAGGTCGGTTTAGACAACTTTAGGAGTTAGAAAATTGTTAAATTATAAGTTAATTTATGATATGATTGAAATGGTATAGCATTTACAGATTACCATGTTTCTTCGCCAAAGATATTTCTGTGTTCAGAATGGTTTTCCGCAGAGGAAACAAAGCAACTATGTTGGGACGACATCAGGAGGAAGGAAACCTTCCAAATCAGCAACCTGAGATGGTCAGAATCGGAATTGAATAGTTTGTTGCAGTGATGGAACAGTTGACTTAGGTTATAAATGGTGGTGGTATCCATGCACGAGATCAGCCAGATCAACCACAGAGGAACATGTTCATGGTGTAACACTTCATGAGGCAACATACCCCATCATTCAGAGGATCATCTGACCTTGTGCAAGCTGCAGGGAGGATTAAAGCACTGGAGAAGATTTTTGATGTCATGGGGTGTTCAAGAACATCAAAAGGTTATTCTTGATATTTATCGTTTGGAGGGTGAAGCAGATCAGTGGTGGTCGATGTTTAAAAATATCAGGGACACTGATGAGATTGATTCTCTCGACTGGGATGAATTCAAAGGTATATTTCTTGAGAAGTATTTTCCTAATGCTGTTCGACTTAGGATGGAAACGAAATTCTTTGAATTGAGGCAAGAGGAAGACTTAGTGGCTACCTATGAAGAATGGTTCACTCGATTGGAAAGGTATGCTCCAAATTTTATCCGAGACCTTGATAGTAAAATCAATCGTTTTTACTCAGGATTAAAGCCAAAATATCGAAGGGAATTAGCTTCTCATGAGTTTAAAAGTTATGAAAAGCTTTTTCGATGTGCTGAGAAGGTGGAAATGGAGTTTGCCGATGACCAAGTGTTCTATAACAACCAACAGAAGAAGAGACCGAGGTGTCAGGAGAAAGGTAAGAATTCTTCAAAAAAAGTCTGATGGTAAGAAAACTAGGTTTCCAGTTTGTGATAAATGTGGCAAAAGGCATTCTGGGGAATGTATTCTGAATTCTGGAAAGTGCTACCAATGTGGTAAGATGGGACATAAGGCTCGTGATTGCACTGAAAATGATCAAGGTGAAGGGAAGACCAAATTTGATTTACAGTTAGTGAAATGTTATAAGTGCAATGAGATGGGTCACTATACAAATGAGTGTCTGAAAAAGAGCTTGAGTGATGGGAAGTAGTTAGACTACAAGTATAAAGGGGTGGTGAAATCCTTTTCAACTACTTTAGCAGATGTTGGGACATCGAATTAAGTAGTATCAGGAGTTAAAAAGAAGATTGGTGAATGCTCCAGTTTTGGCACTACCTTACTGGAATGGTGAGTTTGTTATATACAGTGATGCTTCGTTGAAGGAACTTGGCTGTTTCCTAATGCATAATGATCAGGTAATTGCTTATGCTTCACGACAGTTGATAACTCATGAAGTAAATTACCCTACACATGATTTGGAATTAGCTGCTGCTGTTTTTTCTTTAAAAATTTGGAGTCATCATTTGTATGGAGTAAAGTGTGAAATATATAATGATCACAAAAGTTTAAAGTATATATTCACTTAGAAATAATTGAACATGAGACAGAGGAGATAACTGGAATTAATCAAGGATTATGATTGTACAATTCACTACCATCCAGGAAAAGAAAATAAAGTGGCTGATGCTTTGAGTCGAAAAAGTACTGCTTCATTAACCATGCTACGTTTGGAACGAGATCCTTTGGTTTTTGATTTAACATACTTTGGAATAGAAGTTGTTGGTGCAGGAAGTACTTCTGTTTTGTTTCAGGTATCAGTGAGATATTCTCTATCAGGCAGAATTAAGCAAGCACAGAAGTAAGACAGTGAGTTGCAGAAAAAGGTAGAGCTGGTTCAGAAAGGCAAGTTTCTTGAATTCAACATTGATAATGATTGTGTTTTGAGGTTTGGGAAGAGATTATTTGTGCCTTGTGATTCACAGTTGAAGAATGAGTTGTTATGTGAGGCTCATAGTTCTCCGTTTTCAATTAATCCTGACAGTACTAAGATGTACAGAGATCTGTGGGAGTATTACTGGTGGGATGGAATGAAAAGAGATATTGCTGATTTTACTGTGAAGTGTTTGACTTGTCAGTAGGTTAAAGCAGAGCGGAAGTTACCAAAAGAGATGCTTCAGCCTTTACCAGTGCCAGAGTGGAAATGGGAAAACATATCCATGGACTTTGTTGTGGGATTACCGAGGATATCTCAAGGTAATAATGCAATCTAGGTTATTGTTGATCGCTTGACCAAATCTCCTCATTTCCTTGCTATACGAGATACTTTCTCTCTAGACCAACTTTCCCATTTGTATCTTAAAGAGATAGTCAGGTTACATGGAGTTCCTCTCTCCATTGTATCTGACCGTGATCTCAGGTTCACTTCTAACTTTTTGAAAGGCCTTCAGAAGTCGTTGGGTACTGAATTAAATTTTATTACAGCTTTTCATCCTCAATCAGCTGGGCAGTCAGAACAAACAATTCAGACATTGGAGGATATGCTACGAGCTTGTTCGATGGATTATCAGGGAAGTTGGGACCAACATCTATCTTTAGTTGAATTTTCATATAATAACAGTTTTCATTCTAGTATACAGATGGCACCATTTCAGGCATTATATGGGAAGCGGTGTCGAACTCCAGCTTTCTGGGATGAAGTGGGTGAAAAGAAGTTGATGGGACCTGAATTGGTAGAAGAGATGGCAGAAAAGGTTCAGTTGATTCAGAAACACATGAGAACGGCTCAGAGCAAGAAGAAGAGTTATGCGGATAACTGCAGGAAGGATCTATCTTTTGAAGTAGGTGATCATGTTTTTCTTAAGTTTTATCCATGGAAAAGTGTGATGAGATTTGGTAAGAAAGGAAAGCTGAGTCCAAGGTTCATTGGACCATTTGAAATTCTTGGGAAAGTTGGATAATTTGCTTACCGAGTGGCTTTACCTCCGACTTTATCTCAGGTACACAATGTGTTTCATGTTTCAATGTTGAGGAAGTATATGCCAGATCCATCTCATGTTTTGAGTCCAGAGGAAGTTTAGCTGGAAGAGAACATATCTTATGAAGAACAACCAGTCCAGATTCTGGACCACAGGGAGCAGGTGTTACGGAATAAGGTGATTCATCAGGTAAAGGTTTTGTGAAAAAACCATGTGATTGAAGAGGCAACGTGGGAATCTAAAAATGCTATGAGGGATAAATACCCCCACTTATTTTGATAAGTGAATAAAATTGCAAGGACGCAATTCCCAAAAGGGGGGAATGATGTAAAATCCCAGGTAAATAAATAATAAAGAATTTTCATATTAATTAATATTAACGAATTAAATATTAATTTTAATTAAAAGGTGTTTCAACATTCGATAGCGTACTCGATACGCAACGATGAGTTTCATTGAAATCTTACGTTTCACACTAGTAATATAATAATATTATTTTAAATGGTAGTTAACATGTAGCCGTTGTACTGGCGGGAATGGATAGAAATAACTAAAATATGATTATATATGTTTTTAAATATTTTTATATTTACCCAATAAAAGATAATGGCTTAAAATACGGAAATAATTCAATTTTAGGCATTTATACCCTAATTTTCACTAAGGGTTCACTTATCACCTTTTGATGGTGAACCGTCATTAAATATAGTTTTGATCAATCTTATAAATTCTATTGGACCAAATATAACTCTTCTTTATAATCGGGACATCAAAATTTACTTTTTGTAAATTTTTGGTATCTTTCTGTTAAAGTTCATTTTTTGTTTAATGAATATTGTAAATGTTGTCTTTTAATTCAAAACCTCTTTTTGATCTAATTTATTTATATGATTATATTATTATTTTAATTGGTTTTAAATTTAAATTAGAAAATATTTTTACCATTAAATCCAATAGTGGTCGTTGGAATTAATTTCACTTTGAAATCGGACTTAAACTAGTGTCAATCATTTGATACTTATTGTTTCACAAAAACACGCTATTTGTCATGACAGCGGGAATTAATTATTAAATTAATTAATTTGACTTATATGTTTTGAATTTTGTAAAATGGACTTCATTTTTGAATTCTGAATATCAAATATAGCTTAGGGTGAATTTTTGGAATTTTTTTGAAAAACATCAATTTTTGATGAATAGTGAAACCACTAAGTGGTACTTATAAAAACTGATTTTTCATTTAAATGAAATTTTAACATCTTTGTGTATTGAATTTCAAAAATCTGACATACATGGTTGTCACTAAGAAGTAAAATGTGGTTCAATGAGATTAAAATAATTTTTTGGTGAATAGTAACTTATTAAGTTTTTAATCTCGATTATTGGTAATTAGTGTAGTTTAAGGTAAAAATAATGTTTTAATAATATGAGATGACCTAGAAACATGTCCTACCCTCATTTGATGTGTCATGGACGACCAAGAAAAGCCATGGGTCAACTTGGGGACCCCATGGAGCCACTTTGGTTGGAAAATGACATAAATACCTTTTATTTAATGTTAATGAAACAATGGCACAAACATGATATGTTTTACTAAAACAATTTTTAAATGGGGTTATAAAAGTCAGATATTTGATTATAAATAGTCATTGGAAAGATAAAAAGATTTCATACATAATAGTGTTTTTTTATAATTTTTAGACATTAAATAAATTAAATTATTTATGACATAATAATGATGCAGCGATGACATCATTATTTGACGATTTAAATAAAATAGAAAGATAATGTAAAATATATGAACTACACATGTCCAAAACTTATTGGATGGGTGGATTGAGAACCCTTATCACCGTATACACGAATTATATCAATGTGGGACCTTTTAAAACCGAAACACATTTTCAAATAAACTAATATTTCTTTACTTTCCAAAAGTGCCCCTCCTCTCCTCTTATAAAAGGCCCCCACCTCTACCACCTTACTCACACTCCCAAAGCCTTTGGATCGGCCAACCCCTGCACATTTTGTCTTTCCACTTCCTTCTATTACACTTTGAAGCATAACTTTGGGCAGATGTCTTCCCAAGGAAGCCTTTGATCTCAAACCAAAGGGAGTTACCCGATTTTGAGGTAATGTCTTCACTTGAGTCCTTTTGTATTATTTTTCTTCTCCAACCCCCTAAACTCTTTTTATTTATTTCTTTTGTAACAACTCCAGTATCTTCAATATACTAGGATGTTGTTATAAAAAGTATTCGAGCTACACTTACACACACCTTCATCTAATGGTTAATGAACATACTATTTCCGTGGATGGTGAATTTATGCCTCCCGAAACGATGATTGTTCAACATTCCTTTAACACTTTCAAAGGTGGCCATTAAGATGTTACTATATTTATATATGATATATAATATGTTTATGTTTTCTTTAAGCTTCTGTATTTTTCATCTTGGGCATACCTTTATGGTTTCCATTATGGGTAAACACGATATATTCATTTAAGGAAGTGCAGACTACCGCCCCCTCAAAGTGATGTGATTCGTTAATGCCATATGTGGGATGTGTAAAGGATGGATTTAAAGTTATTATATCTGATGTTATACTAGAATTATAATATACCTCTATATCATTATTATTTCTTTCCAATAATGTATGAGATAGAAATGAAAGTAGCGTTCATGCGTACGTACGGCTTACCGTCTCCATGAACGGTGCATTTCATTACTTATCCCCAAAAGTAATGTACTATTAAAAGTACATGTATATAATGGATATATATAATGAATGATATATCTAAATGATGAATATAATTCTGGAATTAAAATATACATACCTCTCATTTAGTTTTAATTCCAATAATATAACAAAGAAATGAAAGCAGCGTTCATGTGTACGTACGACTTACCGTCTCCATGAACGGTGCATTTCATTTCTTACCTATAAATGATTATGTAATATTATAAATACATGTATATTCTGGATATATATGATATATATGATATCCAAAATCAGGAATGCCATTTTGTATATAAAGAACCTTTGACCACACGAACAACATGTAATTGTAAGAAGTCCGCTTTCGACTTAAGAACCAAATATCGACAAAACAAACATTTTTATCATAAATGGTTACATAATGTTTATAACATGGAAATAAGTGATATAAAAGAAATAATGAACTTTAAAAAGGTTCTTAATCAAGTATAAATTAACCCAAGAATATTATTCAGGACGTTAAAGAACGACCGAGTCAAGTCGGACCCAAGGTAAGGGACTTTATCTCAATCTCCTTTCATTGAGGCATATTTCATTTTATACACAACTTTATTTTATACGGTGTATAAAACCCTTTGACTTTTACTTTTATACAAAAGGAATCTTTTTCTACGAAGCTTTTTACTAAACGACAAAAAGGAATGTTTTTTTTAACGTACGCGGTGACAACGACCTTTTCCGCCGCCGTGAGTATTATTTGGTCTTTGGCTTCCTCAACAAGCTGTAATGTTTTTAAAATAAAATGAATACCATATACTCTTTTATGTATTTTTGTATTGAAAATGGTTTTGATAAAGGATTCTATTATATATATTGTGATTGTGATGTGGAAATGTTATCATTCCTTTATATTGGTTTTATGTTTTATGATTTTATATTCGTACTTGGACATTTTAACGGGTGGTTATGTTATAAACCATATGACGGGTGGTGCCGTGAATACCAGGATGGGTGGTTAAGTTATAACCTCCAATGCATTGGGTATGGAAGTCGGCCGTATGTCTATTCCATTAAGTATGTATGGAAGTTGGCCGTATGGCTATTCCATTTAGTGATATGTGTGGAAGTCGACCGTATGGTTATTCCACTTAAGTATGTTTATGTCCCAAGTTACCTTTATATATGCTATGTGTTCTTTATATGGGTTTTATGGTAATCCTTTGGTTACAAAAAATAAGTAATGATAATTTATTCAGTGAAGAGTTTTTACTACTTCATGATGGTGAAGGTATTACTATGTTAGAGTATACATGGTTTACTTGATGTTTGAAAAAGTAACAGTTTTCATTCTTTGTGTATCCCTTACTGAGCTTTTTATGCTCACCCAATGTTTTTTCGAAATGTTTTTCACATGACTTAATGTGGAATAAGGTCAAGGATGGGATCAAGGGAATGTCATGCTATATAAGACATGGAACTAGACATGTTTATTTTTAAGAGTTTTTTTATAATGGAAATTTAGTAGAAGTGTCTACTTTGTAATCTTTTGAGATGTAATAGTTATGTTCTATTTCTCTAAAACTCTAAACCTGAAAAGATCCTCAATGTGAATTATTCATTTAATTCAATATTAAGTAATGTTTAAGGATGGGGCCTTATTGGTTTAGAGAGGCTTATTGGGAGCATGGGGTTACTTGGGAGGAATCTAGAGAGAGTGGGGAATTGGTTTTTCGAGCTCAAAAGGCTTTGAGTGAAGAGGAAGTGGGAGCATGGGTGGGTTAAGATAATAAAAGAGAGGGAGTTGTTTATTATTTAGGTTTTGGGCACCACATATTAAACTAATCAAAAAACAGAAACCAACCCATGGTTTCTACCAATGATTTTTCCCAAATGGTATTGTAAAACATTATTATATATATCCAATGGTTATAATTTTTAAAATAATAGCCTTTCTTATGTGGAGGTTAGACACACTCTCACAGAAATCATTTTAAAAAATTATTTTTTTTAAATTATTGGAGGTTCCTCTAAAGCTTTTTAAAATAAATCAAATAAACCTAAAATCACATTAAATTATTGTTGAAACATATAATGTCTGGAAAACCAATTTTTGGTATTTTATTATGTCACAATTAGGTTATTATGATATCATGAAACACATTATTTAATTAAACAGTATTTCATTTTTACCCAAAAATTTGACTATCTTAAATAATTATGAAAAATTAACCGTTGGTTATTTTATACCTCATGATTACAATAATAATATTCATTTTATATAAATAATTTTCTAAATATGTTAATTTTCACTTTTAAAATAAAAACCTCTATTTATAAAAAATTCATGGGTTTTTACCAAAAAGGCATTCAAACATTAATAAAATTTACAATTGTATTTCTAAAAATTATACGATAATTTTTTTAATAAAAATTAATTTATTAATAATGTTTTATTAAAATGTTATTTAATTTAGAAATATCTCAATTCATCAAAATAGATTTCTTAATTTAATATTTTCAAAAAATAAAAATGGTGCTTTAAAACCATTTACAAATTAACAATAATAAAATGAATTTATATTCTATAAAATATAATGTACATAATCATATTGCTAAGGTCTTGTTATGTAACACCTGATCACACCCACATATGACTTAAGGGTAAGGTGTGCGATGGTGACAGATTTTTGGGGTGGCTCGAATAACATCGCTCAGGTGGAAATCTCTATCAACTTCCACTTCTCTCTTAGGCGGTTTTTTTGAGCTTAACGTGTTCAATCTCGGCTTGGCATTGGATAAGAGAGAATCCCAATATAAAATATCTAACAATTTAGATTAATATGGAGAAATTGTACTAGATGTAGCCATATCTTTTTTTGTCTGAGTAAATTAGAAATGTAATGGCCCTGTGTTTAAACTAATCATGTGACCAATGTTCAACAGTTATAATAGAAATGGTAAATATTCATAATTATATTTTTAAATCCAAAATCATAAAACCAAATAAGTTCATGTGTTGTATAAACATTTTATATAATATTTCATTTAATTAGATCAATTGGAATTTTAATTAATAAATGTTTTGGTCATTACAGTCCTACCCCCTTATGAAATTTTACCCTCTGAATTTCCTTTTTCAATATTAAAACTGGCGAGGGTTACTCTGACTCATCACTTCCTTATATTCCCATGTTTCTTCTTCAAACTTGTGGTTTCACCACAAAAACTTTATAAGGGGAATTGTCATACTTCATAGAACTTTTTCCCTATAATCTATGATCTTCATGGCTTCTCTTCATAGGAGAAGTCATTATAAAATCGTAACACCTCTGGATTGAGTACATGTGATGGGTTAGGTATGTACTTCCTTAAGAGTGATACATGGAATACATCATGTACATGGGATATGTGTAGTTGGAGGGCTAGTTGATATGCGACTACTCCAATGCGATCAAGAATCTCAAAAGGACTGATGTACCTTGGACTAAGATTTCTCTTCTTCCCAAATATCATAACCCCTTACTTGGTGATATGAAAAGGAATCCCATGTCTCCAACATCAGTCTCTAGGTCTCATCAATTATTATCAATATAGAACTTTTTTTACTCTTAGAAGCTTTAATGTTCTATTGGATGGTATTAAACTTCTCCACCAATTCATCAACCATTTATATACCTAGACATTTGAGCTCCCCAACTTCATCGCTACATGATGTTGTCATACACCACTTCCCATATTGGTCTTCATAAAAATCTTTTTGGATGGTTGAGTTGAAACTATTGTTGTAAGATAACTCAACTAGAGACATATGTTGATCCCATCCTCCGTTTAAGTCCATTGAGAATGCTCTCAACATGTCCTCAAGTGTTTGGATAGTCTGTCATGATTGGAAATCAGTTCGAGGATGATAAGTCATACTGATGGTCAACTTAGTATTCAATCATGTAGAAGACTCTTCCAAAACATAGTGGTGAATCTTGTATCTCGGTCTAATACAGTTGGTAGTGGTACTCAATGACACCTTACATATTCTCTGATATATATCTATTTTTGTTAATCAGAGGAGAAATCCTATCAAATTGTAATGAAACATGATGTCTTAGAAAGACGATCCACAAAAACCTAGATTTCATTGTTTCCTTTGGATGTCTACGGGAGTCTAGTGTCAAAGTCCATGGTGATGTTCTCCTGTTACCATGCTGGTAATGGTAATGGTTGCATCATCCCCTTAGATAGAACCATCTCATCCTTCACTTGATGATATACCAGTAATTTTGATGTATACTAAACTATCTCATTCTTTATGTTATCCCAGCAGTAAAGCTCCTGGAGATCATGAAATATCTTATTATTTCCTAGGTTAATAGAGAAATTTTAACTATGTGCATCATCCAAAAGTTCATTCTTTTTCTCTGTATTGGATGTAACGCATATTCTAGACCCATATATCACATTTTCTACATAATTAACATTGAAATCTGAGGTTTTATGTTTTTTGATATTTTCCACTTTCTTATTAATTCCCACATAATCTTTTTGAGCATCCTTTAAGCTTTCCAAAAGAGATGGTTGAGTAGTCATTTTTGAAAGGATTGAATATTTTCCCTTCTTTATAATTCCCCTGTCCATAATTAAAAAATCTTTGAAGAATGAATCCTATTCAATTCTCATCAATGATAGAATTGTAGGATCTATTCTACTTAGAGCATTCCACCTTGTTCAATTTCTCAGGGTGGTGGTGGATTAAGTAGTCATAGTCTTTGAACATATATAACCATCTTCATTGACTCATATTCAACTCTTTCTATGTGAATTTATTCTTGAGGATTTAGTGATTTGTGTATAGTTAACTCTTCTCACCGAAGAGGTAATGCCACCAAAATTTTAATTTGAATATAAGTACAACCAACTCAAGATCATGTGTTTTATAGATTTTATCTTGAAGATTCAATTTTCTTGAAGCATAGGCAATTACTTTTTCATTTTTCATCAACACACAGACCATGACCTTCCTCTAAGAATAACTAAATATCACAAAAAGTCTCCAGTTGTGGGTAGTGTGAGAACTGGTGCAGTGATAAGCCTCCTTTTCAACTCCTTGAATTTATCTTCACATTCATCACTACAAGAAAAAATTACACCCTTCTGACTTATCTTAGTAAGAGGGTTTGACAATCGTGAGAAATATCTCACAAAATAGTGATAATATCAAACTAACCCTAGGATTCTATGGATGTCTGTTAGAGATGTTGGCCTCATCCATCCATCAATTGTATCTATCATGGAAGGATCCATATATATTCTATTTCTTGTGATGATATAACCCATGAATGAGAACTCCTTAAACCATATCTCAGACTTTCTATACATTTCATAGAGCTTCTCCTTTCGAATGGTCTCTAGTACATTTCATAGATTCTTATCATGGTCCTCCTTGGTTTTGTATTATGTTAGAATATCATCTACAAATACTACCAAAACATTGTAAAGGTATTCTCTAAAAACAACATTCATCAAGTCCATGATGATTTATGGAGCATTAATGAGTCCTAAAGTCATTACATTGCATTCATAGTGCATGCATCTTTTAAGAAAATTAGTCTTTGGGTTATCCTCATTATTCACCCTTACATGGTAATATCCCGACCGTAAATCCAACTTAGATAATTATTGTGATCCATGTAGTAGATAAAAAAAGTCATCAATTCGGGGTAGAGGATTCTTGTTCTTTATCAAGATTTTATTGAGCTCACAATAATCAATGAAAAGGTTCATTGGCCTATCATTCTTCTTGATGTAGATGACTGGTGCACCCCATGGTGAATAACTTTGGTGTATAAACCCTTTATCCAGATTCTCTTGTAGTTGTTTTTTCAGCACGTGAACCTCCACAATAGTCATTCTATTCGAAGACTTGGATATTGGAAATGCCCCTGGTATAAGATTAATTGAGAATTCAATATCACTCCTAAGAGGAATACCATGAAATTCCCAGAGAAACACTTCAACGAATTCCCTCACAATGTGCATGTCTTCTAGGATGGTTTCTTCCATATAATCAATAATCTGAGATTGATATGCATGCTCATAGGGCAGTAATGTCCATGCTTGGGATAATGGGGATAAAGATGATTCATCCTCCTCCTTGAACTTGTATATAATCGGTGGGTCAATTTTCCATATAGAGATTTATTTTCCTCTCATGGAAATTTATGTTGGATCTATTTAATGAAAACCAATACATGCCAAGAATTTCATCAAATTACACCAAAGGTATTATGAAGAGGTTCATCAAGATGTTCAATACACAAATTATGATAGGGGAGGAGTTATATTCATGGTATGAAATGATTTCCAAATTTTCTATTATCACTGACATCTTTTCTTCCATAACTTATGGTGGTGTTGGAATTATTCTACTAAACATAGAGGATATAAAAGAATATGTAGAACCAGAATCAAAATGTGTGTGTTCTATTATTGAATGAAAACTAAAATACCTATCACCACTTTTTTTTGAGGTTCACTTTGGTGGTAGTGATGGAAAAACCTCGCCAATGCTGCCTTGGAGGTTATTGGTTACCTATAGAAACCCTTGAATTAAGACACTAGTTTTCAAAGTGCCATGGTTCTCTACAGTTAAAGCAATTAACAGTGTGTTGAGGGTTAAATAGATCATTCCACTCCCCTATTGCAGCCACAAAAATTTCTTATCAGTAGTTAATGTCCAAGTGCCCTTTTCTTCCAAACCTAAATAATTTCCTAGTACCTTTTGAGGAAATTTCAAGTGTGATTTTTTCCATAGAATTGGAAATTGAGTGTTGGATTTTTATAGCACCACTGGATTTATCCTTCGGAGCTCCAGAAGTGAAGTACGCCTTACGCATCTTATCCCCATGATACCCCTTAGATTCATCAATGTCTATTTAGACTTTTAGGGAAAATTATTCAATTTCCTCATAGCCCTCAAAGTAACAGATTTCCAGGTATTTCCATAGGCTAGGTTTTATCCCAACTGAGAAGCTATCAAACATGTATTAAGGCTAATGAAAATACTAGAGGCATATTTTGTAATCCTTGTTTTGTTTTTCTCATACGCCCCGTTGGATTTTCATCTTGTTTTCATGAGGGCATATGAGTCCCTCTAAATATGATGTAGTAGGGTGTGAGGAATATATTTATCAAAAAACATTTTTTGGAAAACCATTCATTCCAATGACTTGATCTTCAACTCACTATTCATATTTTTTTAATCAATGTCCACCATTGATTAGCTTCACCCTCTATACGATATACACCTAAATAAACCCTCTCTTGTTCGGGACATTGATTGATGGAGAATATCTTTTCAATGGATTTAATCCATTGTTTGATAATTGAGGGATCATATGATACATTAAAATTATGTGGACTTTGTCTCATGAATCTCTCTATGGTGACTTTTTCGTTCTTAGGGTGGTGGTTGGGGGGGGGTTTAATGTTCCCCTTGAAACTTGCTTCTATTCTATACTTGAGTTAACTAAGAGTGTATCGTGACAAAGTTTGTGATTCCCACCCTCATCGGAATGGGCATCTCATTAGAACAGTCATCACATTGATCTTTGAATCGATTGTCAGCATGATTCCTCTTATTACCGATCAACATATCGAATAAAAGGAAAGTTATGGGTATCACATAATTTGTAATCCAAAGACAAAAAATTATGACTTTTAAATTAATTTTATATCCTTATCTTATAAATTTATAGACATTAATATATGTTATCGTTGATGTATGTCCCAACATATATTTTAAAAGGAATTGTTATTCATATTAACAATGGTTCATACTAAGCATTTGAATTAACCAAATAAAATCCCCCCGGTGTTTCGTAACTAAGAGTTCAGCACAGCCCGTAGTCGAGCACCAGTTCCCATTCGAGTCTAGCTCAAAGAAGTGTTTTCATGTTTTAACCCTAGATACGTCTATTCCAGAGCCGCCTCTACCAGATTATATTCATAAAGGGATGTATTTGATTAATAAACCAATTACTTAGTACTCACCAAAATATAGAAATGTTTTATAATACATAGTATTATCTCTATGTCATTCACTAGGGTTTTCAAATCCTAATCCCAAAAATAACTAAACCCCTCCTCTAATACCAACTATAACCACCCTAATATTTATTTCACACTTAAAAATAATTTATTATATAAAATATTCACTTGATAAAACATATAATATCTATAGGTATAATGTATTTGGAGATTATAAACATTACATAACAACTTATAACATGAAATATACATATTTATTGAAAAATCATTTTAAATGACCACACAAATTTCTTCGTACTTAGCATTGCATTGGCTAACCTAGGGACATGCATAAGAAAAGGGTGAGCTATAAAGCATGGTAAAGAAGTTAAAAAAGAATAAATTGAATAATATTATACATGTTAGGCAATAGTAATATAAATGGATCATAAGAGAAACATGAATATAAAGGCATGATATAACATTATTATCATAACATGGAAATGTGGCGAAAACATTTAGCCGGATATTAGCATGAACCAAGGATCATTGCACATGGATCATGAGTATACCCGCATTTAACATGAATTATAATTAGTAAACTCTCATTTCACTTGATGTATCATGATAATAATCTTTACCGAATTCGTTAGAGAGCTATCAGGGGACACCATTCTTAATCATTTCATTCGAAGCATAAGTGTGCCACATGGATCATATAATATGGATTCATTAAACATCATTATTTATTCCAAGATAAATAAATTTGTATTTTGAAGTGCACTGTGTTGCATTTGTTGTCAATGAGGCATGAAGTTGTCTTGGAATGAATGGATGTCAAGAATTGTCAAGATGTGAATGCCAAAGGTTGTGATGGTGTTGGTGAGGAAAGGAGAATGGCATTGATACTAAGAGGCATGTCACTTAGGAGATTCACTAAGTGGCATATGAGATGTGGTTGAAACATTCTCTAGTCACATCTGACGATTGTAGAGCTGTTCTTTAAGTTCAAAGAACTTGTATCATGATGATACAAAGTCACAACAATGTTTGAAGACCATGCATTGTAGTGACAATGCATGAGGAGTTGAAGATGATCCATTCACATGTTCTAAGTGGATAAAGTGGTTTAATAAAATCCATGCACTAACACTTAGTGCATGTGAATCTGAAGAAGTCCCAATTTGATCTCTGATTAGATCAACAAAGTTTATTGAAGAAATATTTGATTCAGGAGCTCGGTTGAAGATGAAGAAACCTTTTGAATTCCATATCCTAAGTGAAGATTATATGTTGAGGAGGATTAAGGAATTCTTAAGAAGTAGAGAAGGGAAGAAATTGAGAAGAAGAAAGGCTTGAAGTGGCTTGGAATTTGGTACTTGATATGGCTTGATTTCATGGAAGACTTTGCTTTTTGACAAAGTCTTATTCAAGACTTAGACAGAAAAAATATGCCAACCTCAAGGGCCAGCCTTAAGGGTTCAACCAAAGGCACATGTGGGAACCAGGTCACCACGCCCAAGGGGATCCCATGGGGCCAGCCCAAGAGAGGCCGGGGCCGTGTGTAAGCCCCGGGCCACGCAGGGAGTCAAGCCTGCGCAGCCTGGGCGCCAGTAGCGCGCCCAGAGGATGCAGAGTGGGTGCTAGAAGCACGCCCGCAGGAGCAGTGAGTGGGCGCAGAGCGCGCCCGCAGAGAGAACCCGGTGCGGGGCGGCACCGGGAGGGGAGAAGTTCAACTGGCGAGTTAAAGGGAGCGGCTGAGTAATAAGCCGCGTGAAAACCGCTGAAGGATTCGATGTGGGACGCGCTTTTTTCACCAGGAAAGAATCCCAGCCGCTCATCTGATCTCGCGGATGATCGGTGCCGCTCATCTAATCCGCCGCGCCCCCGATTTAATCCGGCCGTCCGATATATCTCAAATGCCCGATCCGACGGCTCCCGCCTCGTCCTCTTCCCCGAGCTCGGCAGAGGTCTCCCCGCGCCTTCCCGCGAGCTCCGCTCGAACCCGAGGCAACCTGAAGCCGGTTTTCGAGTTCCCGGCCACCTCTGAAGGATCTAAGACCTCCATTGTGATCGTCTGGCCACACTGAACACAACCATGCATTAAAATATGCATGCATGCGATGAGAGGAGAATTCGAAGCAATGCCGAGGCAAATGAAGTTGCCGAGGCTTCATGGGTTCGTGCCTCTGCATGGATTGGGTTTAAACAGAGGCTTTGCATGCATGGGATAGAAGAGGCGAAGGCCGTGCATGCGTTATAAATCGCATGCACGAGGAGAAGAGAAAATAAAAGATCCTGCGTGAAACAGAGGATAAAAATCACGATTTGAAAATATCTTTGAAGATCCGAAGATTTCGGGGATTCAAGATTTATCCCACGCGGAAGGCAGAGGCTCTCCTCGCCTATATAAATGAGGCCGAGGCTCCAAAGAATGTTGCTGATCTTTTGAAGAAAAAACGGGAAGTCCCGCGAGTGCCTTGCCTCGTGAAGAACAGCCTGCGCGCCCCCTGCGCGGCAGTGAAGCCCAGAGCCACACCTTGGCTCCGTGAGATCCTTTTGCTCACTTCTTGTGCAAAAGAAGGAGGAAGGGCAACGCGACCTTGCGCGCCCCCCTCTGTGCATCGCGCCCCCTTGCGCGGTTTGCACTTGCGCGCCCGCGGTGCCTTGCACCCGTGGCTTGCGCGGCCCTTGTGGCTTGAGCCTTGCACGGCAGTGTTGAGGAAGATTGGCAGCACCCTTGCGCGCCGCTTGCCACATTGAAGACTTGCACGGAAGGCAGTAAAGGCCACCACATCTAGTGTGTGTGCGCCAAGTGGAGAAAAAGGCCCTACGGCTGGTGGGTGCAAAACAGGAGGAAGGCCGAGGCCTTAGTGCCTTGTGTGCAAAGTGAACAAGAGAAGGCCGTGGCCCTTGTGTGTGCAAGGAGAACCCGATTCCACACCTTGTGTGTGTGCCAAGTGAAGGAGAACCCGAGGCTTTGCCTCTTGTGTGTGCAAGTAGAGAAGAGGACCCGAGGCATAGTGCCTTGTGTGTGCAAGAAGTGGAGTGAAGGCCAAAGACACACCTACGGGTAGTGTATGTGCAAAACAAGAAGACCACACCTAAGTTGTGTGTGTGTGTCTAAGTATATGAAGAAGGCCGAGCCTTGTGTGTGCACACTTCGAAGAACAAACTAAAAGAACACTAAAGTGAGTGTGTGCAACAAGAAGAGGAGAATAGGCCAAGTCTAAAGTGTGTGCAAAGTGAAACAAGTGTGTGCAAAAAGACAACAAGGCCGAACCTTAGTGTGTGTGCAAAACAAAGTGTGTACACACTAAGAAGAAGAGAAGACATCCACACTAGTGTATAACACACATTTATGTGTGTAATAAAAAGAGAATAAAGTGTATGATGTTCAAGGAATTGGTGTGTGCTTAAAGTATTACACCCTCTGAGGGTTTACTGCACCAAGAAGAGGAGAAGGGGAGTGTATGCTTGCATGCATGCACATGCACACGTGAACAAAGCCAAATCTGGTTGTGTGCATTTGAGTTGACCAAGACCAGAGGATCTTGAAGAATTTGAGAAGGGCATGCGCTCAGTGCATGAAGTGAAGTTGATGTGAGACTGAGCCAGACTAAAGTGAAAGATATTGTTTGTCTGATTTTGCAGTATTCGAGAAGCCCTGATCAACCACAAGTGATCAGAAGAGAAGAGCAAGGCCAGCAGCCTTTATCCCAGGCTGCTGAGGATACTTGAAGAACTTAAAGAGAAGAAGAGCTACTCGTGTGACTCGAGGAGCCAGGAGAAGACCATGTGGGACTCAGGGAGAAGAAGTCTTCAGTGGGATTCTGGAGCAGGCCAGTGGGACTCTGGTAACACTGTGGGACGCAGTATAAAGACCCTCCTGTGGGACTCAGGAGAGATACAGTGGGACTCTGTATCGACCATTGTAATTTTAACAGGTTATAATGGAGAATCCATGCTGAGAGAGCATGGCAAGGATGTAGGCCTTTGGTGCCGAACCTTGTAAATCCTTGTGTCCTATGCCTTTTCATTACTGCATTATCCGGGAAAGGTTGAGAGATACAAGAAGATTGGATCGGGGCTTTAACCAGCCATAGAGGTTTAATTGATTAAGAATCAATTAGTAAAAAGTTTTAAGGGATCACTGATTCACCCCCTCCCCCTCTCAGTGATTCACACTGATCTGGGCACTTCAATTGGTATCAGAGCGAGGTTACCTCTAAAAGATCCAAGGGAGTCTTTATGAAGTGCAGATTTGAGGAAATGAGTGACCAGCCTCAAATGGAGATATCTGCCAAGACTCAGAAAAATAGAAAGAAGAAACAGGCCAAGAAGATGAAGAAAGCCTGTCCTAGCTGTGATGAAGTTGAAATAATGAATGATCTTCAGAGTGCACTCAAATATCTTCAGAAGAAAGTTCCCATGGAAGTGGCAAAGTGTATAGCTATAGGCATCCATGATCTTCAGGAAGAAAAATCACAGTTAGAAGAAGAAGCCAATGCTATGGAAGATCAGCTGGCTAAAAGGGTTGGCATAACCAACACTCTCAGAAAGCTGGTAAATTCCAAAGATGAAACAGTATCTCTTTGCAATGAAAGATATGAAGACACTGCTGAAGAATTGCAAAGAATCCTTTCTGAGAAAGAAATCTTTAAAGTTATAATCAAAGATGTTTACCATGCACTGGAGAAGAGGCACAAAGTGTCAATGAATGTCAGAGATGCTCAACTCGAAGAAAAAGCAAAAAGGGTGAAGGAGCTTGACAATTCATTGCTTGAATTGAAGACAGTGCATGATGACCAGATGAAACAGCTGGAAGAGAAATGGGAAGGAAAGCTAAGAACTGTTGAGGATGAGAAGAACTCCCTTAACATGAAGTGTTTATAATTAAAGGTGATATTGAAAAATCTGCAATCACCCAAAGCTGAAGCCTCACAGTCAGCTGAAAGAAGACATGTTGCTACTCAAGTATGCATTGAGCAGGATGATTCTAAAAGAAAGACATCCTCTAATAAAAGGGCAACAACTTCTAAAAGGAAGGTACCATCCATACCATCTTGTACTGATGCTTCTAATTGTGTTTCCACAAAAAGTGCAGGATGGAAGAATAATTCCAAACAAATATGGATGAAGACAGTAAAGAAGCAGAGCTCTCCTGAAACAGTACAACAGGTCAAGAAAAGTACCCAACAATCAGAAGGACTGAAGAGGTCAAGATTTGTGGGTCAGTGTTGGTGTTGTAATAAGTATGGGCACTGTGCAAAGGATTGTTGGTACAATCCACTGAATGTCAAAGCACAAAGGAAGCCCATGCCAAGGGGGAGCAAGCCAGAAGAAAAGAAGCAGCATCCACAGGTCCAGAGACATCTGTTTACTGCAAATAGATTTGGATTACTTGACAACATCTGGGATGATTGCAAAAGTGGTCAAAAAGATACATGTCAGTCTCCAACTGTATCCAGAGCTCAAAAGAAGAAAAGATCACAGAACCTGGCTCAAAAAGATTCCTTGGGAAGCAAGAAGAAAGTAGAAAATGCTCCCAAGAAGTGTTTGAGAAATGAAGAGAAGTCCTTGGAGTCTAAGTCCAAGAAGGGTGAGTCATCCAGTAGGACCACCAAGAAGACATGCTTCTACTGTGGAAAGAAAGGACACATCATGGACCTTTGTAAACAAGCCATGGAACTAAATAGAAGCAGACTGAACTCCAAAAGACAATCAATCCAGAAGAAGAAGGGATTGATTGAAAATAAGTTGCCTAAGAGAGGTAGCTTAGCAGCATCCAAAGAACCATGTGGAACTTCAAAAACTGAGGCCACTCTTCCAAATGATTTACTTGTCATATGGCCACATCAGTTGCAACTTGCCAGAGAACTACAAAGAGTCGAAGATGAAGCTCTGGCTATTGCTAAAGCAAAAGGGAAGAAGAAGGTTTCACATGAAGATGTTTTGAGAACCACACCAGCACAAACATCAATGAAGATCAAATGTGCAAGTGTGAAGACTGGTGAAAATGGGACATCTCGGTTGAGAGAATCTTCTCAACCTTGTTTTTCACATTGATGAACCAAGGAGGTTCCATCTTATTCCCTTATACATTGGTATATACATGTGCTAACATTGCAGGGAATTGAAGATGATGATCATTCTCAGCTGGAGGATGGTTTGGAAAAAATGGAGTGCACCCCTTGAGGGGGAGCTAATCTGGAGAAGATGGGATTCTGAGATTTTATACCATCTTGAGAAAAGTGAAGGTATTCCAATCATACTTTCATCCCTTGTTTCTTAATTGTATTCATCATAACAATTAAGGGGGAGTTTTGATTGAAGACAAATGGATGAAAGGGGGAGCTTTATCTTAGCACTGAACTTTCTAATGAGTTTTGTGAAGTATGTGCAGGATTTAGCAATTCATTGTTATATCTGAAAAAATTCAAGCCCCTAAGCATGATCTCACATGTGTAGAGAATTGTGGACAGCATTGAGTTCCTTGGTTACATCACTCTTGTTTTCTACACCGGGTTAGCCCAATTAGACTTAGAGTTGATCTACTAAAGGTTCCTTGCTCAAGAGAACATGTGGCATCATCCCTCTCTTAGTGATTTTCAAGAAGATGCTATTCAAAGGGAGGAAGATATTTGTGAAAGAGTACCACACCACACCTTTGCATTTGATTGCCAATAAGGGGGAGAAATATTGGCACACATATTGACCCATTCATATGTTCTCTAGTGTATTGCCAACAAATACAAAGGGGGAGATTGAAGTGCACTGTGTTGCATTTGTTGTCAATGAGGCATGAAGTTGTCTTGGAATGAATGGATGTCAAGAATTGTCAATATGTGAATGCCAAAGGTTGTGATGGTGTTGGTGAGGAAAGGAGAATCGCCATGATACTAAGAGGCATGTCACTTAGGAGATTCACTAAGTGGCATAGGAGATGTGGTTGAAACATTCTCTAGTTACATTTGACGATTGTAGAGCTGTTCTTTAAGTTCAAAGAACTTGTATCATGATGATACAAAGTCACAAAAATGTTTGAAGACCATGCATTGTAGTGACAATGCATGAGGAGTTGAAGATGATCCATTCACATGTTCTAAGTGGATGAAGTGGTTTAATAAAATCCATGCACTAACACTTAGTGCATGTGAATCTGAAGAAGTCCCAATTTGATCTCTGATTAGATCAACAATGTTTATTGAAGAAATATTTGATTCAGGAGCTCGGTTGAAGATGAAGAAACCTTTTGAATTCCATATCCTAAGTGAAGATTATATGTTGAGGAGGATTAAGGAATTCTTAAGAAGTAGAGAAGGGAAGAAATTGAGAAGAAGAAAGGCTTGAAGTGGCTTGGCATTTGGTACTTGATATGGCTTGATTTCATGGAGGACTTTGCTTTTTGACAAAGTCTTATTCAAGACATAGCCAAAAAAACTATGCCAACCTCAAGGGCCAGCCTTAAGGGTTCAACCCAAGGCACATGTGGGAACCAGGTCACCACGCCCAAGGGGATCCCATGGGGCCAGCCCAAGAGAGGCCGGGGCCGTGTGTAAGCCCCGGGCCACGCAGGGAGTCAAGCCTGCGCAGCCTGGGCGCCAGTAGCGCGCCCGGAGGATGCAGAGTGGGCGCTAGAAGCGCGCCCGCAGGAGCAGTGAGTGGGCGCAGAGCGCGCCCGCAGAGAGAACCCGGTGCGGGGCGGCACCGGGAGGGGAGAAGTTCAACTGGAGAGTTGAAGGGAGCGGCTGAGTAATAAGCCGCGTGAAAACCACTGAAGGATTCGATGTGGGACGCGCTTTTTTCACCAGGAACGAATCCCAGCCGCTCATCTGATCTCGCGGACGATCAGCGCCGCTCATCTAATCCGCCGCTCCCCCGATTTAATCCGGACGTCCGATATATCTCAAATGCCCGATCCGACGGCTCCCGCCTCGTCCTCTTCCCCGAGCTCGGCAGAGGTCTCCCCGCGCCTTCCCGCGAGCTCCGCTCGAACCAGAGGCAACCTGAAGCCGGTTTTCGAGTTCCCGGCCACCTCTGAAGGATCTAAGACCTCCATTGTGATCGTCTGGCCACACTGAACACAACCATGCATTAAAATATTCATGCATGCGATGAGAGGAGAATTCGAAGCAATGCCGAGGCAAACGAAGTTGCCGAGGCTTCATGGGTTCGTGCCTTTGCATGGATTGGGTTTAAACAGAGGCTTTGCATGCATGGGATAGAAGAGGCGAAGGCCGTGCATGCGTTATAAATCGCATGCACGAGGAGAAGAGAAAATAAAAGATCCTGCATGAAACAGAGGATAAAAATCACGATTTGAAAATATCTTTGAAGATCCGAAGATTTCGGGGATTCAAGATTTATCCCACGCGGAAGGCAGAGGCTCTCCTCGCCTATATAAACGAGGCCGAGGCTCCAAAGAATGTTGCTGATCTTTTGAAGAAAAAATGAGAAGTCCCGCGAGTGCCTTGCCTCGTGAAGAACAGCCTGCGCGCCCCCTGCGCGGCAGTGAAGCCCGGAGCCACCCCTTGGCTCTATGAGATCCTTTTTCTCACTTCTTGTGCAAAAGAAGGAGGAAGGTCAACGCGACCTTGCACACCCCCCTCTATGCATCGCGCCCCCTTGCGCGGTTTGCACTTGCGCGCCCGCGGTGCCTTGCACCCGTGGCTTGCGCGGCCCTTGTGGCTTGAGCCTTGCACGGCAGTGTTGAGGAAGATTGGCAGCACCCTTGCGCGCCGCTTTCCACATTGAAGACTTGCACGGAAGGCAGTAAAGGCCACCACATCTAGTGTGTGTGCGCCAAGTGGATAAAAAGGCCCTACGGCTGGTGGGTGCAAAACAGGAGGAAGGCCGAGGCCTTAGTGCCTTGTGTGCAAAGTGAACAAGAGAAGGTCGTGGCCCTTGTGTGTGCAAGGAGAACCCGATTCCACACCTTGTGTGTGTGCCAAGTGAAGGAGAACCCGAGGCTTTGCCTCTTGTGTGTGCAAGTAGAGAAGAGGACCCGAGGCATAGTGCCTTGTGTGTGCAAGAAGTGGAGTGAAGGCCAAAGACACACCTACGGGTAGTGTATGTGCAAAACAAGAAGACCACACCTAAGTTGTGTGTGCGTGTCTAAGTATATGAAGAAGGCCGAGCCTTGTGTGTGCACACTTCGAAGAACAAACTAAAAGAACACTAAAGTGAGTGTGTGCAACAAGAAGAGGAGAATAGGCCAAGTCTAAAGTGTGTGCAAAGTGAAACAAGTGTGTGCAAAAAGACAACAAGGCCGAACCTTAGTGTGTGTGCAAAACAAAGTGTGTACACACTAAGAAGAAGAGAAGACATCCACACTAGTGTATAACACACATTTATGTGTGTAATAAAAAGAGAATAAAGTGTATGATGTTCAAGGAGTTGGTGTGTGCTTAAAGTATTACACCCTCGGAGGGTTTACTGCACCAAGAAGAGGAGAAGGGGAGTGTATGCTTGTATGCATGCACATGCACACGTGAACAAAGCCAAATCTGGTTGTGTGCATTTGAGTTGACCAAGACCAGAGGATCTTGAAGAATTTGAGAAGGGCATGCGCTCAGTGCATGAAGTGAAGATGATGTGAGACTGAGCCAGACTAAAGTGAAAGATATTGTTTGTCTGAGTTTGCAGTATTCGAGAAGCCCTGATCAACCACAAGTGATCAGAAGAGAAGAGCAAGGCCAGCAGCCTTTATCCCAGGCTGCTGAGGATAAATGAAGAACATAAAGAGAAGAAGAGCTACTCGTGTGACTCGAGGAGCCAGGAGAAGACCCTGTGGGACTCAGGGAGAAGAAGTCTTCAGTGGGATTCTGGAGCAGGCCAGTGGGACTCTGGTAACACTGTGGGACGCAGTATAAAGACCCTCCTGTGGGACTCAGGAGAGATACAGTGGGACTCTGTATCGACCATTGTAATTTTAACAGGTTATAATGGAGAATCCATGCTGAGAGAGCATGGAAAGGATGTAGGCCTTTGGTGCCGATCCTTGTAAATCCTTGTGTCCTGTGCCTTTTCATTACTGCATTATCCGGGAAAGGTTGAGAGATACAAGAAGAGTGGATCGAGGCTTTAACCATCCATAGAGGTTTAATTGATTAAGAATCAATTAGTAAAAAGTTTTAAGGGATCACTGATTCACCCCCTCCCCCTCTCAGTGATTCACACTGATCTGGGCACTTCATATTTCATAAATGAAAAAATATATTCAATTAGTAAATTTGAATAATGTTAAATACCCTTGATAGAGAAATGGGAATGGTAATCACAACATAATGGATTTGTCTTGGAAAATCGTTGTGCAATTTCGATAGCATGATGACAGGAAATAAGAATTTAAAAATATGGTTAATGAGAGATAAATTGGTGTCTCATAAAATTAAAATTAAATGGAATCTAAGGGGGGTCATATAGTAACATGTGCCAATATATGTAATGGAATTTGTATTTATAATACATAATAATTTCTTGAATGTAAATGGGAAGAGAGATCATTGTTATAGAATTTCGACATGGTAACAAGTGTACATGGGAGACATTATTGAGATATAAAGGGGTATCTCATCATTAAAACGTAATTAGGTCATAATTTTGGGGGTGTGAAGTCATAACTCAACATTTTTTACTGAATGGACAAAGTTTTAGCATGATAATGATACTTGTACAAAAAATGAGTGAGGTTGAAATTCTTTACTTGAGAGTGTGATCCCAAAGGCATGGGAGAGGGTTGAGATAAGATTAAGAGGAGCTTGGGGAACCTTAGGACGATTCTAGAGTGACTATAGAAGGGGTTGATTGAGAACTAAAGGCTTTGAGTGAAGAGGATGTGGGGGCTTGTGTGGGTTTATATAAGAAAAGATAGATAACTCTAAATTATTTAGGTTTTGTACATCACATATTAAAATAATCTAAAACACAAACCAACCTATGGTTTTTGTCCATTGTTTTTTTCAAATGGGAGTGGAAAAAATTATTTTATAAGGACAATGGCCAAAATTCATAAAATATTAGGCTTGCCTATATAGAGGCGAGTCACACTCTCGAGGAAATCATTTTAAAAAGTTAAAATGTTTTATAGGTCTTGGTGTGTCCCATAAATCGTTGTAAAATTAATAAAACAAACCTAAAATCACAATATTTTATCGTTAAAAGGTATATTGACCGAAAATCCCATTAATAGTATTTTATTACCTAACTATTAGGTCATTATGATGCCATATAACACAATATATAATTGAACAATAATTAATTTTTATCCAAACATTCTATTGTCTCAGAAAAATTTGAAAAAATCAATTTTGGATAATTTAGACATCCTGCTTCAAAAATTAATATTAATTTTTTCTAAATAATTTTAAAAATATGTGAATTTGTACTTTTAAAATAAAAATCTAAATTTATAAAAAATTCATTGTTTTTGAACAAATAACATTCTATCCTTAATAAGAATTACTAATGTATTCCTAAAAATTATATAATAATTTATATTTAATAAAAAGTAATTTATTAATAATAATTTATTAAAATTTTTTTTAATTCAAAAATATATTAATTCATCTTCATAGATTTTGTAATTAAATATTATGTTAAAATAATTTTTGTGTTTCAAACACAATTTATAAAGTAAAAAAATGAATTTTTATTCATTACAAAAATAAAGCACATAATAATAGTAAAAAGGTCGTGTTACATAACACCATATAACATCCACATAAGACCTAAGGCTATGGTGTGTGGTGGTGACCGACTCTTGGGGTGGCTCACATAACATCACTCGAGTGGTAATATCTACTAACATACACTTATCCTGTTCGTGGTTCCTTTTGATCTTAATGTGTTGATGTGTGGCATAGAATTGGTCAAGAGAGAAGAAAAATTACTCCACCTAATTTCCAAGATCCAACAAATGTTCATAGTATGGGGAAATTCTACTAGATGAGGGAATCAATTCCTTTGTATGGGTAAATTGGTTTTGTTGAAGGCCAATATTTATTCTAATAATGTGATCACTGTTCAACAGATTTAATAGCAATGATACAAGTTCATAAAGTTATTTTTAAATCCAATATCATAAAACCAAAGAAGTACATATGTTATATAACAATTTAATATGCAATACATTTAATTATACCAAGAGTAATTTTCATTAATAATAGTTTGCGTCGTTACATTGGTGGTGTAGTGAACTATAATTCTTACCCAATATATTCATTTTTATTACTCTTTAAATCTATTAAATATCCACTTTATGAATTTCCTTCCCTTCCACACTTGAAAATTTTACTATCCCCTAGGAAATCATTTCCCCCATCCTTATCTCGACACTTTTGTAATAATGGAAGATTAATTTTATTTCCACGGTCTTTTTTATAATAATATCCTTAAATATTCACCTTTATATTCTTATTGGAACCATGATAATGACAGTCATATACACACTATATTTATATTTATGGATCACATGTAACCATTTCTTCATATTTACTAAATCCCCTTAGGACTAATGACTTTCAGAGACATTGTTCTGATCCCATGAAGAACCAATCCATTATCCTTTAATGATTGTTATAAAACCATAAATTTTATTTTAAAAAAATATATTATTTAACTCATAAATATAAATGGGATCATCATTATTATTCTCAAGTTTAAAGAATACCCTTTCAATTTAAACATGATGATTTCATAGATTTTACTTACGGAGAAATACCTTGTTATATTCATCTCATTCCATAGATTCAACTTCTTTATATATCCTTATATTCTAAATTATATTCCTTAATTGATCCTTCTAAATAATATAATAATACGGAAAAAAATTTAGGATATAAGAACAAGATAACATAACATATCTTTTAAGTGGTACTGATACAATGCTCACAAAATATTAGATGATATGACAAACCAATAGATGATGACATCTTACAAATGAAAGACATAATGGTGTGTTGGTTCTTTATTTTATTATTTGGATTCACTATGTGATTTGTGGTTTGATATATTTGGGTCAGTATAGAAATGATATTTTATATTCTAGTTCCAAAGTTGTTTTTTTTCTCAAGTGAAAACTCATATCATTAGAATCGACATTAGTTAATAACATTATTCATTATAGATCATCCTATAAAATAAACTCAAAAAATAATGTAAAAAATAAACATTAACAATTATAGTGATCTATCATATAATCATGTAAATCATTCGTGAGATTCCTTAAATTATGAAACATTCTTATCATCCCATGAAACTTGTTTTGTTCACCCTATATCAATTTTATTTCATCAATGGTTCTAATATTTTGTAATCAACATATTATTCATAAACATATCTTATAATATTATTAAAACCATATATGATGCCAATTTAGTTGATTAATCCATAACATACATAAATATTGATCAATTATTTTGAATATATAATATATTTCACTACAATATACGACTGCAGATTGTAAATCATTTGTTTCATTGATGATTAGAAACATAAAAAAACATATTTCATTGTATATATTCAATGTATATCTCTATATTATTATATCATATTACCCTTTATAGACATATCCTACGTAAAACCATTCTTCATATATTAGGGAAATTAGAATCTTATGAAAGGATGAGTTCATACGCTCCCTAAAAGTAAAAATGGGAAATGTAAATTGATGATCATATAGAAGCATAAGATAAGAATAAGGGTATGTTATCATGAAAAAAATATAAAATTTTATTCCCAATTAGTCATATATCAAAAATAATGATTCACGTAATTAATCATTGGAATTTAAAAATATATGATTCATATGAGTGAGGAATCATCATTAATCAATCATAACCCTTGAAAATATATCATAATAATAAGATCATGTCATCATTATTATGTCTCAATCATAATAATTATAAATAAATTAAATAGTAATTGATCACCTAAAAAACTATCATAGTTTAAAATTCCCATTTATGAATTATTTAACTCCCATTTTATCATTTTATAATCAAGGTTCAATCACAATCCTATCATAGTCGATGAGGTCCCCTATTGAATTAGATTCTCTCCACATTCCACTACATATTATATCAATATATTTTAATCATTACCCATTTCATTTGAGGTAATTAATGAAAACACCCATAACATAGTGGAAACCAGTCATTTTTTACATAAATATTATAAAAAATCATTAGTTCATCGTAGCACACCCAATGGTAATGAAATGGGTTTCATAATCATTACTTTATCACAAAATCATTATAAATATCATGAAATAATGTGGAAATTATCACTATATCATAACCCCATTGAACAATAATAAACCCCAAATTATATTGACATAGATGAAAAATACTTTTGAAATGGAATTTTAATTTTTCTGGTAACAGTGGAAAATAACATTTTCCTTAAATATCATTAAAATAATGAATATAGTGTATTTTGAGAAACCATTTTTTCTATATAAATAAAAATGGGAACATTTAAAAAAATATTCAATGAAATTAATGATCATGAAAATGGGAAAAATCCAATTTTATGGTAAATGTTGAAAAAAATATATGTATCACATTTTCTTAGAAGGACCAAAAGAAACTCATAATGAAAAGAAAGATGATTCCTTTTAAATCTTTTAAAGTAATTTAAAATATAGTTGAAATTGAATTTAAATATAAATTTATTCTATAAAATTATCACCAATGAAAACATTTTATGAAACACGGATATGGAATACAAAGTTTATCGGCAAAATAGAAAATAAGGTTAAATATCCTTTTCAACATTTTCTTGATAATTTTAAATACAAAATTGTAGGGAATTAACAAAAAACCTGAAAACCAAGATACAAATATTTATAAAAAATGATCAGGGTATTAATAGATAAAGAGAATATAATTCCTCCAAATGATATTAAAGTATAAAAATTATTTTATTTAAATGAGATTGAAATATAAACTTGTAACTTAGATCCTAAATTTTCTTATATGCCCTATTATGTTCCACTTCATTGATAAAAATACTTTGTATCTCTTGTTATGGACCAATGGGTTGGTATTTAACAAATAATTACAAATCTGAAATGTCTCTTTCAACATTTATTAGAGACTTGGGTAAGGTCATATTGAGCTATGTGTCTCCAGAAGTTGTAAAAAAGAGAAGAGAGAATGTAACCTTTTAAAAGAGTGTATTTTAAAAAATATATAAATACATAAAACATTGAAATATATTAATGTTACATTCACAGGAAAATGGATCCAAGAAAACTCAAATTAAATGAAATGATATGTGAATCTCTAAATATATTCAAACAAAAAAATTTAGTGAATTTAATGTGATCTTTTAAACATTATCTTTTAGTTTAACCCCCTTGTTGAAAAATTTTAACCTTGTCCAAAATAATAAATTATTTCCATTGTAACAATTAATTATGATAGAGAAATGTAGAAACATTAACAATTTTTTTCATGGAAATTTCCAAACAGGATACCATTTTATGACATTTAAATTTTTATTTTCGATGAATTTAGTTTTAAAATTGTCATGAAAAAAGAGATGGATTTTTATATAAAAATACATATTTCATTATAAAATTGAATTTATTAACATTTTATACCTCGTGAGAAAATTAAATGTATATTATAGCATTTTATTCATTATTTTATGTATAAATTTCAGTTAAATATTTTATAAATATTAATTAATTTTATTATTAAGATAAAAACTCGTTGAACATATTAACGTAGTTTTTCAAAAAAACAGGTTTTTTACCATCATATTTATTTTTTTCAATTCATTGTAATTAATAACTAATGAATTAATTTGACAAATATTTATGAAATATATTTTCATTAGTTTAATACTAATAATTAATTATTAGATAAATTTTAATAAATACAAAGACTATAAAAAAATATTTCAAATAATTTATTTAGGTTCAATGGTTTCTCCTAAGATAATTAAAAACTATTTGAAATAATTATATGCAGTATAGTGTTCTTCATCTAATAATGTATACGCATTATTCGGATAATATTAGGGTTTCATTATTCATAATCTATAAAAACAATATATTTATTAATGTAAAATATATTCTTAAATTATGGGGATTTATAGAGAAATAACACAAAAATATAATAAAAGAAGGGGTGGTATTTGCTAAGAAGAAATAAATTGAGGCCAAAATCATGAGGTCAGGAAAGATAATTCTTTACTAAATTTAATTAATATTTTTTATTTTATTCTAGTTTTTTAATTCATACTCCTTCCACTATCATATTTTTACACTTTTAATGTAGGGATGATATTTTAATGATAGTGGAAGGGAAGGTATTCCAGTTATAATTATTGTGTCTAAAAACAACATTTGATAAACGAATCTTTTTAACAGATTTTTATTTTTATAAGAATATTTTATCTTAAAATACTAATGTGGTTTTTTAATTCAGTTTTTTAAATATTAACTCGATGGATGATAATCATCTTCTTCAAAACAATTTTAGACTATTTATTATGGAACAGTCTGGGTTCCGTGGTGAAGTGTAGAGTGGTTACTGGAATATTTGTTAAGAATTATAGTTATAATTTGATTAAATTTGAAGAAGAATACCTATTTTGTTATTTTTTGAGTATGTTATGGGTCATTGATATTATAATTTCCCTTCAAAAAGAGGATTAACCAAATCCAAGTATTTTATTAGTTGATTCACAAAAATAACCATTAAACTACGAGTTAAAATTAAAGTAGTTGTAGAACATATAATTCATATGATAATATGAGGAATAGAAAAATTTTAAATGCTATAAGGGATTTTAAAATTGGATGTCAGATCTAACCAAACTACCTTCTTATAATATTATTTATAAATTTATTTCTTAGTTTTCAAAAAAAAACAAAAAAACTTTTTCTTTATTCAAATTTTGAGAACTAATTTCCAATAAAAACTATTTCTGATATAACCCTAGGTTTAAACTATAATTATATTAATTATTGGAATATTTTTTATTCGAAACCCCTTGATAGTTGTGTCATTAAAACATTGAATCATTATTTAAGAGGCTATTACACACAATAAAAAACTTATTATAACCTTTCTTTAAGGGAAACAAAAATAACTCGTGATTATATTTTCTTCCCCAAATACAAATAAATTTGAAGAAATAAAAATCCATAATTTACATTATACATTTAGAAGTTTTTTGTTTCATAATAAACTGAAAAATAATGTTTTCACAAGGATCTTTTCATCATGTCTAGAAATCCCAAATAGGACCTCAGAGATGTGTGTAAACCATAATTTAATAATCATTAATTAATTATTATGCATCAATTGAAAAAGGAAATTGAATTTTTAATTTCTAATACAATTGTTTTTAATGATTCATTGTCTAGTTGGTTCAGAACCAAAAAAAATCAAGAATTCATAATTTTATTTTAAAAAATAAGACACCAAGGAGTGGATGAGGAAAAAGTAAAAGGGATACAATTTTACTTTTCACTATATGGAGGTTCTATGTAGTGGTTTAATATAAAAAATCAATAGGAATTAAATAAAATGGATTATTTATAAAATTGATTATTCAAATATTATCCATTTTATATAATATTTTAGTAATGATGAATGGGATTTTTTTCATCAACATATCATCTAAAGAGGTTTTATGTGGGTATTGAAATTGGTATAATAATGTTTGTTCCAACTTCCAATATCAGGATGTATAAGAGAAATATTTCATTATGTTCTTTTTTCATGTTCTAATTTAAAATTCTAGAAAAAATCTAGACGAATCATTTGGAGATTCCTCTATAGAAAAATCTCTAGAAGGAGCTACTGAATTGATTAATATTTTTTCACGAACTTATAAAAATTCCAAAAAAGAAGAACTATCACTACAGTTATTAATGAGAAAAAACATTTAATTAATCATCGTTTTTAGAAAATAAAAATGAAGGGATAAAAAAATGGATAAGGAAACATTAGATGAAATAGGTTAGAGAACAACAAGAACAATCCATGATATATTGATTAAGATAATCTTGAAACCATTTCACTAATTTGATTGTTGAAGTATAGAGTAAGATTATTTTTTTGAATCAAATAGGAAAAGGAAAATCAAAAAAAAAAACTCAGTATGGTGACAACCTATCCAATCTGGATATTGATTTTTGATTAATAAGGAAAAGCATGACCCATTTCCAAATTAAATACCCAAATAATCCCCCTTAATAGAAAATAAACAAAACATTTTACACCCAACACACTGTCAAATTAAAGTAGACCTTCAAATATACATCAATAAATAATAAACCTAAATAAATTGGTTTAATTAGTCTAAAATTATAGAGAACATGAATTTGGAAGATATGCTAATAAATAAGCACAAAAATGTTATTCGAATATAGTCTTAAAATCATGGAAAACTATCTCCCATATTAAGCCCAACCCAAATGATAATTTCATTATGTTAGTGATTCTTAATGGAATATAGATACCATTATAAATCATTGTAAAATAATATTCCTAAAATTACATGATTCTTATAAATATTTTGTGATTCATTCATTTAAATGGTAATTTCTATTTTTTCGTAAAATTAGGTATGTAAATACATAACAATGTGGAATCTTCCACCAGATGATCATTTTTCCCATAGAAATAGTATCTTAAATTTACACCTCTATATCATTAATGACATTTTGGATTTATGTAAGATAACACCCCATTGTATAAATGTTGAACTTGATGAAATTTATAGTCATCCCTAGATACAATGAAAAATAAATGACATTGTTGAATAAAAAAGTAAATCTAAATAAGGGATATAAAATTTAAATCTCATCCATTTAGTCAAAATATGAAAACTCATGAAAATGTTTACTTTTATCACAATATTTATTGATAATGAAAATGAATCATTTAAATATATTTAAAAAATTAATTTCTCAAAAAAATATTCAAACCTGTTATTAATCATGTGAAACGCACAAATACATTTGAGGATATTGATAACTCGTGATACCATTTATTTGAAAAACAGACCATACATGTTTAAAAGTTCAGAAACACTATATATCCCATGAAATAAATATACTTTCTTAAAACCCTGTATACTAAATATATTGGTAACTTGGATAATCATATTCATAACTTGTGTCTACTAATATTTAACATGAGTTAGAATTACTAATTTCCATTTAATTCTATAGGAGTGACCAAACAGGTTTTCTCCCTCAATTTATCCATCGATGAATAAATAATTCTCCATTGTCATGGACATATATATTATGCCCAAATGTCATCACGATCTATATGAGACACAAGAAACATGATATATAACACACTTTTAATGTGCCATGAATAAAACATTGTATTCATTCTATTTTTCATTATAAATCCACTAAAAATTCATTACAACCCATATCAAACTAATTTTATTTTTTGATAATCTAAATTTGAGATAACCTTTTCATTAAATATTCATATAAATTAATAATTTCTATAAGGGTGAGAATAAGTTACAATTTCAAAGAACATATTAATATTTAGAGGAATAATTATAATATTTAATTACTATGATGTTTACAATGAGTACTCGAACCATATTATTAAAAACAATCATTTTATATATTGATAAAGATATCAACATAAACCATATGATAAATGTTAAATTATTTCGTTTAATCAATTTCTGATGAAGATAAAATATTTGAAGGTTACTATTAAAAATCTATAAAAAATAAACAATATAATTCGTATAACTTTTTAAATATTATTTAAATGGTGGATAAATAGTTTATAGGAATACTTTGTAATAAAGTTTTAAAAAAGATTCATTATATCAAGCCCTGAATCATTTTGATCATATGTATACTCTCCTATGTAATAAAATTATATTAGTTTTATATATTAATAAGAATACATTTCATGATGATTATAATGTCATTGTTCATTTCATTTTATTCTTTATAATCTTTTATTTTATTTCTAAAATGGGTACCTTTATCTTTTATGTCATAGAGACATTTTGTTTATAACCTCTAAAAAACATTACTGTGATAGCCATGTTCGAAGGGGTTATTGTTACATTATCTATATGATATTAAAATTTTAATATTTTTAGTATTTATATTTTATAAATACAATAAAAACAAAAAATTTATGGAATTCAGGAAAAATGAACCATGTCTATTCATGGAGACAATATTACATAAGTATTCATGAAAAAGGACTTCATCCTAATGAGAAGTACAAAAGAAATAATAAATATTAAATTTAACATTTCTATAGTTATAAATATGTTATAGTTATCATATATTTCATTAATTCTATCTTATTTAATATACTTATAAGTTGAAAAAAAATGACTCACATAGACATGTAGAGGTGTCAGTCCATACATATATACAAGCAACATTATCAGTCTCCATCGATTGGTAGGAATAAAATGTTTGTAATATATTATCTCAATAGAATAATAATAGTATTATAATATCATATATTATATTTTTATCAATAATTTTAACCATACACATAATATGGTGATAAAAAATGAAATAAGTCACTTTATGGAGGTGGTAGTCAATACATATGCACAAGCCTAGAGTTTTCCCTTGGAATGAAAAAATATGAAAAGGAGTTGAAATATAATATAAGATTGATTCAGTATGTGTAAGATAATGAGGTTATCATTTAAATTTTTTCAAATTTGTCAGCATATTCAATATTGACAGTAGATTAATTGTAAATATTATTAATATTCATGAATTAGATTTCATTGAGTTATATTCACTATATTAATAGCCCATAACCTCCCAATCAATAATGAAATAGGTTTATTAATAAATTTTTTTTACAACTATTAATTGGTATTATTTAATTGTTTTCTATCTAAATATTGGAATTTTAATTTGAAAAATATAAACTCCAATTTTGGAATCACTTGACCTAAATTATCATTGAGTGATTTTTTCATATCTTTTTAAAAATGTTATTTTTTGGTTGAAGAGTTAGAAATACCGAATTTATGAAGTGTTTATTTTCTTTTCAATTATCTAAAAATTCACATTATATTTTAAATTATTTTTAAAATATATTTATTTAATTTTATTAAACGTAATCAAATAAATGTCATACGGATCCATATTACAATTTATTTTTGTTTGAAAACATTTTTATACTTGATAAGGTATTTTTCATAAAATATTTTATCATTACATTTTATAAGATTATTTTAAAGTCTAACAATGAATCATATAGATATTGGAATTGATAAAAATAAATCCATATTTAATTAATAATTTTATTTTTTTAATTGGGTCACAATTTTTGTTCAATATAATTTGTCACTTTGGGTTAAATTTAGTCACGAATGTATGGGTTAAAACACGTTAAATTTTTTAAAACTAAAATAAAATTGGTTAAATGAAAATTAAACATATATTAATCTTACATTATTCTCATATTTGAACCCTATCTAATATATCATTTTAAATTGAGTTTATTTGGAGGCACATTTATTTAGTAATACAATAATATATTTTAATTTATTGAAAAAATCTAACTATACACTCCATTGAACTTATAAAAGTACTCCCCTTATCTTCTCCTCTACACACTTCAAGAGTCTCTTTTATAAGTTAATACCAACCCAAATAATTTCCTTAAATTCATCCATATATTACATAACTTATTTTCTAATCCATATAGAATCATATAATGTTCTTATCCATGCACCTTTATACCATTTCATAAAAAAATGTATAGTTCTCAACCGAGTGTTTTCATTATATTTATTAATTTAGCCCATTAAAAATATATTAAACATTATATTATAATAAATTAATATCTAAAATATAATTGTTTGTTATTATGTTTATTTTTTTTTAAAATTGTTTCATATACTTATCAATCTAATTGAATATAAAACATAACTCTTACGCATGTTTGGACAACCACACTATGAGAAGATATATATCATTTTTCATCACTAACTACTCCAATTTTTCATATTGAAGAACAAAAAACAAATAATATTATATATGTTATATAAACATAATTATAAAATAATAATTTAATATTATAATACTTTATTTTCTTTTCAATGAAAAATAAAACCATTTCTTAGGCCTTCATGAGGATACCCACCTCACAAACTGCTGAATTTAGTTTTTTATTATTTCATCCATTGACTGATATATAAAATGTGTTTTAATGAAACAATATGTTTTTCATGATATAATTATGAATATATTAAAAAAATTCATACCTTCTTTGAATCACATTCATTGTAAAAAAACAATACAGAAGTGTACTTATTGAGTACCATCAAGAAAATATATCATAATTTATTTTTCATAACCACCACACCTAGTTAGTTATAAAAGAATAATTGAGGTAAAATAATTATCATTATAAAATGATATAATCGTGATTTATTTTACCATAGGAAACCTATCAATGTCATTTTGGACATATAAACCAAACATCTACAAAACAGTTGAAGCAAAATTAATTTATTTATAAATTAAGTAAAAAAAGTATATAAGTGAAATAAAATTGATAATGAAATTAATTTTTTTTAGAATGTAAATAATTAAAGTATGTTCATTATTCAGGATGATAAAGATCATATGTTAAAATCCATATTCAAGGTAAATGAAATTTTATCATAAAACCGAATTTAATAATGTTTTGAGGAATGACCGTGTTTCTTTTTATAGTAAAAAAGAACTGTTTTAACATATATTACATAAATGAATTCTTGCATAACAAGATTAATTATTTAATATTTATATTACTTAATATTCCTACTCTCCAATAAATAAAACTCATATTATAGTTTTTCTAGGAGTATTATTTTGAAAAATTGTTTGTTAATTGAAAGAGATATATCAATATCAAAAAAATATTTACATAGGGTCTCAAAAATATATTTTTATCATCATGATAACTTAAATGAATGATTTTATGAGGTTCATTTATTTTATAGTCCATGAACATTATTTATAATGATTAGTTAGCCTAAAATAACTCTCCAATTAATTTTATAATTATTATGATCTCTATATAATTATGATGGAATTAAGAATGTTCGAAATTCTATTTGTAAGGGAACATGTAATAGCTCTTGTTATTATTTTACCAAGATGATTTTTTAAGATACATTCAAGACTTTTCAATTATTTCTAATAATGTTAAAATTAAATATTAACAATTTATATGTTTAGATAATGATCTTTTCTTTACTGTACTACTTTTTCCCATTAGGGGCATTAAATATTATTTTAAGATAATGTTTTTCAGGGGTTCCCATTTTTTATAAGAAACCCCAATGATTAGTATTTTTATCATATGGTTTATTATAAGGTAATTTTCTAAAATACCTTACACTATATATTATTTTACATCTATGTAAACGATTATATAATCTCAATGTCTATTATGATAAAGGAGAACTCCCTTATTTGATATTTGGGTTTTCAAATGGACTAAAGAATTTATTTAAATATTTTTTATGTACCTCACAACTCATTTATTATGTATACCACGTTTTAAAATGTTATTAATGGGTTTAAGGATGTGTAGGATCAATGATGTACTCATGTTGAAAATAATGATGATTTTTCATCAATGGAAAATGTATGTTAATTTTCAAGGTACTATATTATGGAAAAATTTATAATAATATTATGTGGATTCTTTATAATATATAGGTATATTATATATGGTTTATGAAATAATATTATAAAACTATAAGCCAAAATTTTTATTTGGGAATGTAAGAAATTTTAATATTATATGATGTTTTAGGTTCATGACCCTATAGTTGGTATCTGATTAAAGGATTAGATTTATTTATAGATAAGGATAAAATTAATAAAATAACCTTAATGGAATTAAATTTATTGTTATATTTACATGATATATACTTTTATGTTTACATTATTGCTTCATCATATCTATTTTTATTTATAATGAAGTTCCATATATGAAAATAGAGATTTTGAAAAAGAAAGGAACCAACTGGATAATACCCCTCCAAATCAATTGACACGATGATAAAAAATATTTAATGGCATACAATTATACAAATAGAATTTACATTTTTATAATAATTGAATTATTAGGAATATATCAAAATATTTAATTTTCAACTGTTGAAGCCACCAAAAGTTTTTTATATTAATTTGAACAACAAATTTCAATAATAAAAAATCCCATCTAAATCAAAATTATTACAATGGGATGGAATATAATATATGATAAAAAATGACAGTAAATTTTGTATATTCTCCATACACTGAAGTTATCACACACTTGAACAATTGTAGAAATGAATTAAAATATTAATAATGATATATTACTATTGAATATAAAAATATATATAACCATTAAATAAACATTATGTGAATTTTGAATGAATGAAATATGTGGTATTTATGGAAATTTGGTAACCCATAAGATGACTACAAATATAACTATTAGAATAGTAATATGACACTTGTCATAGTTGCATGCTATTTGGATTATCATTGTGACCATTTGGATAGTAACATAACGATTACAATAGTACCCTAATTTATCTAGGTGTAAATTAGTATTTAAAAATATGATAAATTTATATATGGTAATAGTAAATAAATATTTCAAAAATTATAAATTATCTGTTTTAATTTTTGTAAGCCATAAATATTTTTAATATCACTTTTTAAATTAATTTAATTATTTAAAATTAGGATTATTTAAATAAAATTTATTTATAGATTTATAATATTTTATATTAAAAAAATAATATAATTTTATAAGACCATATGTAATTCTTAAATGTTTCATAAAATTTATTATGATATTAAAATATATATTTTCCAAATAAAAGATTATTTTATATAAAAATTAAATTTAAAATATTTAGATAATTATTTTCACAAAAACTATTTCATTTTTTAAATATACACATCAAGGAATATATATGGTAATTTTTTTGGATTTTTCCTAAAATAGTAGACTTTTTAGTGAATACTAAAATATGGTAAAATATATTATTTAACATCATAAGATGAATACCTGAATTTTTGGGTAATTTGTTATGTAATAACCAATTATTTTGAGATCCAATGCACTATTTATTTTATATAGTCAGAAGAATCATTACAAACGATGGTATGGATCCAAAATAAAAACCTAATGAATACAATTTTGGAAAACACCCCTATCCAACAATTATAAATATAATCCCATATCCTTACACCTTCTATGATATGGATAATTACAAAAATTTACTAAATTAAATTCCCACTATTCTCCCCCACGTCTGAATTACTTTAGTATAATTAATATACCAATACAATGTTTCATATGTGGAATCCCAAGAGGAGACATCCAAAAGAGATGGTAATACCCTTGACTGAGTGTTTAATTTTATCAACCTCCTCATCCTGAAAAAAAATTACATAAAATATAGAATAAAAAATCTATTATCATTTATATTTGGTATTATTGTTAGGTTAATGGAATATCTATCATCTGTCATCTTGTCACATCCTCTGCTTCTAAAAATTAAAACATCATCCTTATTCTTTCACATTATAATCTCCTTAAAAGAAGAGATTTTAATTCCCACTATAGCCTTCATAGGAAGTTTGAATTCGATATTCATTTTTTATATCGACCTAAATATTAATATTATATTTTTTCTCATTCTGTAATAAATAGATATCTATAGCATGAAATAAAATTAAACTATCTGTTATGGTATGAAGACCATTTGAAATAAAATAACTATATAATAGTGAAATTTTACTAAATGATTAATCCCCAAATCCGAAAACATAACGATATGAATAAAATTGTTAATATAAGAAATTTTGTTAATTAAATTTAACATAAAATATGTAGTTTTAATCTATTTTGACAAGAACATCAATAATTATCCACATGTGATCCCACTATGGAACCATAAAATACACACCCATATTATATTGAGAAAAACATATAGAAATGTCCATAAATGAGCATAATAAAATTATTGTAAATGAAATATAAATAGAAATTATTTTGAAATAAATAATTAATGAAAATAATTTTATTATAAAGGATTGTACGTGAAAGTGCATAATGATTCTGGAAGCTAAAAAGGGATCTCTCTAAACCACTTTTTTTTGGGTTATGACCTTTTCCCCTCAAAGTCACATTCTATCTCTATTTACTGATATGTAAGGAATATAAATTCTATCTACATGACTATGGAATAAATACATATCATATTATATCATCCATTAATGGGGTGAAAAATCCTCAATTTTATTTCTCAAATGTGTTCTTCATGAAATATCCTTTGTAAACTATATGAGGAATGATTATGAAACTCATTTCATGACATTGGTAATTATAATATTTATCCCTTATGATTTATTTTCTTTTGTACAACCCATATGTATATAAATATTAGGATATGTTTTCCAAGATAGTTTTCTAGTCCATTGAGTAGTATTGTTTCCATATTAGATGATATATGTGGGATTAGGGAATTAACCTAATCTCTTATGGGGCACTTCCCATAGTATAATGATGTATTTGGAGTTCAAAATGAATTATTTTTGTTTCATTTTTTACATTAATACAATATACATATGATATTTTGATATTATGAGTCCATTATAAATATGTTATTCTTCAATATAATAATTCACGGTCCTTTATTCTGTATGATATCATGTTATTCCATTTTCTTGATATATTAAGATTTTCCATCATGTTTATTACATTAATATGATTTAAATCACACCTAGTTCATTTATGTAATACCTAAGATATCATATTCAATTTTAAGAGATCATTATGATTTAGGATATCTTTAGAGGGATTCACTAAAATATGTTTTATTTTACATTAATTTTTATGTAAATTTTCTTCAAATAATAGAAATCCATTCAGTCCTTTTGTTATATTTAATGTATATTTATATTAAAAATTATTTATTAGTATGTGTAAAATAATTTAATTTTATAACTGGTACCAGATAAATGAATTGTATTTTTGGGGATTAAAATTATAATACAATAGTGAGAAATCTAGAAATAAATATATTCTTGGGAGATTGTCTAGAAATATTGATGAAACATATAGTTAGTTGTTTAAAATGAATTATATCCATATTATGATAATACAACTGAATATGGATCTGGAATAGTATTTTCATTAGGTAATTACCCTCTAAAGGTGGACTAGGGAATTAACTCAATCATCATTTGGTGAAAAGAAGGAGGTCTTGATGCACGCTTAGTCTGTCACTCTCTAGGGACATGTAATAGGGAATCTCAAGAACCAATGTACAAAATTATAAAGTACCTAAATAAAATATTATTTTAGAAAACCTAATAGGATAAATTTTATTAGACAACCAAAATAGAATTATTGATACTCATATATTATGATATAATTTTCATTTATATGTTATTCCTTCAATGATAATTATTTTCATTTAAAAAAATATTTGAGTTTTCTAATACAATTTTTTAATTTAAAAATATAGAGAAATATGATGAACCATTACAATATCCAAAGTGTTAGGAAATGTGTTGATATACCCAATGATACCCCTATCCTTCTTGTAATGAGATCTGGGAACTTGTTGGTAGTAATGTGTCAGCTGGACCATGTTATGAATGAAAACAATAATCATGTGGAATTTTATCCTTATCCTAATAATTATAATGTTCTTATGATTCCATTTTGAGACAACGGCCTCATAAATCTTTTGGATCTTATTATCCTCTACTCAAAAAACAATTTATTAAAACAATTTATCAAATACTCATTATCCTCCATTTGCCATGATAATAGAAACTCATGGTGGGTTTTTATCACATAGAGGGGGAATATGATTATTTGTAGACAGGAATCAATAACCTAAAGAATAATGAGGATATTTATTACATATAATGGGTATAATTCATGAAAATAATATTTCTTAAATATTTCCCCACAACTCTCCATCTGAAAATGGAGAGGGAGTTCCATGGATTGAAATATATGGATGATGAGTCTAAAATGTTGTTTTGAAAAAACATCAAAAGTTGTCCAAATTTTTCATTAAATATTTTAATTAACACCGAATTTTTCGAGGGATATTTAATTAGGGTGTCTATGAAGAGTCTACTAAAGTATTTATAGATTCATGAATTTGATAGGGACACAAATATTTTCTATTTTTCAATTAATTATGAGATGATGATTAATGACTCCTAGTGATCTAATGAGGATAAATATATAAATATTATGACCGAGTTCACATTGGGAGGATCAATGGAAATATATCATAGATAAAAGAAAATTCTATATCACATTTTTCAATAATATGGGAAGAATAATTACAAAAAAAATATCTCATGCGAACTAGGATAGACATCAATTGTAGAGAAGTTGATAATTGGATTGTCAATGTCAAGAAGAGGTCATGAAACCCAATATTATTATGGATAAATTTAAGTTTAATATCAATAAATGGATTATGATAATGTGTTTAAACTATAAATAGTACGAGCAGTATGTGAACCAAATCACTATGCCATGGTTTTTTAGAGAGAACCGATGAAAATTAACTCTAATACCAAGAGATAAATGAAGGGAATATTCAATCATTACCATTGAGGTGGATCCAAAAAATAATGTAGTTAAAGGAACACTAGTTTTTCATTCTATGATATGTAATGTTGTATTTTATTTTGTATCTATTAAATGTTTCATATCTTGAAAATTTATTAGTAACATTAAACCCATGCCTCAAAAATTTTGGTTGATCTCTCAGTGAGAACCGAAAATGAGGAAATTATTATATCCCAATTTTTTAACACATAGTTTATCTAAATTTTTGAAATTAAACTTCCATATGATATTTAAAAACTTTCGTTGGTAAATACTTATTTCATATTGGTCATGTAATGGATGTCATTATATGTATATATCCAACACCAACTATTAGAAGAGGGAGGACACTCTTCACATGTCAAGTCATCTTTTGATTTGGTAAAAGTTAAAGGAATTAGAAGAATATCATTTGGAAGAATCTTAAAAATCAGAAATATTATTCTCTTATGATAAGGAATATATTTATCAAATTATTTATATAAATGATAGAATCATACTTGTTGAATTTACCATCATGAAGAATAATACAGATGTATTTCATGAAGAGTTTATGGGATTTATAATAACCAAGATATTGCGTTATCAATTGAAATTATGCATGTATCTTTCCCAATATATTGTAATAAATATAAACAAACACCATATAGTTTCTTGAAATAGGTAATTAATTGCATGAGAATATGGGAAGGGTTATTTGTTCCTGAGTTCTTCACCATAGGGTACACCGGTCCACCTCACCAAGAATATTAATGTGTTAATGAAACTATACATTAATTATTGTCAAATTTAACAAACATGAAAATGAACAAAAACCACCTTCCCTGTATAGGTGAATTTATTTATCAACTTTGTAGGTCCCATTTTTTCTATGAGGCAAACATTCTATCAGGATATCACTAATTAAAGGTGATAGAGGAACATATTCCCAAGACAAACATTTTATAGGGTATGGTCAATATGTGATCATAATGTTTACTATTTTACTAACTAGTTCTGTAGAAATAATTCTGGACATAGTGAAATTATTATTAAAATATTACCACAAATAAATTTTACTATATTTATAGATGATATTAATCTACACTCCAAATGAAAGGAGAAGAATTACGAGAATTTGAATACTATATAAAATATATTTGGAAAGGAGATACTCTATCAATAGTATATTAAATGTGAGTTCTATATAGATTATGAATAATTTTTTGGGGGATTTCCTCACCAAAAAAGAGAAATATCTAAAACCATTTATGAAAATATTGACTAAGGGGTGGAACATTTCTATAGCTGTAATGAATATCCAAAGATACCTTGGACTAACTCTGTATTACTGACTACATGTGAGAACATAATTATGATTTTCAAGCCTTCTAAGCATTCCGACTCAAATGTTGGTAATCTTTTTTAGACATTTTAACATGAAGATTGGTTTATTTTGTTAAAAAACGTTTATCACAACATTATTTATCACACTAACATCATTTGGGGAACAATTGGTTGTATAAAAATATGCATGAAAATGGAAATGTGTTGTGAAATAATAAAATATGTTATAGTGATATCCTATGCGTTGGGGTAGTTGAATGCTCGTAAATAGAACAATATAATGCTGGATCTAGAGTTGGATTCAATAGTCTTCACATTATAATTATGGTTCCATTATCTCTTTGTGGAAAATTTTAAAATATATATAGATTTAAAGAGTTTAAAATATATATTGCGATAGAAGGATTTTAATATCTTCTAATGAAAAATTATAGTGTTTATGATAGACTATGACTCCCCAATCCATTTCTATTTTTGGAATGTAAATAAACTTGAATATTCTATTAGTAGAATGTATTTGGAAATAGTTTCAATGAAGATTATTTAGAATGATATTTTCTTATTACATTTTCAAATTATAGTTGTGGGGATTAGAAATGAAGGAACACCATCATTATTTTATTAAATGTTTTCTCATACAAACCATATGGAGAATATAAAGGTCTCTCAAATAGTTCATGTGGAAGTATAGAAGATGGTAAAATCTATAAGAAAATGGAAAACATAGAATCTCAATATTAATGATGATGGAGTTATAAGAATTTGGTTATCACTATGTGAACAATCAAATCCTATTGTAAAGAAGGATCAAATAAATAAAACACATAGATTGACCTTCCTTATCCACCCAAGGATCCAAAATATAAGTTGAGATCATTGAGAGAACATTTTGTTGGATAATATGACCAATGAGATCATAGAGTATACATATAAATTCCTAGTATATGAAAATGTAAAGGTTAAAATTAAAAAAGTATGAGGGGATAATGAAACATTTACAAATACCTCTATAGAAATTAGAAAACACTGTGAGCCAAATTTTCACTATTCTTCTGAAGAAAACATGATGAAATAATGTAATATATTTTATATTAGATCCTCTTACGAATACTTATCACTTCGTTAAAATTCAAGTGGAATTAACACTCAATAAAAATTTGACGGTATATATAAAATAGGTTGTGACACATCATTGAGCACCATTATCCACTATATCTTATCGATAAAAAAGATTTATCTATATTTTTTTCCTAGATTCTTCAACATTTTCTAAACATTAAGTAGAAGTATTTTATTACATATCTTCCAAAAATGATTCCCAACATAAGTGGACTATCTAAGAACAAGAATAAATTTTGAAATCAAACTTGATGGATGTCAGAAGTGGATGTGATCAACATCTTCCTCTTATCTAGTTCTTTGCCAATAAAAGATTTTACTCAATCATCCACGTTTCTCTATATGACCCCTATTATGGTAAGAGATTTAGAAAACACATGGGTTGGAATGAAGCTACATAACTCTCGTAATTGGGACTATAAATGATTGAGGAAATGGTATATAATATGGATTCTATACAATAGAACATCATGTAATATTAAGAACTTTTGAGAATCTCAATCACATCGTTATTATATACTATCAATAAGAACTACTACAAACACTTTCATATGTTCATGACGCATTTCACATATCCCTCTTTAAAAATAACAAACATGATCAATCACAAATAATATATTGAGAGTTAGTTGAACTAGAAAATGATATTTCATATGAGGAACAGCTGAGGAATATAATTTACCATGTAGATAATGTTATATGAGACCAGACAACTCTTATAGTCAATGTAATATGGAAAAACAAATATATGAAGATAAGACATGAGATACCGAGGAATCTATAATGAAAAAGTAACCTCTCATACTTTCACTGTTGTTTGTAAAGTAATATTTGAAAGGAAAAATTTTTTATGGGGGAAGAATGTAGTGACCCATAAAATTTACAATAGATATTCTCTTATAATTATTTTATACTAGTAATGTATCATAAAACACATTCACCACAGGATGAAACTGAAAAGGTGTTATTATATCAATTTTAAGATTATAATTATAAAATAAAATGGAAATATCATTTTAATTATTGTAGTGGAAAAAATATAGAACATCATATAATACTGATACAAATATTTGGATATACTCAATCACCCATATTAATTAACCTCACACAAAACACTATTACAATGAAGTAGAATATTAGTAAAGTAATAGAGCATTCACCTCCAAGAAGCTCTGAATGAGCTGATGAAGATGATATAACCCTCCCCACCAGTGTGAAAATGGGTGCCTATATGTTATTTCTTGCGATACATTCCTCCATTGTTGTCACACCTCACTCTTTCACCACGTATTATTCATCTCATTATTGTATCCTCTTTGGTTCCAGTACTAGGACAATCACAATTTCACCTTCATAAGAATCCCTTGGCGGTTATTCTTCCTCGACAAAAAAGGGACACACCACATTCGATTAATTTCATGGAATCTTTTATTTGGAACGATATTGGAGGATAACATAAGGAAGATGGATGGTGAGAATATGGTCATCATCTACTCATAGTCATGATTTTCGTACTCAATTAAAGTTAAATAATTATTCAAAAGACTTGTTCTGATGCCAATGGTTGTCGAATAGGATGAAATGGGTCCCCATGGCCCACAATTATGAAATGTTCTGGAAATTAATACTCAGTAGTAAATTATCCCCTATGATTTTATTAGTCAAAAAAACATTGGTGGCCATAAATAATATATAAATCTATTCCAAAAAAGGATAAGTTGAACATTTTCTTTCAGAATCTTATTCAATGAAATGAGGAAGCTAAGAATCATGGGCATTTTCATGATATTGGGCTCTTTTTATCTGAAAAATTTAGTTGGCATCAATATGATTTATAGTTGAAAAACTAAGATCCATGCATCTCTCATTGAAAATAATATATGGTTATTTCACTAATTCCTTGAGTTAGACGTAGTTGTTGAAAAAGGTATTGTTTTTGGAAAAAGATTTTTCCTTCAAATAATGATACATTCAGAACCTTGTGAGGTAATGATATATGAATATTTAAAAAAACTTGTATATAAACATGAGGTAAAATGTATTTTAGTAGATAATGAATGAAATATATGGTATTTATAGATATTATGGAACACAAATTATCATTAAAAATCCAACTATTGGAATAGTAATATGATCGTTTTCATAATATTTTTTTTGGAATAGTAATATGAAAACCAAAAAATATAAAAGACTATTATAATAGTATCCCCATGGAATGGGACTTTAAAATAGTATTTAGTTATCTTATAAAAAGATAATTTTATATATTTATACCATTGTAATAGTAAATTATTTTTTTTAGAAATGATAATTTGTTTTATAAAATTGTGTCAATTTTATTGATTTTTTTAAAAAATATAATTATTTAAATGAATATTTACTTCAATAAATTATATTTGAGAATTATTATTATGTTTTTTATAATAATATGAATATTTTATGAGATGATAAGTAAAATTTTAAAGTGATGTGAAAATGATCATCATTTTAAAATTAATATTTTTAAAAAATGATTATTTTATTTATAAATTAATTATCAAAAATTTAGAATGATTTAAAAAAAATATCATTTCTCTAAGTTAAAAAATTGATAGGGTGAATTTTTTGTATTTTTATAAAATATTTTAATTTTTTGTTAATAGTTAAATACGACTAGTAATTACCATGAGAAGCTAAATACACGAATTTTTATGTCCCAAATATTGTAAGAAACCATTAGTTCAAACTCATAAGAAACATTTACATTATATCGTTATAAGAGTCAATACTATTGATAGTCTTGATCCAAAACAATAGACTAATGTATATAATATCCCTAGAAACACCACTCCACACATTACAAATACCACCCTCATCACCCATTCCTCACACCTTCTAATCATAGATCTTTCGAAAAGTCATCCCAATTACCATGAGTATCCTCTCCCCCATTTCCTAGTGCTCCTCGTGTGAAATCACTTCATTTTAATACATAAATAATTCATTACATTATACAAAACATAATAATTAAATGTAGGATATTTTAAGGTTTAGTTTTATGGAAATTTTAAATCTAATACATGGTTAAAATAAATAATTCTATATTAAACTTGATTGGATTCTCCATAGGTTTATACTATGTTAATTATTCAAAATATCATATACTAGAGGCATACATCAAGATAATGGGGGGAGAATAAATCCCAATAATTTAAAAAGGTCAATGAAACAAGAATAATCTTCATGGATTAAAAATTTGAATAACATGAGATAATAATCACAAGTACATGATAAGTAGCATTAAAATATGGCTACAACATAAAATTAAGTCTTTAAAAAAATTTACCAAGGTTTATCTCCTTGTTTTCATTTATCATAATTTCCATGGTTACTCACCATGGTATCATATAACATGTCAACTATTGAGGTTAAATATTTTTCCAATGTGATGAAGTGATAACAGGGAACAGACATCATAAATCACAATTCATTAAATCCACATTGATCATAATAAATGATTTCATCAATAAACTAATGATAATAAAAGGATTTCATGTACTATAATTTCACCCATAAGGGCTTAAGGACTTGATCATTACATCATTTTTTCCGACATAATGGGAATGTTGATTTTATACATGTAAAACCATGAATTAATAAAATATATTTACAACTAGGGTAATACCAATGGATGATGAAATGGATTGGGTATTCCCAATATAATAATTTCTCATGTGAAATAGATAAATTCAAGAAATAAATTCGACAACTTGGTGGCATAAAATTAGGATTAATGAAATATAATAATGAGAAGAGAAAACAGTTCTCCCATTTATAAAAAATATATTGGTTATAATGGGATAATAAATAATGGTATGAAAACATTTTAATCTAAAATCTAGAAAACCTTTTACCAGATAGGTTCTTGAACAGAATGAGGGAATGAATATTATACTTATCATAAATCAGGCCTTATTTCTCTACTTTTATACCTATTAAATAATAGAAATAGGTTCATTAAAACAAGGAAACAGAAGTGAATTATGATCATATTTTTCACTATTTAGAAATCATGATCATTGGATTGTATTTCTTAAATTATATCATTAAAGATGAAAGGATTTGATATGATAGTTTCTATAAAATTTCCCATCATTATTTTATTCAAGGATCTTTCTTAGTTACTATATATTATTAGCATTAACTAAAATAGCATAAAGATATTTATATTTATACAATAATATATTATAAATAATTTTTTTTATAATAATATGTATGTTTTTTGACAAGTAACTATTTTTATATGGTCTTATGGGTAATTAACCAAAACATATCATGAAATTTTGAATTGAGGTGGTTGATAATTATAAAATTAGATTATTTTCTAAATATGATCATTTAAGTAGGTTAAAAACATTAAAAAATGATGACATACTACTTAATTGATGTTATTTTTTTTAAATAAATAGGGAAGATGAGGAAGAAATTTTGAAAATGAGAGAAGAGTTGATAAAAACATACTCTCATCTCATTGTTTCTACTCTTGTATGACACTAAAATTTACTGATTCTCGGAATATTAAAAACTATTATAAGGGGAATAAGAGAGAATATTTTGGTAGAGGATTGGATAAGGTAAGAAAGGGAGTGGTGGTTTTACCAGGGGAGTAAGATGAGATATCTATTGTTAGAGAGATGAGTCTTTTATGAATTTTTTGAATAAAATAATATATCTAAAGTAAAACATTGAAATAGTCGTATTAAAATATAATAATGTCTTAATAAGTTATTTAACATAAGTATTAAGAAAAAAATAATTTAATAAGATAAATAACCCATGAACATGCAATATCGTTACTATTAACGTAAAATTGATGTATTTTAAAAAATTACCAAAAAATGACCATAATTTTTTTTTGATGTTTAAAAAATGATATTAGTTTTTTGAAAACTAAATTTTAATCAATAAATATATCATATATTATTTTTATGGTTTATTTTATAATTAACTTTATAAAAAATGATATTTTGTATTGTTTAATGTTTTTAATATTGGTTTTTATTTCAGGGCTCTATAAAACATATATTTTATTAAATTACTTATGATAAATTTTATTTTAGGTAGCTTTTGTTTTTTTGAGGTTATATTAATATTCCAATGGTCATGTTTATATTCCCAATGGTCTGGTTAATATTCTTAGTGGTTAGGATAATATTCCAAAAAGTTGTTTTACTATTTTGATGGCCACAGTATTATATAAATAGTGATATTACTTCCAATAAATACCACTTAATTCATTTTTTATAATTAACTATAAATTTTGACAAGGATCTATATTTTTATTTTCTACTATGTTGATTGGTTTACTAATATATTCTACATTTTATATAGTGTAGTTCAAGGGAGTAATGATTCTGGATTATTGGACATATCAAAATTTTCTAATTCTTAGTTTCTTATTTTATGTTTTTTATCGTTGAATTATGTGTACATTTTCATGTGGTTAGTTCCTAATCGATGTAAAATTTTTCATTAATGTAATATTTTTTTATTTTTTTAATGTGTTTCATGTGTATATAGATATATTATATAATACACATTATTTAGGCAACAAATACTACTCATAAATTGTTGGTCATAATATATGGTATCATAATAAGGCAATTCCAGGAACCTTAAGTTGTATCCCAAGATGTGACATCCAAAAGAGAATATTATATCCTTATTTGATAAATTTTATTTTCCTTTCTCCACAACATCGAAAATAATAATTTTAATCTTGGAATGTTTAATCCAATATAATATATATTAATGAATTAATTTTGTTAATTGAATAACCATCATCAATCATATTCTCTTCTCATCTAATTCTAAAAATGAAAACATCAACTGAATAATATCTATTAACCTCCTTTATGGATAACGAGTTTTTTTCTCAATACTGCCTTCATGGAATGTTTAAATTTATTTATATTTGTTTAAAAAGATGAAAATATTTATATTTTATATTTATTCATGTTTTAGAAAAAATATATAGCCTAAATATTAAATAAAATCAAACTTTTTTTGTGATGGTCGGTAAACCTGTAGAAATAAACTAACTATATAACATTAATGTTCTACTAGATGAGTAGACAAAATTTTAGAAAATACAATGATAATGGGGACCATTTATATTTTTTTTATGGTCATGAAAATAATTTCACTTCACATCTATAGTTGTTGTACTATTTGAAAAGATATACTATAATTATCCACAAGTGATCTGAGCTTGGAATAATGAAATAAAGACCCTCATAAAAACAAAGTTACACCTTATAAAAACAGTTATAAATAAATATAATAAAATTATATTACTTAATTTATATAGAGAGAAGGTTATTAATTAAAAAATTAATTAATCTAACATGACCATATAGGATGTTATGTGTAATTGAAGAGTGATTATGGAATCCCACAACATTGATCTCCTTGAACCACCATTTTTCTTAGGGTTTTGACCTCTATCTCTGTAAATCACTTTTTCTCTAAAATTAATTTTATGGAATGATTATACATTATAAATATATATCATCAAAATATCCCTATAATTACTCCCTTTCATTGATGTGGGAATGCATTCAATAAGTTCATTTATCAAATTCTTTCTTTATAAAATCTCCATTGTTAATGATATGAGGAAAGACTTTGAAAATAATTTCTTTCTATGAAAAAATATTATTTTTATAACTTTTGATTTATTTTCCTTTTTGGAACACATAATCATTTACACGTTCATATGCATGTTCCCAAATAACTCTTCAATGTTTTGGGTAAAGTATTTGTCTCATGAGATGACATTTATTGTATTTTGGATTTAACCTAATTCACGACGGAACAACATCAATCATGTGATGTTACCTTTAAATTCATATTTTTCTTATTATTATGTTTTGTTTGTTGACTCTACTATATTCCTATGATTCTATAATCGGATAATTACTTGATCTTAATAAAATTATTACATATTATTATTCATGATCCATTCTTCTTTGTGATATCATCATATACATTATGATTGATAGTTGATGCTTGTCCATAATTTTTATCCCCATTATAGTATTTTTATATCACCGTGTTATATTATGTATTTTCATATTTATGTTATGAAGATGTTATAGATTCAATGTATTTAGGACCTCATTATAGAGATTAAATTAAATAAATTTTACCTTAGATTCAATTTGTTATTTTAGGTACCTAGTCTTCTAAAATATAGTGGCCCTTTCTTTCATTTGGTTGTGTTTAATGGATATATATCTTAAAATTAATTTAATAATATATATAAACGTAATTATTTTCTACATAATGGATGGTTTAGAGGATTTTAAAATATATTTGAAGTCATGGGTTGTTCATAACATCAAATTATTACTCTTGTTAATTAATATTTTTAATGGAGAGTTGTTCAACAGTGGATAATAGTTTTTGAATATCATAGACTATGATGATATTGATTCCTTGTAATGAGGTAAAATTAAGATTATATCCCTTAAATATAAATTTAATTATGTTTTTAACATATAATAGAAAAGTAATTTTTTTTAATTAAGGAATATAGAGAAAGATTCATTATCTATTTATGAATAAATATTCACCCAATAGGAAATATACACACCAAATATAATTTGGGACCATAATAGTAACATTATACTATTTTAATTTGATTAAATCTCATATATTGTAGTTTATTGACTCATCTATTTTAAAAATTTATAATAAAAATGATTAATGAGTTGATATGGAATAACTGTGGTTTTAAAATGACGGTGTATTCCATGAGAATATATAAAAAGAATGTTACATGTGGAAGGTTATAGGGAAGAATCCATCAAATGAATTTTAATGTATCAAAATAAATGTTATATTCTATGATAAAATTTATTGAAATGATATTGGTGAATGAATTTTGAAGATATGAATGTTTGGAAATTTTTTAAATATTATATATGTGGCTAATAACTATAGATAAAATTATAATAGTAATTATGATAAAAATAATGAAAATATGCCAGTAGAATTCATTAATTGTATTGAGTTAATTTATTCAAGATGTACTTATATGATCATGGGAATAAAGTGTATAAATATTTATGATAACAAAATAATGTTTTGGTTAAAATACGTTTGACTACATCATTAGATGATGGAACATTGAGTAATGTGGTGTCAGCTATAGGAGGCTCGGAATATTTAAAATGTTGATCATGTCTAGGTACAATCAGCAGATAGCTAATATGGATAGATTTTGAAGGTTTGTTTTTCAATTTAGGTATAGGGAATATGAGTTTGTGGTTATTCTATTTGGGTTTAAAAATTATATAGAAATAATTATGGATTATATGAATATAGTTTCCCATGAGTTAATGGATAATTATTTTTTAATTCATTGATGGTATTTTGGAATATTTTAAATGTTATTAGGAACATAAAAAGAACTTAAGGATGGTTTTGGAACCATGTAAATAAAATAAGTAATTTTTTTTGTAAAGTTGAATTTGGGTAGTGATAAATTAATTTCCTTCAAAATATTATAATTATATTAATAATTAATATTTGTCTAGTCAAAAATAAATTGTTCGGAGAGTGTAAGGGTAATAAAAATTCCATAGAGATACCAATTTTTTATATATTAAAGGTTTTCTATCGATTATTAGTTGAAATTTTTTCAATGTAAGGTTAACACAAAAAGAATATCTAAAAAAGTAGTTCAGTTCTTCTAGATAAAATAATATGATAAATGTCAACAAGAATTGAAATGAATATTGTTGAAAGCTTCACTTGTAGAACTAATGTCCCCAAATGGGGATTTTTTCATCAATAAAATTATTATTTGAAGCGATTAGTATTATTCTAATGTAATATGATCTGGTATTTTGTTATACTTCACCTAAATTGAAACCTTATGATCTAGATTATCCTATACATATTCTGAAACCAACTATAAAAAATATTTCATTTATATTATGGATTAATCATTTATAAGGACTATATCTATAAATATATACTAATCATACTTTTGGGAATTATATATTCACTTATAAGGGGTGGAAAACGAGGCATAGAATATGGATAGAAATAATTATGAATTAAGAGTACACGATTCATTACAATTTGGAAAAGTAAATAGGTTGACAAATTTGTTATATTGGATAGATATTGTAATAATTATATATGTTTTGTTTGGAATATGAACCTTTGGTAAATGGTTTTTTAATATTAGTCAATTAATATGGAATTAAGGCAAAATTTTTGTGTTTCATGTTTTAGTGAATTCATTGTTTTCAATCATAATTAATAAATTATATAGAGAGGTTCATGCATTATAAGAAATAATACAATTGGTCATGAATGGTAAGTTCTATAAGTTTATCATTATCGAAGAATTTGTTTCTATATTTGACAAAATATTATGTATACCTTTTGATTCCAGGATGATAAAGGAATTCATGAGTGAAACTCATGGTTACCTATTTTTTATTTATCATGGTGGCACTAAGATACACACACACATTAAAGATCATTTCTAGTAAGATATAGTAAAAAGATATATTTGTGCGTATACATTTAAAGGCTTGACCTATCAACAACATAATGTGGAACTAAAATTACCAAAGAATATGATTCAATTTTTTCCAATGATATATTTACTATGGGATAATATATGTATTGTTTTTATTTTGGGATTACCCAATAAATCTCTATATAATAATGGAATTTGGGGAATTGTTGATCAATTTACTACATGTATTAATTTCGACACATTTCAAGATAATATTTAATTTGAATATATTTTAAAAAATTATGATAATGAGGAAATCAGATTTCATGGGGTCCCTTTTGTATTATATATGATAATAAACGTGGTTTTACCACTAATTTATTTAAAAATCCATTAAAAGACATTGAGTACGATAATAAATTTTAATATAACATTCCAACATCAATTTTATGGACTGTCAGACATAATAATTCATGAATTGGAAGGCAGGATTAGATATTGTATTATGGATTAATAGGGAAGTTGGGATCAATATCCTTCATTATTTTAATTTAATTACAATAATAGTTTTCAAACTGTTATATATATGGGCCATTTGAGGCATTATATTAGACATGATACCAAACACATACATGTTTGGATGAAAATAATGAAATAATGTTTTTTTAAAAAAAATCACGATGAAATGGTTTTGGTAGTGGAGATTTTGTCCGTCATATAATGAATCCACAGAGATGAAAGAAAAAATATTTTGATAATAGTTGGAAAGATCATTCATTTGAGATATGTGATCATGTTTTTATTAATGTGTCTTGATGGAAATGTCTTATTCATATTGTAATGAATGAGATTCTATGTATAATGTTCATTGGAAAATATGAAATCATATTAAAATATTGACTACTTTCATACCATTTTTCATTATCTTCATTTTTATCTCTCGTATATAATTTTTTCCAGGTTTCATTGATAACATACATTGTTTCTGATGCGTCTTATTTTTGATCCCTGAACTAGTATATTTATCAAGGAGTATTTCATTTAAGGAAACAATGTTTAAATTCATGAATTTAAAGAGTTGTTTTTTTGTAAAAAAGTGAATGTCCATGATAATAAATTTTATAAAAAACATATTCTTAAATAAAACACATGAGAACTAGAAAATGAGATGGGGGAAAAATATTCCCACTTGTTTAATTAAGGAATAAAATTTAGAGGATAAAATATAAAAAATGGGGGAATAATTTACTAACCTAGGTGAGGATAATAATTTTTTTTTCTATAATAATAATATATAATTAGACATTATATATTTTTATTTAATATAATAATATTAAGTAATTTTGAAATAAAAAACTGAATATTTTAATTTTTAATAATATAATTTAAATGTATTATATTTTTTATATAAAATATTATGTTTTAAATTTTAGTTTTTTGTTTTTTAAAAGTAAAATTAATATTTGAAATAATTATGATGAAATTATTTCATAATCTAATTTTTTGAATTTTATGAGAAATTTTTTTAGTAAATTGTAGAAAATACAGAATTTTTAGAAAATTGTATTTTAAATTTTTTTATTTTTAAGACATGTTATATTTGGTATTAGTTACAAAATTATGGTATTTATTTTTTATTTAAAATAAACAAAAAAAATGTAAACGGGTTCAACATTATAAATAATTTTTATATTAAAATATTTTTTTAGAAATAAATTTTCTCTAAACTTTTTATTCATCATATTAATCAAGTTTTTATATTTTAGTTTCTACCACTTATAGAAATTTAATTTTATAAAATTATATAAATATTTTTAACCAAAATTCCATAATTTTTAAATGATTTCTCTTTCAATATTTTTCATATTTAATTGAAACATTTGTAAAAAGTGAGTAACCATTATAAAAGTTAAAGTAGGTAAAAGGGTTAAAAATAAGCATTTAGGTGTAAAAAACATAATATATTGTTGATATCATATTTTTTCTCATATTTATACCCTATATAACCTATTCATCCAAAAATATCCATTTTTTATCCAATGGGATTGAGTAATTCATTAAGAAATTTTAATGTTTTTTTAGAAACCAGTCTTTTTAATCAAATATACTTTTAAAAGGACACCCCACTCTTATCTTACTTGAACTTCAACATCCTATTATAATATATAATAGATACCCAATTATTTTCTAACATCTCCCCCATATATTATATTTATTTGTTTGATCATAAAACATTCTAACAAGGAATTATGTTGAAACCAAATGTAGTTCTCTAAAGAATATCTATAACCCTTAACCGAATTTCATCATTTTATTAATTATATTAAAATATTCAAAACACTATTAACCAATTTAATATAATAACATATATGTCCCTAATATATTTAAATGTTATTATTTTTATTGTATAACCCATTTTAAAAATATTATCAATCTAATATAAAATTTAATCATTGCTTGTGTATACATGTAGACTACCATCCCATGAAATGATGTGTTTCATTTTAATAATTATCTTTTATTATGCATCATGATTATGGATATATATTAAATTAAATAAACTATATTATATTTACTTCAATTTTAATGTTATATAAATATTCTAATTCTCTATTTACTATACAATTAAAAATAATAACATCTCTCGTGCTTACGTGTGGACTACACCCTTATAAAATGATCTATTATATTTTTCATCATCGCCTCATGTGGATTATATATATAAGTTTATTTAATAATAACATATAATATATATAATATTATTATTATTCTAGATATTTAAATTAATACTTAAATTTTTTCCTTTATATTTTTTTAAAAAATTTAAATGTTATCCCTCTATATGTATAGATTGCATTCTCCAAGAATTAACAAATTTTATTTCAAATAATAACCATACATAATATATTCTAAAAGGATAACTGATGTTTAAAAAAAATATTTTAAAATTAATATTATTTAGAAATTAAATAATCATGATCCTTTTGAATATAGTCAACATAGTGAATTCATTTTGGACATACCAACAAAACAACCTAATAACATAGAATGTAAATGAAAATGATTAAGTAATTATGTTCAACATAGATATATGTGATATAAAAAGAATATAAAAACAGAAAAATTAAATTATTAAAAAATTACATAATTATATTATTCTGTATTACAAATAATGTATGTGACAAATCGAAATCAATATATGGGATATTATGTCTTAGAACCCAGTTTTAAACTATTCGGAAGACATGTGTATTATATTTTCCCTCGATGTCTATATTTTTTAATGGATCAGTAGATAATTAAATAAGTTATTTAGAAATATGATTTCACTCATACTTTTTACTTTCTTTGAAAGGCCTTCAAAATAAATCATTATGTGTATTTCAATTGGATTTTTTGAATTTCATTTCATTGTATTAGAGGAATATTTTTTATCATATATGAAGCCAGTGACTTTTACCACAACCACCACCACTATTTATTATTTGGATTCATATTAAAAATTCCTTTTTTTTCTTAAATTATGAACCATTCATCCCACTTTCATATAATTTTATGTTTTAAAATCTGGTTTTAATAGAGACGGATATGTCAATATCCGAAAGTGATTAAAATATGTGTTCTAATATATATTTTCTGAAATAATGAAGATGATAAATAGAATATTTTATTTTTTCCATTAATTTTATGGTCCATGTATATTGGTTATAATTATGGGTGACCCTGATATAGATCTCAAATTTAGTGAATGATTATTTTATTCTATATATAATTATGTTTGAATTAACTGTGTATGATATTCCATTTATTTTGATTCTTATACGAGAACATGTAGGGGTTCTATAATGATGATATCACGAGGAACCAAAATGTAATTTCTGGGATTTCAAATTATTTTAAATGGAAATATATTGATTTTATAAGGTAATTTAATGATATGTTCCTGAAATAAATTATTTTACCCTTTAAGGACAAAAGGTACGTATTTATGAAAACGTTTTTCTGGGGTTCTCTTGTTTTTTAAGAAACAATCTGGTTTATTATTTAGAAATTATGTTTTATTTTATTGTTTTTTAGTAAATAAAATTAGTAATTACAATTTTAAGTGTACTTAAAGGATTATTTGGGCCCAATTTTTATTATTTCAAATCTAAACTGTATTATATGATCTCATGTATTTAAGTTGTTGTAAAAAGATTATTTTCTAATTTTTTATATCTGTTACTATGAATTATATTTCTATCCTTCATTTTCAACAATAATCATTTTTATTTAGTGATATGTTGAAATAATTATGAAATAATTTTAAAAATCATAATTATTTTACATGAATATAAAATATATATTTTTTAAAGTACTTTATTATGGAAAAAATGGATACATAGTGGATGTTTCCACTTCTTAATTTATGGTTTTATTATATTAGTGTTTGCAATATATTTCAAAATTAATTATCCAAAAAAGGTCTTGGGGGATTTTATAAAAGAATTCATTTCTAATGTTATATTTCTAGATCCAAATATAGATGACTATTTAAAGGATATAGAAGAAGAAATAAATAAGAATCAATAAACATAGAATTGCAAATCGTTATTAAGAAAACCTATTTTATATTAAACCTTATGATTTACTAGTTAATTATTTTGGTGTTATAAAGTCCTATGAGACATGGGGAAGATATTTTGGAGGGGATTCCTGTAGGTATTTTCCATCATAGTGTTCCCAATGTGATTAAATAGGTGAGTAGATGTGGAAACCTTTTTTTAGTAATGGGAGTGGATTACATTTAAATAAAAAAATGTAAATGTATTATATGTTTCTATCAAATCCATTTAGAACAAAATTTAACTACTAATAATCTAAGAAGATAATGATTAAAAATCCACCAATCTCTTAAATTTAACCTCCTCGTTAACACTTTTAACAATTATGATGGACACAATGATTTTATAAGGTTTCTATTCATACTAATCAAAAATTAATTTTACCTTATTAAAATATTTCATCCAACTAATCCCAAATATAAAATAAATTTTACCACATTAAATTTCTTGAAGTGTTAAAAATAAATTTTAATGAAATACGTAAACCAAAATAAAAATTATCTATAAAGAATCTATTATTTATTCCTAAAATTAAATTTATACAAAAATCACGTAAAATATTAATTGAAATAGAATTAATTTTATTTTTATTCATATAAGAATAATTTACATTGTAAACCAATATAAAATAATATCGGATTTTTTAGACACATGATAATTAATGCCACTTTTTATAGGTGTGGATATTTCATTCTATTAAACCAAAAAAAATCATTCTGTAAAAATATATTTACCACACGATAAATTAGTTTTGATGAAAAAAATGTATTTTTTTTATCATGTTCATGTTTTAAAATAAGGATATTTTAATTTTAAATAAATTATCGTATTACATGGAATTACAACATATTTAAATAGAATTATTAACATTTAAATAAAAATATTTATAAAAATACGATGAATAGTAATACCTATATAAAAGACTAACAAATAATAATATGGAATTATTTCCTTGGCTAACTAATATTTTAAAATGAATCATCACTTTAATAAATTGTTTCTTGTCATTTTTTTCATTATAATGACATGTGAGGGAATTTTTCCTCCTAGTATTTTAGACCCATTTCTATTCTTCAATCACGTTATTATTCTAAAAAAAACATAACAATGTTAATCCTTTTCATTTCCATTAATGAATCTATGAAATTTATAATATTTGAGAGCCTACTGTAGGATGTAAACACCATATCCTGGACTATAATTCAATGAATACTCTAAAGAGTTGTTATTCATAGGTATATTTATAATTACATTTTCTTAATGTTACAATTTTATCTAAAAAAATAAAAATAACATTCTAATTAATTAAAAAGGATTCAAATGAATAATAATTTTTGGGTTTTTCCTAAAAGATGAATTCTCGATTAATAGCATAGTACATCTGTTTTATGAAATTGATATTTTTTTAATTATTATTATAAAAATTTAATATTGAAATTTATGACCCAATTTTATTTCAAAAATATATACTTTTAATTTAAATAATAAAAATTCACATATTAATTATAATTTACAAACCCATTAATTATATTTTAAAATCAAGTACTATTTGTTTACAAAACAAGGTATAATATATTATAGATTTTTCATATAAAAATTTATTTTTTAATAATAGATAAATTTTATTAGATGAATTTTATTTAAATTTATTTTTTATTTGGTTTATTTAATCTTATAATTATAAAATTATTTTTAAGCATACTGATTATGTTATATTATGTTTAAATTAGGCACAATGGTAAAAGTAAAAATAGTAATTGTAAAAATTCAAGGTGTTAGGGGTTTGAAAATTTATAAAAACAAGTCTATAATTTTGGGGACATGGTATGTATAGTCCTTAGGTATTCCTAAATCTATTGTTTCTCTGATCTACTATAAATTTTTTACATATTCACCCTTTGTATAATGTTGATACATTTACAAAAATATCAATCACTCTCGATTTAATATAGATCTATAAACATTCCTTGAATATAAATATAATAAATATGTTTAATTTTTTAACGGTTCCATATTTTCGTTGCGTAGTATTTTCATTCACCCTCACAAGATTATGGTCCTAATAGATTATCATAATCCATTACATTCTAAGGAATCCATCAAGAGAAACTTGAAGTTCTCAACATTATGTCAATCATTTTTCTACCATGTTTTCCTTTAATCATTTATCTTCATATATATATTTAGAATATTTTTTGGTACTTCAATATTTATATAATATTATATTTTTTCATGTTGTTGAAATAATTTGTAATCACTTTTCTCATTTTCCTTAATAGAAATTAAACTGTCACTCGTTCATTTTGTTGACGACCACATCCACAACCAAACATATTTTATTTTCTTTAATCACTTTGCATAGATGGATTTAATTAAGATATTAAAGGATAAATATTGTTCTAGTGATATCATTATGTTTAGTTTCAATAAATTTTATGATATTATTAATTACAAAATAAAAAAACAATCATCATTAATAATATTTTTCAAAACTTTCATATAGACTGAATAATATTTTATTAAAATTGATTCATATTTTTATACTCATTATATAATAATAAAAATACTAAAAATTTATTAACAACACATATATAAACACTAAATAAATAAATTATTCTTATGATATAATGATAGTACAAAATATTCAACATCATACTCATTCTTTAAATCAGCGTGTGTTCATGATTGGTTTGGTTTGATAACCTATTTGAATAATACTATGGTTTCATATAATGAATGAATGTAAAAAATATATACTAGTACAGTATGATCCAAATGTGTAAAATATTAATTTTAATTATGGATATGTTATATCGATATTTAACTCATCAATTATGAAAGAAAAAATTCTATATCAATAATCACTGAAATATGCTTATTATCAATTTATTCGTAATGGATATATAGTAAAATAACTCATAAAATGAATTTAAATCATCATAAATTTGTAATAATAATCCCACATATTAAATTTAATAACCTTTTTCTGATGATATTTCTAAGAATAATAAATACATACACTAGTATTATTAACCTTGTAATTTTTGTTTAAAAATATAAAAACCCAATGTGGAAAAAATAGACAATTTCATGTAGAGAAATACTATTTATGTTGCGTTATAATGAGAATAGATATGTTAATGGTAAAAAATTAAGTGGTTATGACATATATGATTGTGATAAGGGAGTTCATGATTTGTTTTTAGAATTTTGGACAATATATAAGGGTTTGACATCTTATGTTCCTCTGTTTTTTATCTTGTATTGTATTATGTACCTAATGTAATTTATGTTGTGAATAGAAAATCAATTTGAGATATTATATGACTAAAATAATTTTTTTAATTATATTTAAAGATCATGTTTAATCCTTACATTTCATGAGGTTTTGATTTTATTACTGCATAATCAATATGTGGGGTTCTTTTATCAAAAATTTAATTCATTAGGACTCATGTAATATTGAATACATATTTCCTTAAATGTGATTCTTGAATTTTCTGTTTTAAATATTAGTATATTATTAAAAAATTGATATAATAACATTTTTTTATTTTTAACCATCCCATATACATTTTTATTAATGACTTACCAAAACAATTGAAAAAATAGTATTTTCTATGGTGGAACGACCATCATAAGTTTTGGTAATGTGATAATAAACTTTTTAACTAGAAAATACATCCCTATTTGGATACTAGAATGAAATTCCATCTATGGAACATATAAACCTAGGATTTTATACCCTAAAAAGGGCTGGTTTAGAATTAACATAATCATTTCAATATTGTATGAAAAATGGACCTAAAACTATAGAACATTCTAGAAACACCTATGTGATATTCTAGAGAATATTTACAACTATTTATGAACAATTATAAAGGGTATTTCATAAAATTTCATTATTCACGTACCATTGAGATAAATTAAACCAAATTTATATTCTATATAGATAATGTGTTTAGTTTTATTTACCCTCTATAATATATTTTTTTGTAAGAGTAATTTATATTACATGGACAATAACTGAAATATTTATAGTTTATTAATGAATTTTATCATAAACAACCATATGATTATATAGAATTTAGAAGTATTTTTATTTATTCTTTATATAAATAGACATGTTTTATTTAGTAAGATATTATTTTAGTAACTGTAAGAAATGATTTGATTACAATTATATTGAATGAATTAGACTTGAATATATGATGGGTGGGGCCTATAATCACATACCCTATTAATATATCACAAAGTATTGTCATACAAAACAAGTTGGGTTTTAGTGTATATCAATTCCAATGATATGAAATTGATTTTTAGTAATTACATAACTACCTAATTTGATGTCTAACATTATCCATTCTATTTGAATGAGAAAAATGGTTATAGATATTCATGTTTGCAGCATTTTTCTTTGATATATAATTACATTAGTTTTAGTTTATTATGTATTAGTGTTATTTAAATATTCCTTCCATATCATCTCTTCGATGATTATGTTATTAAATAATCCACTATATATAACACCTTAATAATTGAGTAAGATAAATATTTTTACCATTCCCAGGAAAACTAGAGGATTGATACAACTATATTTCAAGAATTTAATTTATTTTCCTATCTTTTTTATTTATATTATCATGTTTTAAATATTTTTTTTAAAAAATTTTACAATATATATATATTTGGATTTTATGATTACTAAACTATTAGATCATTCAAGAAAACCTCTTTCATTTAAAAAATGGAATATAGTATTAGATCTATATTTCTAGAGTGTAGGATGTTACATGACATACCCTTATCAACAATTTCCCCCATCTATTATAAATCATGATGATAGTTTTGAGAATTCTTAATTTTATCTATCAAATTTGGGCACAGTAACAAATTAACCAAAAGAGAGGGAGTCACAAAAAATTAGAATTATATTCCAATGATCACTAAATAATTTACCAAATTATAATTTTCTAAATGTAGAATGCTAAATGATACATATCTTTTCAATATAAGAAATAAGCTTACATGATTTATTTTTATTGATGATATTGAATCCAGAAATCAAAATCCTTTATTATTCCCATTAATCATTTCGATAACATGTTCAATTTTTTTCATCAATATATACCATAATATTATATGTTCAATATAGATTTCACAATTCATCACAACTAAAGGATTCCTCAAATTTGTAATGAATAATACCATTGGAATCTAATGATCATGTGTTGAGCAATTATGTTCATTTATATTTAATTGATGTTAAGAATATTCAATAACATGATATCTTTATATTAAGTCACAACCAAGTCCCTTCAAGTAAGAGTCTCTATAAATTAAAAAATCAAAAATTATTATTTTTATGTGAGAAATATGAGAAATAAATGATATTATTTTCATTTCCTAAAACCCATTCATCATATTAGTTTATCCAGGTAAATTTTACACCATTTCGAGCTAATATTTTAGAGGAACCCAATAACGAGAAATGATTTCAACAGAATATTTATAATAACATAAAAGTATATGAAATATTTAGATCCATTTGAATTTTATTGAACATTTACATTTTATAAAAACTTTATTTTTAGATGGATAAACAGTTATCAAATGTTTTAAAATAATATTTATATATACCATTACAATTTTAATTAAAATTCACATTTACTAAAATTATCAAATAAATTATTTTATTTTAATATTTATAGCAGAATAAATAAGTTTTTCTTATATTACCAATATATTTTAGAATAAATGATAATTTAATCAATGAAAAAAACATAAATATACTTAAATACTCACTAAATATTCTATTAATAGGATCAATAAATTATATGGGTGAATTCAACAGCCACTTTTTGTATCAAAAACAAATAATTCTTGTATCTAGAATAGAATACTATCTTCATAATTCCTTTCCCATTTTTGTTCAGCTGGGGATACCAAGACAAGTTATCAATCATTGAAAAATTTGGAGCACCACATAGATTATCCAATAATTCAATGATATGATCCCTTGAATACTTGTCCATAAAAATGACACTATTATGTTCCTTATAATCATTATAAAGAATTTTGGAATATTAGTTCAATTTTATGAAACAAAATTGGATCACCCCAAGTTTAATATCATGGGAAGATGAAACAATTCTCAAGAAACACTTAAAAATACATTTTTTATTCAATAATATCTACTCATGTCATTTTATAGGGTGGTTTAGAAATTAAATTATTATTAAGAACTAATTAAATTATAACTTTATCTATTTGGTTAGGAAAAACATTTGGAGAATAGTGAGAAAAAGTATTCAAATATTACTTTTCTACTAACACTCCACTAACATTAGTAGTTCCTTCCTTTTCAACAGTATCTAAAAGAAAACATCCATTTGTATATTTTATCAGTTTATTTTCTCTATAATATTTTATCCATGGTACAAAATCATTCGTATATTAAAACTAAAACTCATTATAAATAATAACTTCTTTTTCTACGAAATCTATCTTATCGTGAAAACCCAAATCCAACGCATAACCAAAAGAACACCAAACAATAAAAGCATCAATACAAAAATACTATTTGTAAAAAACATTCCAAAAATGAAAACAAGAAAGTTTATTTTATTTATTTATATCTTTATACCTCCGTTATAGTATTTACAAAAAATTAAAAGTTCATTTCTTTATAAGGTATACCTATTTTACATGAAAATAAAAAATTTATAAAAGAATGTGTAGATCCTAAGTCAAAAAATGCATTGATAAAATATAAATAAAAAATAATGTACATATCACCAAATCATTTGAGGGTATTTTATATAATGTAATAGTAGCAAAAGTCTTTATTCCACCTTTTCAGTCTTTTAACTTGATTATTCCAACCTACATTAAAAATTTTAGACATGTATTAGAATAATGACCCAACTCATTATAAATAATACATATTAGTTCTCAGAGACTATATATTTCTTCATTAATATAATAATTTGGATTATTTTACTTGGATTATAAATCCAAATGAATGAGAATACCACATAATTAACACTTCCATAATCTTATAAAATGTTATTTTAAACTCATTTGAGTGAAATTTGACCACTTGGGGGGTCTAAATTCTCAATTTACTTGTTGATTAATTATCTCTTTATTTCAACCTTGATAACATAATTCACTTTCTTGCACAATGAAAAAATATAACACCAGAAAAATTAGGATAAATGAATAATAGTATTGATATCTTGTTTAAAATGCAACACCAAACATCAAGTGATCTGATATATATTTAAACAATATTTTTATATTTAATATGGCAAAGCTATTTATTTAGTGGAAATGAATATAGTAATTTAATTATATAATTTCTGTATATTATTCCTACTAAATTAATAATTTTTCATAAATTCTTATGAAATAGGCAAACAATTGTTAGTGAAGTCATTTTACGCTTATAAAATTTATATAAAAATGAATCCTTTTCAAAAATGTTTAAATTGAATTTTCTGAAAGGAAAATATAATTTATTTATAAAAAATTTAGAAATTATATTTGAAAAATTAACTACATTACTCGAATAGTAAAGTTATAATTATGTTATATTGAAATTTTTATAATATCATTGACCGAATGCATTTTCATTAATACAAAAAAATGATGATTTTTTATTGAAAAATCTATTTTTTTGTTTAAAGTATATAAATATTTTCAATTATAAGATAAAATTAGTTTACGGGTTATATTAATTCATTTATATTACTAATAATTAAAACATGTTTATTTTAAATGAATTTTTTTTGTTGATTTTTGTATAAAACATTTTGTATATCATAAAATATTTTTTTTTGGAAAACTATTTGGCATCCCAATTTTTGGGTTATATTTTAAAAAAAATATAACAATGATATAAATTTATCATTTAAACATGTCTTCTATATTTGTACTTAGGAGGAATATGTTTTGTAAAAACTACCTTATTATTTGTTATTATTTATAGTAACTATGGTAAATACTTTTCACCTCAGTAAGTGTAAAATGGATAAAACTGAGTTAAAACTTCTAGATAAGGGATTAAAATATCTCAATCACTTACCTTTATCCTATTTTATGAGTTTAGATCAGCCATTGTATTCTATGTCTCAAATATCTTGTCAATTATCTTCATTTTTCTTTGTTAATATCTATTATACTATGAGAACAATATAATAAATACAAAATGTAATTCACTTGACTTTAATATGACCTAATATATTAACTAATTATAAAAAGAGGATATGCTCATTATAAATGATTATTTTATATATAAAATAATTTTTTAATATACATTTGTTTTTAATTTGTAGTATTGAGTAATCACCTTAAATTCATACACAATGGTGGAATTGTATTTATTCGATTAATAGAAAAAAAACAAATGAATTTATAAATATTAAGAGAAATAAAATTTGGGTAAATTTTTGTTTGCCCATAGAAATTATTGGCCACTATCAATGGATTTAATGGGTATAATTATAAAAAATCATGACATATATTCACATATATCTTACAACATGTCAATGATTCTAAATTGTGTTAGTGAATTATCTTTAATATCAAAATATTTAAATCATATGAATATTTATGTTTGTTGAAGTCCAAAAAATCTTATAAATGATTATCTATATGTAATTATGAGTATTAACACTATCTGAATTTCCCAAAATTTAATACAAATAGAACATCTAAAATTACCATGGTATGAGTAACTAACACTGAAAGACAAAAGATTCATAGATAGACATATATCTCAATAAAAGATAGTTCAAACATCAATATATTCTATGTATGTGAAGATGACACCATTGAAGGACTCACCATTGCACATAACACCAATGAAAATGACTCGCCATTACAATTGACTCACCGACGCAGATGACATACCGTCAATCCATTTGACCTACTGTTTCTTGATTATACTAATGCATGACTCATTTCCATTTTAAATGAGTCACTGATCGATAAACTATCTCACTGAGAGAAGGAAATACATACTGTTGAAACGAGTCAATGAAATAATGACTCACTGAAGTATGAAAATAATGACAGAATGAAATACTGATGAATTGAGTCACCGAAAGAATGATACATGATAGAAGGGGGCACTAATAGACTAGTCAATGATAGAATTTTTAAAATGACATTTATTAATATTTTTTAGGGTCATATTTGTCTCATTTAGTTATACATACATATTTAATAACCCTTTATAGAAATTTTAGCAGATAGTATGAGGTATGATAAACTGATGCACATGGAATGTATATGGTCTTCGTCAGACCTCAAGAATAAAAGCATTTTGTGAAGGTATAATTAAGAGTGGCGATGTATACCTGCAAGGTAGAGATTTAGTGAAGAACATATTTGACTCTAATTAAATCACTATGATCATAAATATAGTATAACTCATGAGGAAATATTAATCAAGATAAAAATTGAATTGACAAACTACTTCCACATACCAATGAAGGAGACGAGTATACCTACATAACCATACTTATACCTGGAAGCTCGAATAGGTCAATCAGTTTTTTTGTCAACTACCAGTGGAGGACTCAGATATAATCTCGAATACATATGAAGAGTCCAAAGCTACACTTCATAACACACACATCCTTCTAAACCAAACTCCACATCTTTATCTTTGTTGTGTTTATTTAGTTACATTTCAAAAAATTTTGTGTATCTATCTCTTACCCAAACACTGAAACTTATGCATACCTAGAAGAAACTTCATAACCTCAATCTGACACTATTTTTATTCATTTATATCACACATAAAACTATAGAAGAGGTTGCTTGTGACCTAGTTTTTGTTTTTCCCATGGAAAATTGTGGTAGAGGTCAAGGGTGACCTAGATAGCCGTGTCTGCTATTTTGAAGCCTAATCCAGGTTGTGGATCAAACTATTTATCAATATAAATTACTTTTTGTATGGTGATCACCATGTGGGGAGGATTAAGTCTCTATTTGAGACTAAAACTATTTTTTAGTTCAAATATATTTATACCTCTTAGTTTTACTTTGTTTATTACATATTTCATAAAACCAAATTGATGAAAAATAGTTTTCCTTAGAATGTGTTTATTATAGTAATGAATTATTAGGTTAGTATCAAAAGTTTTATTAATTATAAAATTGATACAACTTATAACTAATCAATATGTTGAGAAATTAATCGAACAGTCAATCTCTTATAAATTCACCACCGTTGAACTAGGAAAATAAAATTGAAATATTTGTGGAACTTTAAAAAACATATTTTTAACATAAATTCGTATAAAAACTATATTCACCCCCTATTAAGTACATCACTCCGACCAACCTTTGGTATCAAATATTTTGGAATGCTTAGTTTTTAAACCCTTTTCAAACATTTCCCACTGTGATTTTAGTAGTATTTAAAATATCTTAAAAATTCTGTTAATATCAAACTTTTATGTCAATAGAATCTGTTTTTAAAATCTTTATTATGGATAATCGACTTGATGGTGCTTCTACCAACTGATCACCATTATTTAATGGAACCAATTATGTATAATTGAAAATTAAAATGAAAATTCTCTTAGAATGTATGAGTTTTAAATTTTTTTCTTCAATTTTAGAAGAATATAATATTCCAAATACTACTAGGACTAATGGGATAACCCATATATGACTAATTATGACAATAATTGAAATTCCATGAAATCCTTATACAGTTCTTTATATGATGGATAATTTAACTGAATTTCTACATGTAAAATAGCTCAAGAAATATTTGATACTTTGTCTTTTTCACAAGAAGGAACTTCTTGTGTTAATGAAATGAGACTTTAAACATATACTATTAAATATTATAATTTTACGAGAATCGTGATGAGACTATTTATAGTATGTATCTAACGATTAATGAGATAGTGAACATTATGATCTCTATGGGAAGAGTTGTTACTTCCAATGAACAATTTATAAATATTATAAAATGAATTCATGATAGATAGAGTGGAACATTTGTCTCAATTAGAGAATCATGTGACATCATAAAATTATGTTTTCAAAGAACACATTGGAAATTTGATGATGTATGAGGAAGAGATGAATTTCACAATGAAGAATAAGATAAAACTAAAATAAAATAATTATCCATTAAGACTACTACCTGTAGGAATAAAGAAAAAAGAGATAGTACTACGTTTTTTTAAATCTGCAGTAATGATGAATCAACATTAGATAGGGATGAGGAAATTGCCAAACTGGCTAGGAGATTTAAAAAAATTTATAGAAAGAAATTATTTTTCAATAATCCCAATTAAAATAGAAAATATGGAAACAAAGGAAATTTAAAAAAGGATGAGAAGAAGCCTGAATAATCATAAGAAATTGTTTTATATGAATGCCAACGGATTGGGAATGTCAAAGATGACTGTACCAAATTAAAGTATAAAAAGATGTATAAGTATAAAGATATGAAATATAAGAAGGAAATCAATTCCACCCGGAGTTCCTCTGAGGATATATCTAATGAATCATAATCATCTAATGATGAGAAATATGACATTGAAATTATATGTTTTATAACAAATACATCTGATGTAACCTTTTATTCACCAACACATAATATTTATTATTCTCAAAATGAAGGTGATTGTGAAAATATGACATGTGATGACATATTTGAATATTATAACATGCTGGAAGTCACATGAAATGAACTAAAAAGATAAATATATATATTTATATAAACAACATGCTCCTACTGTAACTATTAAGTCTAAACTTAAAACAAAAAAAGAAAATAATGTTCATCTTCTTAAGGAAAACAATGAATTAAAAATATCTAATGAGAAATTGATTAAAAATCTAGAAAAGTTTAGAAATGGGAAAAATACACTCACCCATGTTATTGATAAAAAACTACTCCTAAGTACACTTCTGGTATTGTATATTATTCTGGATAGAGAAATATACATAAAATATTATTTTAACTAAATCAATAAAATATGTTATTCTACCTATAAATAAAAAAAGTGATGTTAGTTCCTGTTCTGTAAAATCTTTTACTACATCTAGTTTTTATGGACTAAATAATGTTTATTTTACAAATATTTTACATAGTTTTTATAGGTAAACCATATGAAAAATGAAGGTACCTAAATAATTGATTACTAATGTCACTAGACACAAACAAGTCTTTGTACCAAAATATATATTTTTATTATCATCTAGGAATTCTATTTACAGAGATCTTGCAAGAGTCAATGGTACTTGGAAAATTGATATTCAAGAATCTTGATAGAAGATTATTCAATATTCAAGAACCTAATCAAGATTGATGGTGGATATGACACCATTGGTGACAATGATAATGGAAAATTAATTGTCTTAGGCAAGATTGGTAACTCTAACTCAGTTTTAATTTCTAATGTAATTATTTATGGAATGAAGTATAATGTAGCTATTATTTTGTAATTATGCGATGATGAATTTCATGTTAAATTTGAAAATTATTCTTGAAATTTTTTTAACTGAAAATGAATATGTATTTTCTTCTTTTATAAATGAAAATGTATATTCTATTAACAAAGATTCTATATTTTCTAAAAATGTTTATCACTTAAGTCCCTTTCATAATGAATTCTGGCATTGGCATAAGATATTAGAACACTGTAATGGGAACTCTATTAGAAATATTACTTGAAAATGAATAGTAAAGGATCTACCCAAACATGAGTTTCCAAATGAAAAAGTCTATAATATATGTCAAAAAGGTAAACCACCCAAGATATATTTCAAATTAAAGAAAAAACATCAAATTCCCAAACTTTAGAGTTAGTCCAAATGGATTTGTTTGGACCCTCTTGAGTATCTAGTTCAAATGGGAAGAACTATATTAATGTTCTCATAGATGACTATTATTTGTAAACATGGACTTATTTAATAGCTCCCCAAAGATAAGCACATACATACTTCACCAAGTATGCTAAAATAGTGGAAAATATTATTGAACATAGAACTAAATCTATAATAAGTGATCATCATATTTAGTTTGAAAATCAAGAGATTGAATCATTTTTTTCACATTGTAATAGTCATATATTTTCTATATATAGGACACCTAAAAAAAGGATTTTTAGTAATAAGGAAAAACTTATTACAAGATATATCTCACACAATGATAAATGAATATTATCTGACTATTTACTTCTTGGTTGAGATAGTGAATATAACTTTTCACATAATTAATAGGGTCCTAATTAGACCTATCCTCACGAAGGCTCATTATGAGTTATGGAACAATAATAAATCTGATGTAAGTTATTTCAATTTTTTTACAAATTATATATTCTTAATACTAAGGATAATCTTAACAAATTTTCATCCAAGAGTGAGGAAGGAATTTTTTGATGTTATTTAACCTCTCGTAAATCCTATATAGACTATAATAAAAGTACTATGTGTGTATAAGAATATGAGCATATAAAAGTTTCATGAAACAGATCCACATGAACATAAGATTACTCTAGGAAACCATGATGATGATATGTCAAACCTGTACATAAATGTAGAATCATCTAATCCTCTTGTTAAGGAAACTGTTAAATAAAATAGTTGTGTAAATTCGTCAGAATATTATAATGATGAACCTGAACATGTATATGAACCTGATGATACTATCCCCTCTGTTACTAAACCAAATACAATCTCAATTTCTATACATTAAATGATATTTTTTGTAGACATATATAAAGAGACACAAATTAGATATTGTCATAGATATCAGGTTGAACATGAATCCTTCTTGTCACAATATAAACAAAAAAAATCAATGATGCAATCAATAATGACTTTTGGCTAATGGATATGCAAGAGGAAAATAACCAATTTGATTGAAATAATGTTTGGAAACTTGTGGATAGTCTCAAATACACCATGACCATAGGCACTAAGTGGGTGTTTAGGAACAAAGTAGAAGAATATGGTTATTTTTAATAAAACAAAGTTACATTTGTACCTCAAGTACATAGTCAAGAAAAAAGAAATTAATATGAATAAACATTTTTCCCAGTTACTAGACTAGAAGCCAACAAAATCAAACTTTCATATGATTCCCATCTTAATTTCAAATTTTTTCTAATGGATGTTAAAAGATCAATCCCATAATTTAATATATTGGTGGATGTTTTTTTGAACAACCCTCTGGTTTAAGAAACACTCAATTTTTAATATTATTTTTACAAATTAATAAATTCATTATATGGTTTAAAACAGGCTCCCAGAACATGGTATGTAGATTAAGTAGTTTTATTATTTGAAAAGGTTTTACGAAAGAAATTTCTAATTCTACACATTGTATAAAATGAATTTCTAAAGTTATTTTAGTTGTTCAAATCTATGTTGATTATAATATTATTTGATATTCAATGAATTATTTATTTATTGAGTTTTCTAAAATTATGCGAAATGAATTTGAAATGTGTTTGATGGGTGAACTAAAATTATATCTTTTATTTTGAATTTTTCAAAATAAATATGGTATCATTTTAAATCAAAGTAAATACATTAAAGATATTTTGAAATCATTTAAAATTGATAGAATTTAATGTATTGGCACTCTAATAAGTACTATGTGTAAGCTAGATCTTGATGAAGATTGTAAATCTGTTGATTAATAAAATTACAGATGAATAATTGGAAGTTTTATCTACTTGACATCTAGTAAGAAATATATAATGTTTTATGTTTGTATGTGTAACTATTTTCAAGAGAATCCCAGAGAATCTCATTTGAATGTTGTTAAAAGTATATTAAAATACCACAAACATACCATAAATTTATGTTTATTTTACCCAAAGGACAATAATTTGATATAGTGAGTTATTCTAAGGCTTAATTTGGTCGGTGAAACATACATAATAAGATAAACTCTGGGAAATATCAATTTTTGGGAAAGACTATGTAATTACGGTGTATTATGAACCAAAAGTTTGTTTCATTATATACTGGAGAAGTTGAATACATAGCTACAGGTAGCTATTGTGCACATATTATGTAGATTAAACACACTCTAATAGACTATGGATATTAATTTAGACATGTACAAAAAAAATATGATAATACAAGAGCTATTAATATTTCTAAGAACAAAATTTCTCAAAATATAACAATACATATTGATATATAACATCATTTTTTGAGAGATCATTATCAAAAGGGTGACATCAGTTTAGAATTTATTGGAACTGATAAACAGATTTCTCATATATTCACTAAGCCATTGAACTCTGAAAGAATAAATTACATTAGACAGGAGTTAGGAATGATCAATCCGTAAGACCATATGTTTCATTTATTTTGATAATTTTCAGTGATTTTTTAATGATGGAACCATTGTCATGATGACACCATTATCACGTGGACACCGTTTTCATGATGACATTGATGTCGTGCAGACACCATTGTCATGCGGAAACTGTTTTCATGCCAAAACTATTGGAATACCGACACTGTTGTCATGCAGACACAGTTAGTGTTTTAAAATGAATGTCACTCTGACACATATGAATTGATATATCTACATGTATTATGTCTTTCTCAAACCTACGTTAATTCATTAATTCTAGTTATCCAATTTCATAAATTCATGACTGTGTAATTTAAAAAACCTTAAATGATATAAATTTGAATCAATGCACTCTGCTTCATTACCACTACTCTCTCTCGGCATCCACCTTTCTTTACCTCCAACCTTTCACCTTATAACCTCTACACTAAACTGATTAGAATGACATGTCTAATGTCAGCTATAGAAGAGGTTTAGTTTTATTATTCTATAAAACATAAAGTTGAATTGAGTAAACCTTCAGGTTCTATGAATCCTGGCCCAAAAAGAATTGTTTTAAACTCAGAAGATGATTTACCAATGGAATACCTCTTAAAGAAATTGTATATTTTGTTGAAGGTGATGTATGATTAAGGAAGATTTTACTGGTTCTCAAACAATGATATAGTTTTTTACCTGATGTTGGTATATTAATTTTACATGAATATTTAACTTTTACTGTAAGGATGTGATGTAGCTTGGGTCAAGTCAATAGTAAAATTGAAGGGGATCTATTTTTCTTCATGAAATTGGGATAAATGTATTATGTTTACCAACGAAGGAATGTTTGATAATTACCAAGTTACTTCTCCACCTGAAATTGGTTTCTTTATCTATGAGATATTAATGAATGAGACAACTAGAAATTTTGAACATAGGGGGCCTATTTCCCTATAATTAAATGCTGTTTGTATAATTTCATTTAATTTTATTTAAAATTATATTTATCAGATGAATGAAAACTTTTCTACTCTTATGTATCTGGATGTATACAAGATGTATTTTCTACTAAATAGAGTAACATGTAATTTATACACATATCCGATTATGTACATAAATGAGATGATAAACACAGTTGTAATTGAAGTTCTTTTTTTTACTCGAGATTGATTTTAGCAATGCTAATGGAGAAAGGCTCTTTGCATGATGTTTCTGGTGTTGTATTTAGTGAATGTCGTGGAATAATTTTAAGTTATGACATCAGTAAAATAATGAAAATTAACTAGAACCCATGGAGAAAATAATGTGTTTTTTTGATGAAGATAGGTTGTATGAGAAGTTCAATCCAATAGATAATCCTGTTAGACCAAGGTATCTAGTGGATCATGGACTCTGTCTAGATGAACATGTAATTTATTCTTCAAACAAGGAGAAGGAGCCTCATACAAAAGTTCGAGATATGGGATTTCCATTTGATGATAGAAGTGACCTAGAAACTATTGTACCAATATAAAGAGTTCTTATTGGATCTTCAAGTCCACTGTTGGACTTACCTTCTCATGAACCTTTCTAAAATCTACTGGATATGAAGAAAAAAACGTTTAATGAAGTGTATAAAATGTCAGAGAATCTTGTGAATAAGGAGATGAAGAAGTTAAAGCTGGAAGTGGTGAAATTGGATCAAAATTGGGTAAAGAAGATGATGATGAGAAAGTAGATGATGAAAATGGAAATGAAAATATTGAAAATGGTGATAATGAAAAAAATTCACAACTCGTCCTCGGGGCCCATGCCGTGACTACCCCATGCCCACCTTCCATAGGCCAGGGTGTGGCGACTAGCACCAATGGCATAAATCCCTAAGCTAGGAAGGAATTGCTTTTATAAAAGTAAACAAACACAACAGAGCACGCAAAATGAAATAAAAACTAAGTAAAAGTGAATACAAAAGAGTGTGCTGGAAATTAATTGGGCCAGTATACAAACCCAACTGAACAACAAGTACATGTAAAAAGGGACAAATAGCTGAAAGTAAAGAGTAGCTTTTGGATCGTCCTCTGGGGTTCCTACCTGAAGGGTAGGTACAAATGGCCACCTCAGCACTCACGTTTGTCAGTATCCTCCGTTTGCTGACTTGTTGCAAGGTCCACCTCTAGGTACTATCCAGTCATGGCGCTCTCGGCCTCCGTCAGCGTTGTCCATCATCTACATCCAATACAAAAAGGTGCGGGCATAGCCCATGCAGGGGTGAGTATAACAATACTCAGTAGGGACCCCGAGACCCGTGAGGTCTCATAATATCCACTAAGGATAAACAAAAGAATAAAGATACAATCACAAAGTATCGAGCAACCCTAATTAGGAATATCCCCAAACATATACCTATGTTACCAATCTCAGTCCAGCTCCAACTCTCGAGCCCAAGCAGAAACCAATTCCACAATGGAAGTAAAGTCAATCACCATGATGATAATGGTTGAAAGACATGACTCAACTCACACATGTAGGCCACAATAGTAGAGAGATATAGATGATCAGATCTAGCCACTGGATCCTCTAAGCTCTCAGACCCACACATTATACAGGACCAGCTATGCTATCAGACCCGGACGGGATACAGGACCAGTTATCTCGTATAAGCTTTCAGACCCACACAAGATAAAGGACCATCTATTCTGTCGGACCCACATAGGATACAGGAACAGAATTCAGAACTGCCGAACCCAACATAGGATTCGGGTATAGTAGTCATTATCATCGAACCCACAGAGGATTCCAGTATAGTAGTCATCGTTGTCGCAGCCAGCTCTAGGGTTCCTGCATACAACACGCTCGATTCTAGGAGGGTTCGCTCCTCGAGTGAAGGGGTCGATACATCAACTATCATGAAGTCCTATGTTGATTTATCCCGATGTTCCAGCTCATCAAAAGAAACCCACCGTGATAGAAGGCGGCTAAATCGGACGCCCGATCAGAGAGTTAATGGATTTTTTGTTCCACGGACCTGGTAAGATTTATGCTCGATCCAAACCTGGCCATTTTCCAATATCTTCCAAAACTCACTTATAGTATCAAAAAAGGACTGCCTCATCACAAGGTTCCCAGTGTCACAGAGGGCGCGTTGTTCGGACGTGCGATCTTGATGGTATTCGTGTTTAAGCAAAGTCAGGTTCAACCCGTCAAGCCTAGTGGGTTGGCGGGTCGGTCCGACCCGACTCGACAGGTCTGACCTGGCTGGGGGGGTTTCCTACCTCATTTTGGTGGGTCTAACCCGGCTGGGGGGTGGCCCGGACCGCTTTGGCGAGTCCGACCCAGATGGGGGGTCGGCCCGGCCCGGTGTGGCGTGGCCCCCAGTGGACTCAGCCCGCACTGCGGCCGGATCGGTTCACCCTGTAGCGCCAAGTGTCGACTCCCCTCCTTCCCAGTTAGCTGTAGCTAGCCGGTTCTACCTGGCATGTAGAGACACAAAGCTTGACGTACATGGACATTAAATTACTTTTGCGGAATACTTAATACATAACAAAAAACAAACACACAAGGACCGTAATAGTTTAGTGTCTTTGGAAACATGGAACATAATCCTCTAATCGTGGTGAAAGATCATCAACATCTTCCATAAAGATCTTCCCCCATTTTTTTCTTACCTAAAACCTTTCTTTATATCCTAGGAAAAGAAAACATAAAAAGGGTGATCTCAAATGCTCAGTAAGGGTAAGCATGGATAAAATAAAACATACCATATACATTTTAACTTAAAAAAACATGAACATTAAAAATCTTGAGCAACGACATAAAACATGGAAGTACATAAGCCATAGACCATAATGAAACATAAATCATGATAAAATAGCCTGTGAATAAAACATGTAATTGTGGAATCCATTAAGAACATGTAACGATTTCCATAGTAGCCAAGGCATTGTTTCCAAGACCATCTTAGTGGACAAAGTCCCTTTCTGAATCGAGTTCACTCCTCATTTCAGTCCTGTTTTACTGAACCGGTTTAACCTGCCATTCCAGCCATGTCTATCTCATGAGATATAAATCTTCACCCAATGCATTATAGGGTGATATAGGTCCCACCTATCTCATAATGAAATCATTCTTACTTGTGCCACAAAATAAACATACATTATTCATAATAACCCAACGAATAAAATGGGTTTCATAAACATCATCCCATAATCACATAATCCATATAAAATAAATGGATATCATTTCATAATAAGAAAATTGAAATCATGTATATCATAGAGACATTACACTTGAAACATACACATATGAAATAATTTCATCTTAGATGGAAAATGGTTTTGATAAAACACTTGAAATGAATTATTGAGTAAAATATCCTTTCTTCTTCAAAATAAATTTCTTTTCAAAAAATGTCATGCAATTTTAAAAGAAATAGATTTTTTTGAAAATAGTCATTAAATATTTTGGAGTAAGCTTCACGAAAATAAGGCTTTATAAAACCATAAAAATCCGTTCGTTCCGTATAAGTTAAAAAACATTCTTTTCGTACTTATGTTGGAAAAGTCAAAAAGTACCTCGTACGAAAAACCACAAAATATTCCATTCATATGTTTTACTAAAAACTAACCGAACGGTAAAATTGGATTTAAAAAATTGTAGGTGTATGGAAATAATATTACATATTGAGTAAACATGGATTTGGATGATAAAATACACCCCAGTAAATACCGAAGTATAAACAATCTCAGATAAAAATGAGATTGTGATATTTCCCTTACCTTAGGTCCGATTTTCTTCATAAGTGTCTGAACCTCCTCTATAATGATTTACATAATGTTATTGACTTATTAAAGAATCATATTAATTGTTATGATATCATATGTGGTTTACTTATGACTATATATTACCCGTTATTTTTAAATTCCATGTTAAAGAGCGTTTTGGGTAAAATCATTTCATTTGTCATCCGTGTTTTGACTTGTAATTATTCTTATTATTACGTAGATCATGATTACATACATCCAGAATGTAATTCATGATTTATATATTATATATATTCATAATATAGATATATATAATAGATCAATAAATGGAAAGAAATACACCGTTCATGGAGACGGTAGGCCGTACGTACGCATGAACGTTGTTTTCGTTTCCTCATTGAATTGAATGGAATTTATTGGATGAAATACATATATATATATACATAAATCCATTATTATTATGTCATATATTTCCTGATTACTTATTATATATAATTTATAATCATTTATGAATGGTTAATCATTGAGAATGAATCTCATCGCATCGTGGAGATGGTATTCCGTACGTACGCACGAGCGATGATATCGTTCCCATGATCGTCAAATTTTATTGGAGTGTATGTATACTATTACAGAATGAATTTCAATTTATAATAATCATATATAGTTATTATTTACACCATTATACCCATCCAAGTAAGGTGGTGGGGGAATATAGATTACACCATGGCGTGGAGACGGTATTCCGTACGTACGCACGTGCATTGATTTATTTTTCCGTAGGATGGATATATGATGAAATAGGGTTGTTTCATACATATAATAACATATAAGTATATTAGTGATACTGATGTTATTACTTCATAATGATACAACCTAATAAGAAGAAATGGAAGATGAAATAAAGTTGAAAGAATCGGTAACGGACATTACCTCTTCATTGAAGCGCCTCTTTGAGACCTCCTCTTAGGGAACTAAAATTGGTCTTTGAAGAATACCAGGACCTCTATGATGTTTCTAGGGAAGTGTAGAAGAGTATTGGGTAGGGGTTGGCCGAGCTTTAAGGCTGAAAGTGGTGTGTAGAAGAGAGGGAGGAGGTGCCCTTTTATAAGGGAGGAGAGGGGCACCTTTGGAATTCTTAAAAATATTAATTTATAATAAATCTAACCCCACATAAAAACCACCAAAAACGACTCATATTCAAAGATTAGATGAGATAGGTTTTTAATCTCATCAACCAATCAAATTTAGACATGTTTGGATCTTATTTTAAACCATATCATTTTGATTTATCATTATTTAGTATATTTAAGTTTATTTGTGGTAATAAAATTCTAAATTTAAAATTATAACAAATAATTACGTATTTGTTGTGAATTTTCCATAATTGATTACTTTATAACATTATAGACCATATGAATTTAAATTTATAATTTTTAAATATTTTTGTGATTTTTAAGAAATTTTATAATATGTTATTTTTATAAAATAACAATAGTCTCAATTTTGACACTATTCATTTATTTGAATTTAAATAAAATATATACAGAATATATATTCGAAATAAAGGCATTAATAGATTCATAAAAGGTAATACGTATATATAAAATTAGTGGATCATATTAAATAGTTCATATAATATTTATTTTATTATTTTTAAAACCATTAATTTGGTTTATCTCTTAATAAAATAATTATTACAACATTTTTGTATAATTATTTTATATAATGATTTGTTTGCAAAACAATTAAAAATAAAATCTTATTATGAAGATAAATCTATTACATTTCAAAATAATACTTTTACTCGAATTTATCATCTTAAAATCACAATATTTAAATTGTGATATTTATTAAATTAGGAAGGTGACAACTTTGGCATCATTTAAAATAAAATAATATAAGTGTCATAATCACTTTTATAAGGCTCCAAACGGTTATATATTAGTTCCTTGGATGATTAAGGTGTATATATACACTACCAATATGTTTTGGTCAGGTTTTTGGTCCTTTTAATGGGTATTATTATTTCAATTAAAGCTATATTACATATTTTCCACTTAATAAATAATTTCTTTATCATTAATGAATCACCATTAATGACAATTATTTAATCCCTAAAAATTATAAATAAATTATCATGATGTAGATAATTTTATTAGATTTCTGGAGACTATTCATGTTCAAAGTTTTATGATGTTTATCAAAAAGTTACAATTATTATACTTATAAGATTTAAGAGAGTGACATGTTGTCACTTTCTTTGGTTTTAAAAATAATTAAATTATTTTCATGGTCAAAAGTCTATAAAATGAATCTAATCCGACCCTTAGGTTATATGGGTCTACTTTGAGCCATCCAATAGAATTTTGGCATGTTTTAGGGTAATTTTATAATATTATATTTATCCTTAATTACCCGATTTACCTTTAACTATGGTAAATAAAATTTACCGTAGTTACTATTCGTAATTCCCAAAAATGAAAAGTAGCTTATTAACATAATTTGGACCCACTGAATCCAAATATGGAATCCATTTTTCCAAATTCAATACACAAAAGTTGCAGAAATTAAATTAAAATTAATCCCGTTGTCGAAAGAAAACGGGGTTTCTTTAAAACATTACAAAAGATTGAATTGATTTAACCTACGAATTTAATGTAAAATCAATGATAATGACATACATTATATTAAATGGTAAAAATATATTCTATTTATACTTTAAAACCATACAATATTATAATTTAACCATATAAATTATTGCGATGAAAAAAGTTGTTTTTAATTAAAATATAGCGTGTTTTTACTACTCATCAAAATATGAATGTTACCAGAATAATATGAAAAGTTTATCCAAAGTAAATTTTTATTTCATGATTCAAAAGAAGAATTTTATTTTTCCAATTTAAACTTATAAACATGGAAAAAACTAAATTTAAAGTGGGTGCGCCATTAATAGGCGACAAAACTACATTTTTTGAAAGATACTTATTTTACCCGAAAAATTTATTTTGTTTTTATACCATGTTCTAAAAAATTTGTAAGATGAATAATAATGTTATAAAATTCAAAATTTATTTAATACTATTAATAACGGCTAGTTCATAATAATATTATAAAAATATATCGTTGTTTAGTAAAACCCGGTATTGCGTACAACACACGCTATTGAGGAAGGTCATGATTGCGTGTAATGCAAGCCAAGTCAGGGTTGCGTGTTGCGCAAGAATCCTTCATTGTTTCGTATAACAAAATCCAACCATATTTCATTTATACATTGAATATATATATATACTCAATGTTGCGTAGAATAACTATTATCAAAATTGTGTGTAACATGATCCAATAATAGTGTTGCGTATACTGCAAGCTAATACGGTGTTGCATATAGCGCAAGGTAATCTTGGTGTAGCATACAACACAAGACATTAATGGAATTAACAGAATATTTTTCATAAAATCTCGGGGTGTTACATTCTACCCCCCTTAAAATGAATTTCTCCCTCGAAATTCGTCAGGGTTATAAATGGTTTACTACACGAAAGTTTGTTTAATAGAAACCCACATCGTAAAAAGGAATACCAAAACATGGATTTTAAAAAATAAAGTATGAAATGTAACGGTTACCCAAATTAACACATCACGAGGTTTCCACGTAGGAGAACATAGGTGAAAATATGGATATGGAAGGAAAATATAACCATCAAGTTCTGATGGAGAGTGGTAGAGAACATGGCTATGAAAAAAGCCAACAATCACAAAGCTATTGATTTTTGATGATCTAAGGTACTATATGATTAATCGGATATATGGGAACTAGGACAATATTTTTGGTTTTCAAGATCATTTCCCTAAAGTTGATGAATTAAAAGAAATACTTGCATGATTTTGGTACAATCTCACTGTTGTTCATGAATTGAAAAATTTCCACTTCATCCCTTAATGAAATGAAGTTGAATTTGTTATTCGTGATGTGTTAGCAGATCATGTGATAGAATTATGGGTCATTCCATCTCTTTCAAACAAAAGGTTAGCAAAAGTTATAAGTCTATCTTATCGTTAGATTAATCGTATATGGTTCCAAAAATGAACTTATACTTAATATATCATAACGCTTAATAAAATAAAACTAGTTTCTACTAACCAGTGACTTCCTGTAGGCCAGTGGTAGGTGATAAAGGCCAGTCGCACTTCGGTTGTGGGTTCGATTCCCACAGCCTTGTCCGACGCGATGAGCTGTCACCCGTCTTGGAGGTTTCCCTTTTTCTAAAACTACATTACTATAACATCCCATCAATAATATCGAAAAAACTTTTATCCTTAAACAATACTAAAATATGTCCAACATAATCCATTCCAATCTTTAGTATTATCCATAATACTGCAGTCCACTCTCATAATATAGTGAAAACGATTACCAGAGATTTAATACCATCGTTGATACCCATATATCATAAGATATGTCTTGTTGGTCACATTCCAAAAATTCGAAGGCCTTAATCATGTATTCTCTTGAAAAATGAATACACATTGAACCTTAGTGAAAACATGAATGCAGTTAAAAGTTAACACTTTCCACATACCAAAATCTTCAAAATTCTATATACTCAAACCATAATATCACTTAGTACTTATATCAATCATGAGCTCATGAATACAATCAAACATCTCATTATCTTCTTATTCCTTCATTATGCGCATATCATCTACTTTACAAAAATATCTGAATAACCTTCCATGGTTACTGGTACCATTCAACAGATAATTTCAAATACTTTTAGGAAAAAAATAGTGTAAAAATCCATAGATGATTCTTTACTCCATAGTACCATTAACTATACAACATAACTCTCGATAAACATACAATAATTACACTACCTTCTAAAACAACCGACTAAGCTTCAACACTTCTTTCAGCTCCTATATCATTTACAGTCCCCTCATCATCATCCACATAAATACTACCCATATGACCATGATGATTCTATTCATGAGATTTTCCATTAGGTAATTGGTTTGCATAATGCCCGTACATTCCACATTTAAAACATTTAACCATTACTGATGTCATAGCAATACCATTATCCTCATCCCTGGTGTTAACTGAACCTTTTCCTTTGAACTTACTGGATTTGTGTCCTTATTTTCCACACCCAAAGCATCTTCTAGTTCCTTTGAAACAATCTCCCCGATGCCTCTTCCCACATTATTTACATGAGGGAAATTGAACTTTATTTCCTCTATGATCATCATGAAACTCCATCTTTCTCTTATTATCTGAGTCGGGAAACTTACCAAAGTTGAGATTATTGATCATATTATGAGATTCCTAATTAGGCATAATAACAATGTTTGGACTTCCAAATCTCGTTTCATTTGATTTTCATGAATAATATCATTCCATTGTCCTTCATATCCTCCATTATCATTAATATTCCTATTTCCATCCATTTTCTAAAACCCAAAAAGAATAGTGTGAGAGGCAAAAATGATTCTATGGAAAAAAATAGTAAAGGGGGAGTACCCTCAATATCTAACAACATAGGTTAAATTCTAATATCATTACTGTAGTTATAGAACTATATCCTAAACGTATATGTATCCTTAGGGACATCCCTAGATATACCTTAAAAACATATCTACAGATCTCACTAACGTTTTCGCACACTAGTTTCCAAAGGTTGACAAAACCTTTCCTATGATACCAACTGTAGATACCAGAAGCTTGACGTACATGGACATTACAATACTTATGCGGAATACTTAATACAAAACAGAAACAGACACATATGGACCGTAATAGTTTAGTGTCTTTGGAACTAGGAACGTAATCCTCTTATCGTGGTGAAAGATCTTCAACATCTCCTATAAAGATCTTCCCACTTTTTTTCTTACCTAAAACCTTTCTTTATATCCTGGGAAAGGAAGAAATAAAAAGGATGAGCTCAAATGCTCAGTAAGGGTAAGCATGGATAAAATAAAACATACCATATACATTTGAACATAAAAAAACATGAACATTAAAAATCTTGAGCAACAACATAAAACATGGAAGTACATAAGCCATAGACCATAATGGAACATAAATCGTGATAAAATAGCATAGGAATAATAAATTTAATTGTGTAATCCATTAAGCACATGTAATGATTTCCATAGTATCCATGGCATTGCTGCCAAGACCATCTTAGTGGACAAAGTCCCTTTCTGAATCGAGTTCACTCCTCGTTTCAGTCCTGTTTTACTGAACCAGTTTAACCTGCAGTTCCCGCCATATCTATCTCATGAGAAATAAATCTTTACCCAATGAATTGGAGGGAGATATATGTCCCACCCATCTCATAATGAAATCATTCTTACTTGTTCCACAAAATAAACATACATCATTCATAATAACCCAACGAATAAAATGGGTTTCATAAACATCATCCCATCATCACATAATCCATATAAAAGAAATAGATATCATTTCATAATAAGAAAAGTGAAACCATGTAAATCATAGAGACATTAAACATGAAACATACACATATTAAATAATTTCATCTTAGATGGAAAATGGGTTTGATAAAACACTTGAAATGAATTATTGAGGAAAATATCCTTTCTTCTTCAAAATCAATTTATTTTCAAAAAACATCATGAAATTTTAAAAGAAATAGATTTTTTTGAAAATAGACATGAAATATTTTGGAGGAAGCTTCATGAATATAAGGTTTTATAAATCTGTAAAAATCCATTCGTGCCATATAAGTTAAAAAAACATTCTTTTCGTACTTTTGCTGGAAAAGTCAAAAAGTACCTCGTACGAAAAACCCCAAAATATTACTTTCATATATTTTACTAAAAACTCACAGAAGGGTAAAATTGGATTTATAAAATTGTAGGTGGATGGAAATAATATTACATATTGAGGAAACATGGATTTGGATTATAAAATACACCCCAGTAAATACCGAAGTATAAACAATCTCAGATAAAAATGAGATTGTGATATTTCCCTTACCATAGGTCCGATTTTTTTCGTAAGTGTCTGAACCTCCTGTATAATGATTTAAATATTGTTATTGACTTATTAATGAATCATATTAATTGTTATGATATCATATGTGGTTCACTTATGACTTTATATTACCCGTTCTTTTGTAATTTCCATGTTAAAGAGCGTTTTGGGTAAATTCGTTTCATTTGTCGTCCGTGTTTTGACTTGTAATTATTCATATGATTACTTACATCATGATTACTTACATCCAGAATGTAAAAAATGAATTATATATAATATATATTCAGAATATACATATATATAATAGATCGATAAATGGAAATAAATACACCGTTCATGGAGACGGTAGGCCGTACGTACGCATGAATGTTGTTTTCGTTTCCTCATTGAATTGAATGGAATTAATTGGATGACATAAATATATATATACATAAATCCAGTATTATTATGTCATATATTTCATTATTACTTATTATATATACTTTATAATCATTTATGAATGGTTAATCATTGAGAATGAATATCATCGTGTCGTGGAGACGATATTCCGTACGTACGCACGAGCGATGATATCGTTCCCATGATCGTCAAATTTTGTTGGAGTGTATGTATACTATTACAGAATCAATATAAATTTATAATAATCATATATAGTTATTATTTACACCATTATACCCATCCAAGTAAGGTGGTGGTGGAAAATAGATTACACCACGGCGTGGAGACGGTATTCTGTACGTACGCATGCGCGGTTATTTCATTTTACGTAGGATGGATAGATGGTGAAATAGTGTTGTTTAATACATATAATAAAGTATCATTATATGAGTGATACTGATGTTATTAATTCATAATGAAACAACCAAAAAATAAGAAATTGAAGATGAATTGAAGTTGAAAGAATCGGTAATTGACATTACCTCTTCTTTGAAGCGCCTCTTTGAGACCTCCTCTTAGGGCACTGAAATTGGTCTTTGAAGAAGACCAGGACCTCTAGGATGTTTCTATAGAAGTGGAAAAGATAATTGGGTAGGGTTTGGCTGAGCGTGAAGGCTAAAAGTTGTGTGTGGAAGAGAGGTAGTAGGTGCCCTTTTATAAAGGAGGAGAGGGGCACCTTTGGAATTCTTAAAAATATGAATTTATAATAAATCTAACCCCACTTACAAACCTCCAAAAACGACTCATATTCAATGATTATATGCGATAGTGTTGTAATATCATCAACCAATAAAATTTAGACATGTTTGGATCTTATTTTAAACCTTATCATTTTGATTTATCCTTATTTAATCTATTTAAGTTTATTTATGGTAATAAAATTCTAAATTTAAAATTATAACAAATAATTACTTATTTGTTTTTAATTTTCCATAATTATTTACTTTATTACATTATAGACCATATAAATTTAAATTTATAATTTTTAAATATTTTTGTGATTTTAAAACAATTTTATAACATGTTATTTTTATAAAATAACAATAGTGTCAATTTTGAAACTATTCATTTATGTGAATTTAAATAAAATATATACAGAAGATATGTTCGAACTAAAAGCTTTAATAGATTCATAAAAGGTCATAGGTATCTATAAAATTAGTGTATCATATTAAATAGTTCATATAATATTTATTTTATTATTTTTAGAACCATTTATTTGGTTTATATCTTAATAAAATAATTACTACAACATTTTTGTATAATTATTTAATATACTGATTTATTGCATAAAAATTAAAAATAAAATCATATGATGAAGATAAATATATTAAATTTACAATAATACTTTTACTCGAATTTATCATTTTAAAATAATAATATTTAAATTGTTATATTTATTAAATTATGAATGTGACAACTTTGGCATCATTTAAAATAAAATAATATAAGTGTCACAATCACTTTTATAAAGCTCCAAACGGTTCTATATTAGGTAATGGGATGATTAAGGTGTGGATATACACTAAAAAAAGTTTTGGTCAGTTTTGGGGCCCTTCTAATGGGTATTATTATTTCAATAAAAACTATATTACTTATTTTCAACTTAATAAATAATTTCTGTATCATTAATGTATCACCATTAATGACAATTATTTAATCCCTAAAAATTATAAATAAATTATCATGATGTAGATAATGTTATTAGCTTTCTGGAGACTATTAATGTTTGTTGTTTTATGATGTTTATCACTAAATTAAAATTATTATACTTATAAGATTTAAGAGAGTGACATGTTGTCACATTCTTTGGTTTTAATAATAATTAAATTATTTTCATGGTCAAAAGTCCATAAAATGAATCTAATCCGACCCTTAGGTTATAGGGGTCTACATTTAGCCATACAATAGAATTTTTGCATGTGTTAGGGTAATTTTAAAATATTATATTATCCTTAATTACCCGATTTACCTTTAACTATGGTAAATAAAATTTACCGTAGTTACTATTCATAATTATCAAAAATGAAAAGTAGGTTATTAACATAATTTGGACCCACTGATTCCAAATATGGAATCCATTTTTTCAAATTCAGTGCACAAAAGTTTCAGAAATTAAATTAAAATTAATCCCGTTGTCGAAAGAAAACGAGTTTTTCTTTAAAACATTGCAAAAGATTGATTTGATTTAACCTACAAATTTAATGTAAAATCAATGATAATGACATAAATTATATTAAGTGGTAAAAATATATTATATTCATACTTTAAAACCATTCAATATTATAATTTAACCATATGAATTATTGCGATGAAAAAAGTTGTTTTTAATTAAAATATATCGTGTTTTTAATATTCATCAAAATATAAAAGTTACTAGAATAATATGAAAAATTTATCCAAAGTAATTTTTTTTATTTATTCCAAAGAAGAATTTTATTTTGTCAAATTGAACTTATAAACATGTCTAAAACTAGATTTATATTGGGTGCTCCATCAAAAGGTGGCAAAACTGCATTTTTTGAAAAATACTAATTTTACCCGAAAAATTTATTTTGTTCTTATACCATGTTCTAGAAAATTTGTAAGATGAATAATAATGTTATAAAATTAAAAATTTAGTTAATACTATTCATAAAAGCTAGTTCATAATAATATTATAATAATATATCATTGTTTAGTAAAACCCGGTACTGCGTACAACACACGCTATCGAGGAACGTCGCGATGGCATGTAATGCAAGCCAAGTCAGGGTTGCGTGTTGCGGAAGAATCCTTTGTTGTTTCATATAACAGAATCCAACCAGATTTCATTTACACATTGAATATATATATATATATATATATATATACTCAATGTTGCATAGAATAACTATTATCAAAATTGTGTGCAACACGATCCAAGAATAGTGTTGCGTATACTGCAAGCTAATAAGGTGTTGCGTATAGCGCAAGGTAATCTTGGTGTAGCATACAACACAAGACATTAATGAAATTAAAAGAATATTTTTCATAAAATCTCGGGGTGTTACATGGTGCATGCGACCTGTATAGCGGGTCTCGGTTCTCCTCTACGCAGCACCTGCATGCACCATGGTCTTCCAGCCTGGCCAGCCGTAGCCGGACGGTTCGCCCAACCAAGAGGCCCGCAATTTCGGGCCACGTCTCCTCCACGCGGCACCATCAGGTGCCGCAGTCTTCCAGCCTGGAAGGCAGTAGCTGGCCGGTTCATCAGCCCAAGCGGCCAGTGGATGCGGACCTGGGTTTTCCTCCACGCGGCCAGCGCGCGGCCGCTGCCTTCAGTCACCGCCACCTCCGGTCACTGTCGACTCTGGTCATCACTGCCTTTTTCGAAAGCCACAGCCTGCATGGCCATGGACTCTTTCCTCCAATGCAGTGTGATAGAACCGCACCCTACCAGCTTTGCCACTATTGTCAATGCAAACAAGAATAAACGGAGGGTCATCGGGCCGTGTTCTTTCGGCCCAAACCCTCCGCGTTAAGTGATAACATTTTGACCACCATCATTCCAAAATAAACCTAAATGTTTTTGGATATAATTCTTACCTAAAATGAAATAATCCAATTTCACATTACCTCATATTTGACATTTTTTGTTGATGAGTCGCGGAAGATGGATGTCATTCCCTCTATTTTGGAGGGAGTAAAGCTTGGTGAAGTCGCGTTGAGACGACGCCCTCGGTGTACTTCGTGGGTGGCAGTGCTTCCCACCATTTCTCGTGTTGAAGAAGTTAGAAGGATTCTTGTAATTTTTCTTCATTGGAACCGATGTTATTCATTGTAGGAAGGCTCCCTAGTTCTCCAAGGCTCCACCAATACTCCCAATGTCTCCACATGGTTTATGCCAACCAAAATAAAACAAAAGAATCCCTATCATTTTAATATTGCCATTCCTTTAAAATGAATTCAAAATTATTCATAATATTAAAAATTAATTAATTTATTGTGAAAGATAAATTAATTAATTAATGGTGTTGTCACATTAATGAGAGAAGGTGGGAGGTGGAGTGTTTTAAAAATTTGAAAGGGAGTGTTAGAAATTTAAGAGATTCCCTTAATTAAAAGAGATTTACATAGGGAGTTGGGGGGTTTTGTGTTCGTGTGGGCCCCACCACACATTATCCTCCCATGGGTTATTATGTAGGGGGTGGGCCCTACCTCCAACTTCCCTTTTGATATAATAAACAAAAACTAAATAAAATTATGACACAAATTATTTTATTAAATTTATCAAGATTCCATAAAATTAACTTCCCCTCTCGACCAAACACAACTGCGGTAAAGGTCTCCTTAAGAAAATACTGGCGCTGCGAGTTCTTCAGTGTCCTTAGATTTCAATTCCTAGCACCGGTTTAAACGATATAAAATCCCACATGTACGTCTACTGAACGTCCCCGGACTAAACTTCAAAAAATTATTCCGGGCACACCGGGCCTCCAAATCTGTTGCCGTCAGAAACTACAGACTCGTATAGTTTCCAGGTATTTAAGAATAACCTTTCCACAGGATTTATAGATTTTAAATTCTCCCCAACTCAGGGCTTTACATCTCCATAAGATACAAAACACACTATGGGAACAAATGGGGGTACTGAGCACGCATCTGAGCCTCCTACTCCCATGTGCTCTCTTGGAGGTTCCTGTGCTGCCAGCAGATGCGCACCAGATGTATCAACCATCCATGTAGGACTCGTTACTGTCTATCGTCGATCACCACTGGGACCTTAGTGAATGTCGCCCCATCATCTATGTCCATCTCCCGATGGTCGATGATGTGGGATGGGTCATGCACATATCTCCTCAGCGGAGATACATGGAAGACGTCATGCACCAGATGCAACTGAGGTGGAAGGGAAAAGCGGTAAACCACCTCGCCTACCCTGCTAAGGACATAAAAAGGTCTGATGAATCGCCAATCCAACATGAAACATAGAAAATTCTCCATAGACCTCGTCGAGGTGAGACCTGTAGAAAGATGTGGTCACCATCCTCGAACTGTAGTGGTCTCCGTCTCCTATCACCACTGGACTTTTGCCCACTTTGTGCAGTCCTCATCTGCTCCTGGATGATCTTCACCTTCTCCGTCGTAGCCGGGACCATCTCTTATACTACAAGTTCTGACTACCATGGGTCAGTCCACCATAGAGGTGATCTTCAAAGTTAGTCGTAAAGTTCCTTGTAAGGTTCCAACCCAATGGTAGAGTGGTAGCTATTGTTGTACACAAACTCCACCAAGGGTAAGTTATTCTCCCATCTACGAACAAATTCAAGGACACATGCATGGATCATGTCCTTGAGAGTCTGGATGGTCCTCTATGTATGGCCATCCATCTAAGGATGGAAGGAAGTGCTCAAGAAATGTTACGTACCGAAAGCCTCCTGCAACCCCTTCCACAACTGAGAAGTGAATCATGCATCTCGATCAGAGAAGATCATCGATGGAATACCATGAAATCATATCATCTATTGTAATTAGAGGCATCCCAAGCTCTTTAATGAGCCCTGCTCTCTGATTGGTAGGAAGTGGGCTGACTTGGTAAGTCCGTCGAAAATTACCTAGATAGAATCATGTCCTCTGGATGTATGTGGATGTCCCGTCATGAAATCAATGGATATCCCATTCCACTTCAACTCTGGGACCTCTAAGGGTTGTACTAAGCCTGCTAGTACCCGGTGTTATGCCTTCACTTTCTAACAAGTGAGGAATCACGAGACAAACTCTACTACGACCTTCTTTATACCTGGACAGTAGTGATGTCGTCTAAGATCCCGATACATCTTCGCCACCCCTTGATGTACCACTATTGGGGAAGTGTGGAACTACTTCAACACCTCATCCTGTAGTAAAACTAGTACCAAGGTACATACTCTGAAGAGGATGACGTGCTCCCCACCTTCAAAAAATCCATTAGGTGCCTACCTTGAGGATATCTGAGCACATCTATTCTCATAGTCAATGTCCCCACGATGTGCCTCCCTGACTCACTGAAGGAGTGGAGGAGTGACTGTGAGATATTGCAGAAAGGCAACTCCATCTCTATCCATAAACGATATCTACAACGCGGACAACTACTATATCTCCTCTCCTAGAAGTTTAATTCCTTCTCTTCTTCTGAGAGCATCGTCTACAATGTTCCCCTTCCCATGATTATAGATATAGCATCCCACATTTTTATCACATAAACTTTCAATACATTTTACAAAACCGAGGATCTTTAACGTTTAGTGTCTTGGAAACCAAGAACATAAAACATGAAAACATAAAACATTATTCTTAAACACATGAAAGGCTTCTCCTTATGTTCATCCTAGGATTATTAATGCATCTCATAACATGGGGACATACATCAAAAGAAAGGGTGAGCAGAAGTCCCAGAAAGGGAAACAAGGGGAACAATTTAACATGTGAACTTGAGATACATCAACAATGTCATGAAAAAGAACTTTAAGTCATGAGAAAGAAATCAGGAGGCATATAATAATGAAAATAGCATATTTTATAACTTGAAGATGTCTCTAAAACATTTAATATTTCTAGTCATTTATGTTTCACCAAGGTCTATCCACAAGGGTTCATTAAAAATTACCAAGGTTATTCACCAAGGCGTCGTTAAAAATAGTCATCTCTAGAGATTAAGTCATTACCCAATGCATTGGAGCGCTATCAGGGTGAACCCTTAACATGTCTTTATTATCATGTGGGCCACATATATCATCATCAATAATTTCATAAACAACCCATATAGAATAAAAGTAATGAGTTTCATTTCATAATCATAACGTTTTAAAAACTGCTTTAAAGACATGATCTTTGTGTCACTTTAAAACCCACAGAAATTGAAGGTGGGTCCCATATATATAAATACATGAATTTAAAATAGTAAGTTATTGGTATATATGTGAATACCCCTATATAAGAGAGAGATTTGAGTATTCACTTAATAAAATAAAATAACTTTAGAAAAAGAGAGAGAGACATTTGAGACGGAAATTCTGCAGCATAACGACTATGTTTCGGGGTTTTAGAAAACATTGAAAAGAGAGGGGACATTGGTAAAACATTCATAAATGACCCATAAAACAGTATTGGGACATAATATGAATGATATATGAACATGGTAATGAAATTTGAAAGATATACCATATGAAATGAAGAACATTAAAGGAAGACAAAAATAAAATTTCTTTTATTAAAATTCGGCAGCCTAATGATGTCACTTAAACTTCAAAAATGAATTGACGAGATAAAATAGGGTCTCTCATCATATGAACATAAAATATACATATGATATATATAGAGATAATACACCAAAATAATAAAAAATAACATGAATGAATTGACATGAAAATATAACTTTGAAAAAGAAAAGGGAGAAAGAATCCCCTTAAAAATTTGGCAGACTAACGGCGCCACTTAAACATTATTAAAATGAATTGATGAGAGAAATAAGGGTTATCTCATCATATGAACATGAAAAGGGAATTAATATTAATATAAATTAACATCCTCCAACATAAGAACATGGATCATAAAAGGAATGAAATAAAAGTGATTGCTTGAAAAGAAAGAGAGAGGTCGGATCCTTTACCTTAAAACGTAACTCTTAAAACTCAATTGTTGGGACCTTGAGAGATTGGGGAACCTTGGGAGGACTCATTGGAAGGTAATGAGACCAAATCATCATTGGGGGGAGAGTTGGTAGTCGAATGGATGAGAGAATGGCTTGTTATTTATAGGGAAAGTGAGGTGACAAGGTATTAATGGCCAAGGGACACCTCATTGGTGGTTTTGGAAAAACCATGGGCTTGCCCATGGTATTTGCCCATGGTATTAGCCACTTGGGACACCTCATACCTTATGTTACTATTCAAAAGTCTACCATATTGATTAAATAATTAATACATCATTTAATGATGTCATTAAACACCCGTAACTTAAAAACTGTATTTTCCCTATTCATCGAGAATTCAAATTTATCAGAAAAATCCCCAAAAATTATTTTCACATAATATCAAAGCTATGAGTTTAAAAATGAAATCCATTTTATAAAAATAATTTTCTAAATATTTTAAATTTAATTTTTAATTAAAATACACTATTCACCCGAAAAGACTAATACTTGAATAATAATTTATGAAACCGTTATTTAACCATTTTATTGAATAAAATTACTTAATCAAGGTGCATAGATTATATTAATAATTTCTTTAAGTGAGATTACTAATAAATTTGGTCACATTACTAATCCTAAGCATAAAATTACTATTCCTAATTTACTATTCACCAAAAATTATGTTGACCTTATTAGACTCTAAATTTCGTACTGAACATAATTGTAGAAGACCATTTTTTGAAAATAATTACAAAATTTTTATTATTTAAGGTTTTAATAAACATTTTTAAAGTATCCTTTCTCTAAAATTCATAAAAAATATGCATACTATATTTATCTGGACATTTGAAAATTTATAAGCTCCATCATAAGAAGAAATAAATTTATTTATTGAAAATAAAGGATTACACAAGGAAGTTACGGTCTCCTTACATAGCCCCTTATAACACCAGCATAGGACCTAAGATTAAGGTGTGCTATGGTGAGAGAATATTGGGGTAGCTCGACCAACATTTCATGGGTAGTAATTTTTATTAGTTTGAACTTCTCACGAAGGAGATTCCGTTCTAGCTTCACACGTTGAATTTCGACTTGGGTTTGGTCCAGAGCAAAGCCCAGTGGTGCTACCTCCTTCCCAAGTTCCGTTAGATGGGCTTCGATCGGTCCAAGACTATTGGGTGAGGCCATCAAATCTTTTTTCTATATTAATTAACCAAGATCACCTGTATTTAGAGACAATAATCGAAACGTTTAGTTTCCAGCGGTCATATTGACCAATTGTCATATAACAGTCAAAACCCAACGGTCTCATTTTAATTATACTCATGTTATCAAATGAAACAGTTTTGTTGAGTATAAAAATAAAATAACACCTGAAATTAGGAAACAATATTTATTAAAAAATTTTGGGTCGTTAGAATCTTCCCCCCTTAAGAAATTGCATCCTCGCAATTTTTAAAAATTGGGTTTTCAAATTTCATTGAACGTCCCAAATCAGAAAATGAGGCAGTAAAACTATTACTTGAAAATAAAGAAAGGTAAGTACAATGGTCACCCGAGTTAACCCACACTAGGATTCCATGTAGGAAAGCATGGACATGGAGGAAAAAAAAAGGGTCATGTTCTGAGGGAGAGTGATAGAAAACATGAATAAGAGAAAGTTAACCACCGAAAATAACAACCTTTTGATGTGTGTAAACGGTCTTTGATAACCTAGTAAGAAACGTAAACCAACAATGATTTTTTTACATTCTTTTTCATAATTTTGAGGAATTCATTTACTATATAGAAAAAAACATAAGGAAATATACCTACCTTCATGTAGAGTTTCATCCTAAAATAAGTTTATACCCAAACTAATATTTTCTCCAAATGATGAGGATTCAAAAACACTTGATCTCATCAAAACACAAAAAACATCTTCTTGAGAGTCAAGTAATCCACAAATGTTAACTGCCAATTTCTTCTATCTATAAACATTATCCCAAAAACAAAAAGGGTAAGATAAAACAACTCTTCAAAAAGAAATAATCCCATAGGAAGGGAAACTACTTTTAAATCTTCAAAGTTCCATGGTACTACACAAAGTTCATCATAGAACATTCCATAAATAGCTGTCCTTAAAATTACTCAAAATAAACGAAACTAATATTGAAACCCAATTATTAGAACTATCTCATAACATAGTCTTCCTAGATATACTTTATCATTCATCCCCAATCAACATAAACCACTCTTATCATCTTATATCAAAAGTAACTAACCTAATCACATTTTCCCCAAGATAGGTTAATCATTTCCATATGTAACCTAAATTAATATAAGTCCACCTTAATTTCATCGATTCTTAAAAATATAAGTCAAAATTTACTCCTCAATGAAAATAACGTAGTAATCTATATACCTAGATCAAATAGGGTTCCCAAAATAGTGAGTGTCTTCCAAAATAATAATCATATTTTAATCCCCTAATCACCATTTTTTAAGAAGAACAGCTTCACTACATCAACATGTGGTACATAACAATAGATGTTTTACTTAATGATATAAAATCCTCTTAGGTAGTGACTTTATGATCTTAGAAAACATAAAATATATGCTCATAGAGCATGAAACTAAATACAACCTGACATAGAAAATTATTGCGAAGAAGATACATGTACTTCAGTCATCATGATCCATCTCAGCATAGGACTTGCATTGTTCCCTTGTCCATGAAGATTGTTGATGCTCATCATGATTCTCAACCATTACAAGAGATCATTTCCATGGATATTGTCTAACTTCTTCACATTTACGACATCCAAATGTATAAGGTACATTAGATCGAACCTTATCTCCATTCATCACATTATCTATTTTTTGAAGAAATTAACTACATTATGCCCTATATTCCCACACTTAAAACATCTCCCAGTTCTTTTGTGACATTAAAATTGGTGCCTCTTCCCAAACTTTTTGCAAAAAAGAAATTCGGTCTTCTTTCCCTTATCAACTTTATCAGATGAACATCATTGAGAATTTGTATTCTTCCTCCTTGATGAATTTGGGCATTCAACTAGGTATCAATTAATAATTGTGATTTTTGATAGCTGGTTTGGCATAATAACAATATGTTTAACATGATCTTCCGTCATCTCTGTCACATTAATAAGTAAATCATCACATTTCCTATCAAATTGGTTGTTGGGACATCCTCTTCAATTTCCCGCCATTAACTAAGAAAAAAACACATAATTAGGGGGGCTTAAATACTTAGCCAATAGTCATTAAAAGGAAACATTAAGTATAGAAGGATAAACTTGTAGAATGAATGTATTCCCTAACTTGTGATCCCCTAGGTTCCAATCTAGGTTATCCATGATCATATATTCTTATGTGAATATTTATTTTATTTTATCTTTGTTCCTTTAATAATGGTTCATAATAAGCTTATGAATTTACCAAAGAATATCCCTCGGGAGTGTCGTAACCAAGAGTAAAGAAAGGCCTGTTGTCGTGTACCAGTTCTCGTTTGAGTCAAGCTCAAAGCGGTGTTTTCTGGTTTTACCACTATGTACAACTATGCCAGAGCCACCTCTACCTGCTCGTATCTAGACAAAGATGTATTTTCATGGAAACCCCTTACTAAATACTCCCCAAAATACCAGGAATATCTACCATATTTAAACATTTATATAGGGTTCTTCCTAATTTTTTCATATCCTAATTTTCACAAATAATTAAACCATCCTTTGATACCAACTATAGCATACCAACTTTTTATCACATAAAATTTCATTACATTTTACAAAACAGAGGATCTTTAAGGTTTAGTGTCGTGGAAACTAGGAACTTAAAACATGAAACAAAAAACATTCATCTTTAACACTTTAAAGGATTCTCCTTATGTTAATCCTAGGTTCATTACTCCATCTAATTACCTGGGGACATACATCAATAGAAAGGGTGACCAGAAGGCCCAGTAAGGGAAACAAGGGGAACCATTTAACATGTAAACTTGAGATACATCAAAAATGCCATGAAAAATAACTTTAAGTCATGAGAAACAAATCATGAGGCATATCATAATAAAAATAACGTATTTAATAACATGAAAATGTGGATAAAACATTTAATATTGAAAATAATTTTTGTTTCACCCAGTTCCATCCCCAAGGTGTCATTAAAAATTACCATGTTTGTTCACCAAGGCGTCGTTAAAAATAGTCATCTCTAGAGATTAAGTCTTTACCCAATGCATTGGAGCGCTATCATGGTGAACCCTTAAAATGTCTTTAGTATCATGTGAGCCACATATAGCATCATCAATAATTTCATAAAAAACCCATATATCATAAAAGGAATGGGTTTCATTTCATAATCATAATGTTTTAAAAACTGCTTTAAAGACACGATCTTTGTGTCACTTTAAAACCAACAGAAAAGGAAGGTGGGTATCATATATGTAATTCCCAGAATTTAAAATAGAACATTTTGGTATATATTTAAATACCACTATAGAAGTGATAGATTTTAGTATTCACTTAATAAAATAAAAGAAATTTAGGACAAGAGAGAGAGAGATTTTGAGATGGAAATTCTGCAGCATAACGACAATGTTTCAGGGTTTTAGAAAACATTGAAAAGAGAGGGGACATGGGTCAAACATTCATAAATGACCCATAAAACAGTATAGGGACCGAATATAAATTATATATGAACATGATAATGAAATTTGAATGATATAACATATGAAATAAAGAACATAAAAGGAAGACAAAAATAAGATTTCTCTTATGAAAATTCCGCAGCATAACGGCGTCACTTAAACATCAAAAAATGAATTGGCGAGATCAAATAAGGTCTCTCATCATATGAAAATAAAAGATAAGTGTGATAGGTATACAGATCATACCCCATAATAATAAAAAGGAACTTTAAAGACTTGACAAGAAAATAGAAATTTGAAAAAGAAAAGGGGGAAATAATCACGTTAAAAATTCGGCATCCTAACGGCGCCACTTTAACATCCTTAAAACGAATTGATGAGAGCAAGAGGGGGTCTCTAATCATATGAAAATGAAAAGTAAATTAATATTAATAAAAAGGAACATACTCCAACATATGAACGTGGATCATAAAAGGAATGACATTAAAGTGATTGATTGAAAAGAAAGAGAGAGGTTGGATCCCTTACCTTAAAACGTAACTCTTAAAACACAAAGGTTGGGACCTTGAGGGCTTGGGTAACCTTGGGAGTAATCCATGGAAGGTAATGAGACTAGATCTTCGTTGGGGGAGAGTTGGGAGTCGAATCGATGAGAGGATGGCTTGGTATTTATAGGGAAAGTGAGGGGATAACGCATTAATGGACAAGGGACACCTCATTGGTGGTTTTGGCAAAACCGTGGGCTTGCCCTGGGTATTTGCCCATGGTATTGGCCACTTGGGACACCTCATACCTTATCTCACTATTCAAAAGTCGACCATATTGTTTACATACTTAATACATCATTTAATGATGTCATTAAACACCCGTAACTTAAAAACACTATTCACCCGAAAAAACTAATACTTGACTAATAATTTATGAAACCGTTATTTAAGCATTTTATTGAATCACATTACTTAATCAAGGTTCCTAGATTATATTAATAATTTCTTTAAGTGAGATTACTAATCCATTTGGTCACATTACTAATACTAAGCATAAAATCACTATTTATAATTTACTATTCATAAAAAATTATTTCGATCTTATTAGACACTAAATTTCATACTGAACATAATTATAGAGGACCATTTTTCGAAAATCATTACACATTTTTAATTATTAAAGGTTTTCATAAATATTTTTAAAATATCATTTCTCTAAAATTCACCAAAAATATGCATACTATATTTAGCCGGACATTTGAAAATTCATAAGCTCCATCATAAGAAGAAATAAATTTTTTTATTTAAAATAAAGGATTACACAAGGCAGTTACAGTCTCCTTACATAGCCCCATATAACACCAGTATTGGACCTAATAGTAAGGTGTGATAAGGTGATTGAATCTTGGGGCGGCTCGGCCAAAATTGCACGAGTAGTAATTTCTATCAATTTGAACTTCTCACGAAGGCGATTCCGTTCTAGCTTCACATAATGAATTTCGACTTGGGTTTGGTCTAGAGCAAAGCCCAGTGGTGCAACCTCCTTCCCTAGTTCCGTTAGATGGGATTCGATCGGTCCAGGACTATTGGGTGAGGCCATCAAATATTCTTCCTATATTAATTAACCAAGATCACTTGTATTTAGAGACAATAATCGAAACGTTTAGATTCCAGCAGTCATATTGACCAATGGTCATATAACTGTAAAAACCCAACGGTCTCATTTTAATTATACTCACGTTATCAAATGAAACAGTTTTTTTGAGTATAAAAATAAAATAACACATGAAATTTGGAAACAAGATTTATTCAAAATTTCAGGTCGTTACAATAGACTATCTTGAAGTCATAGGCCTGGAGGAACTCAAGCCATCACTGCTGTCTCAGTATCAGGTATTTTTGTGAGAAGATATACCTGATACTCTGGTGGTCAGTGTAGACTGTAAAATGTTCTCCCAGAAGAATGTGTTTCCACATCTTCAAGAAGAAGACCACTTCTGCTATCTCTAGGTCATGGGTAGTGTAGTTCTTCTCATTCTTTCTCATCTTCCATGATCTATACGCGATCACTGCTCACTCCTGTATCCGAACAGACCCGAGTTCAGTCCCCGATGCTTCGTAGTAATCTGTGTACCCTACTCCCTCCTCTAGTAGCCTCATGATGGGCGCACTGGTCAACCTCTACCTCATCTTCTGAAAACTCTGCTGGTATCTATCTAACCACACGAAGGGTTTCCCCTTCTTCGTCAATGATGAAAGCGGTGCTGCAACTATGGAGAAGTTTGGCACAGATCTCTGATAGTATCCAGCCAGTCCCAGAAAACTCTACACCTCCGTCACACTCCTGGGTGACTCCCAAGCAAGAACCGCATCGATCATCACTGGATCCACCGCAATTCTAGCCTCTGAGATGATGTGTCCCAGAATGTGAACCTTTCGAATCCAAAAATGACACTTCGAGAGTTTACCATATAGTTGGTTCTCTCGCATTGTATCCATTACTACCCACAAATGGTAGGTGTGCTCCTCATCAGTAGTCGAGTAAATTAGTTTGTCGTCGATGAAGACTACAACAAAGCGATCGAGGTAAGGCTTGAAGATCCTGTTCATGAGACTCATGAACACTACCGGAGCGTTGGTTGCACCGAATGTCATAACCAAGAACTCGTAATGGCCATATCGAAACCTAATGGTCGTCCTCTCCATGTCATTGTCTCGAACTTTCATCTGGTTATAGGATGGCCAAAGGTCTATCTTCGAGAGACATCATGATCCCTTCACCTGATAAAAGAGGACATCAATACTCGGGAGTGGGTACTTATTCTTCAGGGTCACCAAATTCAGGCAAAGATAGTCGACACACAGTAGAAATCTCCCATCCACCTTCATGGTGAACAAAATGGGTGATGCCTGGGATGAAACACTGGTTCGGATAAATACATTCCCTTTCAAGTTCTCCAGATGTACCCGCCGCTCACGAAGCTCAGCGGAGCTATCCGATATGCTGGAGTAGATATCAGTATTGTCCTAAGGTACATGTCAATGTAGAAGTCTTCCTCTATGCGAGGAGTTGTACTGGAATGTTGTCAGGAAAAACATCTGTGTACTAATCCACCACAACAGGAAAACGTGGACTCTGCACATTAACTGCTCCAAGGATGACTCTAACCAACTGATGTGTGATCAGCTACCCCCTTTTCTGTATAAGTCCATCCTGTGCTACAAAGTCTCCCTTCTCACTGGTGATGGTGAACCTGGTCCCATCCATGCGGATGCACCACACGGTGCACCTAATACAGTCAATCTGAGCCTGAGTTGATGATAAATATTCCATACCCAAGATGATGTCGTAAGGCCTCTATGCCACAATAAGAAGATCCCAACCAAAGGTCTCGCCTCCTAGGGTAATATCACACTGCTGGCACCAGTGCGTAATCGACGAGTCTAATCCTGTAAGTGTCTCTAGCCGTAAGGATCAAGCCAACGTCTCTGTCAAAATCTCCGAGCTCTGAACAAGGGAAACATCAATAAAAGAATGACTTTCACATGTGTCCATAAGTACTATAGTATGGGTGGAGTAGACCCAGATAGAACCTCAAATATTCTTAGGTGCGCCGTGGTCGAAGGCCTTGACTGCCTGGAGCTGAGCCCGCCTCTGTCCGCCAGCTCCCTATGGTCGGGGTGGACCACCTGGGGGTGGTGGTGGTAGAGCCTCAAAACATCTTCCACCACCCAATACCATGCTAGGTCCTCTTCCATGTCATTCTGCTCCCAACAGATCAACATAGTCGATCCTCTGCCTCTGCCGGGGAGGTCCCTCTACTGTCTTCTGCTCATCTGCATGGCTGGTCGGGCAGTCACAAGCCATGTGGCCCTGCCTTCCGCTTTCATATAACTGCCTGCTCCCCGTATAGATGACTCTGTCTCATTTTCCCTGCACAACCGAACCTGTATCCTGGGATCGGCCACCTCATGGCCTGGTCTTCTTGGACTGCAGCGACATCTATCTACTGCCGGCTCCATAAGCCGTCACGATGTGTCGCGCTATGGTGGATCTCGATACTGGTGACTGGTCAGTGAGAAAGCTCTCCACTATAAGGGCTCTCTCCAGTACCCCCGCCTGCGTTGGAATGATAGGGGAATTTTTTATGCCCTAATCACATTCCTGAGTCCCTACTTGAAGGTTCGGGCCCTGAAAAATTGGTCCTGCACCATATCCATGGAGTATCGTGAGAGTTCGGTGAACCTCACTGTGTATTGATCTACTATCATGCTACCATGGTGCCGATTTTGTAACTCTGGAATCTACACTACATGATGGGTGGCTGGAACAAACTCCACATGTAACAGGCTCTCGAAGTCTTCCCAGAGTAGTGATGCCTAATCATGCACCTATAGCATCAGGCTCCACCATCTACCTACTACTACATGTAGGAGACTCGTGTCAAGAATCACAATAATGTTCGCATGTGTCCCTTCCAATCTGAAAACACTCACGATAGAATACATCCAATCCTCACCTACTTGTGGGTCCATCTCTCCCCGAAACTTGGGCGACCTCTATCGCTGGAACTCATGCAACAAACTCTGGTGGGATGAACTCTTTTCTGCTGGAGCTGGTGGTATCGATGGCCTAGCGTGTAGTAGTACTGATGTTGCCTCCACTGTGATGGGGCCCTGCACCGAGGCCCTGTCGCTCGGTGGGCTACCATGTCGTACGAAAATCGAAAACCTAGGTGGATGCCTTCGTGGGTCCATCCTATAAAGAAACATGTGTGCCATAGTCAAAATAAGATACATGGTGAGCTGACACAAAGTAATCACGAAGAGAACTTTTCAATGTAAACACACACGCAATCAGTGTTTTCATGCACCGAGTTAGAAATCAGAAGTCAGAGTCCAAGTGTATGGATACGTCGTCCATAACACCAACACTGGTTTCCCTAAACTGATAACCACACCCAAAACACTTAACACTATTTCCACTTAAAAGAATAAGAGTCCATGTTCTAAGGTAGAACAATAGAGACCCAAAGCTTGACATACATGGACATTACATTACTTTTGAGAAATACTTAATAAATAACTAAAACAGACACACAAGGACCGTAATAGCATAGTGTCTTTGGAAACTCGGAAAATAATCTTCTAATTGTGGTGAAAGATCTTCAACATCTCCCATAAAAATCTTCCCCTTTTTGTTTTCTTACCTAAAACCTTTCTTTAAATCCTGGGGAAAAGAAAACATATAAATGGTGATCCCAAATTCTCAGTAAGGTTAAGCATAGAGAACATAAAACAATTCATAAAAATTTGAATGAAAAAACACGAACGTAAAATCTAAACATCAAAATCATGAGAAACAACATAAATCTTGGAAGTACAAAAAGAATAGATCATAAAGGAACATTAGTCATGATAAACTAGCATGGTAATAAAACATGTAATTGTGGAATCCATTAAGCACATGTTATGATTTCTATAGTATCCAATGCATTTTTTCCAAGACCATCTTAGTGGACAAAGTCCCATTCTGAATCGAGTTCACTCCTCATTCTAGTACTGTAACACTGAACTGGATTAACATACCTTTCCAGCCATGTCTATCTCATGAGATATAAATCTTTATCCAATGCATTGGATGGAGATATAGGTCCAACCCATCTCATAATGAAATAATTCGTACTTGTTCCATAAAATCATAAATCAAACATCATAGCATAACCCATATAATAAAAATGGTATTCTTAAACATCATGCCATCATAACAAAATCCATATAAAAAATGGATATCATTTCCTAATAAGAAAAGTGAAACCATGTAAATCATAGAGACATTATACTTGAAACATACACATACGAAATAATGTCATCTTATATGGAAAATGGTTTTGATAAAACAATTTAAATGAATTCTTGAGGAAAATATCATTTCTTCTTCAAAATCATTTTCTTTTCACAAAATACCATGAAATTTTAAAATAATAGTATTTTTTTGAAAATAGTCATGAAATATTATAGAGTAATATTCATTAAAATAAGGCGTTATAAAACCGTAAAAATACATTCATGCCGTATAAGTTAAAAAATCATTCTCCTTGTACTTTTGTCGGAAAAGTCAAAAAGTACCTCGTATGGTAAAAAAATAAAGATTCCTTCCAAACCATGTGGTAAAAGACATAAAAGGGTAAAAATGACTTTAAACATACATGGAAGAATACTAAACATGTTATGAAAACATTTTTAGAAAACATGGACATTGATGATAAACATAACCCCAGTAAATACTTACGAATAAACAATCTCGGATAAGAATGAGATTGGAATAATTATCCCCTACCTTATGTCCAATATTCTTCATATGTATCCGAACCTCCAGTATAATGATTTAAATAATGCCATTTACTTATTAAATAATAATATTCATTGTTATTATATCATATATTGTTCACTTATGTATTTATATTACCTGATCATTTGTCAATTCCATGTTAATGTAGCGTATTGAGTAAAATTGTTTCATTTATCGTACGTGTTTGGACTTGTTGTTCTTGATATTATTATGACATATGTCATGATTTACATAATTCCAGAATGTAAAACATGATTTATATATTATATATATTCAGTATATATATATATATATTATATATATAAATGAAATGAAACACACCGTTCATGGAGACGGTAGGCCATACGTACGCATTATCGCTGTTTTCCTTTCATTATTGATATAAATGGAAGTAAGTAAATGACATATATATATATATATATATATATACATAAATACAGTAGCTTAATTATGTCATATATATCATTATTATTCATTATATATACTATATAATCATTCTTGAATGTTTAATCATGGAGAATGAATCTCATCGCACCGTGGAGACGGTAGTCCGTAAGTACGCACGAGCGATGATATCATTACCATGATCGTGGAATTGTATTGAAGTGTATGTATAATATTTCAGAATCAATATCAATTTACAATAATTATATATGGTTATTTATTTAAACTATTATCCCCATCTAAGTGAGGTGGTGGTCGAAAACAGATTACACCACGACATGGAGACGATATTCCGTACGTATGCACGCGCATTGATTTTGTTTTCCATATGAAGGATAGATGGTGAAATAGGGTTGTTTCATACTTATAATAACATATAAGTGTATGAGTGATACTTATTTTATTACTTCATAATTAAACAACTAAATAAGAAGAACTAGCAGAAGAAATAAAGTTGAAAGAATCGGTAACAGACATTACCTCTTCTTTGAAGCGCCTCTTCTTAACCTCCTCATTGGGCACTAAAGATGGTATTTGAAGAAGACCAGAACCTCTAGGATGTTTCTAGAGATGTGTAGAAAAGAAATTGGCAGGTGTTGGCCATGCTTTAAGGCTCAAAGTGGTGTGAGGAAGAGAGGGAGGAGGTTCCCTTTTATAAGGAAGTTGAGGGGCACCTTTGGAAAAACTATAAATATTATTTTATTATAAAGACATATTCGGTTTTTAATAGCTCCAAATTGATTCATTTAGAAGATAAGGTGGGGATGGTTCGAAATTCTCTCATAAAATATAATTTATTCAAGTTTAGGTTTCTATTTTAACCTTATCATTTAGATTTAACTTAAAGTTAGATAATTTAACTTTTATCATGTCTTCTTATTTTCTTACACTATAAGGTTAATAAACATACTATAACAAGACAAATGAACCCCAGGTTGTTTAATATTAATATATATAAGCTTATCTAAGTCATTTGGCGAATCCTAATATTTTTAATAATAATATAACAATTCATAATATAATATTTTTCTTAAAAACTATTTAATGTCAATTTTGACACTGTTTAATAATTTATTTTTGTGAAACTCATAACATAATGATTAGTTAAAAAACATTTAATTAAATCAATATTAACATGTCATATTAACCTATAAAATTAGTGCAATTCATAAAAAGTCTCAAATTACATTTATTTGAGTATTTATAACATCAATTATGTTAATATTTCATTAATAAGATAATTATTACATCATCATTGTGTCATATATAAATTAAATTATTTAATGTATAAAAGTTATAAATAAAATACCATTAGGTAGGAAATTATTTTACATTTATAATGAATATTTATAGTCTAATTTTTCGTATGTATAACCCTACATTAAAAATAAATTGTTTATTAAACTTTGATTTTAACTATTTAAACCCTTCTTGAAATAAATTAATAATAAATGTCATAATCTAATACAAGCGGACCTAAATGGTAAAATTTTCTTCCTAAGGTTATTTTGGTCAAATTAAACTTATCCAATAGAATTAGGACATTTGTTAGGGTAATAATAATATCATTTTTACCCTTAATTACCCTATTGGCTTTTAACCGTGGTAAATAAATGTAAAAAGTTACTATTCACCAAAAATTAATTTCATCTCATTGAACCGCATTTTAGTCCTTGATATTAACCATGTCTCTTGGATTTTTGAAATTCCTCTCACAGAAGTGGTAAAATTATGTTTTATGTGAATTTTCAAATTCTCCTAGGAGGTGGGTAAAAGACGGTGAAAAGTTCAATAAACTTTTTATATATCTAAAATTATTATAAAATGACTCAAATGAATTACATTGAACATATATAGGTATTATGCATCAATTATGACCTAAAATAAATTTAAATATAATAAATAATTATTTAAATAAAAAGTCAGCTTTTAAATATTAACCTAGTGTTTTCACTATTTATCAAAAATTGAATGTTTTCAGAAAAATACCAGAAATTCACCCTAGGATAATTTCGATATTCCGAATCGAGAAATGAAGTCCATTTCGAAAGATAAAATTTATAAAATTTTAAAAAGTGGATCTTACTAATCATAACGGCTAGTTTATATAACGTATCACTGTTTAGTGAAACTCGGTATTGCGTACAACACAAGCTATCGTGGAAGGTCACGATTGCATGTAATGCAAGCCAAGTTAGGGATACATGTAGTGAAAGATATTTTTTGTGTAGTTTATAATACAAGACATCAATAAAATTAAAAAGAATATTTTTCATAAAATCTCGGGGTGTTACATTCTACCCCATTAAAATGAATTTCACCATCGAAATTCATCGGGGTTATAAATGGTTTACTACTCGAAAGATTCCTTAATAGAAACCCACATCATAAAAAAAAAGAATACCAAAACCAATATTTTAAAAATATAGTATGAAACGTAATGGTTACCCAAATAAACCAATCATTGGGTTTCCACATACGAGAACATAGGTGAAAATGCGGATATGGAAGTGAAATATAACCATCATATTCTGATGGAGGGTGGTAGAGAACATGGCTATGAAACATCCAACAATCACAAAGCCATTGATTTGTGATGATCGAAGGTACCATATGATTTACCAGATATAAGAGAACTATGACATCATTTTTGGTTTTCAAGATCATTTCCCTAAAGTTGAAGAAATTGGAATTAGAAGAAATACTTTGTTGATTTTGGTACAGTCTCACCGTTGGTTGTTCCTTGGAAAATTTACACTTTATCACTTAATGAAATGAAGTTGAATTTGTCATTCGTTAAGTGTTAGCATATCATGTGATAGAATGACGGGTCATTCAATCTGTCTCAAACAAAAGGTTAAAAAAAGTTATCAAAAATACATAAGTCCATCTATAGTGAGATTAATCATATATGGTTCCTAAAATGGACTTATACTTCATATATCATAGTGCTTAATATAATAAAACTGGTTTCTACTAAATAGGGACTTCCTGTAGGCCAGTGGTCGGCGATAAAGGCATGTCGCACATCAGTTGTGGGTTCAGTTCCCAAAGCTTTGTCCCACACGACGGGTTGTCGCCCATCCTGCAGATTGTACTTTTTCTAAAACTACATTATTATAAAATTGCATAAATAATATCGGAAAAAAATTCTAGCCTTAAAAAATTCTATCTGATGTCCATCTTAATCCATTCCAACCATTAAGCTTATCGAAAATACTTCTGTCCAATCTCATAGTGTAAATAAAATCATTACTTGAGAGTTCACATAACAAGTACGCGAATACCATCATTTATCCACCATATCTCATATGATATATCTTGTTGGTCACATTCCAAACATTCGACGGTCATAGTCATGCATTCTCTGGAAAAATGAATACCCATTGAACCTTAGTGAAAACATGAATGTAGTCAAAAGTTAACACTTTCCTCATACCAAAATCTCCAAAATTCTATATACTCAAACCATGATATCACTTAGTCCTTATATCAATCCTGAGCTCATTTATACTATCAAACAACTCATTATCTCCGTATCCTTTCATTATGCACATATCATCTACCTTCCAAAAATATTTGAATAAACTTTCATGGTTACTGGTACCATTCATCATATACTTTCAAAACTCAAGAAAAGGAAATAGTGTAACAATCCTTAGATTTTTTTATTTATTCCATAGTACCAAACATTATTCTTGATAAACATATAATCATTACACTACCTTTTGAAACCATTGACCAAGCTTCAACAATTATTTTATCTCACATATAATTTTTATTTTCTTCATCATCATTAATATAAATACTACCCATATCGCCATGATGATTCTTTTCTTGACTCTTTACCTTAGGGAATTAGTTTGAATAATTCCTATACATTTCACATTTAAAACATTTAACAGTTGTTGATGTCTTAGAAATACCATTATCTTTGTCCATGGTGTTAACTAATCCTTTTCCTTTGCAATTATTAGATTTGTGAACTTCTATTCCACACCCAAAGGATCTTCCAGTTCCTTTAAAACATTCTCCCTGATGCCTCTTCCCACATGATTTTCATGAAAGGAATTTAACTTTCTTTCCTCTATGATCTTCAGGAAACTCCATATTTATCTTATTAGACGAGTCATGAAACTTAACAAGGTGGAGATTATTGATCATATTATGAGTATCTGATTTGGCATAATAATGATATGTGGACCTCCAGATCCAATTTGAATTGGTGTCTCATGAAGAATATCATTTTATTGTCCTTCATATCCTCCATTATCGTGAATATTCTTGATTCCAACCATTTTCTAAAACCCTAAAAGAATAGTGTGAGAGGAAACAATCATGCTAGGAAAACAACATAACAAACGGGGAGTACCATCAATATCTAACATCTTAGGGTTAATTATAATATCTTTAGCACAATTCTAGGAATATAAACTATACGTATACTTAACCTTAGGAAAATCCCTAGACATACCTTAGAAATATCTCTAGGGATCTCACTAAAGTTTTCGCATCCTAGTTTCCAAAGGGTAACCAAACCTTTACTCTGATATCAAATGTAGAGACTCAAATATTGACATACATGGACATTAAATTAATTTTGTGGAATACTTAATACATAATGAAAATAGACAGACAAGGAACATAATAGTTTAGTGTCTTTGGAAACTCAGAAAATAATCTTCTAATCGTGGTGAAAGATCGCCAACATTTCCTATAAATATATTCCCCTTTTTTTTCTTACCAAAAACCTTTCTATAAATCTTGGGGAAAAGAAAACATATATAGGGTGAGCTCAAATTCTCAGTAAGGGTAAGCATGGAGAACATTAAACAATCCATAAACATTTGAATGCAAAAACATGAACATAAAATCTAAACATCAAAATCATGAGCAACGACATAAATCCTGGAAGTACACAAAGCATAGATCATAAAGGAATATTATCCATGATAAACTAGAATGGTAATAAAACATGTAATTTTGGCATCCATTAAGAACACGTTATGATTTCCATATTAGCCAAGTCATTGCTATCAAGACCATCTTAGTGGAAAAAGACCCATTCTGAATCGAGTTCACTCCTCGTTCCAGTCCTGTAACACTAAACCAGATTAACTTACCATTCCAGCCATGTCTATCTCATGTTATATAAATCATTACCCAATGTATTGGAGGGAGATATAGGTCTCACCCATCTCATAATCAAATAATTCTTACGTGTGCCACAAAATCATAAATCATACATCATAGTATAACCCGTGTAATAAAAATGGGATTCTTAAACATCATTCCATCATAACATAATCCAGATAAAACAAATGGTTATCATATCATCATAAGAAAAGTGACACCATTTAAATCATAGATGAATTATACTTGAAAAATATACATATGAAATAATTTCATCTTAAATGGAGAATGGGTTTGACAAAACATTTGAAATGAATTCTTGAGGAAAATAACCTTTCTTCTTCAAAATCATTTTATTTTTAAAAAATGGCCTGAAATTTTAAATGAAAAGGATTTTGTTGAAAATATTCATGAAAAATTGTAGAGTAATCTTCATGAAAACAAGGCGTTATAAAACCGTAAAAATCCTTTCATGCCGTATAAGTTAAAAAACATTCTCCTTCTACTTTTTTCGGAAAATTCAAAAAGTACCTCGTATGGTAAACAAAAAATAATTCCTTCCAAACCTTGTGGTAGAAGACATAAAAGAGTAAGAATGACTTTAAACATACATGGAAGAATAATAAACATTTTATGAAAACATTTTTAGAAAACATGGACATGGATGATAAACATAACAACAGTAAATACTTACGAATAATCAATCTCAGATAAAAATGAGATTGGAATAATTATCCATTACCTTATGTTCAATATGCTTCGTATGTATCCAAAACACTTGTATAATGATTAAAATAATGTCATTGAATTATTACAGAATCATAGTAAATGTTATTATATCATATATGGTTCACTTAGGTATTTATATTACCCGTTCATTTGTTAATTCCATGTTAAAGTAGCGTTTTGGGTAAAATTGTTTCATTTATCTTACATGTTTGGACTTGTTGTTATTGATATTATAATTACTTATATCATTATTTACATAATTTAAGAATGTAAAACATGATTTATATATCATATATATTCAGTATATATATATATATAACAGATAGATAAATGAAATGAAACACATCGTTCATGGAGACGGTAGGCCGTACGTACGCATGAACACTGTTTTCCTTTCTTTATTGACTTGAATGGAAGTAAGTAGATGACATATATATATACATAAATCCAGTAGGTTAATTATGTCATATATTTCATTATTATTAATTATATATACTTTATAATTATTCTTGAATGGTTAATCATGGAGAATAAATCTTACCACGTCGTGGAGACGGTAGTCCTTATGTACGCACAAGCGATGATATCATTTCCATGATCATGAAATTGTATTGAAGTATATGTATAATATTTGAGAATCAATATCACTGTAAAATAATCATATATGGTTATTTATTTACACCATTATACCCATCTAAGTATGGTGGTGGTCAAAACAGATTACACCACAGCGTGGAGACAGTATTCAGTACGTACGCACACGCAGTGATTTTGTTTTCCGTAGGATGGATTGATGGTGAAATAGGGTTGTCTCATACTTATAATAACATATCATTATATGATTGAAACTGATGTTATTACTTCATAATGAAACAATTAAAGAAGAAAAAGTAGAAGAAGAAATATAGTTGAATGAATCGGTAACAGACATTACATCTTCTTTGAAGCGCCTCTTCTTAACCTCATCTTTGGGTACTAAAGATGGTATTTATAGAAGACCAGAACCTATAGGATGTTTTTAGGGAAGTGGAGAAGAGAAATTGGAATGGTTTGGCCGAGCTTGAAGGCTCAAAGTGGTGTGAGGAGGAGAGGGAGGAGCTGCCCTTTTATAAGGGAGGAGAGGTCCACCTTTGGAAAAACTATAAATATTATTTTATTATAAATTCATATTCGGTTTTTAATAGCATGAAATTGATTTATTTATATTATAAGGTGTATATGGGTCTAAATAATTTCATCAAATTGAATTTATACAAGTTTAGGTTTCTATTTTAACCTTATAATTTTGATTTAAATTTATGTTAGATAATTTAACTTTTACTGTGTCTTCTTGTTTTCTTACACTAACAGGTTAATAAACATACTATAACAAGCCAAAAGAACCCCAAGTTGTTTATTAGTAATATATATAACCTTATCTAAGTATTTTGGACAATAATTATAATTTTAGGAATAAAATAAAAATTAATAATATAATATTTGTTGTAAAAACTATTTTGTTTCAATTTTGACACGATTTGGTAATTGTTTTTTGTAAAACTCATAACAGAATTATTAGTTGGATAAAAGATAATTAAATAAATACAATCATGTCATATTAACCTATAAAATTATTTTAATTCATAAAAAGTCTCAAAATACATTTATTTGAGTATTTATAACATCAATTATGTTAATATTTCATTAATAAGATAATTACTGCATCATCATTGTGTCATATATAACTTAAATTATCTAATTTATAAAAATTATAAATAAAATACTATTAGGTAGAAAATATTTTTGTCTTTCTAATTAATATTTATAGTCTAATTTATCTTATTTATAACCCTATATTAAAAATAAATTAGTTATTAAACAATGATTTTAACTATTTTAACCCTTCTTGAAATAAATTCATAATAAATGTCCTAATCTAATTCAAGTGGACCTAAATGGTCATATTTTATTCCTAAGGTTGTTTTTGGTCTAATTACACTTATCCAATAGAATTAAGACATGTTTTAGTGTAATAATAATATAATTTTTACCCTTAATTACCCTATTTACTTTTAACTGTGGTAAATAAAAGTAAAAAGTTACTATTCTCCAAAAATTACATTCATCTCATTGAACCAAATTTTAGTCCTTGATATCAACCATGTCACTCGGATTTTATAAATTCCACTCATAGAAGCGGTAAAATTATGTTTTATGTGAATTTCCAAATTCTCCTAGGAGGTGGGTAAAAGACGGTGAAAAGTTCCATAAAATTTTTATATATCTAAAATTATTATAAAATGATTCCAATTAATTACATTGAACATATATAGGTTTTATGTATCATTTTGGACATAAAATAAATTTAAATAAAAAAATAATTATTTAAATAAAAAGTCGGTTTTTAAATAGTAACCTAGTGTTTTCACTATTCATCAAAAATTGAATGTTTTCAGAAAAATACCAAAAATTTACCCCAGGCTAATTTCGATATTTCGAATCTAAAAATGAAGTCCATTTCAAAAGATAAAATTTATTAAATTTTAAAAAGTGGGTTTTACTATTCATAACGACTTGTTTATATAACATATCGCTATTTAGTGAAACTCGGTATTGCGTACAACACAAGATATCACGGAAGGTCATGATTTCATGTTATGCAAGCCATGCCAGGGATGTGTGTAGTGAAAGCTCGTTTTGGTGTAGCGTACAACACAAGACATCAATAAAATTAAAAATAATATTTTTCATAAAATCTCGGGGTGTTACAAGAACCGACTCCTCTGTTGCCAATTTGTCACGACCCGTCCTCGGGGCCCATGCTGTGACTACCCCATGTCCGCCTTCCATAGGCTATGGGCTAGCGACTTGCACCAGAGGCATAAATCCCTAAGCTGGGAAGGCATTTCCTTTATAAAAGTAAACAAAAATCATATAGTACCAAATATGAAGTAAACACTATTTAAAATTGAATACAAAAGAGTGTGCTGGAAAGTAAATTGGCCAGTATAAAAACCCAATAGAACAACAAGTACATATAAAAAGGAAAACAAGGAGAAAGTAAAGAGCATCTCCTAGATCGTCCTCTGGGGTTCCTACCTAAAAGGTATGTAGAGATGGCCAACTCAGCAATCACGTCTGTCAGTCTCCTCTGTGTGCTGACTTGTCACAAGTTCCACCTCTGGGAACCGTCCATTCATGGCTCTCCTGGCCTCTGTTAGAACAGTTCATCGTCTGCAGCCAACACAACAAGGGGCGGGCATATCCCGTGTAGGGGTGAGTATAACGATACTCAGTGGGGACCTAGAGGCCCGCAAGGTCTCACAATATCCAGTAAGGATAAATAGAATATGAAAGATATAATCACGATGTATCAACCCACATTACATAGGTATATGCCCATACATATACCTAAGTTACCAATCTCAGTCTGGCTCCAACTCTCGAACCCAAACACAAGCCAATTCCACAAATGAAGTAAAGTAAATCACCACGATGATAATGGTTGAAAGACATGACTCAGGTCACACAGGTATGCTACAATAGTAGAGAGATATAGATGATCAGATATAGCCACTGGATCATCTATGCGGTCAGACCCACACATGATACATGACCAGATAAGCTGTAGAACCCTTACATGATACATGACCAACTATCTCGTCTAAGTTGTCGGACCCACATAGGATACTAGACCAGCTATTATGTCGGACCCACACAGGATATAGGAACAGAATTCAAAACTGTTGAACCCACATAGGATTCTTGTACAGTAGTCTTCATCATCGAACCGACGGAGGATTCCAGAACAATAGTCATCGCAGTCGCATCCATCTCTAGGGTTCCCGCTCACAACATGCTCGATTCCAGGAGGGTCCTCTCCTCGATTAAGGGGTTCGATACATAAAATATCATAAAGTTTTGATTTGATGTATCATGAATATCCGTCTCATCATAAGAAACCGAACATGACAGACGACGCGTCAATCAGACGCCCGGTCTGAGATTTATTGGCTTTTCTATTTTAGGGGCCCGGTTGGATTTACACTCGATCCAATCCCGTCCTTTTTCCAAATACGTCCAAAACACACTTAGAGTATCGTAAAAATACCACCTCAATGCAAGGGTCACAGTTCCAGAGACGGCGCGTCGTTCGACTGCACAATCTTGAAGATATTCATATTTAAGCGAAGTCGTGCCCGGCCCATCAACCCCAATGGGCTGTCGAGTCGGCCCAACCTGGCTCGGCGGGTCCAACCTGGCTGGGGGGTTGGCCCAACCTATTTTGGAAGATCCGACCCTACTGGGGGGGGGGGGGTCGGCTCGGCCGGGTTTGGCGGGTCCGACGCAGCTAGGGGTTCGGCTCGACCGAGTGGGGTGTGGCCCACCCACTGACCTGGCCCACAATGCAGGCCGGTTCGAGTCACCCGACAGTGCCATGAGGCACCGCCCCTGCTGCTGAGCAGGCCGTAGCCGGCTAGTTCTGCTCGGTGCACGCGGCCTGCACAGTGGGCCACAGTTCTCCTCTATGGGGCGCCTGTGGGCGCCGTGATCTTCCAGCTCTGCCGACCATAGCCGACCGGTTCACCCAGCCAAGCGGCTCGTGTTTGCCGGTCATGTCACCTCCTCGCGGCACCTGTGGGTGCCATGGACTTCCATGCCAGCCGACAATATCCGAACGGTTCTTTATCCTGAGTGGCTCATGGATACGGGCCACGGTTTTCATCCACACGGACGGAAACCGGCTGCCGCCTTTGGTCACCGCCGCCTCCGGTCACTGTCAACTCCGGTCACCGCCGCCTCTTTCGAACGTCTCGGCCGGCATGGCTGCGGCCTCCTTCCTCTGGTGAAGTTCGATGACACCATGATCTATCAGCTCCCCCCCATTATGAATGAAAACAAGAATCAATAGAGGTTTGTCGGTCCATGTTCGTTCGGCCCGCGCCCTCCGCGTTAGGTGATAACATTTTTCTCACCATCATTCCAAAATAAACATCAATGTTAATGGATATAATTATTACGTAAAATGAAATAATCCAATTTCCCATACCTTTTATTTGACGTTGTTTATTGAAGAGTATCGGAAGACGATGTCATAGAAGACAGACATCTTTCTGTTTACGTCGAAGGGAGTAGAGCTCCATGAAGTCGCGTCGAGATGACGCCCTCGGTGTACTTCTTTTGCGGTCGTGCTTCCCTACCTCGCTCCTATTGAAGATGGTATAAGGATTCGTGTCATTTTTCTTCAGTGGAACTACCATTCTTCATTGGAGGATAGCTCCCTATTTCTCCAAGGCTCCTAAAATACTCCCAAGCTCTCCCCAAGGTTTATGCCAACCAATATAAAACAAAATCCCCCATATCATTTTAATATTTCCATGAATTTCAAATGAATTAAAAAGAATTCCTAATATTACAACTTTATTAATTAATTTTGAAAGATCAATTAATTAATTTATGTTGTTGGAACATTAATGAGAGAAGGTGGGAGTTGGAGAGTTTTAAAAATTTCAATGGGAGGGTTAGAATTTTAAGAGACTCCATTAATTAAAAGAGATTTATATGGGGAGTTGGGGGTTTTGGTTTTAGTGTGGGACCCACCAAACATTATCCTTCCATGGGAGGTTATGTGGTGGGTGGGACCCACCTCCATCTTCTCTTTGGATATAATGACCACCAACTAAATAAAATTATGACACTGACTATTTTATTTAATTTATCAAGAATCCCCAAAATTAACTTCCACTCTCAACCAAACAAAACTATGGTAATGGTCTCCTTAAGAGAATATCGGTGCTTTGAGTTCATAAGTATCCTCAGATTTAAATTCTGAGTAGCGGTTTAGAAGATATAAAATCCCATATGTACGTCTACTTAACGTACTCAAACACAACTTCAGAAAATTATTTTGGTCACACCGGGGTTCGGAATGAGGTGCCGTCAGAAACTGCGGACTTGTAAAATTCTTGTGTATTTATGAAAAAGTTTACAATGGGATTTTCGAGTCTTTAAAAAAATATAGTGATTTTTGAAGTGATATTGAATGTTGACATCCAAATGAAAATCCAGATGCTGTTTGTATGGACATTGTTAATAGAAATGCTGGTATCTCTCTTGAGGGTCCTATTAATAATGGAAATGTTTCTCCACCCGAAATTTTTTATCATGTTTTATAAAATACAAAATTAAGAATAGATAAGTAGAATAAACCTAGTAAATAATCATTAAGTGAGGGGGAGAAATATTCCATGAAATCTTATGCTGATGGGGATCCTCAAGAATGAGAAACATAACCAAATGAAGAGTATAAAATTAGAAGAGTAAGGATAGATACGCTTAATCCTCTGGACTCTGATATTTTGGATGAATGGTTATATAATCCAAAATACATGGCCTTGGGATTGTCTTATAATGATTTTGATGAAAAAGTATTTCCACTTGCTTCATGGGAACCAGTGGATGACACCTCTTATAGTTAATATATCACTAAATCCTATTTTGAAAAATTCAAGTAAGAAATATATCATTCCATAAAAAATTCAGTTAAATCTCAAATAATGTATATGAATAATTAATCTATGAGAGAGTATACTAAGATGACTGATAATTTGAAAGCAATTCAGTCTATGGTTTATGGAGTAAGGAAAGCTGGAATTTCTAGTTGTATTCATACAAAAACTAGTGTATCTAAAGCTGGTGCTGATTCAGTTTAAATAAATTCAACAAAATTTGGTTACAACATTAGGAAAATTTGTGACAGGGAACACCAAGATCATAAATGAGATAAATAAGTTAACCACTAGTATTAATTCCTTAACCACCAAGTATATAAATAAAATAAAAAGTTTCATCAAAGGACATAATAATTTTTATTCTCATTTGAATGCTCTTAATTTTTTCAAGCTAAGAAATGAATTTAAGGAACTTTACTCCTCTGATATTGCTTCAACCTCTGCTCAAATAGTTCAACTTTCACAATATAAATATCTTATTAATTTTAATTATGTTTTTAATGAAGAGTTGAAATCAGTAATTGAAATCATGACCATGTTTGAAGACACTTCAGATAAGGTACATGACTACGTGATGTATTATATAGAATGTTATTCAAACACTTAGGAAGAGATCACCAAAAATATTAATTAGTTTTTTTCCAAACTCATCACAAAGCATCAAATAAATAGTCTATTTACATATTTTTCCACAAATATTACACTCCCACCTGTAAAAAAGGCTTCTAAGTATCATATTCACAAGTTGAAAGAATTCACTCCCTTTTTGGAGAAGTCCATATAAAACAATGATAAATTTGACAAGGAAATGGAATATGGTGTATAAATAATTGAAAATTTCCAGAAACAATTAACACCATATCTCCATGTACCATGTGAAGATATTGTGGTGCCATTTTCTACACCACATAGCCCATATAGTTTAGTGCCTTCTCTGAATCAGTTGTGAGTTTCGCATGCCTTACCTCTAATCAGACCCATCATTACAAATAATGATTAGATTTCTCTTATTTCATAGCACAGAACTCCCCAAGCTTATAACATACCTGAAGAAGTGACTCCACCTCCTCCAAAAATTTATTTAGACCCTCATGTTTCTGAACCTACTTCTTATGTGTAACCATCCATTGATCCTTCTGATAAGGGGAAAGAATGACTTGACCCTACCATGTAGTGTGGAATGATTTTTTTGATAGGGTTTTGTCCTTGGACTTTTTTTTAATTCATTGTACATGGATAAATGTATAAAATTTTAGTAATTTTACTTTTATGTTTTCTGTTTTCCACCTTACACTTTTTTCTAATACTAGAAGGGGGTGAAAATTATGCATTATTAAAAGGGGAGATCTTTATAATTGTTTATGCATTACAATATTTGATACATTTTCCTTCACATAATTAGATCTAAGAATAATACTTTTTACTTTAATTGTTTTATCCATGGTACATAATAATTCCTTGATTTGTGATCATAAAAAATTGGGAGATTGTTCGCCCAAAGATACTGTCGATCACTATTTTGACTATAATGGTTTTAATTTTCAAAAATCATGTCATATACTAAAATATATATTGCATTATTTCAATGATTCTAAATTATGTCAATGAATTTTTTTGAATACCATACCATTTCAATCATATAACTATTTGTTTGTGTTTAATTCTGAACTATCTTATAACTGATTATCTATGTATAATTATGAGTATTAACACTCTCTGAGTTTTCTGAACTATAAGATAGACAAAACATCTAAAATTATCTACATATCTATCATTGATACTAATAGAAAGATGATTTACCGAAAAATATACAACTCACTAACATATAGTTGAAACATACATATATTCTTTTTATTTAAATATAACACCATTGAAGGACTCATTATTTCACAAAACATTGAAGTAGACAGCTCACATTTATATATGACTCACTGTCAATGACGACCTACCATCAGTCCAAGTGACCTACCATTGCTTGATGATACTGACACAAGGACTCAACATCAGTTGAAATGAGTCACCGATAGATCAAATGTATCACCGAAATATGGACAGACTCATTACTAAAATAATTCACTGATATAATTAGTCACTGATGTATGGAAAAACCGACAGAATGACATAACAATGGATTGAGTCACTGAAAAAAGGATACACGGACAGAATGAGTCATTGATAGATGAGTCACTGAAATATTTTTTTAAATTCCATTTATTAATATTATTTCTAATGGTTTTATTAGTGTCATTTAATTATACTAACCTATTTTAATATACCTTGTAGGAATTTTATCATATAGCTTGATGTATGATGAACTAATACATGTGGAATGTACTTGCTATCTTTTGGTCTGCGTGAATAAAATCATTTTGTGAAGATAGAACAACAATTGGGGGTACATACACATGAGAGCGAGATATACTGAAGAAAATCTATGCCTCTCATGAAATCACTGTGAACTAAGATAAATAGAACACTGGTGGAGATCCCAATAAATCTGATAATCGAACTGAAAAACTATTTTAGAATAACAAATAAGGAGAAGAGTATACCTAGAGAACAATACTTGAACATGGAATCCAGAATATGACCCTCTGTTGTTTTGTCAGCTTCTAGAGGATAACTCAAACTTCATCTTAGCTACATTTGAAGAGTTGACCGCTGCACCACATAACACACAGAGCCTTCTAAACCTAAAATAACATCATTATCTCTATTGTGTTTATTTAGTTACATTTCTGAGCAATGTATGTATCTGTCTGTTAGATACACACTGACTCCTATGCATAACCGGAGGATACATTATATCCTCAATATCAAACTCTTTTTATTCCTTTTTTACCATGTTGAACTATGGAAGTGGTCATGTGTGACAATATATTTTTCATGATGTAGTGTGGTAGAGGCCTAGTGTGACTTGGATAGCCCTGGGTTTTGTTGTGAACCCTTATCAAGGGTGTAAATCAAACTATTTATTAATTTAAACTGATTTGTTATAGGTGATAACCTTATAGAGAGGATTATATCACCGCTTGAGACTGACCTTATTATTTTATTTCTATAGTGCTTTTTTCCTTTTTGTTTTACTACGTTTTATTACGTATTTAATAAAACTAAAGTGAACCCTGATAGATAGTCTTAACAAGTGTTTGTAACCGTATTGACTTGTTATGTAAATGTAAAAATTCTGTATTAATTATAATATTGATACAACTATGAACTAATCAATCTCTTGAAAAATTAACTGAATAGTCAAGATATTTTAAATTAACTACTCAAAAATACAATTTTTATGATCTTATAATTTTATAGATAAATATAACAAAATAAATAAGTTTTAATTGTTTATATTAAAATAATATAACTATAATGCTGGAATCAAATTCACTATGTGTGAACACTTCCAAAAATGATATTAATGATATATTATAATAAAAATATTCATTTAAATGAAATAAAATTTTAAAAAATCATATGTTCATAAATATTAATCGGGTTTTTTTCTTGAAAATATCATGAATATTCTATTTATACATCATTTTTTCATTTTTGATATCATTAATTTGATTTAAATAATATAAATAATTAATTTTTTGTTTATTCTCAAATATTAATAGAGGACAAAACAGGATAATGAGGGCTAAAAAATCACATAAACATGACTAAAATCTATTGCATTAATGGTTTTAAAATTATACTAACAATATATTGAAAATATATAATTTTTTATTCATTTGAATATAAATAGTACTCTGAAATAATTTTACTTTATGTAATTCTATGAGTCCCCATCACCTAACTAATAAAAGGGATCCTTTTATCATATCATTATCATAGGTTTTGAGCCTTATATCATGGAAAATACATATCATAATACCATAATATATTTCTTAATCATGTCCTATATGTTCAATTTTTTCTATAAGAACATAAATTTGAGGTTTAATATCTATGACACAAGGGTATTCTCATTGAAGAGTTATAAACATTAATTGAGATTTTTTGGTTTTGTTCTTCATATAAATCCAATAAAACAATGGAATCGATTATAAAATAATTAAATAAATCTATTATTTTTTGAGTTTTTTTATTATTATTTTAAACTATTTTCCACATTATTTCCATCCTATGTAAATTTAAAAAATCCCCCATTCATATGTACATCTTACAATATGAACATAGCGGTGTCATTCATTTTTCCTTACCACTACACATGGGTGATCATTATTATTGTTTTAATGATTTATATGATATTTTCTAATAATTACTGTAATATATTTATATTATAAAATATAATTTATTAAGTTCCAATCATTTAGAAATGACAATGTTCATTATGTGTATGTGTGGACTACTACATCCACAAATCAATGTGATTCATTTTTTATTTCAGATTTACATCGATGATAATAAGGATAGATTTAGAATATATATATATATATATATATGATATTTATGATATGGTAATGATTATTAATGTTGAAATTATTATCTAACTATATTTCATTCCATCCTTCAAAATCTGAATACAAAATTCATGCATATGTATGACAAACCGTCTCTATGAGAAGAGTAATTAATGTTTCTAAATCAATATTCAAGGGATGACTCCAACTATATACATAATGAATATATATGATGTATCTATTATGATTAATTATTTGGAGAATATATAAATAAGATCAACGTATAATGATAAAATCTAGGGAACAAAAATTCCCATGATAAACAATACAATTAGCACATAAAGACAATGATATTAATATGTAATTATTAATAAGTGGGTGATAAATTGTAATAACTGGATCATAAATTATATTTTTATTATTAAAATGAATAATTTAAATATTTATATAAAAATTTAAATTTATTATGAAGGAGTTTAGATTTATTTCTATGAATTTCGATCTTGAGATAGGGGTTTATCGAATCGAATTGTCTTATTTTAATAATTTGTTATGAAATACACCTATCTTACATTAAATAGGATCATATAAAAAACTTTTAAGAATTTATATCATTAATATAATTATCATTTGAGAATTTAATATTTTTTCAAATTAAATCTTTTATGGGTATTTTGTTTCAAAAGGATTCAAAAGAGGTAATGGGTTTTCTTCTAACTTTTATTTATGTAACCCAAATCCCATATTCATAACTATATTATTCTATAAGTTGTATATACTACACAAGAATTTATTTTATAATACTAATCAATAAAGTAATTTTGTTATATATATCAATCTATGATAATTTAGTTTATAGGGACACTCATTCAAATTTTTCAAATACGGTTACAACTTTACGTTACAACCCCATTATTTATCCGAATTGTTTTTGATTATGTTTCTGATGATGAATTTTTATGATCTTCCTCTCAATAATCATCTGAATTGTCTTCTTCTCTAGTTATTTTAGGTAAAAAATGTTTTCCTATCACATTGCTCTATTTATATACTCAAAAGACCAAAACAATTTTTTTTTGAAAATAGTCAATATTTCTTTCTCCGGTAAAAAATAATTTTCCTTCATTGCCTCTTTTTTCTGAAAAAGGATTCATAATTTTTTAATATTATCATATAACAGTTAAAATTCATCTTTATCCATGATTTATTTTATAAAAAAATTAAATTTAATCATATTTCATTTTCCAAATGATGTACATTTTTATTTTTACCAAATACATGAAATGAATTATTTTTTTACATACATTACATGAATATAATTTCTTAATATCATGACTAGTTTATAAGTTGAATACAATTTTAAAATAACCCTTTCTTCCATTTAATGTAATTTTCTCCCATAATATTCATGGAATGTTTTTAAATTTTTAAAATTATATTTCAAAATTAGCTTTTTATTTTCTTCAATGAATATTCCATGTAATATTTTAAGGGGTTTTTTTTCTATGATAACATCCATTTATGATAATTAAATATTTTTAGGTATATGATTCACTGATAAAATTATTATTCATTCTATTGGTTATTTATAAATATGGTTATGTGATATTGAAGAAGTCTTTTTATTTTATATGGGTTATGCTCTGATGAAATGTCAATATTTTTTTGAAACCCACTTTGTTTCTATAGGTTTTGATATATGATCATTAATTTTTGATCTTTTGGAACACATTTAATATATTAATTATGTGATAAGTGGGATAAAAAATATATACCCTTATAATGCATTTGGTAAACATTTATATCTGGCCAGATAATAAGGTATCGAATGGGTTGTAAACATAATTCATAAAGGGAATATATCCCTTATGATAGTCTTGGGAGTAAACCTTAAATTTTGATATAATTTAATATAGAGTAAACCCAATAAACTTTGATAGTGTAGGATGTATTCATTGACAATGAAAATGATTTTCTATACATATGTGCATTCATAAAACATAAGTTTAATACAAATTTTATTCCTTCATGAATCACATTCTTTTATTCCATTATGATTAATATCTTATGAAAAACCCTGATTTTTGACTTGAATCTAAATTTTGATCTTTAAAACATAGGGTCAGGTTTTTATATTTTAATATCTTATTTTAATAAGCTAATGATATTTTCATAATATTATCATTGATAACACATTTTTTACCCTTACCTGGCATCTTTGATCACCACTTGTTATGATTTCATTCACATGTTTCTGAAAAAAGGATTTATATATGATATGAATAAAATGATTGATACATCTAAAAACATTTAGAGAAATCCATGTTACAAAAAAAAACTAAACCTATATGATTTTTCCTTGGAATTTTCTAATATATATTAATGGTTCATCTAATAATATGTAATATTTATGTACGAAATGTATGAGTTTATATAACCTAACTATTCAAAAAAACTATCTCAGATATCATAGCACATTTAACAACATCCTCACATATTTTAAATTTAGGAGATGATTATACTCTTAATAATAATGCTTACTGGCCCATTATAACATCATGTTAGTATTTACTAGTATTCATAAACATGTCTATTAATAAGTATTTGGTCATTTTTTTATGGTGATTGGGGTGAAAATTTTAAAAAAAATTAACGTCACTGTGTTATGAATTCTTAGTGCTTGGTTTCCCAAATGGTTCACCCTATCAAGGAAAAAATGAAAACCCACACAATGGGTGTTTCCACTACTGGAATAGGGTTTGGAAATCTGTACACCCTTGAAAAAGGGGGCACAAAAATAGGGTGAATGTTTTTTCAAACTTGCTTCCCTTCTCTGATAATTATGTGTACATTTTTTTAATATTAATGTTAATTTTCAAAATCTAGAAACCCAATTTTTATATGCCCAATGGCCCTTTAGGAACCCATAGCATTTTTTAATTTCTCGAAGGCTCCCAAGAGGTGAATTTGGATGATCTAAACCCCTAAATAAGTGAATCGAATATAGGAGAAGAATATAAGATGTACTCTTAATTGTTTTTCTCATCCTATTAACTCTCTCTCATTATCTCTACTTTCCTTCCTTGATTTTTTGTAGATATCAATGTTATTAGATGATCTAGTCCACTATATTTCAGATATTGAATCTATTTTTTATTCTCGAATCCTCATTTATGACGTTATTTAATAGAGTTTCCTGATTATGGATTTTTTTTGAGATTATGTGATCCCAAGGTAGGTGGTTCTATCCTTTCTTATGAATATAATTCAAACCTAACATGGTTTATTTAAACAAAATTATTTTACTCAAATTTTATTTCATTATAAATTTATTTAAATTTTTTCATTAAAAACTCAATTCCATTGAATTGGGGTATTTTTATTTGATTTGACAAGAAATTGGGAAAACCCCCAATTTAATTAAAATATGGTTTGTTTGTGAAATTTATGGGAAATTGTAAAATCAAAATTTTGAATTTAAATTGTGAAATTAATTTCATTAAATTGATTTTAAATTATTATTTCTGAAAAATGTATTGAAATTAAACTGATAGTATCCCATTTATTTTCCTTTGAATAAGGAATGATTTGATTTAAACCCCGTTTTTGTTATTAAATGGAAATTGGAATATATGCAAGGGAATAATGTATTGAGTTATATTTTAAATAGTTTTAAAAAATTTTCTAGAAATTTATTATTATTTTTAAACAAGATAATCTAGGTTGTAATTGAGTTATTTCTGAAAATGATATATGATTTACAATACAAACAATACATATTCACTAAGGAACATACTCGTTGTGATGGTGATCAGTACTCCTTGAACAGGGCTAGGGGGATGTGAGTACACATTGTTATAGGGAATATATTTTACTGTGAGGTTATCCCATGGAATTGAACTATCATAACTTTTGGTAGATGACAACATTTCTAGTTTTTTATATTTGAAATATATATTTTGAGGTTTTTAAACTGGTTACCATTATCTAAAATTTTATTCAAACTAATTTATATAAAACATTTATTAAATCATTTTTTTATAAATTTTTCCATTAATCTAAATTTAAATTGTGATTTGTTTTAAATATGATTTTAAAAATTTATATATGTTTTCCTAAAATTGAATGCATTTTTACTTATTCAAATTTTCCATATTATAATGGAATCCATGGGGAGACCCTATAAGGTTTTTATCTCAGAACCTACCTATTGATTATGGTGTTTATATATTATCTCCTTCTAGGTCTGATCTTGGGTAAACCACCCCTATGAAGTAGTTATTATTGTTGATCCTTGGGCATGGAGAGCTATGTCCATTAATACATAGGTGAATTTATTTATTTTTTCTCATACTTTTTGGTTGTAATTTAGTTCATTTATACTTATTATAAATTTGGTACAGTTATACCATAATAGTTTTTTTGTATTCATATAAATTTATTTATCTTAATTTCATGATGTCTGTGGAAAATTCATTCCCATAATAATTTTATATGATGCCATGTTCTTCCCACTTACCTGTTGGGATTTCTAATATACTTCTAGACAAGTTAGGATTAGACTCGGAATCAGTGTAGTCATTGTACAGGCTAGTTCATGACAATGTCATATGAGGGAAAGGTATTTCTATTGATCCTAAAAATTTGATGGTTGTTATGTAATTTGGATAACCCTAGATTTTTCATGATTCAGATATTATTGTTTATAGATGGGTATTATCGTCTACTCATTATGGACCTCTCAATGTAGTATTACGTGGATACTACTTTATCATAAAAGGGAATGAAGATATAATGGGATGAAAAATTTTATAATACATTTGTTGAGATGAAATATCTTTTGACAACTGGTATAGTGATGAATCTCCTGGATACTAGATAGGTCTATGTGGCCTTCTAGGATGTATGAGGTTAATGATTGTGATGCATTCTTTATGGGGCCATCATGTTATCACTTATAGGTCTCATCTTCTTAGGCCACAAGAGTTTAATTATCTAACACATGACCCCTAACATGCAGCTCTGATGCACACACATAATATTTGGAGGAAATAACTTTTTAGTGAAGGGTTAATAAAGTTTTATGACTATAATGTCATGTTTTAAATATTCTCACAAAAAAATATTTGAATCTACCCAAGAGGTTTTGGGGTGAAAACCATCAAGATTTTGATTTTATAACACATTTACCTCGGGGAACAATAATTTCATCACGAATTCTTTGAGCTTGAAACTTCAGATCTAGGCTGTGAAAGAATCATCTAATGAGTATACCTTATAGATCTTTTTTCATTGTTTCACATTGGATTCTGAGAATCATGTGATGAAGATTCCTTGTCTAGTGTTCATATTAATTCTACTATTATTGATACTATTCGTTTATAACAACATATTGACGATGAATACGTACCTTTAGAGACTCTCATTATAGTGGGGAGACCATAGATTGTTGTTCATTCACAATGGAGGGAACTCGATGTTATTATAATCTTTTTTTGTACCTTTAGCAGTAAGGAATACTTTTATGGGGGAATTTTCGAATTCTCAATGTGTTGTACACTTAATAAACAAAAAGTTTTTCTATGTAATAGGATGCAGAGTTTTGTGAATAGGAATGAGATGTGGAATTGTTGTAATTTTCACTCAATTTTATATGTGATAGCTGGTAATGTCTGAGATCTAGATACCATTAGGTCTACAACATCAAATTCTAGTTTCTACATATATATGGGGAGAAATCTCTAAGAACTTTTTGTCTAGTTTTTACTTTCCCATATAACAAAGAATGTGATATGATTTGGGATCGATAAACTAAAAATATCATATCAATTTAAACCCATTATTGAGACAATAGAATTTGAAGAGTTAGAAGAAATATATGTGAAAGTGGTTATTCATTTTCATGGAATTATATCTACTATGGTATCAGATAGTTATCATCAGATTACTACTCTCATTTGGAGAGGCCTTTATGAGGTTCTATAATCTCATGTCTGTTTGAGTACGACACACCATATTTAATTGGATGGTTAGATAAAAACATATATATAGGTTTTTAAGGGTATACATTGTGTCTGTGTTCATGAATTTGGTGGGTCTTGGGATTACCATCTAGTGACTAATGAGTTTTTTATAATAATAGTTACCCATCAACAATCATAATATCTCATTTTGAGTTCTTGTATGGCCACCCTTGTAGAAATTCATTTTTTGGTCAGAGAACAGTTAATGTTCTTTGTTTGGAAGAATTTTTTTTCAAAAGATGACAAAAAAATATAGTTTATTATTCAGATAATTTTGATGGAATAGGGCAAAAAAAATATTTTATATTGATCATCATCGTAGGTCGTTGGAATTTTCAGTTAGTTACATCGTATTCTTGATGGTTTCAACCCATTTGGGTCATCAATGGCTTGGTATACAGGGGAAGCTTACTCCTCAGTGTGTTGGACCATTTGAGTTTTTGTAGTAGGTGGAGAATGTTTCTTTCCATCTAGAACATCTACTACAACTAATTTAGATATATAACATATTCCATGTGTCTCAGTTGTGAAAGTATCTATTTTATCCATCTTATATTCTATTTTGGAGTGATCATTAGGTTGAAACTAGTTTATCCCTGAATGGAAATATATTTAGGATAGTTGATTCATAAACTAAGGAACTAACATGTAGGGTAATACCTTTGGTTCATGTTTTATATAAGCACAGTTATGATTCTTATGACACATGGGAGAGGAAGGCACAAATTAATGTCTAGTAACCTCTTCCATTTGAAATGGAAGCCTCTTAGTAGGATTTTTGGGGATGAAATTGTTTCTATGCTAGGGACTATGTAACACAATGTTAATACTTTTATGTATTCCTTAAACCTGATTTTTAACATGATTTGGATGGGTTTAATTTAAGGTTGACTCAATTGAAAACTATTGAAATTATTGGATGTTTTAGGGCTATGAATAGTTTGTTCACATATTTTCTAAACCATGCACCCTCTTGAGGGAAACTATGAAACAAAAAATAGTGGGGATTTTCATGGCTAGCACTATGTTTCAAAAACTGTGCACCCACCTTATAGAAACTATGTACTCCTGAAAAAATGGTTTCACGGTTCGGGAAGAGGATATTTTTTATTCTGTGGCCCTTCCCACCTAACTATGCTTATAGTATTCATAAATCCTAAAATTAATTTTTAAAATATTGAAACCCTCGTTTTATATACCCAAAAGACCTGTATGAACCCACAACATTTTATTGACTTTGGAGGCTTTGAATAGATGATTTCCCCCTTTACACCCGATTTATGTGAATTCAATATAAGATAATGACATCTGATCTCTCCTAAGTAGGTTTCCTCTTCCCATTCTCTTTCTCACATTCTCTCGTATTTCCTCTATAAGGTTTTGTAGATCTTAGTGTTTTTGGTAGATCTAATTTCCACTATTTTAGATAATGAATGTATGTTTGAATTTGATATAATATTTTTATAAATTCTTCATTGGTGTTAATAAATTATAGTTTTTTGTTATCAGATACCATTATCACAAGTTAGGTGGAATCATATTTGAATTGATATTTTTTTGACATTAAATTTCTTTATTTGAATTAAATTGATTAATTTATAATCAATTAATAGATAAATTTATTTCAATTAGATTATTAATAACCTAATAATATTGAATTATTATATTTGGATATGATTTGGCATGAAATTGGGAAGAACCAATTATTCAATTGAAATATGGTGTGTTATTTAAATAGATGGAAATCTGTAGAATTGAAATTAATGAGTTTAAAATTTGAAATTTATTTGAGGAAATTGATTTCAAATTTTTCTTTCTAGAAAATTCATTGAAATGAATTTTATAAAAAACCATTGGATTTATCTGGAAAAATTTATAACATGATTATAATACAATTTTCATTTTAAAATAGAAATTTGGATATTTGACATAGTTGAATGTGATTAATTTTGATTTTAAAAGATTTTAATAAAATTATCAATAAAATGTTTTTATTAGAAGACATGAAATCTGACGTGGTTAAGTAGTTAGTAAATTTTGAAAAACTCTAAAATTTACAGAACTAATAATACATATTTAGCATGTAACATCATCAAAGTGATGGTGATGAGTCCTCTTTGACAAGTGACAAAGGGACATGTGTACACATATTTTCTTTGAAATAATTTCAGTTTATGGGAGTCCCATATCTAGGAACTATCGTACCTTTTAGAATAATTCCATTTTTCTCATTTTTATATATTTAATATATATGTCTCAGTTTTTGTAAATTTTTAACCATAAATTCTAAATTATTATAAAATGATATATATGAAATCTTTGTGAAGAAATTTTTTTAAAATTGTTCCATCATTTAAAATGTAATGATTTTTTAAATATTATTTTGAAATTACATAAATATTTATTTAAAATTTAAATCATTATTTGGTTAATTAATTATGTCATATTATTATGGAATCCAAGGTGATATCTTAATGGGAATTTGGTCACACCATACTGGTACCTTCTGTTATTTTTAGATTATCTCATTCCATGTTTGAGTGTGGGTAAATCACCATATATAGGTGAATTTTATATTGATCGTTAGGATTGGAGAGTTGTGTTTATTTGGACTTGGGAGGTTTTTTTGGTACTTTTTGTGTGTGTTGTAATTCTTATACCAATTTGAATTTAGTTATAGTTCTCACTATTTATTTTTTCTTGTATGCGTACTGACTTTTATATATTTTCTTGATGAAATTTATTGAAAATTTGAACTTAATTTCATTTTGTTTGAGGCCATGTAATTTTTTCCAACCTACAGAGATCTATAGTTCCCTTTAAGACATGTCATGCTCAACCAAGGAATCTGAGTAATTGGGTGTTCATGCCTATTTTTGACACCTATCAATCAATTTTACACTAATGGTCCAGAAACAATTTGGTTTGTTCCATGATGGTCTCATACTATTTTCATTATACGTGTGCACTATGAAATTGACCATTAAAATAAATTGAAACATTTTACATTCAATTCGTTGTCAAATAACATGAACAAACTACGTCTTTGGTAGATATTCATAAAAGAACGTCCACTACATGGAATATATTTCATCATTTTTCTTCTATATTCCTAGTAGAAAACCATTGTCCATATGATTCAACAATAAAACTATTAAGAGAATGAATTATATTTTTAATTTTTATAAATACCATAACATATAATGTATTCTAAAATATATTGATCTATACTGAATATTTCACTAGGTATGAAGACCAATTGAAATTAAAAGGGAACAATTTTAGGAAATTATTCAAAATTAACATGTTAATATTTGTAAATTTCATTCACTCTCCTTTGATCATTCCATTAATAATATTCTATATAAATTGAGTTAACACTACAATAAACATGTCCATTTTAAATTTTCTGGGTTGCTAATTTGGAATATTATTATCCTTTTAATGAATTTATAGTCAGCTTCCCTATTTATTATAATGACGACTATTATAAATATAGGTTGATTAGTTGATGAATAATGAGAACATTGAAAAGGAATCATATGGTAATATAATAATAAATCAGAGTCTCATTATTGTGTATTTTAACCTTAATCCATTGTCTGAATGTACTGAGTCCTTTCTTATGGTGGAAACTGTAACATCTTAAATCATAATTACCCCTGGATTACATGATTTATATCAAGGGAATCACTTTATTAAATTTTAAGGACATTTTTATGAAATATATTTAGATAATTAGTTAAAATATTTTTCAAAAAAGTGAGCACTTACACATATTATACATTTTATACACAAAAATTGGTTCTAAAATTAACTCAACTTATTAATTCATGTCCATTTTTCTTTAATTAAAATAATTCATCATAAAATAAATCTAGACATTGTAAAAATTTATTTTCTTCCTTAGATACTTTTATTTTTTTAAACATGGGATGAGAAAAAAATACATATTAATGGATTTATAATTTATGATATATAATTATTCCTGTGAAATCATGAAAACTCATTAAAATAAATATTTTTTCACCAATACCAGTTTGAGAATATAAATAAATAATTTACACCATATAAGATGATCATTTTCTAAAAGAAATTTTTTGAAACACATTATTAAAAATAATAAAACCATGTTAGAATATTGAGGCATGTAATAACCCATGATAATAATTATTTAGAAAAAATATTTAAGTATTAAATTTATAAAAAATATCTATAGCACATAAAATAAAAAAACAATCTATGAAGCCACATTATCAAGAATAATATATTCATTTTTGAGGACTATATTCCAAATATTTATTCACTAATGCTTAATCTATTTATAAATTACTAAATCATACTTAATTCAATAGAAATAGCTAACCGAATATTCTTCTTTATTTTCTATTTTATAGACTAAATCATTACCAAATGTATATGATAACTGTATTAGGATAACCCAGCATTATAAGATTTATAGAGAACAACCAGTGTAATTTAGAGTTCTAAAATACAGTATAATTTACAAATATTTTTCCATATTTTTAGTTATAAAGCCATTAAAAACTCATTTGAAACCATAAGAAAACAATGTCTATTTTATTTTAATCATAAAAGGGAATATAATTTTTTCAAATATTTATAAATGGAACATTCCTAGAAGATGGGTATTAAGATATATATTAAAAACCCATGCTAAATTATAGACTAATATTTATAAATAATAACATCATTTATTGTGGGTAAATTTATGGAAGTTTTTTTTGTTATATAGTCTTTTCTACTTCTGTAAGAAAATAAAAATGGCTTATATATTAAATTTAAAATTGAATCATTTTTACAAAATTTAGGAGGAAGGAAAAATTATTTCAAAATGATCCTTGATAATTATTTTAATAATGAATAAGATCCTTATTGGATCCTTTAAAATATCATTGATACGAAGAAGAAATATTTTAATAGAATAATTTAAAATGATTATAGAAATAAAAATCACATGCCTCAAGTTCTACATCATTTCAATCATATTCCTACCATCCTATTAAATAGAAATATATTATATTTATACTTTAATAAGATATATTTTTAATTTCATTCCATTATCATCATACGTTTTATTTAATTTTTTGACATGTTTTATTTAGATTCCAAAATGGTTAGGTTTAAGTTTCATCTTTTTATGTTTTTTGGTTTATATCCTAAAAAAAATTATGCATTAACCATAATAAAAAGTGTTATGGTTACATTATATTTAGAATTATAATCATTTTATAATTGTAATATTTATACATTTTATACTCTTTTAATCCAAACCATGTGTGGTGGTCCATCAACATGTTCCATGGAATTTCATACTGACAGTAGTATCTATATATGCATGAAAAAGATAAAAATTCATTAATTAGGATAAAAATATATAATATGGTAATTAGGTTACTTTTCAGAAGTGATATATATGTTATAAATTACATATTTATACATTATTCCATCCTAATGAGTATCCTTTCATGGTCGGAATGAAAACCAAATTACATCACATCATTGACGTGGTAGTCAACACATATCATGTGTAACATTATTACATTCCAAAAGATTGTGGTGGTAAAAAGGTATGTAATAAATAATACCTAAATAACTATAATTTTGATATAATTATCAAGAAAATTATTTTATGAATACTTTTAACCATCCATATGATTTGGTGATAAAAAAAGAAACACACTTCTTCGTAGAGGTGGTAGTCCACACACACACATGAACCATCATTTTATTTCCCATAGAATAAAAAATATATGAAAAAGGGTATAAACATAGTAAAAATTGAATTTAAATATTTTAATTATATTTATGTTATTATTATTTAATGGATAATAAATATATTTTTTGGATAAAAAAAAATAAACATGAAAACTGGATTAAGAGCTATGACACTTCTTCTAAAAATATTAATGGATTACTCTATAAGCCATATTAGGTATGTATTTTTTTGATATAGAGGCCTATAAAATGTGGGGATTATATTTTTTTTTATTTGTGTATGTATTTTTAAAAACCTGAAATTCTATAATAGGACTATTAAATTCCTTAATCTGTATGAAACAAAACACCAATCACAGAGGAGAATATAACTTCTCAAGGAAGAATCATATATTTGATATTTTAAATAAATTCAATATACAATATATTTTAAAATGAACTAAACACTGGGTCTATATTTTATTACAGGAAAAATGGGATTCGTTGATAGATGGTGTTACATTCAAGAACGAGTTTTACCAAACAATTATATAACCATAATATTATTATTTAATATGATAGTTTTCACCCAACTGTTGGAAAGGAAAACTGAATATGCCTAAATAACATATGAAAATATATATTTTTAAAAAACTTATTAGTTTTCCATTGAATGTAATATAATAATAACCATTTCAAAGAAAAATCCATTTTTTAAAATAATATATTTCTAAAAGATGGTTTAATAACAATTTTCGAATATATTTTGAAATAAATTTGCAGAAATTTTGAATTTTTTTTGGAAAAAATCTTTTTTTAAATTCATATATCAAAATTACCATAGGTTTGTTTTTGTTCTTTTCCTGAATTTTGTTTGTATAGTAAAAAATATAGCATTTTAGTTGAAAACTTATTTTTTCATTTACTTAATTTATAATGATAATTTATATTTTAAATTGTTCAAACGTAATTATATTTTTATTATAAATTCATAAAACAAATTTACGTATTTCAAATCATTTTAATATTTAGTTTAGATATAAATAATTATCATTCTTTTAATCATCTTCACATAAAAAACATTTTTTTCACATCGCGTCACTATAATAAATTTAAAAATAATATTTTTAGTTTATGATAACTTAATTTTTGGAAAATTTATTACATGGTTGAAATGAAGAAAAATTTTAAATTTTTAATACGGTAAAATTAATTTTAGATAAAAATAAAAAGTGAATTCGGTAAAAATTATTTATCACAATTAAGGTAAAAATGGATTTATCTAGAGTTAAACTAAGTGATAAGTAATGAAATATAAAATTAACTGGGGTAAAATCTTTTTTATGTACATATTTATACCTAATGACCTATAAGGTTGTATAATGGTATATTTTGGATCATTTTTACAAATTAAAAATGTTGGAGTACCTAATTATTTTCAAAAATACCAATTGTGTACCCTCCCCCACATATAAAACGCCTCCCCTCTCCTCTGTTATTAAAACCATCAAACCGCTTTGGTTTTAAAAATACCAACACAAATAACATTAAAAATTCCCTCCCAAAAATCTAGGAAAATTTTATTGGTTTTAAATTTAACATTGGATGGAATTATAGAAATGCTAATGAGGCTACCCGAAGAAGAGATAATGTTATTTGATGAGAATATTTATTTTAATTCTTCTTCCACCTCCATAGATTTTTTTAACTATGATTATAAAATAGAAAATGTAAATTATACATAAACTGACGATTTTATAAAAATTTAATTACCTATAACAATATCGTCATCATCAAATTGATAATGAAATCATTGTATGTGGGTATGGCGGACTACCTTCTTATGAACCGAAGTCATTCATTTTTCTATTTACACATATTATAGTTGGGTTTGATGGTGGAAATAAAGTATATATATATGATATTTAAAAAAATATATATTCTAATAGGATTCACTATCTAATATATATCGTTTTTAATATTCCATTCCATATCATATACTATATTGTCACTGGAGTGTACGATAGACTACAACCTCTCAATTCTATGTGATTCTTCTTTAACAAATGTTTTACATTGAAGGAGATAAGGATAATCTAAATGAATACATGGATTATAAATCAAAGATTATCATATTTATTACATATTCAATATTCCATAGTTATAATATATTTCATTTTAATTCATTCATTTTCACTCAATAAATAATAACATGGTAAAAACAACTATATATTAGGTTAAATCACATTCAAAGAAAAGGATGCACGATTTAAGGTATTTTATAAATCAATTCATACTCACTATGTTAAACAACTACTTCGTCCTTTATATGATGATAAGATTACATGTGTAATGAAGTTTGATTATATTTAATTTTATTTCCAACAATTTAATGTGGATTTATACTTGTAACCCATAATATAATCAATGATTAATTTTCACATGAATGCTATTATCATTTTAATGGTCTATTTCACAATCTCATGTAAATTGATATTATTTATTATTGACTATTATTTTAATGAAATTACATGAAAATGTATTAGAAAAACCATTTATGTTTATAATCATGTTGATACTCATGATAGTTTTATATAATATTATCATTTCCACTCATTTTTTGTTAAAATTATATAGAAAATTATTTTAAGAAAATAAGAAATAAATTTAATATTTGATAGGATATATGATTTATTCCAATGACATGTTTTCTATAAATGAATTCAATTTTTAACCTTTTAATATGGATTTATCATAGGAATTTTCATCCATATCTAATATTGTAATTTTTTTTCAAGAGGAATCATATATCATCATTGAAAAAATTCGCTTTTGGAATTTACTGAAAATGTAAAAGGAATATTTGTGTAATTTTCTAAACAAGGAACTTTATTGACCTTTTTATAATGAAAATGATTTTTTTTTAAATATATGTAAATTTTTTAATTACCCATGATCATGAAATTAATTTCATTTAAGCATATATTTAAAATAAATGGCTCTTTAAAATAAATGTTTTTAATTATCAATTTCAAATAAAATGAATTTAGTTTTTTAAAAAATGAAAACAATATTTTCCTTAATTTTTTTGACGTTATTTTAGGGTTTTTACAATCATCAACGACATAAAACCATTCATATAAATCCAATTGTTAATTGTTAATACCATTTTTATTATTTTTCTAGTTAATTTAAGGTTAACACAACCATAGAAGGAATTGATATACACTTCCTTGATTCATTTTTTAAAAAATTTACATTTACATGAAATATTTACCTTCCTGAGCTCATTTGAAATTAAATTTCTCTTACATATCCATATTATTTATCAATAAAATTTTAATATCATGAATAGTATATCATTTTCATATTTGATGTTCTATATTTAATGTTATTTGTCTTTCTGGGGTAAATAACAAAAAATTCATATTCTTTACTCAGTAGGGATATTTCATGTAATGAACATTGTTCATTAATTAAATTTATTATTGGATATAAGTGAAAATATTTAGACCTACAGTGATAGATGAGCCTCATTATAATATTGCCACTCGTTTCATCTGTTGGTATTATGAGACAATCGAGTTAATCTTACATTAACTGAGGTTTTACCTTTAGACTATACAATCTGGTATAAAGTGATGATGGTAGTTGTATCCTGATGTTTGAGATCATAAATCCAATAAATTTTAATTTAAATTATTAAGATTTAATTTATTTTTTTACTGATGATTTCAAATTTGATATTATCTATTGATGCATTTAATTCTCTTTTTCTATTATTGGTCACATGTTTTCAATTGTTTACATTTCTTCATTGATTATAACTTTTATATTCATGCAATCAATTTACTTGAATTGAATTTTTTTTTATTTTACATTCCATATTAATAATTATATAGAATATTTTTACATTGATATTATCTCTAGATGAATTTGATTCACAATTTATTGACTACATGGAATGTGTGTTTAGTTACTACCTTTCGAAATTAATTACGATTATTATTCATGATGACATCCATTATACATCATTGTTACTAAGAATCTATGATAACCATTATTTTTTAAATTCTAAAGAATCCATGAATTATATTATGTTTTATATGAATTTATATTCTAGATGGAATAATGTTATTCATGAAAATAGAATTTGGCTGTAACTTTCTATTCAAATGTAATGAATAAACTCATGTATATATATTGTTTACAAAGACAACTAAACCATGACTCCATTCAGTATGTTATTTCTTGTATATTGTTCCAATTTTATATATTATGACACTATCTATAGGCTTCTAGATTTCGGGATGCTGTAGGATTAGACTATATAGATTTCTCAAATTGTGTGAAGAAGTGAGGATAATATGTTTACATCTATATAAGTGGGGAGTGGAAAAATTATGAAAACATAACATATTTAAAAATATTATATCTATTTTTTTGATATAATTGGAATGAAATTTACATACTTAAAATATATTAGGTTTATTAATCTATATACTCTCATAAAATAAAATTTAAAAAGTTTTTATGATATTTCAAATATTTTTTTAGTTTTAACCACCATTGTTAACTCCTTTACTCATTACAAGTGTGGAAAATAGTTACCAAGTTTACCATTAAAATTAAAAAACAGAATTATATATTTTCCAAAACATTAACTTATTTATTTAAAATATTAAATCTATTTTACCTTATTAAATTTATTCTTTTTGAAAAAAATAATATTTCACAAATGTAAGTAAATTTATATGTAAAATATTTTTAGAAAATTGTATTTTTATGAATTAATAATCTATTATACCAAAAACATGTTTAATAATGATTATTATGTAGTAAATTGTAATTTTTATTGAAATTCAACCAATTTCATAATAAATATAATAAAAAATCTAATGAGGCATTATTTATACTTTTACATAATTGAAAAAATTAATAAAAATTGTTATGTTTCCCCATTAACCTAAGAATAAATCATTTAATAAAAAAACCAAAAAAATTACACTATGATAAATTACTTGTGATTAATAAAAAAAATAATTATTCATTGTCACATTAAAAATATAATTGAAAAAATTTATAAAATTAAATAACACCATATAATACATGGAAAAAAATTATTTTAGAAAAACTCTACATTTTTGAAAAAATATTTATGTATCTATGATAAATATGAACCACTAAAAAAATACATATAAATATTAATATTAAATAGTTCTATGATTATCAGGGGTTACACACACTCTTCCATATACACCTTATCATAATGTATGTTAAATCGAACAGGAGGAGTATGAAGTTGGGAATTATAAATGATTTGGTAATATGATTTAAAAATAGAAATAAAAAATGTAATAAATTGAATATTGGAAATAAAAAATAATATTTGAATTACCAATATAGATAGAACAACGGGATACAAAATACATTCCACCACCATTCCCATTAATAATGATACAATCAAACAATATTCTAGTGGTAGAACATCAAAACATAATTCTTGAATCCTACAAGAAAGTGGTATCTAATATACCACATTATGAAGATCTAAAAATATCCCCATGTATTATAAATATCACTAGTTAGATTCTAAAAATAAAATTTGGATTCAAATATATAGATTTCCCACGGAAGATGAATTGTCTTGAACTTGATTACAGAATAGTTATGCATGAGATGTCAAGGTATGTAAATTTTTTTCTCTATTAACTATTATATTTTCAATATTTTTTGTTAATTATATGTATTGGGTTATTAAATTAACGTTTTGACTCAATTAATATTTACCTAATTTCATTTGGGAGATTTCGTTCCCATAAAAGTTGTGGTTAAAATACAAAATTCAACCACTATATTCACTGTAGGTGTTTTAGAGTTTGTTAGAGTTGGCGTAAAGGGGTTGATATTTTGAGATAACTATAATTTTCTAAACATGGATGAAGATAGTGTAATATGACACTAAATCATAATTTTGTGGGGGTAAATACTTATGATATCTAAAATAATTGTTAATGCATATGAAAAAAGGCTCAGCAGAGTTTGTGGATAACATTGTGAACAACAATATTATTGACTCCATGAGGTTCCCTTTATATGACCATTACATTTTCACACCATATCACATTGAAATAGACAAATACCTTAGATATTAATGTATATTCAATAAATTTAAATCAATAGTAAATCATTTTTTATACAAAATTCCATGGAATATGAGGGCATCTAAAATTCATGAAATTTTATTTCAAAATTAGATGTGTGGTAACTTCTGAATTTTTGTTGGTGAATTTGATGGTTTCTTATGATGAAGATGATTATATTTTACCATGTTTGTAATTTTTTAATGCTTTATGATTATGGGAAATTAGTTTAATTTTATTCCCAATATAAACCCCTAATAATTAATTAAAACCAACTGTGACTTATTAAAATATGTTCACCATATCAATACAGAACAATTCCTAGTGGTAATTGTTATTAATCTTTATAAAGATGAAAAAATTATCTTATTGAAATTTTTGGAAATAATACCCTTGAAAAATGGTTGAAATTATGTTTTATAAAATAAATAAGTCTAAAACATTCACACAAATAAATTATTATAAAATAAGATTGCAAACCTATTTGGTGGATATTAGGGATATTAAATCCCAACTTGATATTGGTAGTAAATAAATATATATAAAATATTTTAGAAGAATGGATAATTTATCCCATATCATATTTAGAATGGGTTATCCACATTCATGTAGTTCCTAAGATAAATAACCCAATAATTGTGAGGTATGAAAAGAATGAATTAATCCTTGTGAGAATTTTTAATAGCCATATAATGTGCGCAAACAACGGGTTGTTAAATTAGGTCATTTGGAAACGTCATTTACCCATACCCATGATTTATTATTTGGTATATATATTTTTTTGTAGATCACATTATTTCTTTTTATATATATTTATAATTTATTCTATTTTAACATTTCTCCAAAGGATAATGTGAAGATAACATTTACATGTCCCTTTTACCCCTTTTTAAAAGGATTTTATTTTTAATATTTAATTTTATATGTACATTCCCTCAGATAAATAAATATATATTATTATTATATTATGTATTAATTGGATGTATTTTTAGATATTACCATTGTTTTTTGAAATTATTTTTACCTTTATTAACAAAATTAAATGAGTTTGGAAAAATTTATTGAATTGAATATTATTTTGAATTTTGACCCACATAATTTCCTGGAATTAAGAGGAATTATAATTGGTTATATTATTAATAAAATTGAAATTAAGTAGATAATTTTAAAATTTATTACTGAATTTATTTATGTACCCACTTGTGTAAAATATGACTGATTATTAATGTTACAATTATTTTTTTACAAAAGATTAATCATAGATTTTAGTAAGATTCCTCTCCCTCTCTTGATATTAATTTTCAAGGATAGAAATTTTGATTACAATATTTAGTTTATGGAATAATTTATAGAATTTAAGAGGATACAATAAAACCTCACCAGTAATGTTGCCCAAACTTCAGAAGAACCATTTGAGAGAATTACTTATGCTTCCAACTAAAAAGTATGATCAGTCATTTATAAGATAATTGATGGAATAACATATGAAATTTCATATTCCTCATTAAAAGTTTATGAATCCCTATTAAAATATGCATCCATAAAAAATGAATTTTTATAAATTTTATTTCACTAGAAATATTTAAATTATATTTTCATAGATATATACTTCTTTTCATTTCAGACCATGACAATCTATGATATTTGATTATGTAGGAAGATTCTAATATTAGATAAGTGGTATAGATTATATTACATAAAGAGTAAAACATAGAACTAAAATAAAATAGTTAACTAAAAACCTAGTGGATTGTCATTTTAATTTCATGAGTATCATACCCTATATGGGAATTACATTAAACAATATAGTATGAGATATTATTTGAGTGGATAAGGTCTATTTAGATAACATTGAAGTTTCATGTATGTCTTGGAATAATATTTGATAAATCTCATTTCGAAATCCTCTTTAAAACATACAAAATTCCCAAAAAAATGAATATCTATAAAATACATTTCGGATAATCCATTTTTTCTTAAAAGTTTATAGAGATCTTATAATAATAATATACATTCTAGAATTATTAATTGAATCTATTTTTGATTTTTGTTACACATGAAATTTTGGAAGACACATTACACTACAATGAATGGTAAAGAAAATATGGTAATAAAAAATTATTTTTCAAAAATTTATATATACTAAAATTAATATTTTTGAAAATAATGAAAAATGCCATTTTCATGAAATATTTGAAAAATTAAAGAGATTACTAAAATAGCAATCAAATTTTCTAAAATTTTGAATAGTTAAGGAATATATAATTTGGGACCCTTACCAATACCTTTTCAAAATTCTTATGTGTTCATTGGTATTGGATTATGTTTTGAAATATTTTGAATAATAATATACAAAAAGTGATGATACCCATTTTCCCATTCATCTAGTTAGGTATAACATATTTTCCGTGTTTCGAGTGCCCAAATATATCATAAGAAGTCAAGGGAATCATTTTTATAATATGATAAAATTGGATTTATTTAAAAATATAGCGTTCATTAATATAATTAAACACCATATCATCCATAAAAAAAATGGCCAAACTAAATTATCCATCATAAAGATCTAAGTTATTTTAATGAAGAATCCAAAACCAAATATAATGGATTCAAGATAATAGACAGAATACACCATGGGTTTTATAGGAAATCCTAAAACCACCCATAAGAATGAAAATATAATGTATTATTTATCAAAACAAAATCTATCCCCTCTATATGGAATTTTAAAAAAGGATTTCACTTTAAATAACATGAATCTAAAAGCTAAAATAGTTGGAAATGTGAGGATATTGTAGGTATAATAATTATAAGAAATTATAAACAAATATATTGAAAATTATTGAATTTACAAATAAAGGACACTGGTGAATCATGAAAATTTTACCCAACAGAATGGATTCTATTCGAGAGACTATATATTGGTTCTCAAATAATGACTCAAAATAATTCTATTTCGGCTTCATTATGTATAGGACTGTCCATTTATATTCAATGATGTATATTATTTTGCAGTTATGGTGATTTTAAAATAACGGCGAAACCTATTAATGTTTCTTTGGAATAGGCTAGTGTAGTATCATATGAATCTACACCAAGAACAAGTATATTCTCTTGCAATCCTCCACCCTATATATCAATGAAATCCCAATAGGCTTTAACTCATCAAATTAATTAATTTCATTTTTTGTTTCCATTTAATATCTTACATGAAAAATCATTTGAATTCATTATTTATGCTAAAATAATTATGAGTACAGAAGGGAAGCCTTGTAGATTACGATTTACAATTTCTGTATTTAATTTTTTTTTACTTTTTCACCCTTTTTTAATATTTCATTTATTTGTTAGTATATTTTTGAAACATGTGATATTAATTGTAACACCCATTAAAACATTGAATCCGTGACAATGATGCAAAATTGATTTTATATATTCACTCACCTTATAAGAGGGATGAAATGAAAATTTTCTCAAATTCAAAATGATTTTATTTCATATAAATCCTAATAAATTTTAAAACCCATTTTATGTTATATTTTCCTATTTTTTAAATCTAATACATGAGGGGTTTTTTAAAAAACTTCAAAATTTTCATAACGATGATTATTTCATGAGAGAACCATGACATGTTTGAATAAAAAGAAATTTATGAGAATTAAATTGAAATCCCTAGAGAAATTATGGAACATGTTTTATAAATGATTGATATGTTCTTATATTGAATTCAATTATTCTTACATGACTATTATATAATTTTAAAGGTAAAAAATGTAATATTTATACATTATAGGATTGAGTGGTTTAATATTAAAGGGATATTAATATCCCATATAACTTATACATAATAATAAATGAACATAATTAATTTTTTTAATATACACATAAAATCTCTCATATTCTACGTAGTATATGCACTCACTTGAAGATATACATAAAAATAATCAATGAGAAAAAAAATCCTAATTCGGGGAGGAATAAGGGACCCGAATCTATAACATATGGATGAGAATAATAAAAATATTTTAAAATCATGACAACATCATCAACACGTGGGAAACATTTTATAATGGAAGGGAATGTGGAAATTCACAAAAATGAAACATCATATCATAGTTCTCAAATAACACACACAATTGTGAACAAAGATAACAACACATTCACAGATAACATATGATCATAATTATAACATAATAATTATAAAAATTTATAGATTCCGGTTCCAGAATAAGATACATAATCTGATTAGATAAATCACATTTCCCTCTAGATTAGATGGTTATATAATATTGTTCCCACCTATCACATTATAATATTATCATAATATTTAAAGTGATATAGAACATATAACAATCATAGTCATGAAATAAACCCATTTAATGACATGGGTTTCATAATTATTTCATAAGGTACACATTCATGAATTAACATTAAAGATCCCATAAGAATAAGGGAAATCATATTTGTCATAATAAATTATCATTCTTGAGAAAGTAATAAATAATTCAAGAGAATTCATAGAGGTGTTTTGGAATGAAACGCCTTTTTGGAAATTTATTGTATTTTGATTAAAAAATATAGTGTAAACATGTATATACCTAAAAAATAAAGAATAATTAAATAATATTTAACGAAACTTTGATGAATATTAATATAGAAGTTGACATTAAAGAGGAAAAACCAAATGAAATAGAGTTGGGTTTAAAATCCCATTAGATTAAATATCGCTTTATTTTGTCACCATTCTGCCTCAAAAATAATAAACATGGGTTTAAAAAAAGTTAAACTAGATGATATTTATGTTAATTTATTTTAATAGTTAGAAATTGTAATAATTAGATTATATTTTATTAATTTTCATTATTCATATTAAATCTTTTTTATATCAATCTTTCTATACATAATTTTTCTATTTCTCATTGATTTATTAAATTTAATCATGGTTATTTACACAAAATATTGATTAATTATAAACAATATATATATATATATATATATATAATTTATATACCAAAAATAATTAATTATATCCAACCATAGGTTTGATGATACGAAATAAATTTGAACCATCCTCATTGGCTTTTTACCGTCCACTAATGAGACCATGTCAAAAGTGTGTGATTGAAATGTATGAAAATTTAATATGTGATATATATAATAATACCATTAGGTTAAAATTAATGTTTTAATTTTATAAAAATTATTAATTATCCTTAAATTAGTTTGATTAGAAATTTGTGTATGAAAAAAATGAGGAGTGGAGAATGAGAGGAATAATTTGTGAGAGCACACCCTCTTTTCAGTGTTTCTTCATCTCTATTAATCTAAAAACCTGTTATGGTTTGAGTTTCATGGGTATAGGAAATTACTATAAATTTTAGGAGTTATCGTTTTTAGGAGTTAAGAATATATTTTCCTTTATTATGTGACAGAGTTCGGGTTTTAGAATGTTGGAAGAATAGCTATTTATACTTCTAGATAGGGGTATTTTTGAGAAAAAATAATAATTAGAGTACAATATGTTATGTGAACATTTATATTGTGATTATTATAAAATTATAAACCATTTTAAAATTAAATTATATTATATTTAAACTTTTAGTCGCATTGTAATTAAAATTAATTTTTTTAATTAAAATGAATGGTGAAAAATGAGAAATTATTATTATAATGTAATACATTAGATGTGACAAATTGTAAAGTACATTTTAGTTGTGTGAATCATATTAATTAAAATTCAATGAAACATTTATCAAATGAAATGTTTTTTAGCCAAATGTTTTAGAAATAATTTTTTCATTATTACATAATAAATGATGTAATTCAAGGTACACTAGTTATTGAAAAAACTATATTTTTACTATATATTCACATAATATTTAAATTATTTCTTAAAAGTAAAAAAATATCCCTAGGAAAAGTTTGATGATCTGATATAAAATGTGATGTTAATTATATAAAATTATTTTTCTAATATAGGTATTTTTTTAATGTCATATTTTAAATTTTTATTAAATACCTTAAAATATATTTTTTATTATGTTCGTATATTTCCATTATGTTTTTAATATTTGATATTTATTTTATACAGTTATAAAATGTATATTTACACAAATTAGTCATGATAAAAAAATTCATTTCATTTTTATTATATTTTACATTAAATGACTATTGCAATGACCATGTAACTATTTTGAATAATTAGGTTAATATTCTCGATGGTCATGTAACTATTAAAATTGTCTAATTATGATTCGTACTGTCATGTGACCTTCTTTTATTACATTGCTATTATTCTATTGAAAATTAAATTGAATTTATCTCAAGTTTCTCTTTTTTATCTCTATAATATCAATTGGTTTTTTAATAATTGTTTTATTTTCCATAGTTCTATTCATTAGAGGGATGATTCTAGGTGATCATTGAGATCCAATTTTTCATATTATAGTTTTTTTATATTTAATTTTTATACTTTTAATATTTTTATTTTATTGGATTTAGGAATTAACTAATATATTGTGTGTATTAATGATTTACATTATTGTTAGATTCTATATGAGCCTTATATGTATAATTATATATAGAATACATTTCTTTAGGAATCTATTTCCATTAACATTGTTTTCCTCATTACATTCTTCCCCCTTTAAAAATTTCATCCCCAAAATATCTGCTCATGTTCATTAGTGAGAATAGATCTGTGTAATTATACGTCATTATTATATTTGGTTTGTAAAACACCTATTTTTATATATAGTTCCTCCCAAACACATTATCAAGATGTGTTCACTTTTATTGTATAACTTCATTTCTACAGTACATGATTTTTACCACTTACTCAGTATGTGAAAGGTTATTCAAAGGTTATACAACCTCTGGATTTAGTACATTTAAGGGCTCAGGTATGTACTACCTCATAATAGATACAAAAAAACCATCATGAAATAGATCCATAATTTTGTAAGTCCAATCTGACATGACATTACTCTATTGTGAACATATATCACAAATGGACAATCTAACAATGTCTAAAGATCCCTCTCATTCAAATCTACATGAATATATTTAATTTTTATATTCAATGGAAACCTATTTCTCTATATTCAAACTGCAAATATCTTAAATGGTAGTTAGCATATTTCTTTTACATAATATGAGTATTCTTTATATATTTTGGGATTGGATGAACCTCATCTATCATCTCATGAAAAAAAACATGTCCAACTAGATTTTTTCCACCTAATTCATCGAAACATATAGGATTTCTATGTCAATTATAATACAATGATATTCATACAACCACTTGAATACGAGATTGTAATTTCTTATTGTATGAGAAATAATATAAATGGAGATTTTTAACTCATACACTTTTAAATTACATTGAGAAAACACTATATATATCCTTGTATGTATAAATGGTAATTTCAATTCATCCATTTGTTTGATGGTGATAGGCTATAATGAAATACTATTTAGTATTCAAAAAATATTAAAAACCTCCCAAAAATTTATATGTGAACCATGGATCCTGAAAAAGGATAGTCAAAAGTGGTTCCACATGAACTCTCACCACATTTTTTACATATATCATGGAAATTCATTTCATAGATAAATATTTATAAATAATGATGATGTGGGTAATATTAGTGAGTTAATCCACCAAATCCCATATAACATTATTTTCATTCGATGTCATTAGGATACCTATGAAAATTCAACAGTGATGTTCTCCCATTCCCTTATAGGTATAGGAAATGGATACATTATCCCCAAATATTTTTTTTTCACACTACACTAACTTATGGTAAAATAAAAATATCAAACATAATCATCAGTATTATACTTCTTGTTATGACAACAGATCTGTTGTGAAAGATCATTGTTCATGTAGGTACCTCAAAGATAGATGGAGAAAGATAAGATATATGAACTATATAATAACCCAATATTTATTTATAGTGAAAAAGAACACAAAGACTTAGTATGAACTAAATCACACTATCTTGGTAAATGAGAAACTCATGAGGTCTCCCTTCCATTATCACTTTCACCCTCTTTGTAGATCCATATGCTTCCTTTCTTCCACTTCGATATTCTCCTATATAGATATAAGAGAAAACATTTGAGAATGGTATGCTTTATTACTTCTTTTAGGATTTACAAACACATCCATTTAATATCCATTATGATACAATCTTTCTCAATCCATATCAAGGGTTTTGTAGTGGGTACAATTATACTATGATCATCATATATGTTCTTCTCCTTTCTAATAAGATAGTGAATAGAGAAATCATCGCCCCTGATTCACTTTAGAAAACTTATTTAAAGAATTTTGACCTCTTTATGTGGGAATATATGTTTTATACTCTTCGTATAAATATTTATTTCTAACTTCTATCCATATAGTTATTTTGAACATATTTTACAGGTAATTATCAAAACTGGTAATGCCAAATGAAAATTTGGTTAGTTTTTATTATTGATCTTCGATTTTCACGAGGAATAGGTTATCACTTTATCATTATGTATGAGTGAGGATATGATGTGGCAGTGTTTTCATGATATTTACCACATCCTTTTTATATATTTTTTGACTTTTTAATATAAAACTATTGTATTTTTTGTAATATTTATCAAATTTTTTTTTTGTAAATTACATTATAAAAATAATTTGTTTATGTATTAAAAGTTTATTTTTGTTTTGAATTTTTTTTTCAATAATATATTTTACTATAATTTCATTTAATTAATTCTTTTTTTATATGTTTCCAATATTTAAAATTTCATTAATTAAGTTAATTAAATATTTATTATTTAATTTGTAAATAAATAGCACCAATTGGTTTAAATTATTTTAATAATTTAACACTTTGTAACATAACAATTTTATTCCATTAACTTTTTAATTCTTTAAATTAATTAATTATATAATAAATTATTTACATAATTCTTTCTTCAATTAACTGATTAATGAATTTAATAAAGTAACTATAAATATTTTAATTTTTTCTTGAATTATTTTATTTATTTTATTTAAGAAAAATATATTCTTTATTTTAAATAATTCATAATTATTTTTACCTTATTTATTTAGTTTTTATTTTTTATGAATTTTTATTCTTTTTTGTATTAAATTTGTATAAAATTTTTCTTCTTTGTAGATTACAGTGGCACCACTTCCTCTTATATGGTGGAACATCACACCTTTCCACCCCTTTCATCACGGTTGTTGTGACGTTGTTTCAGTCACTGTGCCACAACAAACCTAGGCACCATAACCCGTTGCTATATCATCGTGTGCCCAAATGAACCTACCACCATGAGCAACACTCACAGAGAGACTGTGAGGATCACTCACGATGACTTTACCACCGTTTACTGAAGCCACCATTCCTCACGGTGGCACCTCTTTAATGGACTAACCGTTACCCCTCCAGCTTCATCCCTGCCTCATTCCGGATCAGACCTGGCACTATTCTGATACTCCTCATCTCCCTCCTCAACCATGCATCACCACGGCATTAAAAGGAACAATCAATCCCACTTTAGCAACACAACCCACCCGCAACACAAAACTTCTATAGAATTATAATTTCACAATAACAAATAAACCAATCAATACAATTTTCAAAATAAAAAATGAATTTTCTCAGCAAAAAACTATAATCAATTTCAAAATCGAAATTTTCAAAAGAAACACAAATCTTACCAGAATTGTAATCCCTCAAATCTGAAGCCACCGGCGTCCCTGCCTTCATCCTACCGCCCCCTCTACCCATTCCCCACTCACCGCTAACCTTTTGAAGAAGTGCCCCAACCTGAGCCACCTTCTCAGCTGCACGACTCCCACATTGAGTCGTCATCAGCCTATAATCCCTTGTTGCAAACTCACATACCTTATCTACATGACCCCTACTCGATCTCCTCCGAAGTCCAGAGCACAGTGTTGTCACCTCCTCCATCAGTGCCACCACAATCCTAGCGAGACCCCTTGAGTACTGTCGCCCCATCCTTGAATCGTTGTGTCCCTCTGCTAAGAAAAGTCCCCCTTCTCCCCTGCATCGGCACTGCACGAACCAATCCACCTTTTTCTTACTTCTTTTCATAGTTTTTATATTATTATATTTTATCATATAATATATATATTATTTATTACATATAATATACAATATAATAATAATAATAATAATTGATATATTAATAAATGTATATAAGCTTATATATATAATATTAATTTCTTATATAATATATTTTATCAAAAATTATTATATTAATAATAGTATTAGATATTACAAAATATATATTCTTATAAGTATTTGTATATAGTAGTTTCATTCTCTAACACACGTGAGTTTTTTGTGGAGGGAGGGTTTTGAATCTCTGCACACACACTATTTCATTCAAATAGGAGAAACTGCTATAGTGAAAAGCGTAGAGGAAGAAACAAAGTGAAAGATCCACGTGGAGGTCGGGGAACACATCAGAATAGATTCCAGAGACTTCAATTAATGGATGATAAGAATTCATCATGGGAAGGAGGAAAAAAGTGTATATTAAAGGGAATGATGGGATGTATTAGAAGAATTTTTATTTCTTTATACAAATAGAGCGGAGTGGGGTCATTCTAGAACCTTATTCCTTGGGGAGAACATTCATTCATTCATCACAATCATCCCTGGATCCATATCATTGCTAAAACGGAGGCACACAGACATTGAGTAGGAGATCGACATCTATGTAGTTTCTAGAGAGAGTAGAAATCTCATGGGAGATGTTTCTTAATTCAATATCTATTTCTACGTGTTTTACTATTTTAATTTTTAGTTAAATAGATTAGGGGAATCAGGATGTAGAGCACTAATCATCTATATATCTTTCATGTATTGTTAATTTGATTGATCAGTGCGATTCCATTTCATGGTATTATCTTATTTTTTATTTTGAGTATCATTTTACATTACCTAATGACCGACGGGTGTGGTAGTGAATTATTTCACCATGGATCATTGACCGAAGTACTGAGAATTGGAAAAAGTCAATGCATCTCTTATCCAATTAAAGAAGATTTATCCATTGGTTATGATCAAAATATCGAGACTCAAGCATTTAAATCAACCTGTGTAGATCAACTGTAGTGACAAATCAGTGGAGTAGCACCATTTTTCTATGCATTGAGTAATTTAATTAAACCATGCATGATCATATAACAACTTTTTAATCGGTTCAAATCATCCTGAGGAATCTAAAATCATCATTATTCTCTATTCCATGTTCAAGACATATATTTCACCATTCAACTTCATTGTCACACCAACTCTCAAGGTTATTTTCATTGTATGCCTCTAGTATTTGTTATCATTTCATCTTATATTTTTTTTGTTTTAGTTTTAATTTGGTCTTGCACAACGTAAGTCGTTCTATGTGGTTATACACCCTTCTTACCATAGTACTAGTAGTTTGTAGGGTTTATAAATTTTAAATTTTCATGAACTCAACGACTACGTGGCCAAATTTTGGCACTGTTTCAGGGCGATGCACGTGCGACCAAGTATAAAAAACACAAAAAAAATTAAATAGACCACAAAAAATACAAAACAAAATACTGTAAAAAAATCTCATGAAAACATTATCATTGATACTGTATACACACTAGAGATTCTTAGTCAGAACTTGAAACTATTATTCAAGAAATCAACAAGCACTGTTCTATAGTTAGAAAAAAAGGAAACTTGAAATGTGGATTCTGGATAACATGACTGGAAATAAAAATTTCAATGGGCCACATTCCTTATTTACTACACCTGAGAGACCTAATCTTAGGGAGTTTCAAATTCCTAATGTGTCAAACAATATATCCTGCATCAAATTGTCCCCATGGTCTTGGGGATATGAGATCAAACAATCTCATCTTTCTCAACTTCCATCATTTAATGGTCCTGCAGCAGAGGACTCCTTAAATTTTATCAGAGATTTTTATGGTTCTGTCTAGTAGTTGCATCTATGAGATCATAGTGTGGAGGATTTGAGGTTGAGGTTGTTTCAATTCTATCTAAAGGGAAGTGAATGGACTTGTTTTCAAAATTTAGATGAGGAAATATTTGAAATCTGGGAAGAGGTGTGAAATGCCTTTGTATCTAAATCCTATCCCAGGAACACCACCATTATGGTTAGGCATAAGATCATTGGATTTTTCCGAGATAAGGGAGAACTATTTCATGAATCATTGGATCAGTTAAGAGGCCTTTTTAGACAAAGCCCAAACCATCAATTAGATCAACATTTTCTCAAGGAGACTTTCTATAATGCCCTCACCCCTACAATATGAACTTATTTGATCAATCATGTGGAGGTTATTTCTTTGATTCCTCCGCTGATGAGCTGAAACAATTGTTTGATAAGTTGGTTCAAAAATCACTTCACAAGTGCACTAGGAATAGAGTCATACATAGGGTTGATACAAATCTTCAAGTTGCTGTTGTTAATGATATGGCCCTTAGGGAGCAGTTCTATCACTGTGGGATGTTTGGTCACACTCAAAGATATTGTCCAATCATTGATCTACCTATTTCATGTGATGAGAGTTCCCATCTTGTCAATTATATGGTTAGGAATAAAGTAGTTCATGCTCAACTCTCAAATCCATACCAATCTGAATATCAAGGTCATCCTAATAAATCATCGACTGAGAAAGGGGTCACCAAGGTGACAATTGCCCCAACATTCCACCCAATGCCCAAACAAGTATTCCAAAATCAATATGAGGCTGAATCATCCAATTCATAAGCAGAGTTAAAGGGGATGTTGCAATAAGTGTTGAGTGAGATCAGATCATTTGATAAGGACAATGATTCTAAAATACATAATTTTAAACTTCAAATGAGTCAAATGTAAATGAATAAAGATGTTATGGAAAAGGGAAAGCATCATATATCATAAAACCCTAATCTAAGAGAAAATGAAATGTCAGTAACAACCAATTTATGTATTAAACATAATGAACCAGTTAAAGAATTATCTAGGAAAGAGGAAAACAATGTTCAAGATAAAATTGAAAATGAAAATATAGAAAATCACAATTCTGTAAATATGGAAAGTGAGTTCCAAACTGAACAGGTTGTGAAAAACACACCTGAGAATGCCATGGAACCAAAAAACCTGATGTGGGAGTTGATTAAGGAAGCGAAGAAGAAAGTGGGGTTTGTGGAGAAGGTGAATAACCTACCTGTTCTAAAACACTATGCCCATACCATTCCCTTGAATGAGTGAAGCAATGTGATGAACCTGATTACCTGAGAATTTTGAAACTGATTCAATGCTTCACCATCAATATGCCTTTCTTAGATTCCTTGGATAAAAAACCTTCATATGTTTCATTAAAAAAGGTTTATTAAGAACAATAATGATTGAAATATGTTGGATAGAATTTATCTCAATGCGGAGTGTAGTGAAATTGTCCAAAAACATATTCCTCCCAAATTAATGGACCTTGGTGGCTTTATCATTTAGTGCCGAATAAGAGAAACTTTTCATCAAAATTGCCAGTGTGACTTAAGAGCGAGTATCAGTATTATCCCTTTCTCCTTGTTCAAAAATTTGGGTCTTCGGGATATCCAACCAACTTTTGTTTGTCTTGAGCTTGCTGATAGATCACTCACACACCCTTATGGGAGAGTGGATGACCTATTAGTATGTTTAGGAAAAATCACACTACCCACTACTTTTATGATCCTTGATATGGAATTTTATGAAATGGTTCCAATTATTTTAGTAAAACTATTCCATGATACTGGTGGAGCCATTATTGACATCTCAAAAGGTAAACTCATCCTCCAAGCTGTAGATGATGTGGAGGAAATATTGGTGTTTAAAAGGACCTATTATGAGGTTAGTTGTGATGTGAAATATGTTGGTTTGAATCAATGTTACAAAATTTAGGTTAGTTCTGAGTATGGGTGTTTCCCACTTGAGATCACAAAGATAATAATTCCACAACCAACTAAAAATTTTTCCTTGGATACAGCTCTTTCCCCACACCCTTCTATTGATGAGCAAATTCTTTCTTTGGAACCCATTATGGGGAGTGAGTCACAATATTGTCCTACACTGTCTCAACATGTTTATGGAATTTTCCCTTGTGAAGTTAACTGTCTATGAGTTCATGAAGGTGGTGAAATATATAGGTTTATCCCGGCTGAAAAAATTGATGATTTCCATTATGAACAAGTTCATTTTCTTAATATCATCTTACCTACCTAGTTTGATGTTGTGAGTGATGATTTCATACCATATCTCAAAAAAATAACATCATTTGAGTCCTCTTTGGACATCGATAACAATATTTTGAATGATGAATTCGATAACTTTTTCTTATAGATTTCGGAGTTGTTAGTGATGTGTGCTATTTTGGGACTTTCTGAAGGTTTTGTCGATGTGTCCTCTTTTGTTTGTGGGTTTGAGAAAAACTCTAAGTGTGGTGGAAGATCTAGAAGTATTTATGATTAGATCAGCGATTTTTATAGGAAACAGTAGAAATTTTTAAGTGCTAATGAACTAATTTTTAAAGATATCATTGAGCTAGGAGTCAATGAATCCTCTTAGTGATCTGGATGAATTTTGGAGAATTTTTATTGGTGTTGAAGATGAAAATGTATCGAGTAGTACTTCTCTATATTCCTTAGTCAATTATGAAGTCCACACCATTGAAAAAACATACCCAATTAATGATCATGGATTGAAATATTTATAGGAATATGGTCTGGCTAGGGACCTTAACCCTATCATTTCATGGGAGGAAACCCATGGTTTATTTTGTTTTCTGCTCTAAATTTTTACTTTGAATAAATGCTCCTTGATCTGTTATTTGTCTTTCTGTTTGGTGAACAATAATGCCTAAATTTACTTATCATATGATGAAAGTGGTCTTATGGTAATGCTTTTCTAAGAGAGTCATGTTTTAGTGGTGTCCTTATATGGAACATTCATAGGGTAATGAGGCTATCGTCAGAAAACATTGTATAAAATTTTAAAACTCATGTTCGGGGTAGCATTTTACATATGTTTTAAATTCCAGAACACTAATATTACATTGTTTTTTATTTTAGGTATTTAAATTTCACATATAGAGTTCATGCATAAGGTGAATAAAGAGAGGCATTAAAAAATGAATTAAGAACCTGCACATTTAGGGGAGTAGTGTTTTTATACTACCATTTGTTTTAATCTTCCCAATTTTATTGCATGAGGCTATGAATTATGTGTGGGGGAGTTCCTACATATTTTGGAAAGTAGTGGATAAGTTCCCTTGCATGGGTATTTAGTTTACTAATATATGCTCCGTTGAAACATTATTTTGAGCTGATTTGTTAAACATGATTGCACACATTTCTTTCAATTTCATTATTCTACTTTTACATATCACTGCTAATCAAGCTAATATTTGAAGTATATTGAATAATATTTTATCTTCTCTTAAAAATTCAAATCATGAACGAGTCAAATGGAAATACACTTGATTGATGGTGATGGTTTGTGGGGTTGGGTTCTTCTATATTTTTTAATATTTTCTTTCACTTTCTGTGTTGAAAGAAAATATTTGAACCTCATTTCTACCCTTCCATATCCACTTTCAGCTGAAATGTCTATCTATTTTGAATGTAAACTGTATTCCACCTTATAAATCAACATTGGATACAATGATGGGTTTTATGTGTTCGGGAGAGGGGTCATTATAGTGTCATTTAAAATTCCCACTTCTTGATCCTGGAGTTTGTGTTTGCTTTAAAAAAATGGCTATCTTTTTTCAAATTTCTCATAATTCCATAAAAAAATAAAATTATTTCATCACTTTATGGCCATTGGAGGTTCATTGGTACTTCATTTCTATCATGTTTAGTGGATATCTTCTTTATAGATGTTGAGAGTGGCACTTAGTCATAAACTGTTATGTTTGAATGATTGTTGAGTAGAATTGTTTACTTTTTTATGGATCTGTCTATTTATGAAACGAGGATGTGGGTGTGAAATGATAGGGTTTGGGGAATAAAAATAAATACTTTGCATGACTATAATTTCTCACTGGAACCTAGGGGACTCACATTTTTATTAAATTATATTCAATCACTTTATGAAGTCAACTCATGGATTATTAATTAAGTCATTTGTGAATTTATTAAAATGGACAAATGGTATCCCATAGTGAGTATCTAAGACAAGGTGAACTGGGTGTGTTTTTGGTATTAAATAAATCCAATTTCAATATTAATAAGTGTTATGCAAAATTATTTTCACGTAGAATATGGATAGGAAAAATGGAAATAAAGTTCCCTTATAAAAAAAACTCATTAAGGTGAGGGTGATTTTGATCCCAGATGACGAAATGAGCAATTGTCTTAGTTAATATTCATTTTAGTGGAATCAATAAAGTTAAAAAATAAATGGACTGTAATTTTTTGAACTTGGAGGAAGGTGAGAAAGGAAGGTGCCCTTGGTTATGTTTTAAATTCCTCTCCATCTAACCTGTCAACATTCATTAGATTAAAACATGAATTGGTAGGTGCTGTGGGAAAGTTAATGAGTACATATAAGAGGCATGACATACTTGAAAATATATAAATTTGTGAGGCTTTTGACTTCCCGTGATTTTTTGATGTTAGGAAGGACATCATTTTTGAACACCATTGGATAGTTTGACCCATGGATTGATCAGCTCCTCTGGGTACTAATGTTTAATCATGCACTATTTTTGAAATGAAACTCCCAAACCAACATTCTATATTAAAGTCAAAGGAATGTACTTGTTTGAGGACAAACTATGTTTTATGTTTGGGGGAGTTTTATGTGGCAGTGTTTTCAGGACCATTTCTATATCAATTTTTATATTTTTGTTGAGTTTTTAATATAAAAGTATTTTACTTTGAGTAATATTTATAAATTATATTATTTTGTAAATTACATTATTAAAAAATGTGTTTATGTATTAAAATTGTGTTTTGTTGTGTATTTTTTGTTGATTTTAAATAATAAAATTTAGTTTAATTTAATTTAATTAATTTTCTAATAAGACTTCAATAAATTTTAATTACTTAATTAAATTTATTAATTATTTTGTATTTAATTTTTATATAAATAACATAAGCTAGTTTAAATTATTTTAATAATTAAAATCATTTTAACATACCAATTTTATTCAATTATCTTTTTAATTTAATTAAATTAATTATGTAATTAATTATTTACTTAATTCTTTCTTTAATTAATTGATTAATTATTTTAAGCAACTAACTATAAATATTTAATTTTTTCTTGATTTAATTTATTTATTTTATTCAATACAAATAAATTATTTATTTTTAAATAATTCCTAATTATTTTTATATTATTAATTTAGTTATTATTTTTTTTGAATTTAATTTCTTAGTTTTATTTATGTTTTATTTAATTTAGTTTTAGTTTTTTTCCCAGTTACGGTGGAACCACTTCCTCTTCTACGGTGGCACGTCCCACCATTCCACACAATTCATCACGAATGTAGTGCCACTATTTCACTCAAAGTGCCACAACAATCCTAGGCAGCGTATCCCGTTGTTATACCACCATTCCCCTCCTAACCCTACCACCATGAGCAACCCTCATGATGAGACCATGATCAATAGCCACAATGACTTCGTCACCGTTTCCCATAGCCACCCATCCTCACGGTGGTACCTCCTTCACTAACTTAATGTCACCCTTCCAGCTTCTTATTTTCCTCATTCCATAGCAAACCTGGAACCATTCTGATGCTCCTCTGATCCCTCATCATCCAAGCATGACCACAACATCAAAAAGAAAAATCAATCCCACAACAGCAACACAACCCACCCACAACACAAAAAATCATTAGCATTATAATTTCACAATACCAAATAAACTTATGAACATAATTTTTAAAATCCAAAATCAATTTTCTCAGCAACAAACCAAAATCAATTTCAAAATCCAAATTTTCTGAAGAAAACCAAATCATACAAGAATTGAAATCCTTCAAATCTGAAGACACCAGTGACTATTCCTTCATCATGCCACCCCATCTACCCATTCCTCACCCTCTTCTATCCTTCTGAACTAGTACCACAAACCGAGCCCCCTCTTCCTCTGCATGACTCCCAGAATGAGCTGTTATGAGCCCGCAAGCCCTCGACGCGGCCTCAAAACCATTATCTATATGAATCCCATGTTTGGGCCCCTCCATAGTCCACAACACATCGTCGTTGCCTCCTCCATCAGTTCCACCACAATCCTGGTGAGACCCTTTATGCGTCATTTCCCCCTCCTAGGAACGCCTCATCCCTCTGCTCGGAATAGTCCCCCTTCTCCCCTTTATCATCACATCACGAACCGAACCCCCTTATTCCATATTTTCAAAATTATATTATATTATATTATATCATATAATATATATATTATGTATTATAAATCATATACAATGAAATAATTATAATAATAATAATAATAATTGATATATTAATAAAAGTATATAAGCTTATATATATAATAATAATTTCTTAAATAATATATGTTATCCATAGTTATTATATTAATAATAGTATTAGATATTAAAAAATATATATTCTTATAAGTATTTTTATATAGTAGTTTCATTCTCTGACGCACATGCGTTTTTTGTAGAGGGAGGGTTGTGACTCTCTGCACGCGAACCATTTCATTCAGTTTGGAGAAACTACTCGAGAGACATGTGTGGAGCAAGTAGCATAATGAAAAGCTCCATGTGGAGGTCAAAGAACACTTCAGACGAGATTCTAGATACTTTGATTACTGGTTGATTAACATTCATCACCGGTAGGAGGAAAAAACTAATAGATTACAGGGTAGGAAAGGAGGGATTGGAGGACTTTGGTTTGATCTATATAGAGAGAGCGGAGTGGTGGCTTTCCATAACCTCATTTTGTGGGGTGAACATCCATTCCTTCATCATAATCAACCCTCAATCCATCTCATTAACAAAACAGAGGCAGACAGACATTGATCAGGAGATCTGCATCGAAGTAGTTGCTGGAGATAGGAGAAATATCATGAGAGATTTTTCTTAATTTTTTATCAATTTCTATCTATTTTAATGTTTTAATGTGTAGTTAAATAGATTAGGGGAATCAGACATTAGAGAACTAATCAACCATATATTCTTCCTATTTTGTTAGTTTGGTTGCTCACTACGATTCCACTGCATGGCTTTCTCTTCTCTTTATATTGAGTATCATTTTACATTACCAAATGACCGACAGGTGTGGTGGTGAATTATTTTACTCTGGATCATTGACTGATGTACCGATAATTGGAAAAGTTCAATGCCTCTCTTCTCCAATTTAAGCAGATTTTCCAAGGTTCATGATTGATAGATCGAGAATCATGGATGTTAATTGAGTTTTGTAGATCAACTATAATGACAACTTAGTGGATTAACACCATTTTTCAATGCACTGAGTAATTGAATTGAACCATTCAAAAGAAGAGAATATCATTTTAATCGGTTCAAATTAGCATGAGGACCCTAAAATCATTATTACTATTTGTTCTCTTTTCAAGCCATATATTTCATTATTCACCTTTATTTTCACACCCACTCTCAATGTTTGTTTCATTGTTTTTGTCTAGTTTTATTATCCTTTAATTTAATGTAATTTTTTTTCTTTTAGTTTTAATTTGGTCTAGTAAAACATAAGTCCTTATCTGTGGTTTGACACCCTTCATACCACAGCCCTAGAAGTTTTTAGTGTTTATAAATTTTAAATATGACTGTACTCAATGACTGCGCGACCAAGATACCAGTCCATTATTTTAATCATTATTTTGTATAAAATATCATTCAATACTAAAAGGTAGTGTGCATACATTCTCCTTGAAAAGCATTTTCATGAGATCCATAAAGATTTCCTCCATTTCTTAGGTCTGGGAATAATTTACACCTTTTTTTGTTAACATACATAGTAATCAAGACATTCATGATAAATTATTAAAAAAATTATAATAATACCAACGTAATGTAATAAAACTATAAATTTTCATGATAGTAGTGGGTATGTTCCATCCATTAATTAACATCGACTTTGATGGTTCCACAAAAATTTCTTTAATTTTGATCACTTTCCCCAAGATTGTGATCTTAATCATCCAAAATTCATAAATTATTGAATTGTAAAATATTATTCCCTATTTAATGTATCCATAAAAATAACTAGATTTGAATTTTTTCCCCTTGGTATTAATGTAAATGAGAATATCATAAATGAGGACTACCAAAAAAACAGGTTGGCTCTCAAGAAAATATTCATTAAATCCATGAACATTAGAGGGTAATTTGAATGTCCTAAGGGAATAATTATTTACTATTATCACCCATAACCTATATGAAATGATATCTTATGAATGTTTTCCATGTTCATCGTCATCTGGTGGTATCTAGAACAAAGATACACTATTGAAATGTACTATGCTCTGTGTACTTTATAAAACAATTCATCAACCCATTATAGGGGATACATTCTCATTTTCGTGATCTTTATAAGCTATCAGTAATCAGGAAAAATCCTCATTTAAACATCCTTTTAAATATAATGAATACTGGTGAACCCAGAGGTGATGCACTAGGCTTATTAACACATTGTCTATATTCACCTTTTGTCTCTTATTTAACTCCTCCTAGTCAACCATGGAAATCCAATAGAGAAATTTGGAGATATAAACTTATATGGGTATAGTACCAATTGATAAATATACATAAAATTTTGGGAATGATCTAGGAAACTCTTCAGAAAATACATCGATACATTCCCTCAAATTAGGAATCTAAACAAGGATGATAATTTCTTTTGACTCAACAAATTGGGATTAGTTTACTTCTTTAGTGGGTATCAAAACAAAAACCATTGATGGATTTTACAATGGAGGTTCCTGATCTTCCTTAATTTTTTTGTATCATTGCATGGTTTGGAATATTGAAAGAGATTTCATAACTAAATTTTTTTTTGTGTTCACTATATAACATGTGCCAATCCATGACCCGTATAGTGTCAAATTCCAATAGAGGATATATGAATACATTTTCTACAATAATATTCCTACATATGTTAATATGGGAAGAGTCTAATTCATAGGTTAAAATGATCAACCACTATATCTTTTCACAAATATATATACATAATGTTTTCAGGGATATGACTAAAATATTCAAGAAAACATGCCAGATATAAAAGAATGTTTAGTACAAGAATCAAATAATCATTTTCAATTCATTGTTGAATAATAATATTACCTATTATGACTTAATTTTCATGATCTATTTTAGTATAAGGGATTTCATGAGAATTTTGTTTATCCTTTTTATTTGGTGGTTATTGAAGCTGAATACCCTCATAGAACTGTGATTTAGTGCACTAGATTTCATAATGACCTTTATCCCAATTGTTGAAGAATTGAACAATGGGTAGTGAATTACGAGGTGCCTTCCTTTCCTCAATAATGTTGTGTTGATTTTCTTTTTATCTTAAACATTCATCAGCTTCCTAGCCTTATCCCTCACACTTTATAAATTTCAATTTCACATTGAGAAAAATCCCATGATTCTACTTTCAAAATTTTTGAAACATTAGTGGTTGAACACTCTTTTACCCATTGTCATTTGAACTATTAGAATGAAATTCTATTATTGCCTTCTTATCTATATCACCATGTAATCATTCAAAAACTCTATCAATATTTTTGAAGCACATTGAACTACCTCTTGAAATATCCAAATGTCTTAGATAGATATATTGTTTTGAATGTATGGGTTCAATACACTATTTAAATTATCTAATTTTCATTCTTTTATTATAACAAATATATGATATTATTTGTAAGGACTTGTGAATTTTACTCATATGATGTGTAAAATTCATCTTCTATTTTCTTCATCACTAAGAATTTTATATCCAATTTTATTCTAACATTTATAGGGAAATATGTATTGAGAAAAATTTTCATAAAGTCTTCCCACTCCATCAATTTATTTTCATCCTTCATCTCAATAATCTTTATCAAAACCTATCACTGATAGACTTCTCAAACAAAACAATATATTTTTATATTCACCTATACATCTCATAATAGTGGAGAATATAAAAAATGTACTCCATTTAGTTAGCCCAACATTCCATGATAACTGGAATGGAAGATCAACTAAACAACAATGGTTGTCAGCAAATAAATGACTCAATGGCTAGTTCTCATTCATGGGTGAAAGAAGATATTCCACTAGGTTAATTTAATTGTTCATAGATTGATACATCTTTGTAATAATATCTATAATGTATGGAAATCCACCACCCATGGAATTGGGGGTGTAACTTGGACAATCAAAGAATATTAACTCATAGAGGTTTATTTGATGGATTCTCTTAGTTACCATCATTTATTTAAATATAAAAGTATTGAAGAAAATAGATTTCATCAAAACATGATTAAATATTTTATATATATTTTATAATATCATCTAACATTATATCGTACAAGGTATCTTCATTTATTCTTCTTATAAAAGAAATATTTTTAATTGTTTACCCATACATAGACTTATACTAATCATTTTTATGAAAATTATCTATTATAAATTCCTAGATTAACCAAGATAAACCACTAATACCATATATTTTGATCCAAATTTTTCTAACATGATTTTTACATAATTTTAATGATAAAAAAATAATAGTTATACATTAAAAGATAGAATCGTTTAGTTTCTTGGGAAAACTAGGATCATACATCACATATAAAAAATTAAAAAAATTAAAAAATTAAAATCATCCTTTTTTATTCAAATTAAATATCTCACATTATACTTAGTACATATAGTCACTTGAATATTTATATAAATGAAAGGGGTGAGTTAAATACTAGTTAAGAGTGGAATAAGAGACATATATAAATTGTAAATTAGTGAGAATAGTCTAAATCATTTTTTATAATAATAATATCATCATATGAATATTAAGAGAAACATTTGGTTAAGGTATGAAATATATAAATACAAAAAAAACATCATGTCAAGGTTGTAAAATATAACACATATTTGTAAACAAAGATAACATCATGTTCATGAATAAAATATGAGAATAAATCAAAACAACATCATTATAAATAGATACAGAATATATTTTAGGAATAATAAGCATAATACAATGAGATAAATTATATTTCCCAATTCATTAGAGTGTTTTATAATTCCTAGGACACCTATCAGATCATTGACTTCTAATAATCATGCAACATACAGAGAATGTATAACAATCATAGTCAAGAAAAAACCTATGAGTGGAAAAGAGTTTAATAAGTATTTAATAAGTATTAATTTACTAAATGAACTTTTCTATTAAAATTTTAATGAGGAAAATAATATTTTTTCATAAAACATCTTTATTCTACAGTAATGATGAAATAACACAAGGGTATTCAGAGATGTGTTTTGGAATGAAATGCCTATTTGAAAAATAATTGTATTTGAATTTAAATTATTGGGGGAAAATTTATATACATAGAACAAAACTAAATAATATTGAATGTGTAGTTATGAGACATTAGGGAAATATTAATAAGAAAATAAGACTTGAATGATGGATAACCCAAATAAATTGAGTTATTTTCGTGAATCCCTTTACCTTAAATCCTAAGTTATTTTATTGCCTTTTCAGCTCATGAATATTAAAACTATTTGTACATAAACATTGAAATAGAAGTGAATTATTTATATTTGTTGGACTATTTATATTTTATAACAATTATATTAAATTTATTTATTTATTTATTAATGTTAAATCATTTTGATATCATTATTTATTTAAACTAATTAACTATTTTTATTCAATTTCATAATTTTTTTCATAGTTATTTATAAATAAGAATGATTATTTCCAAAATCTAAATATACATATATTTATACATGATTATACAAAAAATATTATATTATTACTAGACATAGGGTTTGGTATAATAAATGAATTGGAAATGACCTTATTGATGATTAAAAGACGATTAACAAGACATTTTCAAAATAGCTATAATGATATTTTAAAAATTTTAAAATTTTACAAATAAAGTTATTATAGTTGGTTATCATTAACAACATAAATTTATCATATAAATTACTATTATATAAATAATTATTTTTGAATTTGGTGGAGGAAAATTGAAAGTGGAGGGAATAATGATAGGAAGAATATCTTAGAGCTTACCCACCTCTTAGGTTTTCTTGTTCACCATGACTCTAAAATCCTTCAATTTCTAAAGATGGATCGATCCCTAAAATACCTATATAATCTAAAATTATTAATAGGGAGGATTTTTGTAGATATTGGGATTTAAAAAGCATGGGAGGATTTTTTCCAAAGGGAGGGGGAGGGGTTATTTAAACACGAGGAGAGATATATTTTTGAGTTAAAATATTTACTAATATTATATATCTATAGAAAATATATTAATAGTGATCATTTTAAAATTATAAACCAAAATTTCATTAAATATAATTACATTAATAATTTTAATAACTTCATAATTCTAATTAATGAGTTTAATTAAAGTGAAATATTTAAAAATGAGAAAATATTTTTTTAATGTAATATTATATATTTTTGATTTTTGATTTTAATTTTTATGTCTTGAAATATTGTTTATTGTATTTTAAGGAAACCTTAATCATTTTAAATATATTTTCATAAAAAACTACCATAAATTATTCGGTAATTATTACATCCTTAATGGTGTAATTTAGGGTACACTAGTTATAGAAAAAACTGAATTTTTACTATTCAACTAAAAACTAATTTATTTTAGAAGAGTAAAAAAACCATGGAAATTTTTTATGTTTTAATATAGAAAGAAGTGATAATTTTTAAAAACAATTATCACATAGGTAATTGAAATTTGTAATATAAAAAACATGATTTCTATAAAATAACTTAAAATACTGTTTATGAAAAATGTCCATATATTTTATTCATGTTTTTAATATTTTATATTTATTTTATGGAATTCTAATATTAATACATACATAACTTAATAATTATAAATATTATTTAAAATATATTTTTATATTTTTAGTTAAATTACAATTCTAACAGTCTGGTTACTATTACCAATGATGAGGCAACTATTCTCGATGACCAGGTTCTTATTACATTAGTCACATTATAATTTGAATGGTCACACTACATACTATAAATATATATTATATATTTAATTCAATATTCATTAAATTTTTTCCCAAGGTTCTATATATCTATCTTCTAAAATTTTATAGGTTTACAAATATTTCTCTACTTTTCTGTATTGTGTTTTATTGGTGGGATGGTTTAAGTTGATCAGGGAGATCCAAATTTTCTCATATTTGTTTTCATTTTCTATTTCACCTTTTTAATGTTTTTCATTTTTTTGTTTTTAGTCATTTTAACATGTAAATAGTTTCATTAATGAATTTTTATGTTTTGGATTCTCTAATATATATATATGTTTATAATAATATGTAGAATGAATTTATTTTGGAATCAATCAACATTTTAAATGTTTAGGTCATTAAAATTATTTTAATTTTAATACACATTTTTATAAAACCACATTTTAATTTATAACTATATTTTAATCCGTTATATTATTTAGAATATATGAATGAATTTGTTGGTAGACTACATTAAAATCCTAGTATCCATATCCTCTAGGGCTGAGAATATTTTACATAATCAAAATTGAATTCATGTGTGGGGTGGAGAAAATAAGAATTTTGATAAATAATTTTTCAATAATTTGTTTTAATTTATAAAATATAATTTTTCTAAAATTATATTACATATTTTGAGATATTTCATGATGGAAAAAAAGGAAAATGTGGGTTTTTTCATATAACATTATCAATGAAAGTTACTAACTATTTTATAGTGTAAACACCACCTCTTTCTCTCTAATCTATGAATCTAATGATAACATCATATATAAAATTAGGATGAAATAAGAGTAAGTATGTAATATTCATTAAATATACTAAAAAATGTAGATATTCAATTTTTATAAACTGGTCATAAAGCTAGAGTTGAGTTAGGGGATCATCTATGGAGTTCCAATGTATGTTGAAATTGTAACCTACTTGAATTTTTTTATGATGATTTTATTGAGATGAAGTTATAGAAATCTAGTAAAATGAATTTGTAACACATCATTAGAAAATGAATAAATATTTTAATTTAGTTTTAGGATGAAATCACTCCTCCTATAAAAAAATTTGCATTCCACATCTTCCTTCAAGATGAGAAAAAATGAAAAAAATGGTAACATATTCATGAAAATAGAGAATTGGAATATTGTAACTCTGGAATTACTAAATTGTGATGGTTACTGATATAGAATTATATAAGGTGAATCTTATTTATGGAAGTAGGAGTTAATGGTTTATAAATTAATCTGTTAAACTAACAATCATTAAATGTGATTCAATTTAGATCCATTCCACCACATTCATCCTAAATAATTAAATATTCAAATACTAAAACCCTTAATCAATCAATTTCTTTTCTCAATATATCATGATATTCAAAATCAAGTATATCATTATGTGACTATGAATAATTAAATAACATATATGGTTAATCTTTTTTCAACAAGGAATGAGAAAACCCCAACATAAAAATATATTGGGGAATTGAGTGACATATTCAGGGAATGTATGTATAAGTGTATATGGGGGATAAAAGAGTCAAGAATTATTTTAATGCACTTGGAAACGAAACTGGAATCAATAATATTGATGATGCCTGAAAATAGGAGGACCATATTTTTACAAGATAACCATTCCCTGATATACTTCAAAAATTGAAGAAATTTAGATGATTGGTTTCAGTGAAGATATTATCATGTTGAAGTATTTTTGAAAACAATGTCAACAATGCCATCTCTTTTTTCAAATTAATCTCTAAGAAAGTAGTGTCTTAGATCAATGTAATTAGTTTAACGGTGTTTGACATGATTTTATAGATATTAATGGCACTAAAATTGTTATAATAGATAGTAATGATATAATATGTTATCCAAAATTCTGTAAGTGTATGTTTCAACAATATTATTTGGGTGAAACAAATATTTGGGGGTATATATTCCACCACAGATTTTTAAGGAGAAATAATATATCAATATTAATACACATGATATGAGGGATGTTACCAGGAGATGAAATGTTCCACTAGAACATTTCATAACAATTTGGATTCCTTTACAATCACCATGTGAAAAAAATATGGTTAAGAGATATTTTATTTGGATAAAATAATCTATTTTTAGATGCATCTTATTATTTTAAAATTATAGTGATGTATTTTAAATTGTATTCAATTGGATTTCATTTGAGAACATGGATAAAGTCATACACTAAACATGATTTCTGCTCATGTCATTGTATGGTTATGTAATATTCCAATCATACATCAATAAATATTGGTTTAAATATATTGATCGACATCATCAAATGTTAGCTTACATATTATAATCATGTGTATTATAATTTTATTATCATGATATATTCAAAAAAAAATCAATAAGTAAAATAAATTTATTTACTGTGGTTTAAAATCGTCCATCATAATTTTGTGAAAATTGACAATCATGTCGAAAAATTATTTCAACCATAAACCACAACTGAAAATTATTATTCATTAAAATTGAACATTATTATAAATGTTTTTCTTGAGTTTAGCTAAAATATACATATTCATTTTTTATTTTAATTATTAATAATTAATTATAAAATTTTGTGAGAAAAATTAAAAAACAACGTTTCATATATATAATTTTTTTTGGAAAAAAATAATTTAGATTTCATATCATAACCAGACTCAGGTAATTATTCTAAAACAAAAATATATTTAATTTACATAATATTCTAATTTTTAAAATATTGAATTTTATAACCAGTTGGTCTATTCTAGATATCATTTTCAGAAATATAAACTATTTATAAAACAACATTAGATATCAAATATAAAAATTTCAAAACTAAATTGACTAGAAAATTACAAATAAAATATATTGTATTAGATCTGTGAAATTTATGAAAATGATTCACCATAAATTACTTTTGAATATAAAATATATCAACATATTGAACATTGTTGTAGATTATTTTTCCTCAGTCATCATCTTTACTTTTTAAAAACCCAAATGAGTCCAATAATATGATTATTATTGAGTAGTTCTACAAGATTCTAAAAGCTGTTCCATTGAAATATGTTCAACTACTATTATATTTAAAATATATAAATATCATCATTAATAGAATCCTAATTTTAATAAATTTCAATTTGAGATTTAAAAATCAAGATATTAAACCTCATGTAAGAAAAACCATCTAGTAAAAGTTTCAGAATATAATTAACCAATATCGTACTTGGGGAGATTTTATTTATATTGAATCCATCCCATAAGAGAAAGAGTATAATGGTGTTATATAAAATCCTCAATTGATTTTTAATATTGCGTTTTAGGTGAGGTGAAACTTGGCTAGTCAAAATCATCATAAATTTTCGAATTTCATTAAGAAATATTCTCATAATATTTAATGTGAATCGAATCTTAAATGATTTTTGTTCTCTTATTGATAAAAGTGATGAACTTATTGTTTTTGAGTATTGAATACTGAAAACTACATCATAATTATATTCGTAATTTATTAGACCATTTTTTTTATTAAAGAGTAATTATTTGTTACGGGAAACAATAAAGATTATAACTTGATTAATTATTCAATTATATTATATATTGGGTGTTCTTATTGAGATTGTTCTAATGAGAAATTGTATAAGAATATAGGAAGTAGTAATCACTGCCTATGTAAAGAATAATCAAGGAAGAATAATTTCATTGAAGATATATATATTGAAATTTATTTTAAGAATTTATTTCCTATTTAGATACAACCATTTTGGTGGTTTGTTAAATTTTTTAAAATAAAAGATGACAATCATGAGAATTTAAAAATATTAAAGGACCTTTTTATCCAAATATCTATCATGGTATCATTAAATGGACAATAATTTGTATCCAATTTCATTATTTACATTACCAAATGAGTTTTACATGACATGACAAGGATAATTTATTAGATAAATGATGTAAAACCAAGTAAATATAATATTGTAATCAATAATAACTAAGGTCTATGATTTACATCTGATAATAGTATCTTTGGTTAGACTTAAAATATCTTGGTGGATTATTTCTAAGGATTTAAATGAAGAAATCAATTTTTTTATATTTTCAAGTCAATTTTTTATTTCCATGTATACATGGTTCAAAAACTATGTTATCTTTTAAATAGATTTATGGTAAATATTATATTATTCCGCTACAATTGTGATTGAAAAAAGGGATAATATTATAATTATAATTATTTTTATCCCAAAGACATGATTAGTTACTCGGTTCACAAAAAAAATAATTTTATTTATAATTGTATTTAAATATAAAATATAAACATTCAAAAATTGATATGATGTAAATTTGATTTTTCCTATATAATTAAAAACATTATTAATTTGAATTTTGAATGTAAATTCAGACCTGGTATCATATAATTTACTAATAACTATTAAATTATTATGAAATAAAATAAAAATATATAAATAATTAATTAGATTTCAGTCAGAGAAACCAATCATACATATAATGGTAAATTTATATTTTTTTTGCCCTCTGTATGGGAAAGGTCCCTGATCAAATTCATCAATTTAATTGAATTCATAAGAATATCCACAAACATTACTTTATTAGATGATATCAATATACAATGTATCTTATCTGGTGTTGTTAATGAGGACCATATCCTAAATAATATTTAAACACAATTGTTTTTCTCACATAATGCTTTGGTCAACTAATGTCAGCCAATAAATATTCTTCACCACAAACTTTTTTGGAACATGTTTTTCCATTATAAATACAAGATTAATGATTAATTCTCTTTTGTCTATAATATCTATAATCCTTATAGTTTCATACACAATCAAAAATTCCAATTTTCCTATAATAATTATAGAATTTATTTTTTTATTTTTTTAAAAAAAGTAACATTTTTTTATTTGTTTATTTTTTTAAATGAGTATTTTATTTTGAATTAATAAAATCATAACATATTTTACCTATACATTATAGTCAAAAACAAATTATTCAAGTTTTATTCGCCATGGGTAAAATGAGAATGATTTTTTTGAGATCTTTATTTTGAAATTCCAAATTATCAACATTTAGTTTCCTTTTTATTTAAAAGTAGAATCAAATTTTTATTTTAAAATTTCTCATTTTAAAAAATTAACCATATAATTCCTTTTTAGATATATAAATTTTGAAACATGTTAAAAACACCATCATCAAATATATTTGTATAATAAAAATGAACTCCACATAATAAAGTATAGGTTGATTAAGTAGAAGAGAATGACCTCTATCATGTATAAGATATATTTTTTACGTACTATGAAAATTGACATGAGTAACATTGGAATTTTTTAAATGATTAATATGATAGAAAATAATCATTTATATCAATACATTTTAAAAATTTTAAATATTTATTACATTAATTATTATTTTCACACTTTTTTATGGAAAATTTATTCTTTTGTTGGCATTCTTTTTTCATCCAAAACATGTAACATCCATTTCATAATTTTCATTTTTTTGTTTCGAGTATATATTTTTTATTCATATATATGTTCATACTTTTATAAATTATATGAACATTTTATTCACATTAAGATGATATAATGTTGATTTATTTTAATGTAATTTTATTTTTAGTTTCATTGACCCCCATATCCTAAATTTTTTATCTTTTTTTCAAAATTATCACATATATCAAAAGAGAGTTGATGAGATTCATAACCAATACACTCATTATATATTTGTCTTATTCAATATAGGTTACTTTGGGTGCTCAATTTGTTACTAAAACCAAATTATATTATATACTAATGTTGATATAGAAAGATAATCACCATTTTCATTTCCAAATTTAAAAATAATTTATAATTCAAAAAAAAAATCTGTGATAGATTCAGAAGATGCATTGAAAAACATTCAAAGTCCTGGTAAAAAATATTAAATAAATCATCTTTGAAATTTATTAGTTATTCAAGAGTAAATTATAATATTAAACTATCTTCACTATCTTTTTTTGTATCAAATATATTAAATTTTCCATTATCTTAACAGAAATAAAATTCATTAATATTTTTATCGTTTAATTAAAATGTTAAAATATCTCTATGTGTTTATTTCTTCTCATATCAATAATATAGATATAATAATGAATAAATATTTCTCATATGGGGTAAATAATTAATTTATGAGACATGTCTATTTTCCAATAACTATAGTTATTACTATAAATGTGTCATGACCCACAGAGTGTCCATTGGGAACAATAATAATGTTTGAATTTTTTTTCTAATAATTACATTTTGTGGAAATTGATTAAATATTTTTAAAATATATTAAGCTTTCAATGATTTTTAAAATAGATAAATAAATAAATTCATGAAATGTTTGATACCAAATATAGGTCTTAGTAGGGTAATGTGGCCAGAGGGGGGTGAGTTTCCCTTAAAAAATTCAAAGAAAATATCTAAATCATTTTTACTAAAAAACATTTTCGGGATATTGGTGAAATTTATAACATTTTAAGGATATCAAAAATGCATCAAAGCTTATATCATAATAAAATTACAATATAATTCATATATTTTGAAATATAAAATAAATATATATTTATATAAAAATGATTAATCATTTTGATGGATTAAAATATAGATAAAATTAATAAAAAAGTATAGATATATAAAAATTTCGATTGAAAATAAGACACAAATTTTGGTAAGGACGTTTGGTCCTACCTAAAGAAGATCCCTAGTTATACTAACCAAATTTCTTGAGGATTGAATTTATTATTCGCTTAACAGTCATTGTATCCCATACCCTAGAACTCTATTTATTTTTTAGGTCAAAATAATAAACTCTAATTGAAATTGAAATTACATTTTATGGCGACTGGATTTAAATCACAATAAAAATAGTCACTTTTATTTTAATATCAATAGAAATAAAACTAAATTCCCTCATTTGAATAGAAATGAGAAAATATAAAATAAGAAATATTAATAGTGGGATGATTTATTATAATAAACCACATTTTTATTATATTATAGATTATCTAAAAAAAATTGAATAAAACAAGACAATGAGAAAATAATGATATTGGGATGATGATTCACAAATAAAAATCTTGATTCTACAAAAGAGTGGATTTAAATAATAAGGAAACTTTAAAGATAATAAGACATCCTTTCACAATGGAATTGAAGAATGATTAAGAAGGACTGATTGTAGTATGTGAGGCCACTAAGAGGTCTCTATTTATCTCAACCAAATTCTTTATAAAAAATATGCAACTATAAATGAGTAATAAATATACTTTATGATGAATTCAAATATATTTTACTGACAATAATTGTAGTGACCCCCATTAACCTATCTTATAATAAACCCAATATAAAAAACGTGTTTGATTTTCCTCAAAAAATAACATCACAAAGAGCATGGTAAACTATAATAGAACTCTTTGGATTTCCATTCCACATCTTTTCCACATCATTTACAACCATGGGAATTTCTTTGTTCACTATTTTAGCTTGTATAAGTGTCTCCTCTTCTTCCAATAATACCCTTATATAGTTCTTCAAGAATCTATAAAATTCTACATTAATTGTCATATAACCACTTCAGGTTTCCATTATGGTTCCTTAGGGATTATATAAATATTTCTTAAATACGAAATTCTAATAACATAAATTAAGTTTTTAACCTCTTAAAATATTTATTCTGATCATTAAAACTGTAGAAGGTGACATGTACAACATCAAATTATTTTTTTTAATTGCTAGATGGTTTGAGAATATTTTACATTAAAAATATGGCTATATGTAAAAACCATGAGTGATAAAATTTATATATATGTGATATTAATCTTTGGAATGGAATGATTCTTCATTAAAAATCTCTGTGAAAATTAAACAATATATTTTATAAAATGTTCTTGTTTTAAAAAGCATTTGTGGGATCAGTTTTTTATTATTAAAAGTATTCTTGTAGTAAGTGACTATATGAAATGGTTATTTTGAAAGTATTTTAAATATTTTACATGGTTAGTTTGTTTGTAAAATAGGTTCTTCAACCATTTTTTTATATTTTAAGAATTTTTAAAAATTGTATTATATTCATATCAGTGTATTGACATGTAAAAATATTTTTATATAATCAAAGAGGGTTTGTTGGTTCCAAAATAGTGAAATATTTCATATAGATTGTATATTGAAACATTTTAGTGGATTTAAATAATTTATTTTGTGTTTTGATAGATGGTTGGATTTACAAATGATTCCATGATTTTCTTTATCAAACCAATATCATGTGAGTAATGAGATTTGTTTCAGAAATAATGAGTTGTATTTTCATTGGAAGAGTGTATTTAATAGAAAAATATGACAAGAAATTTAATGAAGAATTTGTTTTTATAGAATGTAATAGATCCTATTCAGTCACATGTGAATATTTTATTCTATTGGTGTCTTGTAATATCAAGTTAGTTTGTTTATTTTTAATTAACCTGTCTATAGTTCTTTTGAATTAATTTAAAATTGCATCTTTATTTTTTATTTTGGGGTAGGTTATGAGTGAGATGTTTTAAAATTTAAATTATTGATATTTTTGTTATTTATTTTAATTACCACATTTGAAATTTTATGGAAAATCTTAGGGGATGGTGTTGGTGTCTTAGGTGGTCAATTCCCAAACCTATGTTATTGTTTGATAAAGAGCAACGACTTTAGGCTAATAGATCTCATAGAGAGTATGACCCCCATTTAAATAAATGAGCCCACGTGGAGTGGTGACTAGGATAACTCATGTGGGGAATGTGATAACTCATTGATATTTGAAAGACTATTCATATTTTGTAAGTATACAATATGCTTTAATAATGATGGTTTTTCTATATCCTTATAACACCAACTTTTTAATACCAGTAATAATATCCATGAAACTTGTATCTAGTTTAAGATTATCAAGGGGATTTATCATGTTTATTTATTATATCCCATGATTATTTGATAATTTTCCAAACCTATGATGTTTTGGTTTATCCCTATAGAGCGGGACTTGAAATAGAGTTTCTCAACAATGTTAATTATTCCTTCATTATGTGCCATACATTTCAAATGATTGAATATGGATTGTGAATGATTTTATAAGTAAGAATAAATTATGAATGATTTTAATTTTTTTCAATGAATTTAAAAAATATGTTTTAATGTTTCCATTTTAGTGAAAATTGGACTCATTGAATATATCAATTTATGTCAGGGATTAATTGAAAAATTATAATTTCTAAAACTCTAATTGTGTACATGTCCATAAAATACAATTTTATGCCAACATAACTAGTTTAATGAAATGAATGGTTTTGAATGGTGTTTTTGAAAATCATGTAAAAATATAAGAACTTATTTTATTATTTGAAAATATTATTTTAAAAATATGTTATTATGAAATAATTTAGTGTGAGGAGCTAAAAATATTTTTTTGGAAAAAATATTTTTTTTGGGAAACACATTTTCGAAATGATTGGTTTAATTTAATACACATGCATAAAAAATATTTTTATCACAATTTTATTGATATTTCCTTTTTAAATCACTATGTAAGGTATTTATATAACTCATAAATATCAAAAAATAATTATTAGGATATAATTTAAAAATGAATATATTGATTTATCATGGAGTGACTTATGTTTTTTTTGAATGAGTTTTTTTAAATCTATAGTTTGGTTATAGATTAATATTTCTCCAATGATATTTTTGGAGAGTTGTTTTGTTGGATAGTTTATGGGGGTAACTTGGTGGTTTATTGGTATTAGTACAGGGCTTTTCATTTTTTAGGTTTTGTATTAGTCATTGGGATCATTTCATCCTATGTTATTTCATATGTATTTTACCCCATTTCATTATTCATTTATTAATTTTATCTAGTTTTTATTTATTATTATGTTATCTATTGTTAGTTGTATATTGATTTTATTTCCACTAATGATTTATTTTTACTATATAAGTGTGAAATTTTTCCCATGTGGATTTGGAAAACCCATCAGGATTAGTGGCTAACCAACTATGTATTTGGACTAGATGAAACTCAAGGTTGATTGATTATTGACATGATTTTATAAAAATAAGGGAAAATGTACATTCTTTCAATTTATTTTAATCTAAATTTTTTTATAATATTGAGAAATATATATTCTCTGATAATAACAATGTAATATTAGTTTTTCGGATAACTGTAAAAAAATATTACTTTCAGTCTTTTTAGAAAACATAAAAAAAGCATGTCATTTAAAAATGTCAATGAAATAATTTTATAACCTTAAAAACATATAAAATGTTTTTGAAAGTAATTTTTAGTAAGTAGTTTTTCATGGAAAATAATATCATTTAAAACATTTTTAATAAAATTGATATGGGACAATAAGTTTTTAAACTAATGCGGAAATAAGGTCAGGTTTTCTTCAAAACATTTTCAAGATCATATTAAGTACCAAAGGGATAAAAATTTTATTAGAAGCTAAAATTAATGAAATAAAAATACATAAATATAATATATTGTATCTAAATTATTAAAAAATATAATTTAAATCAATGAAAATTTAGCATAGGTAATCATAAAAAATAAATAAAATTGCAACGTAAACCCTTATATAAAATACAAACATCCTTTATATGAAATAATTATATATTATACAAAAAATATATTTATTATATATTTTTTATAAAAAATATATTAATTATTTAATCAAAATTTAGATCTCTTTTAATTTGTTTCAATGCATTTATTAGCTATTCATTTTGAAAATCCACATTTCAGTGAAAACTTGTTTGTTTTTCAAGCATGTTTCATTTGGATAGTTATTTCCTTCACAAATTGTTCATGAATAAATTATCTCTATAGTATTAATCATGTTATAATAATTTTATATAATATAAATTTATTATATAATATTTTTTCTCAAATCATGAAGGTGCTTATGAAAAATTAGTTACATCGCTTTGTGGTTATGGTAGTTTTCACATAAGAACATGTTGTGTGTTTATATACTAAAGAGTTGAATGAAAAATATAAAAATAATAATATATTGATAGAAATAATTAGTTATAATAAATTTATTATATATATATTTTTAATTTATATATTTTTCTATCCATAAAAGGAAAACATAAAAAACAAATAACAATTCAACATAGAGGTGGTAACCCACAAATATGAATGAATGATGTTATTATTTATCATAATATTATAGAAGGTAGTAAATGGTTGTGATTTTAATATAGAAACACAAAATTATAGTAGTAATATTAATTTTATTGGGTTAATATTTCCATTTTTTCAAACTATTGATGAATAATTAAGCATAATAAGATTCTTTGAAGATGATTACCACGTCATTGAGAAACATCTGTCACATACCCTTTTAAGGACACATAGGTTTGTTTATTTTATAATAAAAACTCAAAAAAAATTATAGGTAAGTATAGAAGACAATTTTCTAGGGTTCCTCATCTTATGTGTCTTATTTATCTATTAATATAAATGCAGAAGAGGAAATATTTTATAAGTTAGTTGTTTGAAAAACATTTAAATACTTAAAAAATTAAAACATAATAAATTTATACTCAAGTGAATGATGCACCAAAGAAAAAATGATTTAAATATAACATAAGGTAAGGTCTATATATATTAAAAATATATAATTTAGATAAGTTCATCTTGAAATTAAAAACTTATCTTTTATTTTAACCCTATTATAAACTGTTTGTATCCTTAATCTAAATAATAGTTTTTATCATAGTTACAACTCATTAGGATAAAAATATAATTTTAGTTAATTAAAAAATTTAAAAATTATTATTTTATATATTTAAACTATTTTGTGAATTTTAATTACACTACATGATAGAAATTATTTTGAAAAAAATGGTAATATGAAATGGAAACCATTTTTAGAAAAAAAGGAAGTTTTAATCATAAAAATGAATTTACTGTCATTCCATGCCTTTTAAGAACCATTGAATGAATGTTAAACAATTTAATTGAATATATTATATATCAATTTAAATAAAATAATTAACCAATTGTTATAAATTTAAATTTATTATAAAAAATTACATTGCATTCCAAAAATCTTATTTTTTGAAAAATTAATTTTTTGAACATCATTTTTTTATTTATAACTATTTGATATATAATGAATTAATTTTAAACGTTATTAAATAATAATTTATAATATATTTATTACACTGAAGTAATTTTTGTTATAAATTATTTATATTATATACAATTCCCGTATAGAAAAATGTCAGGAATATTTTATAGGATCGATAGTAATTGAGAAATGAAATTGAAATTATTTTTGAAAATTATATTTCATTAATGAAAAATATAATGTCATTAAATTTATTATTTAAAATAATTATTCATATAATTTCTTTTATTGTTCTTCATATGATATGAAACATATTTATATATTAAATAGAAATAAATTCTAAAATATCTATGAGTTAAGGTGCACCCCATTATAGGAATTTTTAATTGAAATTATATCAATCCGATGCAAATAACAAAGGATAATCCAAGTTCATCACATCATTAGTTTCCCAAGTATCTTTTTCAAATTATTAATACTTCCATAGAGCCTTAAAAATGAAATTAACCTTATTCAATATCACTACATATCAATAATCTAGTATTTCTAATTGATTTTATTCAAAATAATTTCATAATCCAATATGAGAAAATTTGAGTTAATTATATATGAATAATTTATTATGTACATTAAAAATAAATATAAATAGAACAAATTTTTAACTTTGGAGATGACTGTAAGAAGGGAAAATAAATAAAATACCATTATGTTTGTGAAAATAATTATATATAGACTGATAAACATGAGTCTCATCATCTCTTTCTTTCTAATTATCATAACATTATTCAAAGGAGATATTCAATGGAATACATTATTACTGACTATGAAATATAGTTCATGTTGATGTGGGTTAATTTAAATTTTCAATGAACTATGATATTTTATTATATTCCTTTGAATCGATATTACATTATTATCCTTGACATCATCTTACTCAGGTCCCAATAAGTTTAGTTCACCAAATTTATCTCATAATTTTTAGTTTTACACTATTTTCTATAAAGTTATTCCCAAAGAGACATATGAATGCTTTAGTGAATGATATTTTGGTATTAAAATTAGACCATAGGAAGGTGTTGATCCCAAAAACTTTTTAAATAAATATATAAATATCACTATATATATTATATTGTTTTAATTTTTCTCTCCTACTCTCAATCTACACGAGGATGATATACAGTACTAAAAACTAACTCTATAGTCTAATAATGAAGATGTCTACTCCAAAACAAAGTTGTAAAATAAAATAATTGATTAGATATGATTAATTCACTACTCTATGAAACTAAACCACTCCCTTATCTTATATCCAAAAGACATTTTTAATTCATAATACTTCAATAAATTTAATGAAATAAATGAGTTTTTCAAGTTGATCAACCATATCAAAAAAAGAGATATTCCCTTTACACAGATTTTAGAGTCCCATGAAGAAATATATGGTGAACCATTCCAATTACCATTTAGGTATGGGTAAGGGTAACTATATCGCCATAATCATTTTCCTCTCAATAATATATTACTATAATACAAAAGAAACAAGATAGATACTATACAATATCTCTCTACATGTTATCCCACCATAAATTATCATTAATATCTCTATAAAACATTATCAATATTGGATAAGTATTGAAGGATTAACAATAATCAATACCTACATGATATTCATTAAATTATTATACTCATGGGAACCTATTATGTTCTCTAAAAATTGAATTTTATGATTAACATAATTGAATTTGGTAACATTTCATACATTCTTTTGAAGCTCATTGTTATATTTTTTTTGTAATTATAACAATAAAATGATTGTATGGTCGAAAAATCATCTAGTAATGATATTAATTTCCTCCCATACATAGTATTTCAATTTCTATATTCATAAATTATATAAGCATTATATATCTATCAATAATCATTATGGAAAATAAATATTGATCATTCGAACATAGAGTATCAACAATTGTTTTCACCTTCATCAATTTTTAATGTATTGAAAAGTAAAAAATATTTAATTACTACCTACTATGTCTTCTATCTCATATTAAACTATTTACGTATAAATAAATAATTCAAAATTATATGACAATTATATATGTCACACATTAGTCTATAACGATAATGCCTCTGAATCTTCAATGAAATAGATGTCATTGCCCATTCCAAATCATGTACCAGAAATTTCTTCTAATGAACTATCCATAGTAATCATAAAAAATTCACTATAATTTCATTATAAATGATAAAACATCATATAACATTCTTTGATATATTACTTTATATCCCTGACCCTTCATTATTGTAGGTAATTTTGAGCATAAATATTGTAACCGGCATTCTCTTAAGTTTTGTGAAATTTTCATCACATTCATCCATGGTTCTCATAAACATAATATTGTTATTTTTGTTTTATAACTGTGAAAACTTTATAACATAACATAGATAATATCAATTCAATCCACGAATAATTTATATTTATTTCACATTATCTAATCGCGGATTTTTTTAATAAAATATATCTTTTATTGGTCCACAAATTTACCATTGATTTTAATTATATAACTGATGAATGAAACATTCTTTTAACATAATTCAAATTTACTAAATTGATCACACATATTATCCATACTTAATGTCATAAACACCTTCTTAAAATAATTTTCATCACTTTACACATTCTTGTAATATGTAATAATAAAGTATATAAGTATTAACAATAAATTTTTAGGAAAATTTATAAATACTATATTCAGTATGTCCATAAGGATAGCTGCGGAATTAGTAAAGAAAAAATGGGATCTATATAAATTTAGAGAGTAAATACATCATAGGAATGATTTTATTATATATGTCCTACTGTTTTACCCTCAATTGATGATATCTAAATCAATGTTTGATCTTAAAAATGTATTAACAACCTCAAAAAATTGCAAAAAGATCATCATTATGGGGTATTGGATACATTATCTTGATCGTAATCATATTATGTTAATGCTGATCAATGAAATGTCATATTGTCTGTATATATTTCTTAACAAAAATAAATTTCTCACAACACTGTGAATCCCACGGATAAATGAAATCCTTATAAAGATTATACAAGGTCACCTTATTCAATTCTTATAACTTGGTCATGGATATTCTATAAAGATCCCTTGAAAAATATGTACCACCACCTATGAATTCTATTGAAATACCAACATTATGATTCAGATGAATAATGTGAGACTATTATATAAATTATATATTATAATCATTTAAAATAAAAATATATTTCATTTTTAGTGTATCCCCAACCATTTAAAAAAGAAACACCTCATGAAAGGGTAATATGACCTATACAATGGAAGTACCTCCATTCAAAGTTCATATTTATCCACAAACTGATAGAGAATTATCTTTTTATTGGGAACATCAAACGTGACTTGGATTTGTATTATATTAATATGGGGTCTACATAGCGAGATAAAGTCTATTCCCAATATAGAAAAACAAGTATTTATTGAATATATTTAATTTTTAATAATATAAATATTTCTGATAGAATGTGATTAATGAATAAAAGAGTCTTAATGAACACTAAAATAGTATACAATTACAGCCAATCAATTACATTACAACATAGGAAAAAGAATAACTAAATTATGAAAATTATTGGTTCACACACTTATAAATAAATTTATTTTTTAAAATTTAGTTATAAATATAAATAATCATCATTTGAATGTAAAAAAATGTCCATATGAAAAAGGTGATTTTTTATAATATTTGGGTTCATAACATTTCTATAACTTCTGTTTTAATAAATAGATAAAATATAAGGTAATTTTAAATGAAAAAAATGAACTTAATTTCTGAAATTATATTTAGGAAATAATAAATGAGTTAATTTTTTATAATTTTAGGAAAAGAATATTTTGTTAATAAACAGTGAAAAAATACTATTTTTTATTAGAAAAATTCTTTTTGTATACAGAAATTTAAAAGTTAAATTAGGTTATAAAATTTTTGAAAAATAATATTAGTTCAATTATATAATAATTAAATCAGTATAGTTAATTTAATTCAAATTTATTTTCAATTTTAACAAAAAATATAAACTTATGAAAACATTTACTTTTGGAAACAGTTTTTTCATTGCATCCGTGGCACTAAATTTTTATAAAACTCAATAAATTAGGTGCATTAAATATTTAAATATATATTAAATATTTTTAATAATTTTGATTAATAATATATATTAATGTAAATATAATTTCTTCATAATGAATAGTAATAAATGAAAATTTTAATTATCATGGATAAGGGTTAAAGATGGTTACCATGCATTAAACTATATCGATAATAGTTAAAATGAACTATAAAATTGACTATTTTATATTTAATTATAATATTTAGAACAAAAATCATTAAAAATTTTATAATTTTTAATTTCTATTCCTTCTTATTATAAAAATTGTTGGTATAATTCACTCAACTCAATAATTCATTCTGTTTCATTCCCCCCCCCCAAAAAAACATTTTCCCACTCTCATATCATATTAACACTCCCAAATCATTTTTTCTTATAATACTAACCCAACTTCTTTAAATACACCCATAACTATAATCTCTAATATTATAATTTTTCAAAAAACCATTCTAGAATGTTTTTATTTATAAACCTTAGGAGTATCATCGAAGAAGATGTATAGATCTTAACGATGCATTTTCATTTTATTTCTTTCTATAACCCCTTCAGATCCTCTCAAAATATGATAAATTATTAAATATATTTTCTTAAATATACTTATATGTTATTATGTATATTTCATAACCTATATCGATCAAATGTTCCTTGAAAAGGTAAGCAAATAGTCAATCATGTTTAAGAACGACAACCACATCACAAACTTATATAATTAGTTTTCCATACACTACTGGAAATAAAGGATATACCAACGGTTTAGAACCGTTGGTATAGGTTGGAGAACCGTTGGTATATTCTATACCAACGGTTGTCCAAACCGTAGGGAAGTAAGGCGTGGGGAAAGATATATACCAACAGTTTGATGTAAACCGTTGGGGTAGCCCACTGTAGGTGTGGATTTGCCAACGGTTCTTTCTGAACCGTTGGTATAGGTTTACCCAACGGTTTAGAACCATTGGGAATACTATTATTCTCATCTTATACCAACGGTTCACAACCGTTGGTATAGTATTTTTCCCAACGGTTTTCATGGAAACCGTTGGGAATTCAATGGCTTTGATCTTATACCAACGGTTGTAAACCGTTGGTATAGATTTTTTTCCCAACGGTTTCATTGAAACCGTTGGCATATGTTTAAGTATGGCAAAGTATACCAACGGTTTACAACCGTTGGTATTCAGTATTTTCAGAATTGTCAGCAGCCCCTCCAGTGGCCCCTTCAGTGCATACACCTGCATAAAAAACAACACTGAAAAAAACACCACCTCTTTGAATAGAGTCATGCTGAATAATTCCCCATTTGAATCTTCATATGACAAAAACACTGACACACTTAAAACAACAAAAAAGAACACCACCTCTTTGAATAGAGTCATGGTGAATAATTCCCCATTTGAATCTTCATATGACAAAAATCATCCAGTATAGTTGAATCAGAGTTTCAATAAGTCAAATATTATTTACACCCATTTCAATCTTCATACGACAACCACTTTTATAATATATAGTGAAAAGGTATTTTCATAGGAGTCTCATCACTTGTAACTCAGTAAGTGCCACACCATGCCTCAAATTGAGGCTGGGATGACTGGTACACATCAAATATGATCCATGGATCATTGTCCTTAAGTTTCAACACAATCAAAATCCGTTTGATCGGTTTGGCATATGTACGTAAAATATTAATCCATTTTGAACAAATGAGAGGTAGTTTGGGTGGTCCCCGCCCCACGATGACTCGTATTGAGGTGGGATTGACTCGTACATGTCACATATGACCCATGGATTGTTTTACTAAAGTGTCAAAAGAATTAGAAGGTATTTGGTCTGTTTCCCGTATGTCAGTTGTTGATATCACTTACAATTTAGTCCCTTTTCAAGAAAAGAGAGACAATTTGAGTGGTCGTGGCCACACCGTGGCTTGGATTGAGGTATGTTTGATTCGTAAATGTCAAATATGACCCATGGATCGTTTTTCTAAAGTTTCAATAGAATCCTAATGCGTTTGGTTGGTTTGGCGTTTGTCAACAGTTGTTTTCACTTAAAGTTATGTCCATTTTAAACAAAAGAGAGACACTTGGAGTGGTGTCGGCCCCAACGGAACTCAGATTGAGGCGGGGTTGACTCGTACATGTCACATATGAGCCATGGATTGTTATCCTAATGTTTCAACATAATCAGAATTTGTTTGATCATTTTGGCGTATGTATGTAAAATGTTGTCCATTTTTAACATATGAGAGACGGTTTGGGTGGTTTCGGCCTCACCATGCCTCGGATTGAGGTGGTATTGACTCTTACACATCAAATATGACCCATGGATTGTTTTACTAAAGTGTAAATAGATTACGAAGGCGTTTGGTCGGTTTCCCGTATGACAGTTGTTGATTTCACTTACAATTTAGTCCATTTTCATCAAACGAGAGAAAGTTTTAGTGGTCCCAGCCACACCGTGGCTCGGATTGAGGCGGGGTTGACTCGTAAACATCAAATATGACCCATTAATTGTTTTCCTAATGTTTATACAGAATCCGTAGGCATTTGGTCAGTTTTCCGTATGTCAATTTTTGTTTTCACTTAAAATTAAGTATATTTTTAAAAAAAGAGCCACATTCAGTGGTGTCGGCCACACCGGGCCTCGGATTGAGGCGGGGTTGACTCATACACGTCACATATGAGGCATGAATCATTTTCCTAAAGTTTAAACACAATCATAATCTGTTTGATCGGTTTGGCGTATGTACATAAAATATTGTCCCTTTGGAACAAAAGAGAGGCAGTTTGGGTGGTCCCGGCCCCACGGTGCCTCGTATTGAGTTGGGGTTGACTCGTACACATCACATATGACCCATGGATCGTTTTCCTAAAATATAAATAGAATACGAAGGTGTTTGGTCAGTTTCCCGTATGTCAGTTGTTGATTTCACTTACAATTTAGTCCATTTTGAACAAAAGAGAGACAGTTTGAGTGGTCCCGGTCACACCGAGGCTCAGATTGTGGCAGAGTTGACTCTTACACGTCAAATTTGATCTATGGATCATTTTAGTAACATTTTAATAGAATTAGAAGTCGTTTGGTTGGTTTGGCGTATGTCAGTTGTTGTTTTCACTTAAAATTATGTCCATTTTAAACAAAAGAGAGATAGTTTGAGTAGTTCCGGCCACACCGAAGCTCGGATTGAGGCGATATTGACTTGTAAACATCACATATGACCCATGGATCATTGTCCTAAAGTTTGGATAGAATCTAAAGGAGTTTGGTCCGTTTCCCGTATGTCAGTTGTTGATTTCACTTACAATTTAGTCCATTTTTAACAAAAGAGATACATTTTGAGTAGTCCTGGCCACACCGTGGCTCAGTTTTTGGCGGGGTTGACTTGTACACGTCACATATGACACATGGATTGTTGTCCTAAAGTTTAGACATAATTAATAGGCGTTTGGTCGGTTTCTCGTATGTCAGTTGTTGTTTTCACTTAAAATTAAATACATTTAAAAAAAGAGAGGCACTTTGAGTTGTGTCGGCCACACCGGGCCTCGAATTGAGACGGGGTTTACTCGTACACATCACATATGAGCCAGGTATCATTTCCATAAAGTTAAAACACAATCAGAATCCGTTTGATCGGTTTGGCGTATGTACGTAAACTATTGTCCATTTTTAACAAAAGAGAGGCAGTTTGGATGGTCCCGGCCCCACGGTGCCTCATATTGAGGTAGAGTTGACTCATACACGTCACATATGGCCAATGTATTGTTTTACTAATGTTTCAATATAATCCTAAGTCTTTTGGTCAGTTTCCCGTATGTCAGTTGTTGATTTCACTTACAATTTAGTCCATTTTGAACAAAAGAGAGAGAGAGTTTGAGTGGTATCGGCCACATCGTGGCTCGGTTTGTGGAGGGGTTGACCCGTACACGTCACATATGACCCATGGATCATTTTACTAAAGTTTTAATAGAACTCGTAGGTGTTTGATCAGTTTGGCGTATGTCAGTTGATGCTTTTCACTTAAAATGATGTCCTTTTGAAACAAAAGACGGACACTTTGAGTGGTGTCAGCCGCACCGCATGTCGGATTGAGGCGGGGATGATTCGTACATGTTACATAGGACCCACGGATCGTTTTCCTAAAGTTTCAATGGAAACCGAATGCGTTTGGTTGGTTTTCCGTATGTACTTAAAATGATGTCCATTTTAAACAAAAGAGAGCCACTTAGACTGATCTCGGCCACACCGCAACTCGGATTGATCCCGGGTTGGCTAGTACAGGTCACATATGACCGATGGATCATTGTGATAAATTATCAACAGATTCAGAATGCGTTTGGTCAGTTTTTCATATGTCAGTTGTTCTTTTCACTTATAATCCTGTCCATTTTAAACAAAAGAGACACAGTTAGAACGGTGTCGGCGACACCGCTCCTCGGATTGAGGCGGGATTGACTCGTACACGTCACATACGACCCATGGATCCTTGTGCTAAAGTATCGACACAGTCCGAATGCCTTTGGTCTGTTTTTCGTATGTCACTTGATGCTTTTCACTTAAAATGATGTCTTTTTGAAACAAAAGACCGACACTTTGAGTGGTGTCGGCCACACCGCGTCTCCGATTGTGGCGGGGTTGATTCGTACACGTCACATATTACCCATGGATCGTTCTCATAAATTTTCAATGGAAACCGAATCCGTTTGGTCATTTTTCAGTATGTACTTAAAATGGTGTCCATTTTAAACAAAAGAGAGCCACTTAGACTTATCCCGGCCACACCGCGACTTGGATTCTTCCCAGGTTGGCTCGTACACGTCACATATGACCCATGGATTGTTGGGATAAATTATCAACAGATTCAGAATGCGTTTGGTCGGTTTTCCGTATTCCAGTTGATGCTTTTCACTTAAAATGACGTCCTTTTGAAACAAAAGACGGGAACATTGAGTGGTGTCGGCCACACCGCGTCTCCGGATTGAGCTGAAACCACCGTGAGACATTCTAATTATTATTCGTGACGTGTACGCGCATAGGTCACGTCAATCGGACGTGCGGTTTGCGCGGTACGGCTCAATATTCGTGTATTAAGTGATGAGTGTGCTTCGTAAACGTGCGCGAGGGGGTCCAAACAGGCCGAACAAAGTCAGAATGGCCTGAAATCAGAAAAAAAATACGGGTGAGTGATTTATGAAGTGGTCGAGCAGACGGCACGTCAATCGGACGTGTCGTGTGCCCGCGGTGACCGACAACGTAGTTCTGGTGTCAAAAACGGCCAAAACGGGTGTCCAACGGTCAAATTCATAGGAGACAACCTCGTATTGAGCTGAAACCACCGTGAAACATTATAATTATTATTAGTGACGTGTACGCGTAGACGGCACGTCAATCGGACGTGCGGTTTGCACGGTACGACTCAATATTCATGTTTTAAGTGATGTGTGCGCTTCGTAAACGCGCGTGAGGGGGGTCCAAACGGGCCAAACGATTTCGGAATGGCCTGAAATCAGATGAAAAATACGGGTGATTGATTTCTGAAGTGGTCGAGCAGACGTCACGTCAATCGGGCGTGCCCTGTGCCCGCGGTGACCGAGAACGCAGTTCGGGTGTCATAAACGGCCAAAATGGGTGTCAAATGGTCAAATTCATAGCAGACGACTTTAAATTCACCTGAAACCACCGTGTAATATTCTAATTATTATTCGTGACGTGTACGCGCAGACCTCACGTCAATCGGACGTGTGGTTTGCGCGGTACGGCTCAATATTCGTGTTTTAAGTGATGCGCGCGCTTCGTAAACGCGCGTGAGGGGGGTCCAAACGGGCCTAACGATGTCAGAATGACCTGAAATCAGACGATAAATACGGGTGAGTGATTTATGAAGTGGTCGAGCAGACGGAACGTCAGTCGGACGTGCCGTGTGCCCGCGGTGACCGACAACGCAGTTCTGGTGTTATAAACGGCCAAAACAGGCGTCCAACGGGCAAATTCATAGCGGACAACCTCGGATTGAGATGAAACCACCGTGAAACATTCTAATTATTATTAGTGACGTGTACGCGTAGACGGCACGTCAATCGGATGTGCGGTCTGTGCGGTAGGGCTCATTATGCGTTCTTTAAGCGTTGCGCGCACTTGATAAACACGCGTGGGGGGGTCCAAACTGGCCGAACGATGTCCGAATGACCTGAAATCCGACGACATCAAAGGGTGAGTAAATTGTGATGTGGTCGAGCAGAGGGCATGTCAATCGGACGTACCGTGTGCCCGCGGTGACCGGGAACGCCGTTCTGGTGTCATAAACGGCCAAAACAGGCGTCTAACGGTCAAACTCATAGCGGATGACAACAGATTGACCTGAAATCACAGGACAATAATCCCATTATTATTCTCGACATGCACGCATAGACATCACATCAATCGGACGTGCGGTCTGCACGGGAGGGCTCATTATGCGTTCTTTAAGCGTTGCGCGCGCTTGATAAACGCGCGTGGGGGGGTCCAAACTGGCCGAACGAAGTCTGAATGGCCTGAAATCGGACGACATCAAAGGGTAAATGAATTGTGATGTGGTCGAGCAGACGACATGTCAATCGGACGTGCCGTGTTCCCGAGGTGACCGGGAACGCTGTTCTGGTGTCATAAAGGGCCAAAACGGGCGTCTAACGGTCAAAATCATAGCGGACGACATCAGATTGACCTGATATCACAGTACAACAATCCAATTATTATTCATGACGTGCACGCGCAGACGACATGTCAATCGGATGTGCGGTCTGTGCGGTAGGGCTCATTATGCGTTCTTTAAGCGTTGCGCGTGCTTGATAAACGCGCGTGGGGGGGGGGGTCCAAACTGGCCGAACGATGTCCGAATGGCCTAAAATCGGACGACATCAAAGGGTGAGTAAATTGTGATGTGGTCGAGCAGTGGGAATGTCAATTGGACGTGCCGTGTGCCCGCGGTGACCGGGAACGCCATTCTGGTGTCATAAACGGCCAAAACAGGCGTCTAACGGTCAAACTCATAGCGAACGACAACAGATTGACCTGAAATCACAGGGCAACAATCCCATTATTATTCTCGACGTGCACGCACAGACGACACATCAATCAGACGTGTGTTCTGCATGGGAGGGCTCATTATGCATTCTTTAAGCGTTGCGCGCGCTTGATAAACGCGCGTGGGGGTGGGGGGGGGGTCCAAACTGGACGAACGATGTCCGAATGGCCTGAAATCGGACGACATCAAAGGGTGAGTTAATTGTGATGTGGTCGAGTAGACGTCACGTCAATCGGACGTGCCGTGTGCCCGCGGTGACCGGGAACGCCATTCTGGTGTCAAAAACGGCCAAAACGGGCGTCTAACGGTCAAACTCATAGCGGACGACATCGGATTGACCTGAAATCACAGGAAATAAATCCAATTATTATTTGCGACGTGCACGTGTAGACGGCACGTCAATCAGACCTGCGGTCTGCGCGGGAGGACTCATTATGCGTTCTTTTAGTGTTGCGCGCGCTTGATAAAAGCGCGTGGGGGGTCCAAACTGGCCGAAAGAAGTCCGAATGGCCTGAAATCGGACGACATAAAAGGGTGAGTGAATTGTGATGTGGTCGAGCAGACGACACATCAATCGGATGTGTCATGTGCCCGCGGTGACCGGGAACACCGTTCTGGTGTCAGAAACGGCCAAAACGGGCGTCTAACGGTAAAACTCATAGAGGACGACATCTGATTGCCCTGAAATTACAGGACAACAATACCATTATTATTCGCGACGTGCACGTGCAGAAGGCACATCAATCAGACGTGCGGTTTGCGCGGAAGGGCTCATTATGCGTTCTTTAAGCGTTGCGCGCGCTTGAGAAACGCGCGTGGAGGGGTCCAAACTGGCCGAATGAATTCCGAATGGCGTGAAATCGGACGACATCAAAGGTTGAGTGAATTGTGATGTGGGCGAGCAGAAGGCACGTCAATCGGACGTGCCGTGTTCCCGCGGTGACCGGGAACGCCGTTCTGGTGTCACAAACGGCCAAAATGGGCGTCTAACGTTCAAACTCATAGCGGACGACATCAGATTGACCTGAAATCATAGGACAACAATCCCATTATTATTCGCGACGTGCACACACAGACGGAACGTCAATCGGACGTGCGGTCTGCGCGGGAGGTCTCATTATGCGTTCTTTAAGCGTTGCGCGCGCTTGATAAACGCGCGTGGGGGGGTCCAAACTGACCGAATGACAAAACCAAATAGGAACACACCCTCATGTTATCATATTAATAACTCTTCTTGAATCATTGAGAGTCACATCCCAATGATCATAGGATCATTAGCCTAATTGATCACTAACCATGAAACACATGTGTGTTGGTCATGTCACCACATGCATCATCACTCATGCCACCATATCAATATATCACAAGGAATTCTCCAGGATAAGACAATATTTGATCACACATCATTCACATTTTGTTATCATAATACAAATTATATTTACATGCTTATGATATAGAATTAATCCACATTAGTAAGACCCACCCCTCTCATAAGTTACCATCACATCACTACAACCCATCCTAGAAAGCACCCTACCGCATACAAATTCACCCAATCTAGGGTCTAATACCCAACAAGATCTTACATACTAGGATACACATCATGGATCACTATCAAAACCATAAAAACATTGAAAGATCTCAAAAAATTAGTGCATGCCATCATTAGCTCATAGAATTGAAAAAAGGTAAGTAACAAGCAATATATCTCACTACTCCATACTCACCCAACAACATAAGGGTCTCACATTACTAGGGAATAATTCTATCCAATACTAAATGATCTTGATCTATTTTTCATATACATATATGATTCACCTCACAAATTACTAAATATTAATAACATAAAAAATTATGATTCCATTTAACTAGAATTAAACCATCAGGTTTTACAAGGAAATTCTATATAAGTATTTGTTTACACTTTAAATAATCTTACCCCATACCATAAATAAGGTGTTCAACAAAAATCAAGAACATGAATTTCATGTTAACACCCAACATTGATTCATTAATAAATTGTATTCGAATTTTATGGAAATACCAAAATAAATTAGTGAATCAATGTACCTATAGTGGTGCACATGACCACCATGAAACAATCATAAATTTTTACAAAAACCCTAATAATTGGGAATAACAAAATCAAGAATAGAAGTATATGATTTATAAGAGCTGGAACTATATCGTTGATAAAATATAAGAGTCTAACCTGGTAGGTGCTGATCTGATGGACGATGTGGGGATTGGGAGGTCCTTCTGCAAGAAATCACTCCAGGAGGACACGAGGTGAATGATTCTTGTAATGTGGGGAGGCCGCTGGCTCGATTTGGTATTTGGGGCTTTTATTTCCCAACGGTTTTTAATAACCGTTGGGAAAGACCAACCTTTCCCAACGGTTCTTAAGAACCGTTGGGAAAAACCTATCTTTCCCAACGGTTTCATACAACCGTTGGGAAAACTATGCATTGAGGGGTTTTTCCCAACGGTTTATAGAAACTGTTGGGAAAGACATGATATGCCAACGGTTCAAAGAACCGTTGGTACACAACTGTTGGGAAAGATCCCTTTTCCAGTAGTGATAATTATCATTCATGGATGGATAAAATGATGGATGTAATGTTTTTATAAAATATTGGTAAATACATTATAAATTTTTAATAACAATATCATCTCTACAATCTTATATTCCAATATAATAGAAAATGATAACGTTGTTGGTGCATACGTGTGGACTATCATCTACAAGTAGTGATGTGATATGTTTTTCATTTAATTTTGACATGTATTATGATAAGGATATATTTAATTAATATATAAGTTATATATGGTAAAATTGTTATTTTATAAATAATAATTTTTATTCATATTCTTTTTCTTCCATACAAAAAATAGAAACACACTTCATGTGTGTGTATAACCTACTATCTTAATGAATAGTATAAAAGATTTTCTATATAAATAATTTCTACATATTTATAAATATTAATATAATTATTATATATGATTTTTAGATGAATTTTAAAAATATGGATATAATTTAATAATGATTAAATTAAAATTTCTAAAAATACTAAACAAAAAATTCATAAAAAACATTGTAGTTATCAATCTAAATAAAAATTATAATAAATAATTCTTAATATATTGGTGATAAAAATAATAAGTACATATAATATTTTTAATATGTGATTAAGGTCCTATTATAGATAACTAAAATATATATATTTATTATACGTGATGTTTGAATACAAATAATGGAAATGCAAGCTGTGGTATGGGTTTCTGGTCTCACTTTTACATTCATGAGATGAATATCATATTCATCACTTAATGATTTTCTGTGGTTTATATAGTTCCACAATAACATGGTTTATTTGTAATATCACTATAATAATTGTATATAACGTTTAATTTAATGTTAATTTTTTCATGGGGCTTATGATTCAAATATTTTGAAAGTTGAAATGGTTAATTTTACAATCTCATTATTATTCACAATAGTTTAAGTTTAAGACTCCCTTTGATGGAATTATTTAATATTTATATCTTAAATACAATATTTTTTTATGTTATTATTATTCATTAACATTTGAATTAATATTACAAATTACCCTTCTTTGGGTTTTGAAATTATTGAAAAATTTATTTTAAAAAAATTCTACTTAATTTTTTGTTTGATTAATTTTTTTCATTTGAGGTCCATGTTTTTTAAAACTACTTTCCTAGATTTTTTAATAATATCATATTATTTTTTAATTTTATTTTACCCATTATCTTATTTGAAAATGTCTTTTTAATATGAATGATCCTTTTATTTTTTAAATAAGTTATTGTTTTTCATTTCATACCAAAAGGTGAAAAAAATATTTTTTAATGTACTTTTTAGTAATAGAATTATCCCACCACCATGACCAATTATTTGATAAATGATTACTTTAAAATTTTATAAGGTTATATTTAATTTAATTTTTTCTATAATATTCTATATTTTTTGCTAATTTTAATTTCAAATTGAATGGTGCATTCTTATCAATAATTGTTTTAATAAAATAATTTTTTTTGATTAAATCAATAAAAACAATCTTTATTATGAAAAAACTAACCCCATTAACCAAGATTTGTTTCCTTTATTTTTTACACATTAATATATTAAAAGAGTCAAATTTTGAGTGTATAATAAATTTAGTTATTTTGGAGGGCTATATACATAAATGATTCTCGTTTTACAATTGGGAAATAATAGAAAATATACTAAATAAAAAAATAAATTAAATACATCTTTGAAAAATCACATGTGACATTTAATAAATAATATGAGAATGAAATACATCCCTGAGATAATATCATTTTTAATATGTCATGGATTACAATAATAACTGAATTCATAATTATTGATATCTAGGATCTCATGCATAATTAAAGATGTACTATGAAGACCATTCACAAGAAAGTTTTACACTGTAGGTAGAAACCTACATAATTTGGATAACTTATTTCTCTCATAAGACCTACCAACACATCAAGGATCTATACAATACTTATCATCACACATGGGTATAGGTAAAAATAATTCAGCATATATAAAACATTAATTTTAGTCCAAGAATCAATTTTCATATTTTCAATAAATAATAATATCCATCATGAATGAAAATTTATATTTAATAAAAATTTAATTTTAAATGAAAAACTATGACAATAATGTGGCTTTTTCAAAGGAATGTCAATAGACACAAAAGAATGCGAGAGTCTACCATAACCATTACCACATAATTATTTTCAAGTCAAATCACCACAGATGCAACGATTCAAATTGATATATAAAATACCATTATGTATGATGGAATAATGATATGATAGGTTAAAGGATCATTATATATTCCACATAAAAGTGAATTGGTTCAAAATATCAAATAATTCTCAATGGAATGTAAATTGAGATAAAATCCATTATATCATGCTTCTGGTTGGTTGAATTTTATTAATCATGTTTTATAGTGATTTTAAATATTTTATTAACTCATTATAGATCCATTTTCATATTTATTATATTATATAAGGTCCTTTCATAACATATTATTACATATTCATTAATAATCATTCATTATTTTATTTTTTTGGGTGTTAATTGCATCATTTTGCACTTGTGTTTGATCATGAAGTTCTATTTTTTGTTAATAAGATATTGTTTCGTCACCTAAATAATAATAATAATAATAATATAATAAATATATTAATATATAAATTATAATTTTACTTTAATCATAAAAGGCGGTTTCCAAAATTGAAATTTGTTAAAAATATTGAGATGATAGGTTGAACATACACATGAGTAAAATTTCAATTTTTTAACGATCATTATAAAAATAAGTTAAGTAAAATTTTATCTCTCTAGAATGAAAATAATATAATAAATAAAATATAAATTCATTAAATACACTTATATATAATCCATGTTGTGTGGTGGTGAAAATAAAGTAACATTGATTCAAGAATATGGTAGTCTACACAAACAATAAAGATGTTATCATTCTTAATTATAAGAGAGATAAATAAGACATTATTATTTTATAATGATACATATTTCATGAATATAATAATTATATCATTAATATAACTTATATTAATAAAATTTATCATCATCAAATTCTTTTTTTAAACATTAGTCAATAAAAAATCACATCAATTTTTGAAGAGGTATGTCACGAACTAGCCCGAGACGACCCTGAACCGGTCACAAGGGCATACCCGCGACAGTTCCCGAGAGGTATTACCAATCCTCCTGGGATTGAGACAAGAACCAAGGGCATAAATATAGTACACAAGGAAATGATTTCACCCATATATAAACAAAAAATCAGAGAGCGTAATGAAATGGACATCCCAAAATATATTTATATAAAAACTGACCTGACCTTTAGTTATACAAGAAACTGAATGTACAACTTAATCAACAAGTCATATGACCAAATCTGATAACCAAATAACTACATGCGACCCTTCTTTTCACTCTATAATATATTGATCACACCTCTCCCTAGGTGATCAAACTCAAGATGAAACCTTCACATGGGGATAAAAACAGAAGAAGACTATAGGCGTGATAATTAAAACTTAGTAGGTTAGCCGATATTCTATTCCCATTTCAAATTTTTTAAAATAAAATATACAACATTTTTATTTTTTGAATATAATAAATAATGGTATGTTTTCCAAATGATTTCCCATGGTATATAAAACGAATTACTATACCAATGCTTTCATGTTCTATAAAAAATAAATCGAGAAACTATTTTCAAAGAGGCGCAACTTCAAAATGAAAATAATGTTCAAGAGGGATACTTTAAAGAATTCACACATTTAATCAAATCACACACCCTACTAAATTAACCAACCTAACACAATTTATGCCGATGGTGATTACAAAATATCCAATGAGTAGAAGTCCCAGGAACACCCCTAGGCTCACGTTAGTTGTGAGCCCTAGATACCTTGTATCTCAGTGAAAGTAACCATAATTAATATATGTTCTCATGCACACAATACACTGTTATGGAGAATACTGATAACCTATTGTTCAACCAACAATATCATCATCATACTTTCATTATTATAGTGATCTCCAAACTTGGTACATGAAATATGACCAAATCCCCACAGAATCACTATCATACTAGTACACTTCTGCCCACCTAGATAGCTAGGATTCCCTTCAGTGCTCAATCACGTTACTCATATTACCAAATACACATTCCACATCAAAAATACATTACCAAACTATAAAAACAAAAACTTACTGCAAACATGCTTTAACATTCATTCACGAATCAATAAACCAATAAAAAAATTTGTAATACAATTTCATGTAGTTTAATGTGGCCTTGCACATAAAATTCATTATAAATGATATTTTATGGCCAGAAACCATCAATCACATAACAAACAAGAATTTCCATCCCCAAAAAAATTTAATAAATCATTTTCATGGACTATAAAATTTCTTTAAAAGATATAACATGAAATACACATGGAAACCATTTTTAGTAAAAATGCCAAATGAGCCTTTAAGAATTTCTCAAAACTATCCTTTGACCAAGGTTTGAATTTCAATTTTATTAAGGCGGTGTATAAAAACTATTTTTAGTATAAAAAACAGTCATAAATCCCTTTAAAAAATATGGTTACATATTCAAACCACAACCCTTTTCATAAGGATATGAAATGAGTCATTTTTTGACAACTTGGGCCAAAATATGATGTTAACCAAAAGGAATTTGTTTGTAAAACCAAATCCAAATTATAAATCCATAGAAGGAACCAAAATACAATTTATCATTCTTCCAATTCATTTACAAATCCAAACAAATAATTTTTAAAATCAATCATAATACATAAAATCCAACCGCGCAATTTACCGAACACATGACATAACCTTTAAAAAACAATTTATTTTAGGAACATGACAAAAAAACACCAATTCCATGCCATATTTTATACAAGATACTATAAAATATTAAAAATACCATAAAATAGGTTCTAAACCTCTAAATATCATTTTGAATGATAGTTGAACATTTACACAAACACTTGGTGTGCACTTTTAAGAAATAACAACACTACCTTTCCCAAATCAAGGATTAAACATCCATTTTAAAACCAAGAAAATTATCCAAATGATTATGAATAATAATAAAAATATATATCAGATGAAAAAAATAATAAAACGATTATTCTTAAAAGATAAATTCTTGTTCAAGGGATATCCTACCTCAAATCCTTGGCGTAATGGAAACGCACACCCAATATCACCATCCGAGGGTTTACAAACACAAAACCTCTGATGAACTAACCCAAACGAACAAAAACCCCTTAAAAATTCATAGGATATAAGAACCGTATCTTGATCATGACTAGTGGAGATTATAAAAGCTTGAAATAATGAAAGGTGGAAGAAGAGGGAGGATAAAGGAGAATGAATCTCACCTTTTCAACTACAAAATTCTCCCTCTTCCATTATATCTAAAACCATAGACAGAATATAATTTCTTGTAACATACTAGAAAGGCATCTAAGATCTGGAAAATTCTGGGAAAAAAGACTTGTGGGAAAAAGAGTATGAATTGAATGACTTTTGGGTGAAACAATTTTCCTTCCCAATTCTGGACGTTCTGAGGTAACCAGAGATCGTTCTACCTAATAAGTGATTCTATTGAGCTCTAAAAAGGAATAATAGATAATTGTGGTGATGAAAGGTATTTTGGATTAGATTTTGAGGTGGAATTATAGGAAAATATTAAAAAATTAAAGCAATATAAAATAATCAAATTATTTTTTAAAAACTCGAAATGGGCCCATGGGCTTGCCCATTACCTAAATAAGTACGCAAATTCACCATGTTTACGAATATATAATGGGTCCAAAAGGTTATGGTAGTATTAATATGCTATTTTTGGACAATTAGAAAGTATAAGGAATGCAAAATGTTGAAAAATAGTTATTAATGAAACAAATTTGGTTTCTCAAACTGAAAATGGGCTCACGGTTGGGCCAAATCATGAAATGACCACCCATTATCCAAAAAATCCTAAACAAGCAATGTGGAACCCAAATTAAGGAGATTCGAAAAATATAGAAGTTAAAAACTCAAAATTAATCTCACACAAAACCCATGAAAAGGAATGGGGTTTTAAATGAACTGGATCAAAACCGTGACATGAAAAGAAAAAAAACAGGTGTGACAATTCTCCCCACCATTAAAGCTTTCTGTCCCCAGAAATACATAAAACATTTCAACTGACCGAATAAAATCTAGGGATTCCATATCAAAATAATCTTCCCTCCAATGATAAGGAAATATATGTCATAAATAATGTAACTTAATACACATTCCATAACAAAACACCAACTCACAACTACTTCTGGAGAATCAATGGATATATCAAGCCACCACCTCCACAAACAAGCCATAAAATAGATTATTGGGCCTTCTCTCAAAGATCCCAATGATCCTTCAAACCATATTTCACTCAAAAAATTCAATGACATGGGGTGAAGGCTAGAATGGGCTCCCCACTATGAAATCAAAACTACAATCCGATAAATCCTAATGGAAAGATATTTGAGATTCGAAGTGGGTCTCCACACAATTAGAGACCAACTATAAATGAAAAAAAGAATTAAAAAGGAACTAGAATCGATCCTCACCTTTAAAAGACCACCAAAACTCTCCCACAACAACCTAAAAACCCATTTCAATAGGGTTGAAACATTAACATCTAAAGCACCCACTCCTGAATGGATGGGACAAGAACTGGGCCAACACTTTTGGCACAGATCTAGACCCCCACCACTCAGGGAGGGGGGGGGGGAAGGGGACCCAATAATTAGGCCAATAAGACCACTGTTGAAACAAATGAACTACCTAATACACTCCACCTACAAATATGTTACACCAAGTTCACACTCTATATTCACAGGTGGTCCACACAAGGAAATTGACTGAAAACCAACATCCATGAAAGCATTTCCATAGACAATGTTTGAGGGGTAAGTCCACTACACTTGTTAATACAAAGAGAAATTCACGTAAATGATGAACCACAATAGAGACATAAAAACTAACAAACCATAGTGGTGGAGGTAGAATCCTGGTAAAGAACCCCACACCTCTGGGGATTTCCTAAATACGTGAAAACCATCACTGCAAGGCCTATAGTGGGAGCCCTGATTCTTGAAGCATCTATTGCACCGTAGTCAGTGGGATAAGGATCAAACCGCTCAATAAAACTCTCATGAACAAAAAAATACCTTCATATAAATAGGAACTGGTAGATACATATCAATATTATTTCTCACTCTGAACGAGTTGAATAATGAACAAGGAATACAATGAAACACATCAACAACATCGAACATAACTGCTATGTCTAAAATAATTATCACAACCTGAAAGAACATTAAATAGATCCAAAACAGATCTCTATTCCAAAAAACATGATGAGACATCATCCGAACAGGTGGATTTACCATTTGAATAGAATAATTTGGTTGATCAATTGGAAATATTTCCAATAATGAACTGTCCATGGCCACATCCCAACATCAAACACATCTTTAGAAACCCAATGAACATTACTCCAAAACCTATCCACCAATAAGATCTCATATCAAGATACAACTATAGTATTACTTCTAGATCACAAAGAAGATTACAGAATAATCAACTATTTAATACATTGAAAGAAACTAACCACATAACCATTGGTTTACAAACAAAGGCCACAATTTCTTCACCTCAAAACACTTTAAAAAAAATTAACTTGGTGGGATTCCACATTCACCAATGGTGTTTCAACAAGTCTCAACTACATGAACCTTTTATGCCCCCCCAGGCACCCAAACACTAATCCATATAGGCCATCCTTTCAGATATCAATAAAATAATGCATGTGATCACCCATGAAAACACCAATGTCTAAAACAAAATAACATCATTCCAAAAATCATGTACCTTTAAAAGGAACACCAACCAACAAGTCAAAACCCCTTTTCATATTTCACAAAACAAACTACACTTTATCAAGGACCATTTCCTTAAAAAACTACCCCTTTTCATTTTTAAAGAAATTTAAAACAACCAAGCAACTCCAAACAATCCCTTCCCATTTTCTAAAATTCAGTAATGTAACTTTTCAAACTATGACAACCACAATGGCCAAAACCCCTTTCAAAAAAAAAACACCAGCCTCTCAAAAAAAATTTCCAAAACTAATTCATCAGATTCAAAAAATTTCCAAAAGCCCAAAACTGTCTATTAAAAAATTATTCAGAATTAATTTTAAATGGTTGATACTTTAAAAACATTTTATTTCAAAAAACCAGATGTTTAGATTAGGGAAAATCAATTCCCATTAAATCATTTCCACTTCCTCCCCAAAATTTATTTAAAAAAAACAACCTTCTAAAAACCATTCATATATTTAATTCATGAAACCCCCTTTTCCACTTTTCCAAAATCCAATACTTCCTTTAAAACCCTTTTCTTTAGTTCTCACACAAGGAATTTTAAAACAATAATTCAGAATTCAATAATGGTCCAAGAAACCCACAAAAGGGAACTAGTGTCAGTTGGTGACTTGACTATATGGTTGGTTACCATTTGTAAAATACAACATCAAAAAAGATAGAGTTATTAGGACCATGCACTGGCTCCAAATGGATTTTCAAGCCCTACGATCTTATAGAGGCCATTAGTCAAACTCCCCTTGTCATATCCCAACACCAAACAATCAACAAGAATAAAAGTCACAAATAAAACTGGACATCCTGTGGAAACCTGAGGATCATATTGAGAAAGAGTTAGCGATACTCTTCCCGCACATACCCCTCCAGTCCTAAAAATCCTACACCATCTACCTTTACATCCCCCCAAAAATTAAGGCATCTCTAAAAAAAGTTCTGCTAAGAGACGACCTCCTTTGATATTGTTTTGTCACCAACCAGCTAGAGTCAACCCTGAACTAGTAACAAGGTCCAGCCCATGACATGTCCCAAGAGGCATTCTCGATCCTCCCAGGATAAAGAAAAGCATCAAGGGAATCAATATAGAACACAAGGTAATGATTTCTCTCATATATAAACAAACAAACAAACATCTAAATAAAATAGATAGCCCAAAATACATTTATATTTAAAATTGTACTGATCATTATTTGTACAAGAAACTGAAATTACAACTAAACCAAGAACTCATATAACTAAACCCAATAACCGAATAACTGCATGTGACCCTTCATGTCACTCTCCAACATAATGATCACATGTCCCCCAAGGAGATCGACCTCAGGATGAATCATGCACGAGGTCTAAAAGAAGAATAATTCTATAGGTGTGAGTATTAAAACTCAATAGGTTAGCCCAATATTCTATTCCCAATGCACATCCTTTAAAATAAACGAAACATCAATTTAAGGTTTTATATAGAATATATAATTTTATGTTATCTAGATGATGTCCCATGATATATGAAACAAACTACCAGACAAAAACTTTCATGTTTTATAATTAGGAATGTTAGTAAAAATTTTCAAAGAGGTGCAACTTCAAAAAGAAAATAGTTTTCTAGAGGGCTACATTAAATAATTTAAACATTTAAATAAATCACACACACTAGTGAATTTACCAACCTAACACACCATTTTCCAATGGTGAGTAAAAAATATCCAATTATCACAAGTCACGGTAACACCCCTAGGTACTAGTTAGTTGTGAGCCCCAGGTACCTCGTATCTCGGTGAATGTGACCATAACAAATATACATTCTCATGAACATGAACGAATAGTATGGATCATAACCATAACCTAGCGGTATCCCAAAAAAATCATCATCACAGTTTAGTTAGTGTTGTCATTGTCAAACTTTCTACGTGAAACAGGGGCCAAACCTCACGGAATCACTTGCAAACTAGTACACATCCTCCCACCTAGATACCAATGATTCATTTTAATGCTAAAAAATTTACACATATTATCAAATACATTTTTCACATCAAAATAAAATTACCAAACCATAAAGACACAAACTTCCTACAAACTATCTTCACATTTCTTTCACGAATCAATAAACTACTAAATAATCGTAAAACAATTTCAATGAGTATAACGAGGCTTTGCACATAGAATCCATTCAAAATTGATATTTTAAGTCGAAAAAACATCAATAACATAAAACCATAGATTTGGAATCCCCAAAACCAATTAATAAATCATTTTCATGGACCATAAAATTTCCCCAAAAGATAGAACATGAAATTAACATGGAAACCATTTTTACAAAAAAAAAATTTCCAAACGGGCCATGAAAAATTTATCAAAAAATCCTTTTAACAAGGTATGAATTTCACTTTTATAAAGGATTTGTATAAACACCATTTAATACAGAGAAGAAAATTCATAAATCCCTCAAAACATTCAGGTTACATATTCAAAATACAACCATTTTTATAAGGATGTAAAATGTATCATTTTCTGACAACTTTGGCCAAACAAAGTTGAAAACCAAACCCATTTGATTGTCAAACCAAATTGAAATTGGAAATCCAATTGAAGACCCAAAATACAATTTATCTTTATTTATATTCATTTATAAATGAAAAAAAAATAATTTTTCAACAAAAAATAACACATAAAATTTAACCAAGAAATTTACCGAACACGTGACATGCCCATTTAAACAAAACAATTTATTTTAAGCACTTGAAAAAGAATAAAACACCAATTGCATTCCATTTTTTATAAAATATACATTAAAATATTCAAAATGACATAAACAAAGTGATAAACCTTACAATATAGTTTTGAATGATAGTTGATCATTTAAACAAACACTTGGTGTGCACTTTTTTGAAAAAACAACACTGCCTTTCACAAAACAAGGATTAAACAACCATTTAGCACAACATGAAAATTATCAAAATGATAAAAATAATAATAAATATATATATCAGATGAAAAATATAATAAAGTTATTAATTATAAAATATAAAGTCATGTGTAAAGGATATCCTACGACAAATCCTTGGCGTAATGGAAACACACACCAAATATCACCATATGAGGGTTTAAAAATTCAAAACCCATAACGACCAGACACATAAAAACAAAAAAAAACAATAAAATTTTATAGTAGTTTATAAACATTGGTTTATCATCACTAGTGGAGATTATAAAACAAATAAATAATGAATGGATGAAGAATAGGGAGGAGAATGGAGAAGGAATCTCACCTTTGCAACTAGAAAACTCTTTATCTTCCATTATATATGCAACCTTAGACAGAAGAAAATTTATTGTATCTTCATGGAGGGGATTCTAAGATCAGGAAAAACCATAAAATGTAAAAAATTATAAAAAATAGTATGAATTGAATGACTTGTGGTTGAAACAATTTACCTTCATAATTATGGACGTTTTGAGGAAACTAGAGACCTTTATACCTATTAAGTGATTCCATTGAGCTCCAAAGAGGTTAAATAGACAATGAGGGTGAGGATAGGTATTTCGGTTTCGAGTGGGATGTGGAATCACCACACCATTTTAAAAAATTAAAATGATATAAAATAAAAAAAAATTAATTTTTTAAAACTAGAAATGGACCCATGGGATGGCCCGTTACCTAAATAAGTCACACAAATTCACAATGTTTATAAATTTATAAGGTGTAAAAAAAGATATGGTAGTATTAATATGTCATTTAAGTCCATGTGGGAAGTTGAACTAATGAAATATATTGAGAAAAGGGGTTATTAAAGAAATAAATTAGGTTTTTAAAAATGCAGATGGGCTCATGGTTGGCCCTAATCATGAAAAAACCACCCTTTCTAAAAAAACTCCTAAACAAGAAATGGGGAACCCATATTATGGTGATTAAAAGTAACTGTAATTTCAAAACTCAAAATTAATATCACCAAACCCATGACAAGGATTGGTATTTTTAATGAACATAATCAGAACCATGACATGAAAAGAAAAAAAAGGCTGGGACAAGGTAGTATGTTGTACACATGATCGCTATTATCATATCATCTAAGGAATGGAATGTAAAAAAGGTATCTCTTATTTAATGAATCCACATGAATAGTTATTGAAAAATCATAATTATTTATAGAATAATACATTTTCACAACTATTAATATTTATGTATAATATATTTTTACGTTAAAGAAGACTCTTTTTAAAGTATCGTACTCGACACGCAGCAACAGGTTTCTACAAAATCTTAAATTATGCACAACATTGAGTTATATTAAAAATAATACATTATTATTGTTATTATAAATTGTATTTAAGCCTATTAATTTTCTTATTATTAAATAATATAACTAAATACAATATGATCACACATTTTTGTTAAAAGTTTTTTGTTTTACCCAATAAATTTTAGATGTTTAAAATGTGAATTAATACAATTTGAAGCATAAAATACAATAATATTTTTAAAAAGATGTTTTAATGCCTTTTGAATGAGAACCATTTTTATATATAGTTTTTAAACTTTTATATGTATTATTTGACAAAATAAAATTTTTCTATTAATATGAGACATTGATGTTTACATTGGTTAAATTTTTTATATTTTTCAGATAAATTTCATTTTTGGATGAATTGTGAAAAATCCTGCAATTTAATTCAATATTTAATTTTTCCATCAATTTATTTGTATTAATAAATTATCATTTTAACAAGATTAATGGTACATTTATATTTATTTTTAATAATTTAATTCGACCTTGGTCATTGAAGGTAATTTAATATTAAAAATATATATAAAGACATGTCAATATTTGGATTATTATTACTTTTAAAAGTCCAATTTTCTCATTTTGATAATGGTAAATAATTTTAAATTAATTACTGCAACTTCTGTGTTATGAATTTAGAAGAATGGATTCCATATATGTAATCATAAGTTCTATATTATGTAAAAAGTTTCATTTTATTTTTGGAAATTATAAATAGTAACTTTAGTAATTTTGTTTATTACCTCAGTTAAATGGTAAATCAGATAAATAAGTGTAAAAATAATTTTATAATAATATAAAACTACACTAAAAATTGTCTTAAAAATATTTTATAAGATATGGTTAGCCAAAAAACCCATGGGAATTATATTGTTTCCTTTAGAAGCCACTTAGGTTTTATTATGACAGTTATATCATTTTAATTAAATTAAAAGAAAATATGTTATAAATGTAATTAATCATAATAAATAAAATTTAATGTTGGTTTATATAAATTATATATTTGAAAATAAATATTTTTTATAAATATTCAAATATATCCTACATCATCGTTTTTTATTTATAGTTTTTCAGTATTAAATATTTATATTTAATTATTATTCAATGACGATGAATTGATAGATTTATTAAAGAAGGGATCAAAAAAATGATATTATAAATATCGAAATAAATGTTATCATATATAATTTATGTCATCCAAGATTTTTATAGTTGAATATGACATGCTGTAATACTATTGAATCTATTTTTTCCATGTTATCTCTCTATTTGGATTTTATTTAAATTCAATAAAATGAATAGTGTGAAAATTGACAAAACTTATGTTTTATAAAATATAAATTTATAAAAATATTTAAAAATCATAAAAATAATTTAAACCCATAACGTGATGAAGAAAAGGTCTGAAATTTCATTAAGTTTCCAATTATGTGAAATTATCCCCATAATAAGATAATTAATAGCCTCTTAATAATTAAAATGTTGGTACCACAATTAAAATTAAAAGAGAATAAGTAAAGGTAAATAGAAAATATAAGGTTTAAAATAAAATAAATACATGTATAAATATGATTGGATGATTTGATTTAGAACTTTCTTTATCTATTCTTCTACACATCTCAATTTAGATCCATTTGGACTAAAAAAATAATTTTTATTAATTTAATATTTTATTACTTTCTAAAGGTTCCCCTTCCCTCTCCTATAAAAAGGTACCATCTCTTCTCTATGACTCACACATCAAGAACTCTGCGGTTTGGGAAATAACTACTAAAAAATCTATATATAATCACCCTGCATATCCTAAAAGCCTCACTTAGGGAATAAATCCTCCCAAGGAATCTTTTGGGTATAAACCAATATAAGTTACCTGATTTGGAGGTAGTAACCACTATCACGATTTTTAGTTTAATTTGTACTTTCCACTCACTATCCTACTCATATTTTATGATTACATAACAACACCAATATTCTAACTATACTTGGAATTTGTTATGAAAAATATTTAACCTATATATACTCACACATCCATTTAATGGGTAACGAACATATTATTTCTATGTTTTCTGAACTACTGCCTAACGAAATGGGGATTGTTCAATTTTTACCTACCACCTCTCATAGTGAACAGTATAGGGTAAAAAATATTTGTATATGATATATATTATTTATATTGTCTCTTTTCTTCTGTAACATTTATTGAGAAAATTATATTATGCTTTCAATGTGATGAAATTATGATAATTTCATTTGTGGATGTGTGGACTACCACCCACCTCAATTTGACATGACTCGTTCCTGCAATTCATGGAATGTATAAAGAATGGTTTTATTAAAACTATGGAACAAACAAGACATTAATATATTACATGTATTATAGTATTCATTTATATCATTTTATTCTCATTATTTTAATATGATAATGAAAGGAAAGTAACATTCATGCGTACGTACAAAAAACCATCTCCATGAATGATGCATTTCATTTATAATCTCAAAATATTATGGATATTATAAATACATATATAATGGATATATATGAAATATTATTCTATAAATGATAGAGTTTTGACTACATGAACAATTTACATCAAAAAAATCATTTATGACTTAACTAACAAATATTGAAAAAAATTGATATGAACATAAATAAACTTTTAGTTTTTATAAAATTGTAATAATTAATATAAAAGAAATAATAATATTGGAATTTTTTCTCAAGAAAGTATAAATTAACCGAATACTATTATTCTAGAACATAACAATTTCATGTGATTAGTCTTACTTAAGTTAAGATAATTTTTCTCAATCTCCTTTCAGTGATGCATATATTGATAATATACATTAAATTATTTTATATGATGTATAATCTACCCCCTGAAATATAATTACAATCAAATGATTTCAAAATGAATATTATTTATAAGATAAACTTTACTAAATGACCTAAAAGAAGTTTTTGACTTATGTGGTGACACCAACTTCTCTTCCAACGCATCCGTTATTTGATATTTGGCTTCTTCTATAATCATTAATGTTTTTTAAAAAATAAATAGAAATCCATTATTCTATTTATGGGTATTTTAGTAATGAAAATGGGTTTTAATGTTGGGATACTAGTTAAATATCTTTAAACTATTTCTTATGATTTAAAATAAACTTTTATGAGTGAAATATTGTTAATTTCTATATATTATTTGTTATGATTATGTTATAATACGTAGAAATTTGATAGGTTGTTACGTGAAACTCCATAGATGTTTGGTTACATGATAAAACTATGATAGTTGGTTTTGTTATAAACCATGGATGGTTGGTAACATTATAACCTTCAATGAATTGGGTATGGAATTTTATTTTATGTCTATTCCATTTAGTGATATGTATGGAAGTCGACCGCATGGTTATTCCATTTATGTATTTTATGTCCCATGTAACCTTATAAGTTATATGTTCATTTATATGGGATTTATTGTAAGATTTTTGATATAAGATGGTAAACAATGATGTTATATTCAGTGAATCATATTTACTACTTCTTAATGGTGAAAGTATTACTTTGTGATAAAGTATTCATGGTCCCCATATTTTCAAAATACCAAATGTTTTCATTCTCTATGTATCACTTACTGATCCTTATATGATAATCCTAAAATTTGAAATATTTTTCACATGACCTAAATAAGAATAGGGTCAATTATGAGAACAAGGAAAGTCATGTTGTTTAAACATGAAATGAAAAATGTTTCTTTTAATAATATTTTTATCTTATATAAAAAATGGATAGTGAGTAGAAGTGTCTACATGAAATATTTATTGGTTATGTATGAGTTATGATCTAATTCTATAAATCTGTAAACCAAAAAATATCCCTCAAAATAATTAATGTCAAATTTTTGACTTATCTGAAAATTTTGTAATAGTTTTGACTCAGGACTTGTAGTCAATATCAGAGGTCATTTTAGATAAATTTATAAGTTAGAATATTCTTAATGGAATATCTAGAAAAGAGTTTTAAATTATTGTCAAATTGAAATGATATAAATTTTAATGATTACCATGTTTATCCATTTAATATATGAATTTCCAAAAAAAAATTCTGTATAGAAAACATGGTAGCTGTGCTGGGAAGGCATACGGAGGGAAATAACCATCTGAGTCAACATCCTAAGATGGTCAGAATCAGAACCAAATAGTTTTTTGTAGTGATGGATCAGTAGAATCATGAAATAAATGGTGGTGTTTTCCATGCATGAGATCTAACAGACCTAATGTAGAGGAATATGTTGATATTGCTACATTTTAGTAGGTAATATCCCTATTCATTTAGAGGATCATATGACAATATGAAAGATGAATGGTGGATTTAAGCAATGGTAAAGTGTTTTTATATAATGGGGTGTTCAAACAATCAAAATATTAGTCTTGTATTTTATATTTTTGATGGTAAAGTTGATCTATAGAGGTAAATGATTAAAAATATCATCATAAGTGAAGTTATTGAAACAATGGAATGAGATGAATTTAGAAATATCACCATTTACACATACTTTCCTATGTATTTTAATCTTTAGACAAAAAATAATGGAATTCAGACTAAATTTGGTATATTTTTTTTTCTTTTTAGGAATAAATTTTCACCTAATTTTTGAGTTATTTCCCAAATTTTATCTCCAATATTGATAGTATGATAAATTGGTTTTACTCAGGATTGAAGCTGAAATATCGATAGGAATTAGATACTCGTGAGTTGAAATGATATTAGAAACATGACTAATATCAGGATAAAGTAGAAATGGAGTTTCTGAGGATCAATTGTTTCATGAGGGAAAAAAAAGCAATCCATTTGGATGGTTATTAGGGGGAATTCATCAATGAATTCTAGAGGTAGGACAAATAAATATACAACATGTTATAAGTTTGGTAAAAGTTATCCTCCATAATGTCTCTCAATTTCTTGAAAGTTCTTTGGATGTGGTATGGATGGTTATATAGCTCATAACTATAAGGAAGATGATCAGCTATTCATTTAATAAATAGTGGTAAGATTTTTTAGTTGTAATAATTAACTACATTATATCGTTGTCGATCAAAAAATGATTACCCAGTGTGGAAACTAAAAATATAGAACACATGAAAGGCCTGAAAAAATTATTTTATAAAACTAATGTTGATGTTATATCAACATATTATTTTGTGAGAGGTATGTTTCCTGTTTTTAAAAAAATATTCCAATAATTAATTTGACTCCGGATCTTCACATTCTTTTATTTTTTATATCTCTGCAAGTTAATTGAAAATAATTGCACATGATTGTGATGTAGAAATTTTGGTAAAGACTGTAGGTGGAAGTATTAAAGAAACCACCATTTATAGTAATCTTCCAATTTTCATTGGTTGGATAATACTTCATGAAAGTCTTGTTGTGCTTCCTATAGTAAAATTTGATATAACTTTGGGTATTGATTAGATTTCAGTTTCTCACACTAAAATAGAATTTAGAACCCATAAAGTTCTATTCTATAACATCATACCAATGATATCATACCACAAAGCTGAAATATTAATTAAATATGGCTGTGGATGTTATTTGGATCATGTTGTTTAAAAGAAATAATCAGTTTTGATTGGTTATATTTTAGTAGTGACATAATTTGTAGATGTTTTTCTGGAATATTTTCCTTGTATTGATCCAAATCATGAGGTTGAATTTACTGTTGATTTAGTGTATGATGCTAATCCTATTCTTAAACCCCCTTATCAAATTTCTCAAATTGAACTGATGGAATTTAAGAAAACATTTACAGTAGTTATATAATAAAGGTTTTATTCGACCTAGAACTTCCCCAAGGGGTTTTCTAGTTTAACTTGTGAAAATAAAACACGGTTCTATAAGACTATGTATTGATTAAAGAACCTTGAATAACATAACTTTTAAGAACATGTATCTATTTCCTTGTATCGATGATTTGTTTGATCAGTTCCGGGAATCCCAACATTTTTTTGATGGTTGAGTTGAAATATGGGTACCAAAGATTTATTTCCGAACAAAATATGTGAATTATGAGTTTGTAGTTATTCCATTTGGATTATCTAAGACACCATCTATATTTATTAATATCAACAATGGGGTTTTTCATCTATTTTTTTAATCAGTTCATGATTGTGATTATAAGAGGTATTTTGGTATATTCTAAAAGCAGAGAGGATCATGAAAGTCACATACAAATTCTTTTGAAAACCCTAAAAGAAATAAACATACATGTAATGTTTTGTATGAGTGATTTTTGGTTACAAAAAATTTCATTCCAAAGAATTATTTTTTTGAATGGTGAAATAATTATTGACCCTTCTAAAACAAAAGTTGTTGAATAATGGCCAAGATCTTCCAATATCATAGAGAATCATTGATTTCTTGGATTAGAGGGTTATTTCTGAAGGTATGTTGAAATATTTTCCTAGTTGTCTTACCCAATAAATAATATAACACATGAGGGATTTATATTTATCTTAAAAATAGAATGTGATGTTAGTTCTCATGAATTTTTAAAAATATTGGAAAATTCCCCAGTATTGGGCCTACCTTCAAGGAATGGTCAATTTTTTATCTATAGTGATGCATCACTTAAAGGACTTGGTTGTCTAATAATACATAATGATCATTTAATTTCTTATTCTTTACTTCAGTTCAAACCTCACGAGTTTAATTAGACAATACATGATTTTTGAAATAACTACCGAAGTTTTTTTATTAACAATTTGAAGGCATGATTTGTATATCTTAATGTGTGGAATATATACTAACTGTAAACAATTTAAGTATATATTCACTAAGAAAACCTAATAGAGAGGAGATGGGTAGAATTAATCAAGGATGATGAGTGAAAAATTCAGTACCATCTAGGAAAGGAAAATAAATATTATGATACATTGGATCAAAAATGTTGTGCTAAATTAACAATGAAACATTTCGAATGATATATTTCAATAATTAATTTGATGAATTTTAGACTGGAAGATGTTGGTGTAGGGAATTCCTCTGTTTTGATTTAGGTGGTAATGAAATAATCTATCCTTGATAGGATTAATAAAGAACCAATAGGAGACAGTGAGTCAAAAAAAGGTAGAATTGGTTTAGAAGGGTTTGTTACCTATATTTAACATTGATAAAGATTATGTTCTGAGATTGGGAAAGAGATTATGTGGGCCTTGTGATTCATAGTTGAAGAAAGCATTGTTATGTAAAGATAAAATTTCTCCGATATTAGTTAATACTAGTAGTACTAAAATATACAGATATCATCGAGGCTATTACTAATGGGATGAAATCAAAATTGATATTGATGACTTTTCTGTGAAGTGTAACAAGTATAAGAAGAACAACATTTATTGAAAGCGATTATTCATCATTTCATAGTTCCTGAGTGGAAATGGGAAAATATATTCATTGATTTCATCGTGGGATTACCAAAGGCTTCTCCATGTAATAATGTGATTTTGTTTGTTGATGATTGACTGACAAAATATTCTCATTTTGATCATATTTGAGAAATTAGGTCTCTATATAAACATTCTCAATTTTTTATTAAATTTATTTTTAGGATACATATAGTTGACCTCTATCTTATATTTTATCATTATCCTAGGTTCATTTATAACATTAAGAATGGCCCTCAGATGTTTTTGGGAATTGAGTTTAATTTTAGTAAATATTTTCATCCTCAACCATATGGGATGTCTGAATGAACAATTCACACTTTGGGGGATTTTCTACGCGCTTATTAATCAATTAAGAGGGAATTTGGGATCAACATCTTTCATTGTTATATATTTCTTATAATAACATCTTCCATTCCATTATAAAGATAGAAACATTTAAAGAATTATATAGAAAGTGGTTTCAAACTCCTGTTTTTGGGATGATGTAGGTGAAAGAAAGTTGAAGGGTCCAGAATTGTTAGAAGAGAGGGAAGAAAATTTTTAGTAGACCAAGATTCATTTAAAGGCTGATCAAAATAGATAAAAATGTTATGTAGATAACCATAGTATGTATCTTTCTTTTGAGGTATGTGATCATGTATTTCTAAAAGATTCTCCAAAGAAAAATGTGATGTTTTTTGGTAAGAAAGGGAAAATGGGTCTGATGTTAATGAGACCCTATAAAATAATATATATATATTGGTTAGTTGCATACATAGAGGAATTACCTCCGTTTTTATCCCAGGTACAAATTTTTTTCCATGTTTTAAGGTTAGTAATGTATATGTCTGATCCATATCATGTTTTGAGACTTGAGGAATTTCTGATAGAAGAGAAAATTTCTTATGAAGAACTGCCAGAATAGATTTATGGCCATATAGAGAAACTGTTGCAGAATAACATGATTCAATGGGTAGAATAGTTTTGAAAAACTTATATGGTTGAAATAACATCTTGGGAATCTGAAATTTCTATGAGTGAGAAATACACCCACTTAAATGATAAGTAAATAAAATTTTAGGGATGCAATTTCTAAAATGGGTGTATGATGTAACATCCTAGGTATTTATAAAATGATAATGTTTCATATCTATTAATATTTATGAATTTTATATTAATTTCAAAATAAAGGTGATTCTTTGTTTGATAGAGTACTCAATATTCAACAACGAGTTTCTCTAAAATCTAGCGTTTAATACAACACTGTTATACCAAAAAATACTACAATAATATTATTATTATTTTAAATGGCATTTAATGCATAGCCATTTTATTTGTGTGAATGAACTAAAAAAACAAAAATATTATTAAACATGTTTATTAAAATGTCTTTACATTTATCCAATAAATTTTACTGCATAAAATGTGAATGAATCCAATTTTAAGAAAAAAATACTCTGATAATTTTTAAATGGAGTTTTATATCCTTTTATTGTAAAACCATTTTTAAATCAGTTTTTTTAACATTTATATGTTATATTTGAAAACATAAACACCCTAGTTTACCTCATTACGTCAAAATTTACTTTGGATGAAATTTTATTATTTTTCTGATAAAACTCATTTATAATGAACAGGGACAAATACAACTTTTTAATTAAAAATTTCTTTTTTTAATTTATTTTTATTGACATCTTAACATTTTAATTGGTTTTAAAGTATATTTGTATTTATTTTTTATCCTATAATACAATTTTGGTCATTGGAATAAATTTCACACTGAATTTAGATATAATCACAAGTCAATGTTTTGATGATTTTTACATTAAAAAAATTAATTTTCTAGTTTTGACAATGAGAATTAATTTTCAATTAATTACTAATACTAATGAGTATTGATTTTATAAAAATGGATTCCACATTTTTAATTAGAAATTTTATAATATATAAATCTACCATAGTTTTTTTTAATCCTATTAAATGAGATATGGATGAGAAAAACAACCCAAATAATGAAAATTTGGCCTTTTGAAGCCACTTGGGTGTGATTATGGCACTTATATATATTAAGTTTATGTTATAGAAAAAACATTATAAACATAAATAATATTAATAAAATAATTTTAACATGGGTTTATATAAATGATATCTTAGACTGCATGTAGTCTATAGAAAAATAAAAATATTTCCTATATCATGGAATTTTATTTATAATTTTTTGACATTAAATAAATAAATTTATTTATGAAAAATGATTATTTAATGATATCTCTATTAATAAAGGGATAAAATAAATGATATTATAAATATTAAAATAAATATTATTTGACATAATTTATGTCATTCACGATTTTTAGAGGTTTATATGACTTTTTTGAATACTATATAATTCTTTTTTCGATGTTATCTCTCTGTTTCAATTTTATTTAAATTCAATAAATGAAGAGTGAAAAATTGAGATAATTAATGTGTTATAAAAGTACTAAATTATAAAATTATTTATAAATTCAAAACATATTTAAAATTAAATAAGTGACTATGATAAATTATAGATTTTCACTAAGTTTCCAATTATGGGAAATCTACACCATGTATGTAAAAATAACAGCCTCCTAAAAATTTGTAAGTTATGACGATAATTAAAATTCAAAGATAATAATTAATGGTAAACCAAAAATATAATTTTTAAATTAAAATCAATACATGTATAAATATTATTGGATGATAGTGCATATATCTATAACTATATTATATTATACATATCTCAATTTTGGGCAATATATATTGAGAAATTAATTTTTATTAATTTAATATTTTAAAACATTCCAAGGGTGGCCCTTCCTTCTCTAATAGAAAGGTAACCTATATTATCTAATAATAAAATTTATATAAATTTTATTATTGACCAATATCTACAAAAAACTATAACTATAATCCCTCCCCCCGACCAAAATTCATCACTTAATGTAGCAGTCCTCCCATGGAAATCTTTTGTTTTAAACAAAAATAAGCTGCCTGATTAAGAGGTAACACCTTCACTCATGTTTTTTTGTTTTATTTCCATTATAAAATCTCTATAATATTCTTATATTATGTTTACCTAAAAAATCGTAAATATAATATGTTGTTTTAATGATAAGGTTTTAACTTACACTTACACACACATCCATTTAATGGGTAATGAACATGTTGTTTCTATGTACGAAGAACTGCTGCCTTAGGAAACGATGATTGTTCAAGCATGAAAATTGACCCAAATATCAACACTACTTCTATGGTTTTAAACTCTGATTTGCATGCTCCTGCTTATGCTGATAATAGTATTACTAACCCCGCTGTTGACATGCACATCATTGAGAATCACAACAATGTCCCTACTTAAACTCTCACTGTTTTTCTTGATTCTGTTTCTAAAACCCCTTCCACTGTCCCTGGAAAAAATAATATGTTTGAACAAGATGTAAATCCTTTTTTAAGCATGCAGACTGGAAAAAATGTCATTTTTTATTCTACTTTTTTAAACTCTGATTTGCATACTCCTTTCTCCCCTTCTTCTGATAACACTAAGCTCTCACCTAAACACAAATCAGCTCTGGACTCTACTGGTACTCTAAAACCTCATACTGTTTCTGCTGAAAAACCAGATCCAGAGAACTCTCAGATTTTCCCTTCTCAACCTTTAACTCCTGCTGCTACTATGTCGGTTCATTTGAATGAGACTCCTAAGATTATCTCCTCAAATTCTGATATCAAATCAACTGAGAACAAATTAGAATCTACCTCCCCCCCTCTTATTAGAAGATCTAAGAGGAAGAAAAATTCTGGAAAATCCAAAAAAAGGGCTCTAACCCAAAACATAGGTAACAATGAATCTCCTATTTTGGAACTGCCAAGGCATTGCCATCAATGACACCTCCATGACACTTAGGAGGCTTCTAAACAATCATAAACCTCAGCTTTTTGCCATATCTGAACCCAAGGTCAACTTTAATTCTAGTTTTATGAGACTTGGCGCTCTTCATTATAACTTTTTAGGATCCTGCAAAAATGTTCCCTTGATGGAATCTATGTGGATCTTCTATCACTCCTCCTTTCAAAACATCAATTTCTTCAAAACCGCTGATCAACATTTCACTTGCGACATTATCTGGAATGATCAGCACATCTTTTGCACGATGGTCTATGCTAATAACAGGTATCAATAAAGAAGAAATCTTTGGAAAGATCTTTTTTACATGGCTAACACTATTCAAGATCCGTGGGTGATTAGCGGTGACTTCAACGATATTATTAGTCCCACTAAAAAAATTGGACCCTCTCAACATTCTATATCCACAAGAGAATTTAGATCTGCTATTGATGACTGTAGTCTCTCTGTAGTTAACCTCATTAGGGCGAAATACACTTGGTATAGAAGGAATTATAACAAAACTGTTTCTAGTAAGCTTGATAGGGCCTTTGTTAACATGAAGGCCCTGGACACCTGGGATAGTGTCTCTTGTATAACGCTCCCCAGACTTAACTCTGACCACCACCTCATTTTACTCAGCTCCATCTCTAATGAACGCAGATCTCCCCTCCCTTTTAAATTTAATAATTCTTGGTCCCTAGACCTTGACTGTGTCAAATTGATTGATAATACTTGGAATTCTATGAGCCATTCTCATGACTCTTTTTCCTGTATTTTCAAATTGAAAATATTTAAACAAGCTCTAAAAGGCTGGTGTAAAACCAAGACCCTATAAATGGATTCTGACATCACCTCACTTGAAGATGAACTTAATCAAATCCAAACCCGTAGTTCCAACTCTGATTTTACCCTTGACCCTCAGCTGGAGGTCAATACAGCTCTTAAGCTTAACACCTTAATCACCTTTAAAGATAAAATCCGGTAGCAAATGTTTAGGACCAAATGGCTAGCTGATAGAGATAGAAATACTAAATTCTATAACTCTCTTCAAAGAACTAGAATAGCCAATCGTCCTCTCACTAAACTGATTCACAATGATTTGATCATTGACTCTAAAGAAGCCATCGCAGATCATGTTGTCTCTTACTTTAATGACATTTTCAATTCCCCTGAGAGAAATATTGATCTCGATCCTAATATTATCCCCTTAATGGTTGATGAGCATGACAATGACTCCCTCTTAGCAATTCCTTTGGAGCATGAAATTAAAGAAACTGTCTTTAGTCTAAATCCTGATAGTGATCCGGGACCGGATGGTTTTAACAATAATTTCTATCAAAATCACTGGGACACTCTTCGTTCAGATGTTTGTAAGATGATAAGGTCTTTTTTCATTCACGGATCCCTCCCTCGGGATATCGATGCTCAATTCCTCACCTTAATACCCAAAGTTGAAAATGCTTCTGAAATTCATCATTTTAGACCAATTGCTCTTATCAATACCCTTTACAAGATCATTACTAAAATCATTGCCAACAGATTGGCTCCGATTTGCAACAGAATTGTCTCATGGAATCAGTTTGGTTTCATTAAGAACAGATCCATCCAAGACTGCATTTGTCTCGCCTCGGAATGTACCAACACCCTAAATAAAAATAATAGGGTGGGTTGTGTGGCCATCAAGCTTGATATTAGAAAAGCCTTTGATTCCATTGATTGGGGCTTTATATTTAGAGTCTTGAAAAATTTTGGTTTTCATGAGAATTTTTTCAAGAGAATCAGGACTTTACTTCAATATGCTAGCATTTCCATATTAATTAATGGCACCCCTCGTGGTTTTTTAAATTCTATAAAGGTGTCAGACAGGGCGATCCCCTCTCGGCCATTTTGTTTGTTATTGTGGAAGACAACTTTAGCAGACTCATTCATAATCTGGTTGATCAAAATAAACTTAAACCCATTCAGGCCGCTAGAAACCTTACTGTCCCCACTCACCTCCTCTATGCTGATGATATTATTTTGTTTCTTACGGGAGATCAAAGAAATATTCAATGTCTTAAATAAGCTATCTCTCATTACGAGAACCTTTCTGGACAATCTATTTCTTGGAACAAATCTCACATTTTCTTTGGAAAAAATTTTCATGTTAGAAGAAAATCCATTATCACCAATAATCTTGGAATTAAGGAAGGTTATTTTCCCTTCACGTACTTCAGCGTCCCGATTTTCTGGGGACGTCCTAAATCATCTTATTTCTCTAATATCACGGATCAAATTATTAATCAACATTCTACTTGGAAGGGGAAATCCCTCTCCGTGGCTGGTAGAATTTGTCTTGTCAAATCTACCATTGTCTCTAAGCTGGTCTACTCGCTCATGATTTATAAATGGCCCATAGGAACTTTCAAGAAAGTCAATACCTTTATAAAAAATTTCATCTGGACGGGAAGTATCTTTTAAAGGAAACTTGTTACCATCCCATGGAAGACATGTTTTAAACCTCTTGATAATGGAGGCATTGGCATCAAAAACTTAAAATTGTTCAACGATGCTCTGCAAGCGAGATTCACTTGGCACCTTATTAATAACAACTCTAGAGCCTCTGACTTTTTAAAATATATATTTTTAAATAAACTTTTAAAAGGAAATCTTAATTTCATCAAGTCCTCAATCTGGCCCACTATTAGAAACTCTTATCAGAAGATTATGGCTAATTCTAGGTGGATGGTCAGCGTTGACAATAACATTAAATTCTGGTGTGACAACTGGATAGGTACTCCTTTAATTTCTATGCTGCCTCCTAATAACACTTCTATAAACACCACCCACACTATTAAAGATGTTATGCATCTTCATAGGCATGATCTCCCCAACGACATTGATCAAATTATTGAAAATTATACCTTCTCCACTTCTGGGGACTTCCTTGTTTGGGAACCTGCTCCCAATGGCATACTTGATTCAAAAAACTTCTACATGCACAATTTTTATGACAATGAATCTAATTATAATTGGGTGAGTACTTTCAATAAGACTTGGATCAAACCCTCCAGGTTCACCCTTATTTGGCGTATTGCTCACAATAGATTGCCCACTGAAAATCGACTTCAAGCCTCTGGCATTCAACTTTGCTCAAAATGTCATTTATGTAATCAGCACAGAGAGGATTCTGATCATCTCTTCTTGTCTTGGGCTACGGCCACGGCTTTATGGAACTATATTTTTGAGCTTTTTAATTCTTCATGGTCCTTATCTGACCCTATTTGTTTGCTTTTGAAGAAATGTACTAAATATGGCGCCTCTCAGCAAGTCAAAAACATTTTTCTTGCGGCAGTGGCTGAACTTCTTCATGAAATCTCGTATGCAAGAAACGATCTTATCCATAATAACCACTCTTTCAGTCTTAATGCAGGAAAAGCTCGAATTCTCATTGCGATACATGAAGCTGCATCAATTCAAAAAGATTGTTGTAGCAAACATATTGGATACTTCGAGATCCTTAGACGTATCCGTGTCCCGGGTATTTTCCCGAAGCTCAAGCAACCCTTTGAAGTTTTCGGGCAACCTCCGATGCTGGGTTGGATTAAAGTGAATATCGATGGCGCCTCAAAAGGCAATCCTGGACCTCCTAGTTATGGGGCCAATTACAGAGACTCTGATAACCATTGTCATGGTTGCTTTTACGGTGGTTGTGGGATCGCCTCTTCCATTGAAGCGGAGATGCTTGGAGTCATCCATGGTGTTGATTTTGTGCTGCAAAGAGGTTGGCGTAAACTGTGGATTGAAAGTGATTCTACCACCATTGTTCAAGCAATTTGGAATGGAGTCATTCATCTAGAATGGCCTCTTACTATGCGCTGGATGAACTGCTTGAATTTTCTTCAGAAGATCGACTACATTGCTACACATGCCTTCCGTGAAGCAAATGCAGTTGCTGATGCCCTTGCCAATAAAGGTGTCCACCAGAACATGACTTGGCTGGATATGCTGCCAGCTGATTTTCTTCACCTCTATGAAAGAGATTGTAATAAAATTCCTTCCTTTCGCTTCATGTAAACTTTTGTTTCTTTTATTAATATATGGTTCTTCGGTCCTTAAAAAAATAACTTTATACTTTTAATGTTGTGTAAATACGATAATTTTGTTTGAGGAGGTTTGGACTACCACCCCCTCAAAGTGAAATGACTCATTCCCACTATACCTGAAATGTTAATATCATGGATTAATTAATCCTTTGATACAAATATAAAATTAATATTATACTATTATTATAATATATATTTATATTATTTGATTTATATTCATTTAAAATGACAAAGAAATGAAAGTAGTGATCATGGGTACATATGGACTACCATCTCCATAAACGATGTATTTCCTTTATTCTCACCACATATTATTGATATTTTAAATATATATACTGGATATATATGTAATAATATTATTCAGATTATGGAATATTTACTACCACAACAATCTACATCAAAACATTGTCATTTTTGACTATTGTACTCAATATCGACAAAAAGTCTGATATGAACATAAATAAATTTTTAATTTTTATAACATGATAAAAAGTGATATAAGAGGAATAATAAACATGAAAAAGGATCTCATTAAAGTAAAAAAAAGTAATTTTATTATTTAAGAACATAATTATCGAACATGTTGATTTGGACACAAGGTAAGGGATTTTGTATCAATCTTCTTTCATTTATGAGTATTTTGATAATATACCATACTTTGATTTATATGGTGTATAATCAAACCCTTGAAATATAATTTCAGTAAAAGGTTTTCAAAATTTATAATTTTTTTATATGAATCATTTTACTAAATGACAAAAATAATTATTTAACCTATGTGGTGATAATTACTTTTTTGTCGCCCTGACAATTATTTGATATTTGGCACTCTCTATAAGACATAATGTTTTTTAAAAGTAATAAAGAAATACATTATTTCATTTTGGTTTATTTTGGAATTGAATATTGTTTTTAATGTGGTTTTTCAATTCTAATATCTTGAAAATATTTCTTTGGATTTCAAAAATAATTTTAGGAGTGAAATATTATTAATTGTATTCTTTTATGAGTTATGATTATGTTATGGTATATAAAAATTTGATATGTGGTAAGGTGATAAACTAAAGATAGGTGGTTTTGTGATAAACCAAGGTTGGGTGGGTACATTTTAACCTCCAATGCATTGGGTATGGAAATCGTTCTAATGGGTATTCCATTTAATAATATGCGTGGAAGTCGACCGAATGGTTATTCGATTTTAGTATTTTTGTGTCCCAAGATACATTATATGTTACATGTTTGTTTATATGGTTTTTATGGTAATAGTTTTGTTAAAAATGTGTATGAAATGATATTATATTTAGTGAAGTATATAAACAACTTCATAAAAGAGAAAATTATTACTTTATGAAAAAGATTCAGGGTTTATTAATAATAGTTTTGATTATTTATGTATCCCTTAATGATATTTTTATGGTCATCCCATGTTTTGAAATGTTTTTTAATAATAAATAAATAATACAAGAGTTAATATGGGATCAAGGAAAGTCATGTTTTTAAAACATGAAATGAACTATGTTTATTTTTAAATAGTTTTTTATGGAAAAATTGGATAGTGAGTAGAACTGTTTACTGGTAATATTAAATTTATTATTTATGAGTTTTGACCTAATTATATGAATATATAAATATGAAAATATCCTTGAGGAAAATTAATGTAAAAAATTTTACTTTTCTAAAAACTTTGTAATGATTAAGGTTGTGGAATTATAGTTATGCTATAAATATAATTTACATATATATTTTATATTTATCATCATTCCCATTCATGAGAGGTGTTAATGGAAAAATTAATAAAATATATTTTAGAGAAGGTAGACTACCAACCACATGAATGAAGGTCCCTTAACCGATTTAGGTAAGTGAGATGGTTTTATGTCCCTAAAATAACATAAAACCATTTTATTATATGAAAGAGACTATGGGTATTATATAATCATGGTATAATAATAATTTAATGAGGTGGATATTGAAAATAAATTATATATTATTGTTAAAGAAAATTAGCACTTATTTGATTAACCACTATATTTTTTTACAACAATCCTTCTTACGATGCATTTAGGCCTATGTAAGGCTTATAATTTAGGGGTAAGGATGTTGGAACACTTGAAATATATTGATAAAAATAGGTGTAGCCATGGGTTTCATATTCAAAAATTGTCCAAAATGGAGTATTATAAGGACTTATATAGTATCGAGTCGATATAAGGCCATAAAATAGAGTATGAATAAGTGTTTAATTTTTAATATTTTCACTATTCATTTTCAAATAAAAAACATTAAATAATGTAAATTTTTTCACATCCAAATTAGGAATCCATTTTTAGAAATTAAATTCATAGAAGAGAAAAAAAATGTATGTAAAACTAATCTCAGCAGCATGATGAGAAAAGGTTTTTTTTAAATATAAAATGTTCAAATTCCTCCAATGATTTTATAACCAAATTAAAAATGAAAAATATTAAAAAGGCCTAAATTAGATAAATTTCAATAAAAACTAATTTTAAATTATACACAGTTAAAAATATATTATAATATTATACATTATTTAAATGAAAATTATGTTTTCAATTAATGTATCATATTTTCAAAAATTCACCAAAAATATAACATTTTAGACAAACCCCAAAAGATTCACATAGGATAATATTAATATTTTGATTTAAAAAATTTATCATGTTTTGTTAATGTTTATATAGAATCTTTAAAATAAAATTTAATTCATGTTTTCAAATAGTGGAAATCATACCTTTTAGGAAAAAATACACTTTTCTAAAAAACATTTAGTTTTCCTTCAAATGATTTATATTTTCAATTATAATAAATAGATAACAAATGTACATAGGTAAACTATTTATTTTAAAAGAATATTTAATCCTATTTATACCTTATAATTTAATGACCAGGGTAAAATTTTATTTTTAAAATAATATTTTAATATTGTATAATGTTTCTTTTAAACTTTTTATTGCATGCATTACATGTCATTATTGAAATTAAATATATTCTAAAAGAAATATTTTGTATTGTCATGGTTTATTACATTCTCCCCATATTAAACCTATTTCATCATACTAATTTAAACATGATCTTGGTAATCAATTGTTTAATGTTTGAAAAATATTTTCTTGAAAACCTGCATCATAGAAAGAGTAAATAAAACATCCTATTAAAATGATAGAAATGGAAGTAAAAAGGGAATATAGAAAAAATACTAGTTCGTTGATGTATAATAACATAGGTGAGAATGAAAAACATGAACATAGAAGATAAATATAACAACTAAATACTCTTGGATAGTGTTAGGGAACATAATCACGAATCTGTTAATTACCACAAATCCATAAGCTGAATAGGTTTTGAAAATGATTATTTATGTCATAAAATATGACGATAATAAGACAACATTCTCATTTAAAGATCCTTTTCATAGAATTGAGTATTTATTTTTACTATATATGCATGTATAGAAATATAATTTTCTAAAATAGTTTATTTCTATTCCAACAATTTTCTCATTTGGTTTTGCTTCAACCAATTTCAACCTCATCTCCCACACACAGAAATGAATATCCACAAATAAATTTCTATACATGAATTTTTAAAATTAAGTTCTAATGTATCACAATATCTATAAAACAGAAGAATTATATTACTATTATAATTAATAAACAAAAATGATGAGAAAATTTATCCAATAACACACAATGTTTATATTAATCCATTTATTAAATAGTTAAACCTATTGCCAATAAAAAATATTTATACCAAATTCAATGTATTTTTTGATAAACGTCAATAAATAAAAATTGTATTCCCTAGATAATTCAAGGTGTCTCTTTATGTCAAATTTTGAATATTTAAATACCTTGATCATAATAAAAAATTATTTTAAAAATACATTCTTTTAAAACTAAAATCCCTTATTTTTTTAATATATTTAATATATCTAAACCTACAATAAACCTATACAAAGATAACATAAACCAACAAATCACAAACCCATTTAGTTACAAAATATTTTGTTCTAAAAAATATCATTTTCATCATTACCTCAATATATAAAATATATCATATTTTATATTCCCTCTGTCATGTGTTTTCTAAAATGAAGGACTTTACAGTAGATCAAGTTTCTTGGTAGTAATCAACACTTTCTTTCAAATACATTATGAAAAAGTAAACAAATAAATCATTATACATTTTATGATTTAAATAATTATAATATCATAAACAAATATACAACATATTTATTGGATCCAAATACACAAGAACATTTATAATTATGCTTGGGTAGTATTAATAGCATAAATATTACATTTATCACAAAGATTATTTTGAGATACAATCCCTTTATGATTTTATAATTCATTTTTATTGTACACCATCCCCTTATAGTATAATAATTTCACATTAACTCTTTATTTCATTATCTTTTAATCATGTGGATGGTTAACTTTCCTTAAATACTTTTAACAAACTCTAATTATATTAAAAATGCACAAGTGTGTTTCTTTTCACAATTATCACATGTGGTAAATTAATTAATTTCATTTACCACATTTATATTTTTTTTCTATTCTATACTATTTTACCCTTTCTTCCATTCATATAAAAAATAATAGGAAAATTATATATCTATTTTGATAGCACAAAAAATATTTATTCATATATGTAAAATGATTTAGAGACAATATCCATTCAGAGACTTGTCTTCAAACAATAAAATAAATGAGAAAACAATCACTCAATGTTAAATATATAATTTTTAGGATATCAAATTTATCATATAATGAAATCATCAGACTCGACAACAGATTATTTTTATTTTTTCATTAATCTATGGAAATGTACCTTCTTCATTGTTTATTGGTAATAATATAAATATTTTTTAAAGAATGCCTCCATAAAATATTTCCATTCCATAAATACTATATCCATTTTCTCCCATATATTAAGGATGAATAACGACAATTAATCAGAATCACCTTTGAGAAAATCTAGTGTTGCTCTAAAATATTTCCTTTCACCGTTTCCTTAGGCCATAAATATCTTCTACCTATACTTAATCTATTTAATAGATACCATTGAATTAGTATTCCCACAAATTACTCAAGAATTTCTATTATTAAGAGATACAACATAAGATTATTTCATTTTGGAATATGTTTCTCACTTCAAGAAATTTTATTTCTCATAAATTAATTATGATTCACTAATGTATCTATAATTTGACTAGTTCCAATAATTATTGTATTTTATTCATTGTTAGGGAAATATATACATTATCTATAAGTATTGTTATCCTTATTACTTCCTGTGCAATTTCTATCCAATGAATTATACTAGATTTGTAAATAAGATAAGGAACATTAAATCATTTTATAATTCCAAATATTTGGTTACAGTGAGCATAATTAGAAATTACTGTATTTTAATCTTAGTGTTATTACTATTTTATTTGGTAATATCATTCTTTTCAAATTCATCATTGCATTTTATAATGAAAATGTAAATTATCCTTAGAATTTTCATCGTAAAATAAAAACATTTTCAACTCAGACACCATAACCAAGGCACCATAACCTAGACACCATAATCCTGACATCGCAACTCAGACACCGTAACCAGTTTTAGATTTCATAAATTCTATGACACCGGTTCCTTACTATCACCAAGACACCGTTCAATGTTTTGACAAAGGATATGAAACAATTTCTTGAGATGTCAGGATCCCAACACTACATCTGTGATACTGGTTCTATATTTCAACACAATTACACCATCATGAATGTTTCACCATGAAATGGAAATGGAGGAGACATTGTTTCCCAATGACACTGTTTCCAGGTGATATCATTTCAAGACAAACTCTGAAACTGTTATTTAATCTGTTTTGTTTCTTTAAATTAAATTTCTAGTGGTCATATTTTTTTTATTTAATGGAATTGATACAATTAATGTTTATTTGTAGACATGTCACATGATTGTATGATCTTTGAGGTTCAGAATACATGCATCATATCATATCTAACCAATGCACTACAAAATAAAATGAAAAGCATAACATAAGAGCAAGGCAACAAAGAAAATGAGAAGTGAATGCATGCAATGATATACCATTGAAGAACACATGAAGCACTATTGATATCTCAGGGATGAAATACCAAATATTATACCCTAAAACATAATTATAGTACTAACTCAATGAAGATTATGTGACACATAAATTTCCTTGTCGAACTAGAAACCATAGAACTAGACTCGGTATATTCTATTTTCCACAAGGGGACTCAATATTTACATATGCTAAATCCTAAAAGTCCATAGCTGTATATAGAATCACTGAAATCATTTTAAATAATTTCTCATCATAACTTCTTTATTGTTTACTATTATTAGATTTTTAGTATTGTGTGTGTCTATTTAAACAAACAGTTTATCCTATATTAAATTGTATAATATAATATATACTTCTTCTCATATCTTCCTAAATATATTTACTCCCATTAATAAGCATGTAAGATGTATATGACGGACCCAAAATCATATACCCACAAGGAATAATAATAGAATTCATGTGATGTGGAAAGTCTGGTGTACTATTATATACCCTAATACAGGGTGTGGATAAACTGTACAATAATATAGATCTATTAGTGGCATGTGATCACAATGTAAAGGGGAATAATTCTTAGCTTGAGATTGAACCTCTTATTAATTTCGACTCTGTTTTTACTCTCAAGTTTTTCTATGTCTTATAACATATTTCATAAAACTAAAATGAACAATGATAGATAGTTTAGAATTATTTTACAACTATTTTTAATCAGTAAGTTAGTTTGAAAAGTTATATTAATATACAAATTATTATAGTTTATAACTAATCAGTCTTTGATAAATTATAGTAATATTAATGTTTTTTATAAATTCAGTAAAAAATGAATTATATTATATAAATAATTTTTTGAAATTTTCAAAGAACCAATTTTTAAATATTAATTTTTATATATACTCAATTCACCCCTTCTTGTGTACTCTACAATGACTAAAATTTGGATTATATGATTTTATTCATGTTATGGCTCTGTTTTATAATATTTTCAACTATGATTTATGTTTTATTTTAATGATCTGTAAATTTCTATTAGTTGTAAATTTTTAGCTCTTGAATTTTTTTTCATTATTATGGATAATATAATAGATGGTGTTGTTACAAACAGATCTCTATTCTTTAATGTAACTAATTATGCCCAAAATAAAATTAATATGAATATACATTTAGAAAGTATGGGTTTTCAAAATCGTTCTTCAATTGTAAATGAGTATATGATTCTTAATACTGCAAGAAAAACATGGGATTATCCAACTAAGACTTTTTAAAATAATAATTTCAAAGCCATGAATGCCTTTTACTACTCCTTAAGAAAAGAGGCATGCATAAAAATTTCTGTATGTAAAATAGCCCATGACATTTGGGATACTTTGTTTATTTCATATTAAGGAACTTATAGTGTTATAGAAACAATACATAACATATATACTATAAGGTATGATAAAATTAAATTGAAGCCTGATGAGCCTATTTTTTATATTTATACTATGTTCAATGAAATTTTAAACATAATGATCACTCATATAAGAGAAGTTACTTAAAAATAAAAAATTATGAGGATTTTCATTTGCCTACTTGATAGATGTAGATAAAAAGATTTATTTGAAAATCAAAAATTACCTATCAAAGCATTCATTTGGAAACTAATGACGTATGAAGAGGAACTGAAATTCAATAAAGAAGAGAAGGATGATCCCAAAAGGAAATATGTGGCATTTAAGACCACTACCTCTAATAAAATTAAGAGAAACTACATGCCTCTATAGAAATGTATAGCATTGAGCAATCAACACCCGAAAATAATGAGGAGATGGCTCAATTAGACAGAAAGATTATGAAATTGTACAAAAGGGTGAAATTTTTATGAAATCTTAACATCCAAGAATAAATGATCAAAAGGGAATCTTGAATAAGGATTAGAAAAAAATGACATGTCTAATGAGATAGTACATTATGTATGTAAGTGAAAGGGACATGAAAATACGGAGAGTCCCATGCTCGAGTATAAAAATAAATATGAGGACAGAGATAAAAAGTATAAAAAGGCAATAAAATCATCATGGAGAGCTTCTCAGGACAATTCATGTGACTCATAGTCTTCAAATTATTAACAAAAAAAATACAATATTTTTTTCATGAAAAACACATATGAGGTACTCCTAGAATCTCTTGTACATAATTTTTATTACTCTGAAGATGAAAGTGATTCTGAAAATATATCTATAGAATAAATTTTTGAGTATTTAAATATATATAGAGAGATATGTAATGAAAAAAATAAATAAAAGTCCTTAAATATATAGTATGATCTTACATCAATTGTTAAAACTATACTTTCTATATATAGGAGAAAAATGATCAATTACTTTACAAAATATTGAATTAAAGCTATCTTATGAAAAATTGAAAAAGGACCTTGAAAGGATTACTAATAGTTAAGATATATTGGTAAAAACTCTAGGTTCAAAAATTTCCCCTAAATACAAAATGGTATTGGCTACCAACATGGTAAAAGATATTTTGAAAAATCCAATTTTGTTTCTAAATCTAGAACAAAATCCATTATTCTATGTTTAGTAAAATATATTTCTAGTTCAAAAAATGATACATCCTCTAGTGTTTCATGTTTTTCATGAAAAAATAATTTTTATTTTTCAAATACATTACACAATTCTTATATGAAACCTATGAGGAAAATGTGAGTTCCTTAATTTGTATTTACTAAGAATACTAGACCTAAAAAAATATGGGTACCAAAGCCTATTTATATTTGACTATTTTCTTGGAAAATTGTTTAAAGACCTCTTATAAAATCATATGTTACATGGACAGTGGGTGTTCAAGACACATGATAAGATGTTATTCATGTTTCAAGAACCTAATAATTATTGATAGTGGGATTGTCACTTTTGGTGGCAATGTTGATTGAAAAATCATTGGCCTTGGAAATATCTGCAACTCTAACGGAGTTATAATTTCTAAAGTACTTTTTTTGATGAATTGAAATATAATATGTCTAGTATTTTACAAATATGTAATAATGAATTTCATGTTTAATTTGAAAATGATTCTTATAATCTTTTAAATTTTAAAAATAAATAAGTATTTATTCTACATTAATTAATGAAAATGAATATTCTTTTAACATAGATTCATTAGTTTCTAAAAATGATTCATATTATGTGTATTTCATAACGAGTATTGGTGTTGTCATAGAAATCTAAGACACTGCAATATTCACTCCCATAGAAAGCTAACTAGAAACATTTTATTCAAATATCATCCAAAACTATACTTCCCAAATGATAGTGCTTAATTTGTGTCAAAAGGGAAAGAAATATATTTTTTTTTCAAAAAAAATAAAGAAGTTTCAATTTATCAACCTATCATGTTGGTTCACAAGTATTTCTTTGAACCATCTATAGTTTCTAGATTAAATTGGAAGCACAATGTTTATGTTTTTGTAGATAACTTTTCTAGGTATACTTGGACCTTCATATGGGATCACAAAAGTAAATCATGCTCTCATTTCACAATGTATTATAAAACTACATTAAATTTTAGTGGACTTATGAATTTAATCTCTAAGAAGTGACCATGGTTGTGAATTTTAAAATCAAGTGTTTTAATCCTTTTTTCCCAAAATAGCCATTGTTATAATTTCTCTACCCCTAGAACACCTCAAATAAATGGAGCTGTATGAAGAAGAAATAATGCCTTGCAATAAATTTCTAGAACCATACATAGTGAATATGATTACCTATTTTTTTGGGATGTAGCTATAAATACAAATTTCTATATTATTAATAGTGTGTTTCTTAGAAATATTATTAAATTGAATCCAAATGAATTGTGGAAAAATAGAAATCTCAAAGTGAACTACTTTAAATTCTTTCGTTTCATATTCTATATCCTTAATAGTAATGAAAATATTGAAAAACAATTCATCCATGGGTGATGATGTAATATCTCTAGAATATTCAATTTCTACTAAATCCTAATGAGTTTTTAGCAAAATAAATAAATGTGTGGAGTAATTTTCCCATGTCATGTTTGATGAGAAAAATCCACATGATCCAAATACCTCTCTAAAAATTTTGGAGGATGATATATTAAATATGCAAATCAATGAAACATCCCCTAACCATCTAATAAAAGAGTCTGTAAAAACATCTAGTTCAAAAGAATCTCCAGATTTAGTCCATAAGTGTCCCAAACCTGTTGAAGATCCTAAAATCTTTGGACCCACTTTTACGAGACCAATTAGGTCCCTTAAAAACCATCAGATAGATGTTGTGTATAGGGATCACGATAAAGGAACATAAACTGGATCTTCTCATGGATATCATGTTTAACATCATGCTTTATTATCACAACTTGAAACTAAAAACATCAATGATTCTATTAATGACGATTTTTGGGCGATGGATATGGAATAAGGACTATATCTATTTAAGAGGAACAAATTTTGGAAACTTGTTTATTGAAACAATGACATTTTAACAATAGGTAGTAAGTGGGTGTTTATAAATAAAGTAGTTGAAAATGGTAACATAGTGAGAAAAAATGATAGATTGGTTGAAAAAGGCTGTATCACGAAGAATGAATTGAATATGAGGAAACCCTTACACCAGTACCAAAACATGAACCATTTAGAATCATTCTTGCATATGCAGCACATCTGAATTTCAAACTATATCAAATGAATGTTATGATTGCAGTCCTAAATAGGTATATAGCTGAGGATATTTTTGTTGAACAACCCAATGTTTGAACAAATCCTCACTTTCCAAATAATGTTTTCAAATTATCAAAATCATATTATGGATAAAAACAAGATATAAGATCTTGGTATGATAGATTATGTACTTTTATTATTCCCAATGGTTTTAGAAAAGGTATAGCTATTCCAATAATTTTTATAAAATTAATTTCCAATAATTTATTAGTAGATTAAATTTATGTAGACGATATTAAAATATAGATCTTACAAGAATTCATTATGTATTGAGTTTTCTAAAATAATGAAAAATGAATTTGAAATTTCTTTAATGGGTAAACTAAAATTCAATCTTGGATTTCAAATCTTTCAAAATAAATATGGTTTTATTTGAAAAAAATGAAAATGTATAAAAGATCATTTAAATTGTTTTTTATTAGATATCACTAAAAGTATTGATACTCTAACGAGTACTATGTGTATGTTGGATCCTGATGATAGTTGAAAATCAGTTGATCAAACCACTTATTGAGGAATGATTTGATGATTATTGTACCGAAGTACTAGCCGACCTAATATTATGTTTACTATTTTTATTTCTACAAACATTCGTGAAAACACTAAAGTGACTCATTTAAAAGGTATTAAATGGATTTCCAAACACCTCAATTATTCATCAAATCTTGGACATTTCTATATTAGAGCAAAATCATTTGATTAATTTAGCTATTCTGATTATGATTTTGGTTGTTGTAAGTTAGATAAAAAAATAACCCCTAGAACATGTCACAGTTTTGGGCATGTCTCTACTGTCATGGTGTAGTAGAAAAAATTTGTTGCATTATCTAATGCTGAAGCTGAATACATAGCTACTGGTAGTTATTTTGTAAAATTGTTTTGGATGAAACACATATTACTAGATAATGGATATCAATTCATACATGTACCTATAAATTGTTACAATAAAAGTGAAATTAACATTTCAAAGAATCCTATTTCAAACTCATGGAAAAATAATATTGATTTATTGAATCACTTTTTGAGGGATCATTATCAAAACGGTTATATCACTTTTGAATTCATTGGAACTAAACATCAACTTTCTAATATATTAACTAAACCATTAAATTTTAAAAGCATAAATTACCTCATACATGAACTTGTAATGATAAATCTTATGTAAAAAGTTCACAGTATCGATGTTACAATCTTACACTTACTATATTAATGAAACATTCACAACGTTTGGAGTCACACCGTAATGATGACACCATAACAGCCTATTTTGGTCTCACCATAATGACTTTGTTTTCTGTTAATTTAATTTAATATCCTGTACAGATATGTTGATTATTATATTGTTTTTATGTCGCATTTTTTGAATTTGTGACCCTTGAAATCACTAAATGATAAAAACCCAATATCATTCTCTATTTTCTTCACTGGATCTCACTTCTCTAGAAACAAAAAACCCTCTCATTCAAAAAAAAAACTCCTATATAATCCTTTTTTCTCTCTCAAACCCATGTTGAATGCAGAATCATGTTGATAGAATAGTATTACCATAAAAGGATGTCTATCTGAAGTGGTTGCGGACAAGTAAGCCACTAGTTTTAAAGGTACTGTAAGAGTAGGGTTGGCTAAACTGGTTCACAAAATAGAAAAGGCTAATTTATCCCAAATCGATTCAAATTATTATCATTATGTTCAGTTTTCATTCAATACATAAGATGGATTTGTTGTATGAAGATGTATTAATAGTAAATGGTTTACTTTCTCCTTTCGGTTTTGGGTTACTAGCCTAGGGATTCTCCATTAATGAATATTTAAGGATTACCAAATTTGTTCCCTATTCTTAGTGATATTTTTATCTTATAAGAGGTCATAAGAAGTATCACATGAAATAAGAAGAAAATAAGGGAAATTGATGCTGAGTTTGATGGGAATAAATGGTTCATAATATAGTTTATCTAGAATTTTATTATTATAATGAACAGTTATTTTTCTACTATTACGTGTCTAGATGTATTCTTGATACATCTTTTAAAAAATGGGTGAAAGATTAATCTTTTTATGTATATAATACTTCACTTGTGTAAACTGATCAACAAAACATTGAATTCTACCTCCTTATTCTATTCAAAATTAATCTCTACAATGATGTATGCTAAAGGAGTAGTTGGCCCAAATGAAGAAGTCATTGAAGGTTCCGAGTTCTATATCTCCAAGGATAAATTCATAAGGATTAATATAAGCTATAATCCTTGGAAAAAATCCCATCTAGAGGAAAATGAAAGGTTATATAAATGTTTTAATCAATTTGAAAATCCATCAATGCCTAAGAACATATTTAATCTGGGTTTGGAATGAGATGAAGTTTTTGATTATTTTGATGAAGCTGTAGGAGATGTAGTTGTGGCACTGATGGAAGGAATTGTCTTTGAAAGAAAATATAATGGTATACCTGTTCAAAAAAATTTAGTTGAAAAGGATATAACATTCATTGAACGAATTATTAATTCAATGGAAGAACATTCTTTAAAAAAATAATAATTTGCAATTGTAAAATAAAAGGTCATTCATAAGGATCACATAGAAGAAGAACCTTCTATTGAGGAAGAGGCTGATGTTTGAAATAATTAAAATAATAAGATGATCCTGAAGATAACCTATTTGCTGGGGATAAATTAGAACATGCCATTCAGTAGGCTATAAAAGGAAAGGGTGAGACTATTAGAGATGAACATTTGGATGTAGATCAAGAAACGTAATCTCTTAGTACCATAAGAGATGCATCTTTTTAGGGGGAGCAGCACACTAGTTTATAACGTTTTCAAATTCCCAATCCGATTGATCAAAGCAATGTGGATACATTTTATATGTTTCCTAGGTACTTTGAGGTGGAAAATACCCAGAAGGACTTGGTTAAAGCTATAGTCATTTCCATGGTGCTTTAATTGAAACCAGTTTCTACTCAAGATGTAATATGAGATATGGTGACTAAACCTATATCATATCCCTTTCTAGAACCTACATAAGAACCTTTGTTTCTGTGAGCCACAGTGATATGAAAACCTTGATAGATACTTTGTTTTCTGGATTTGAAAATATCATGAACTCCAAAACTTATCATGTGACAAATATTTATGAAAGATAAGTTTCCTTGTTGTTAGATAATATCGTATTTCAAATTCAACAAAAAATGATTCATAATATACTAGAATATATAATTGAGAAAAAAGATGTTGAGTGAGGAGGTTAATTCTCTTAGATATATAGTTGAAGATATGAAACAAGTATTGAAAACTATACAGACTCTTTATTCTCACCCTATTATGTATGTTAGTGATCATATTCTATAGAATGATGCATCTCTGGTTCAACCAAATTTTACATCAAGGTATGAAAATGGGGTGGAGATAAACATCAATATAATCAATGAAATTTTGGAGCTTATTTTTGGACCTAACAATATGACTGATGAGTACAATGGATGTTTCCATAAAGTTATAAATCATCATATGTCTCTCAATTCATCTATTATAGCTTCAAATGTCTCTAGATAGTCATCTATCCCTATTAATAGTGAAATTATTTGAATTTTTGTAAATGACGAACATCAGTTAGTTTTAAGTGGTTTTGACAATGAAGGTTTATCACTTTTCATAAAAAAAGTGACAGATTAGTTGACTTAGTGAGGATTTACTCAATGTTTTCCAATGATTATTAAGAAGAAATTAATACAAACGTGAATTTATACTTCAAATGTATTTAGAGAAAAAAGGAATTGATAAATTATTTCAAGTATCTTATTGAGAATTTGAAAATTTCTCTTATGAATAAAGCGTTTAAGGACCATGTTTACAAAATGAATGATTCAAACCTATTTTGGAATAGTTTATTGATAATAAATACGATTATGAAAAGATTATACAACATGGAGTTTTTTCATTACCGATTTCATCAATTTTCAAAATTCATATATCTATTTGCAATCACATCTATAGTGGCTCCTATAGATCATAACATGTGCCCTGGTTCCACCTCTTCTTCATCGTCATCCTTTTCTCCTATGATCATTTCTATCTCTTTGAGTTTGAGTGACATCAGTACTGTCATACATGAAAAATTCTTGCCTCATTATTTGACCAAACCCACTCTTGGACCTTATTTTTTAGTAGTTGTGCCGCATCCTTCTCTCACAATTAGATCACTCTTAGCTACCACCTCCCCTTCTGCTATGGTGGCTCCTCCTTCTGATTCTAGCAAGGGAAAAGATAATTATATTATATTTGAAATGAAGTGATGGATATATATATTTAATAGGAATGTACTCTCTTTTATCTTTCGGTCCCATGTCTGTATAGGATTTTATATTACTTTTCAATAGAATGTTACTTATTGCAGTTTGATTTTAGCCTTAAACTTATTAAATTATTATTTTTTAAATCATATTTTCTTTTCGATAATCCCAAAATAGGGAGAAATAAGCAATGATTTATTATCTTTTTAGATAGTTCATATATTATATGATTTCTGATCCTCAAAAAAATGGGATATTTTGGGACACCTCATGTTTTGATAATGTTTTCATGATCACAAATCTTGATCACCTTGTTTAATATATCTCATATTATTTATAGAGATGGTTGTTATCCCTATGCAATAATAGTTAAAACTCACGGTAATAACATTCACAATATCTTAATTCATAATCACATAAATCATATTTCAATATTGTAATTTGTATTTAATTTTGTTCTATAATGATTTATTATATTAATTCTGAAGACTAATTCATTCATTGAATATTATTTCCTATGAATGTTTTGAAGATATTTGGCTATTACTGAGAAACCATATATCTTCCACATATTCTTGATTTTGGCAAAGTCCCAAACACAATCACCTAGACACTGTAACCCAAACACTATAACCCATACACTGTAATCATGTCACCATGACATAAACATAAAATAATGTTTCATATTTCATAAAGTCTATTACATCACTTCCTTACTACCATCACCAAGACACCATTCCATGTTTTGAAAAAGGACTGGACATTGTTACCTAAGACATTGTGATCCTAAAACAACATTTGTTCAACTGGTTCAATATCTCAACACAAATATGGAAACGTGAATATTTCACTACTCAAAGGAAAAGAAGAAGACACCATTTCCCAGGGAAACCATTTCCAAGTGATATTCTTTCAATACAAACTGTGACACCATTCATTAATATATTTTCATTTTTAATTTAATATTTAAGAGTCATATTTGCATTATTTAATGGCACTAACATAATTAATGTTTCTTTATAGACATGTCACTTGACAGTATGAGGTACGAGGTTCATAATACATGCATCCAGTCAGATCCAACACATGCACCTCAAAGTAACAATAAAATCATGTCACTAGAAAAAGACAGAAAAAATAGCATGTGAATTCTTGCAACGATATACAAAAAGAGATCATGAGAGACCCAGGAACACCCTAAGAGGGTAGGGGTGAATCAGGGTGTCAAAATTTTCTTTTAAACTAAATTATATTTTTTTCACATTGATAGTAAACTGTTAAACCTGTCGGAGGATGAATTGAACAAAATAATCAATCACATGCAAAGAGATGACAGAAAAATATTTATTTGGTTCACCACAAAGGGATACGTCAAAGGAGCATATGCCGAAAATGTTTCATTCATACCAAAAACAACTAATATTAGAAGTTTTGTATTATAAGATATTAACATAGTCACTTAGTGGTAGGTGATCCTCTTTTAAAAGGTTTTAGGTAAGGCACATTGCATCCTTCAAATCACATCTGTTGAGTCCCCCTTTCTCACTATGATAGAAGAATCTTCACTCAGTTTTTCGACATGAAGATAGCTTCAAATTTTTATCATTAAATTTTACATCATTAACTAAAAATGAATGATCTAGTGAGGTCTTGTAACCACCCATTGATGTAATTATTTTTTATGTAAACTGATTTTTTAGGGAAATAAATTCTGCAAACTCATTTGGTCAATTTAAGGGCTTCATAGAGTGGTCTTCATACTTCTTATGTTTCTGTGTAACACTACTATTTCCGAGTATTGTCAAGGACCTTCGTGAACTTCCTTTCTCTACATTCTTCCATAATCTATGTACTTCTCTAATCCTCTATGAACTATCCTACTCTGCATACTGCCTTGCATTGCTGCATACTTAGAGAGATTTCTGTGCGAACCACACTCTCTTCCATGGACAATTTTCCTTACGCAGATGATTCTCTATGTGTACCGTCTTCTACTCTGAGTACCAATTCATATATCACTGGATAACATCCTAAAAGTTTAATCTCAAATAACATATCTCATCTAAGGGGACTATTGTTCCTTATATAGGCACATAATTAATCAAATTTCACTAATATAATTTAACCAAATATTCATTTTGAGGAAATATTCACTCTAAACTATGAACTATGTGAATACGATTAGCCTCTACTATGTACTACTATAGATTCATAAACCACAACAATCCGTCCAACCATCATCATTCCACGCACAACATGAATTCACTATGTACCGTTGCTGCGAATTATTTTCAGTTCTACACACCACACTACGTATCACTCTGCGTACCTTTCCCGGTGCTCGGAATGCAGCTGCAAACCACTCCTGGAACATGGTATGCGGTCCATGTTCTGATTTATGAGGTTCCCTTATTTTGAGGATTTAATTTTTCGTTTCACATACAATTCACTCCTCACTGAATCATATGACCTCATTTTTTGAAACTCCATAGATATCCATGTGAAGATTATAAAAAACAGAAGCCATATTTGATTATTATAAATGAATATCCTTGGTTACAACAGAAGACATGAATAAATCTCTATACCTTATGGTTGAACCACCATATTTTATTGCATCAAACATCTTCATAGTACCTATTCAAAGAAGAACAAAAGTTATATATATTTTTTATCAAACTGGAAACCAAAGAACCAAACCTAGGAGAATATATTTTTCACAAGAGGAATTTATATTTACATCTTCTTCATCTTATAAGTCTTGATATTCAAAGGTAAACACTCAGAGCATTTCTTATCCTTCATCATTATCTTTGCTCTGATGTGTACTATTATTATCTTTTGACCAGTGTGTGTGTCTGTATATAAACATGAAAAATATCATGTATTAAACTAAATGATACAATATATCATTCCTCTCATATCTTCATCCAATGTTTTACGACCATAGATATGTTTGGTAGAGGTCCTTGTGAGTTCTGGTAGCTTATACCAATGAAGAACAATGGAAGAGGTCATGTGTCTAGGACAATCCTGTGTACTATAGTTTACCCCAATCTATGATGTGAATCAATCTTTTTATTAATTTAAATTGCTCTGTGGCAGGCGATCACCAAGTCTAGGGGACCATGTCTAATCTTGAGACTAAACATCTTTATAATTTTGACTTTTTTTACTCTTTATCTTTTCTACAATTTATCACATATTTTATGAAAATAAATTGAACATTGATAGAAACATTAACAAATGTTTATAACTATATTTAATCAACATGTTACTTGAAAAAAGTTATATTAATCTTTAGATTTGTCTACCTAAGATCAAACAAATCTTGGATAAATTAATTGAACATTCATCACTTTTATAGATTTATTATAAACTAAATTAGATTATATTTTAATTTTGGAAATTTTCAAATAAAAATTTTTTTAACAGAATTTTTTATAGAAACTCAATTTACTCCCTTCATGAGTACTCTACTCTGACCAACAGAACTGATTAATTATTTGATTCTAGAAAACATGAATCTTATAATATCAAGAACATTAAAAATACATTTCAAAATTACATGTAGAAACACATTTAATTTGGAAAAAATATTTGTCTTGTGAGACCTAATTATTCATCCAGGGAATATGTTATAACCGTCTCACCCATAACAATAGGTCAAAAAAATTCCACATCAATTGAGAAATAGATTTTATGAATGAATTAATATTACTTATCATTATGTATCTGTATTGTGAAATGGATGTGGATTTCTCTTTATTTTCTCAATTAACCAAATAAAATATAGTGTACAAAAATTATTTTAAATATGGTACGTGGTTTCTGAAATAAAATATCCACCAGGAAAGTGTCTATATATATAATAAGAATATAATGTTTTGTAAAAACTCTTCACAAGAATGTGATTTTACTAGTATAAATTTAACAATAACTAAATAAAGTGTGATAGTACAATAGCTTTGACCACATAGATATTTTCATACAGAATCCCCTTAGATGAAATAATTCAAATTGATACAAAAATACAATTAATAATGGATGAATCCTAGAATTTAATTTCATATGGGTATTATATACACTACATAAAAGTTAATTGGTCTATAATATCATATTTTTCTCAATGTCATGTAAATTTTGATGACATCCATTACCTCACACTTCAGTTTAGCTAAAAATATATATCCCCATGTATAATGATTTTAAAAATGTTATTAAATTATTCCAAAACCATAATAGAATTTATAATTTCATATATGATTCTTTAATAAAATTATATAACATTTTCATTAATGATCAATTATTCTTTAATTTATTTCAGGTCTTAATTTCCATATTTTCTCATTCATGTTTGATTAGAAGAGTATTAGTTATTAATAATATAATATAGTTTCATCAGCTCTAGAATTATAGTTATGAAATAACTATGATATTTATACATCAATTATACTTATTAGACATATCTTGGTGGATAGTATGGAAAAATGATGTATTCTATGATCATGGAGAAGGTAGGTCAGATGTACGAATGCAAATCATTTCCATTTATCAATGATCATTATAAGAAAGAAGTAAGTACTATTTTATATTTATAGAATGATCATAATATCATAAATAACATATTATTCTTTAAATAAGTTTTCATATACCGTCCATGTGGTGTGGTTATGACAGGATAGTCACATCACTTCATGAATATGGTAGTCCACACATATATGAATGATATTGTCATTTATTATTTTAAGAAAGAATACAATTTATTGTATTTAATGATTGAAAAATATGAAATAAATATTATAATTTGGTAATTTATATCAAATATATTTATTAAATTTACCTTTATCACCTTCTATGTAATGAAATATTGATATAAATAATCACATTTTTTGCGAGGAGGAAGTCCAGAGTACACTTGAGTGATGTTATTGTACTCCATAAGGAATGTAGTTTTAATAATATATATATATATATTATAATGAATCAATATATATAATTATGTTTTATATTACAAACATATAATCTATGACCATCATCATACCTGATTGTGAGAGGTGGTAATGGAAAAATAAATGATATCGGTTTGTGACGCGATAGTACACCACATACATGAATGTTGATTTCATAACAAATTTGATGGAAGTGGAGACAGTTTCAGGTCATGGACATAGAATAAAAACATATGAATATATATAATATAGTGAGGTTGTTATATCAACATGGTTTAATATTAATTTAAGGTGGTGGGGAAGGGAAAAAAGACCCTCATTGAAGAACATTAACTAGTTTCTGGTAAACTCATAATGTTTCTTCTAAAATAAATCCAAAATGGATTTATACAAAATATAATTTTTCTTAGGTTGATATTAGGTTTTTTAGGAAGTTATTTTCATATTTATTGGGAGTAAATTTTTTTGTAAACATGGAAATATGTGAGGATAGGGGATATCATTTTATATGTGAGGTGAGTGGAACAGATATAACTTTTGAAATGAAAAATTTACCCATATGATTATCACAATATAAATGGTATAAAAAGGGTATTTATTGGTACATATAAATTATTGGGTTGAAATTTTTTCATAAATTATTTTTTTGTAAATTTTTTTAGATCATTGAGAGACATATTTTTTTAAACACCTTAAAAACACATATTTTCCTTAATGAGGGTAATTAACTTTTATTATATGCACAAATTATTTTGGTCAAAATTTTAGTTAAACTTATAATATAATATAAATTATGTTGATTAAAAATATAGAATCCATTTTTTATAATTCTATTCCTATAATAGGATAAATTTATTGTAATAGTAATCTCACGGATGCGACCAGAAAGTATGCTTTTTTAATAAAAATTTTCAAAATATTACTATGTTATTATACGAGAATTAAAAAAGAAAATAATTCTCATGATAATAATTTTATTAAATTATATGTAATATTAAAAATAATTTTTTAAAAATATTTAAACTATAGTCCAACACTATAAATCATTTAAACGATAAGGTAGTTTTCAATTAAAATGTAGTACTATTCACAATTAGTTAAAAATGAGAATATTTAGAAAAATCCAAAATAACTCAGTAATAATTAATATATTATTATTTAAAAAATACTTTTTACATTTTCAAATAATTATTATATAACTGGTAAATAAATTTTTAATTTTTGTATTAAAATTAGGATATACCCTTCTTTTTGAAAAATGTTGTTTTTCAGAAAAAATTTATTTTTTATACAAAGGATTATATTTATTATTTATGATCATTATCTAAAAAATGTACATTCTTAATATATATATTTTAAATTTTTTCCCTATTCATATCCCTTAATTTTATGTTTACGATAAAATGGTCATGTTTAAACAATATATTGATAAAATCATGTTTCGTTTAAACGTAGTGTTGCTTGCATCACAAGGTGTTGATAAAAATAAATTTCATCTATTATATATATATATATATATTAATTCTTGGTGTGTTACAGTTATTTTAATTTCTATCTAAATGGATATTTTGTAATTAAACCATCCAACATATTTTTCTAGATGATTTATGACTAGTTTGATAGGTGGTGTACAATTTTCATACCATTATCCATAATAATCTAGACAGTTTGTGATTAAATTTATTGATTGGGGATGATATTAATATTTCTTATTATACTTTTTATATTAATTTTTTACATCGATAATATTTCTCCCCTTTCATATGAGTAATTCAATGTCTTTATATGTTATAATTGGGGATCATTATTTCCCCTCAATGCATTAGATGGTCTCACGAGACAAATGGGATTTTGTTTTTGGCAGAAACCTTACATATTTATAAATTATATCTTATAAAAATTTATTGAATGTTTGATTATGATATTTGACATTATTCCTTCTCACATTATGTTTTTAGTTATTCATTTATAGGTGATAATTTGATTTTTTTTATAATATCCATAGATATGATTCAATATCATTTTATAATTTATTTGGAATTTTTTATCATCGTTTATTTATAAAATATAATTCAACATATTTAGTTTATTGATTAAATGGAATGTGTTTCAGTCATTTTTAAGTACATATTCATTGTTACATATTTGTTCTGAATTGATATTGTTGTGTGCGAACCCATAATAGGCATCAGAGCACACATTTTTCTTATGTTTCCATTCCAATGGATTTATGGAAGTGTTTTATGATTTATTTTATGGGATATTATAATTTTAATAAATGTTTTCAGAAGAAAATCCATTTTGGAATTTTATATTTTTCAATTTTAATAATATATTCAACTATTTTATTAGTTTTTCAAAACTAATAAACAATTTGGTCCTTATCTATGTAATTTCAGGGATTTAGTACCACTATAATAATATCACTAATTACTCTCTGAATCAAGGGAAATAGTTTTTGTGGTTTGTATTAGTGTAAGTTTATTAGAATCAAGGGGAATTAGATATATTAAAATACAGATTAGATGAACATTACCATATTAATGTTTTTGATGATTAGACTAATTATAGCATAACATCCTAATTTTTTTTAGTTATAGATTATTTGGTTTTCCTAGAAACACAACTCTATATTGATATCCCATATGAAATTTCTTTTAGCATAGTTTTACATAGGTGTAAAAACTGTAAAAATAGTGTATTCATATTTGACTCGATTGATACCAGATTCTAACAAACATGCCTTATTGCAGACCTTTTTTCGAGTGTCTAGTGACATAATTTATATAACTATAATTTCAACATAAAACCATTATATAGGCCGTGAAATATTTTTTATGATTGTTTTTAATTTTTTCAAAGATATCATTCTTCTGATTATGTGATTACCTTTGCATATAATTTTCAATTTACGTAAACTATTTAACTAGTTTTGGTAATATACATATTTAAAAATAATTTTATGATCAAATATAGTGTATGATATTTTTCAGAAATGGTTATTAAAGGAAAGAATGAGAGCCATATCAATTCATGTAATTAATATTTGGAATTCGCTCATAAAAATGATAATTAAGATAGAGCTGAAACTGTAGCTAGAGTTGAACAACTTATAACAATTTTGAGGCATCTAACATAAGCTATGATCATTAACCTTGATTTTATGGATAAACCTACAGATCCATAACATGATTTTACATTGTTATATGGATTTATGTATTAATAAAATCAATCATTAAATGTAAATAAAAATCAATTTACAACTGAGTAATGGATAATTTCCTTAGATAATATATTTCATCCATTGGTATGTAATGCATGAAAAAAGGATTTCATTATAGTTTTTCATATCATAGAGTGTGAAGATGAATGGATATCACTAACTAAAAATACATAGGATGAAGAGTAAATAGAAATATTTTAGTGTATAGAAATTAAGGTACTCTTCTTGGAAAAAAATTTCCCTTATGAGAAATGAGAATATTTAGAGAGACAAATCTTAAGACTAAGTGAAAAGGAAGATAAAAATGTTTCATTGTATGAATCCAACATTACTAGGATAGAGATTCATACTAAGGAACACATTTATAATCCATAGAGAAAAATTGATCATTTATTTTAGGGGACTAAGATAATACATTAAAGGAAAATTGTCTCCCAAACACTCTCATTATAAGAGGATGTAGTTTTATATTATATAAAGACAAAGAATGAATTATAAGACTTAATGATTTAGAAGAAATAAATATTTTAAGATGGTTTTTATGAAATATATAAACAAAAATATTGGAAAATAGAATAAAAAACTAAAGGAATATCAATCATGAAATAAATATAAAAATAAACACCATTAATAATGTTTTATAGGTATGATATTTTCATATGATTTTGGAGAAAATGGCCACCATTATCACGACTTTAAGGGAAAGAAAAAAGATTCCAATATGAAATGATTAAACTATAAGTGTATGAGACACTATGAAAATGAGTGACCTATGAATCAAGGGAATTTTATCCAAATACATTTTTAGACACCATGAAATGTCTTCCATGCACTTTCTGTAGAGTGAAGATATGATTCTTACATAAAACAAAAATTTCAAGTATGAGTAAATATGTTTTCACAATGAAGAAATAATATGATGAATGGATTTCTATGTCCAAAATACTACCCCATAACTGATGAATAAGTGGAATGATTCCCCCTTCTAGGATTATGTAGTGGATCTCCAGGATCAATGATAAAAATGTTTCAACACATTAAATTGTATTTCTGAATTTATTCTGAGATGACATGGTGTAATTAATATATCAAAAAGTGTAGATATTTTCAATACCTTCGATTTGACTGGTCGTAGAGCCTAAAAATATTTTCGGATGAAGGGTTATGGCACTTGGAAGATGGATAAATTTCACAAAAGGACCTCCACGGAGGACTTACGACGAGGATATACGCGGAAGACCTATGCAGTGGACCTATGTAACAAATTAATTTTCCCAACCCTACACCTAAGGCCTATGCGAAGGACCTATGATAAAGACCTATGTGGAGAACCTCCCTTCAGTCAGGTCCTCTTCTTGTCTATAAATAATTCCCTTGGGCTCCCCATTTTAAGACGAAAAAAATTTGGAAGACGTAAAAAAGATCCAATTGTGTAGCTCTTTCTCCAAGATCCCACAATTGTTCTCAGGATGCTCTAAAAAGCATGAGAGAATATATAATTAAATGGGTAAATAGGGTTCAAATACCCATCAAGGTCTAGAACACATGGAGTTGTGCGTTGCACATATGCGGAGCGCCTGCATGGAGCAGCTGAGCGGAGTACCTGCGCGATGCACCACGACGGAGCACCAACCCAACGCACCTTGGCAGAGCACCTCAACGACGCACCTTGGTGGAGCACCTGCGTGACCCACCATGGTGGGGCACCTGTGCGATGCACCGTGTCAGATATCATTCTTGGCCCTATAGTTCCATACATCGAACCATGTAATACCATGATCTGAGACACTCCATCACACTAAAAGAAGTTCCTCGAGTGTACTTACTCTTATTTGTTTCATTTTCATGTTATGAGTTTGGACTCTCCTTATGGAATCCTCGAGTACATTGAGTTGATAAAATCCTCATAAAACTCATCAAACCTCATCACCTGACTTCATTTCCAGGTTAAACCTTGAATGGGCATCTTCTTTAGAAGTAGGCCCCAAAAAATTTCAATTGGGCATCCTCCTTAGGAGTAATCTCCTTGAAATCTCAAATGGGATTGCTTCTTAGGAGTAAGCCCCAATTAATTCCAAATGGGTATCCTCCTTAAGAGTAAGCCCCAACCAGTCTCTAAAGGGCAAGAATATTTTTATAATCCCCTAACCTCAACCCCCTTCTTCCTTATATTTGGACCCCTGTCCAATGTGAAAAGAACAGATGGAAAGTTCGTCGCCACGCCCTCTTCCATGGTCAACATACCCTCTTCTATTAGCATAGTGAAAAAAATTGAACGTATGAATTCATTTGTTGAATCTTTGGTATTCTCTTATTTCTCACTTCGAGCATGACTCACACTAGCTTATAGATTTTTCATGATTAAAACATTTTCATGATGAAATGAACTACGAGAACTCTGATTCCTTCTTAAACCATGATATGTTGGAATCCTCTTCACGGAAAAATCTCACTGGATATACTCCCCAAGAATCCAATTCTAATTCCTTTAATATAGGAATTCTTCTTAGGAATAAGTATAAAATTGAACCCAAAATCATCATGGAATCCTTTTTAGGAAATAATCCCAAACCCATCTTTCTAAGAGAACCATACACTCATATGAAATTTATTGAAATATGTGTGCTTTTATCCCCATTGATATGAGATACATGTAAATCCTTCTTGAGGTTCAAACCCAACATTTAAATTCAACCCTGTTCTCCTTGGGCCATATTCCCAATAGGGTCTGATCTTTCATGGAAACTCATGTCCTTTTACAAGTTCATTTGGATGGTTTAGTGTAAGTCCCATATTATGTTTTTCCAATAATTATTCTCTTAGAGGTCATTATCACACGATCTTAATACGTATGATGTTTCCTATTATGCGAAATTGAACTAAGAGGGTTCGGATTCCTTTCACAAGGATACGTAGAAAGCCTATTTTACGGGCACGGTCCCAAGATCCAAACAAACCATCATCTCCCTGGATGAAAATAAATTCTTGAGTGCCCCACTAAGTGGCTTAAAAACCAGTATCATCACAATGATGATTAAGAGAATCTCTAGTCAGAATAATAAGGATTACCATTAATGTAAAAGCTCTAATACATAAAAATGATTCCACTGATGAAGAACACTGTATTCATACTGATGATTCTAAATTTTACACTTGTTAACAAGTGGTTTTCAAATTCCAAGTGATACTTATGATATACAAGGTGAATTAATAAGGATTCATGAAAATATCTTAAATTTAAAAAGTGAGTCCCATAATAGATAATAATTCTTCCTAAAATGGTGTGATTAGTCCGACCTCTGATCCTCTCAACCAATGCACATTCTTAAGAATCTTAATGTTCAAACTCAACGAACATATTCAATTGGAAAGCAGGTCCCCTTTGGATAAAGAACTATTGGATGTTTCTTATTCAACGAATAAATCCAATAGAAACCTCTATGAAATAGTAATTCTTAAAACTAGAAGACATATTTCAAGGAACCAAGAAACAATGTCGAGGAAGAAGAGACTTTCTTATGTGATCACAATAGATTATATCAAAATTCATAATGATGTAGTAGAAAATAAATTAATAACATCATCAAATTTAACTGATTCTAGATCTTGAAACTATTTTTTATCTTCCATAATTTACAAAGAAATGACGCACTTCTGGAGAAACTTACGAAAAAAGTTGTCCATAAAGAGTCATAGTAGATGTCACAATATAATAATAATGAGGAATTTATATCCCATTATGACACAAAATTTTCCCGATTTAAAGACTTTATCGTTATAACTATAGTTGAATTTGAAGTAATCTTTTGTATAGACTATATAGAAATATATACTGAATTGTTTTTATAAATAAAATTCATTTCAATTCATGATGAATATGTGAAATTCATTATCTTTAGAGGGGATTATTTATCATCTGATTAATGTCTTGATTCACCACCAATAGCTATTCTAAATGGGAATCCTGAGATGAAAGATAAGACACAATCTATGGATTAAAAAACATATCTCCAAATTGAATATACATATATTGTATTGGAATAAATTTATATATTTCTGAAGGAATTACCTATAATTCCATAAAAGCATTAAATAGAAGTTTTAGTTTTATTAATCCCTAATTCAAGAACAATATCAAATAATCCCTATAGAATAGACTTAATTTAATTATGTGAGTAGATGAGATAACTACATGATCTATGTAATATGATATGTATATGACCCCATGTTTCATGTTGGGGTACCATATTCATTATTCTAATATGATAGATGGATCTATGAGCTTTTTCATTGATTATAGGGAAATAAATTCCATTTTAATAAATAATATGTTCCACATACATTTATTAGTGAAATATTGAATCAACATCACAAAGATAAATATTTTATAAAAAGGTAATTTTATTCTTGGAATCATCAATTTTGAGTAAATAAAGTAGAAATTCTGATATAAACATTTTGAATTAGGTTTTTTACATTATAAGTTCATAGTAGTTCATTTTTATTTGGCTAATGAAACCTCTATATTTGTGGATCTAAAGTAAAAATTATTCATATAACATGATGAAAACATTGTTATGTTATTTATTAATAATACATTGGTTCATTATAAGATATATAAGGATATGATAATAAATTAAAAATCATTCTTAATACAATTAGAAGAAAAATGTTATATGAGAATGTTATGAATTGTGAATTATGGATTCAATATTTTTCTTATATGGAACCCATTTTATCCATGGATGGAATCATAGTTGATCCTATAAAGTCATATCTAGTTTAATAGTGGACAATACCAATAAATATATACATGTCACATAGTATCCTTGTTTTGGAATGTTAATATTAGTGATTTTTTCAAAAAGAAATCCTGATTTTATAATCCATTAACCAATCTTTTCCTTAAAGGGATTATTCATTTATAGATAAGGGAATGTGAAGTGTGTTTTGAAGAATTAAAGAGTAGAATGGTGAATGGTCTAATTTTGACTCTACCATTGGGAGATAATGGATTCTCGATATATAGTGATGCATTGAATATGGGACTAGGTTGTTTCCTTTTGAAGAAAAAAAAAACTTCATTTTTAATGCATCATTGATGTTAAAAAGCTCATGAATAACTATATACCTCATGTTCTTCAGTTGATAGCTGTAATATTTCAAAATATTTTGATACATAATCTATATATTAAAAAGTGTGATATATCTATAGATCATAAAAGTTTGAAAAAAAATCTTATCACAAAAAATATCATAATACGAAGCAAAGGTGATGGTTCAAGCTACTCAAGGAATATGATTTCTCAATAAAATACCACCCTGGGATGAAACATATTATTTCATATTCATTGAGAAAAGAAGATCGTGTATTATGGACCATAATGAAGATGAAAAAGTATCCAGTGATCAAGGATTTCGTAAATACAGATCTTGGAATTATTATGAAATGAGAGACATCACTCCTTTAATAATGGATTTCCAATCCACCTTTGTAATAAATGCTAAATGTTTTTTAACCTCATTATGGATATTTTTACAAGAAATTGAAGTCATGAATTATTGGAAAGATAATGACATTTTTATATATTTGAGCTTCAAAATTTTGAAATATGGTAATTGTTACATCTATACCTAATATAAAAGGATCATTTTAGGATGATTCTCATAGATTTAACATTTTCAATACATCCTGGTACCAATAATATGTATAGATATTTGAAGGAACAATTATAGGGAGATAAAATGATGTTGGAAATGACTGATTTTATGTTATGGAATTTAATTTTTCAGTATGTGAAGGATGAGAGCTATTATCCTAGAGGATTCATGAAACCTCTTAATATACCTACATGGAAATGAGATGTAATTACTATATAATTTTTCACTATTATACCAAATAGTTCTATTAATATTGATTCAATATGGGTTATTATTGGTATCCCTATAAAATATACAAATATGATTGGTATAACAAAATATTTATCTCTTAAAGACCATACACAACTCCATATTAAGGATTTTGTAACACATTATAGTGTACATATTTCAATTTTATTAGATATCAACCTATTATTTACATGGATGTTCTAGGAAAGTCTCATAAGGATCATGATATAAATGTTCATTTGAGTAAAACATGACACCCTCAAACTACTGGATAGTCTAGATGGACTGTTCAAATATGAGATAACATTTTAATGCCATGCTCTATTGAATTTATAGACATATAGAAAAATATTTACAATTGGAATATTTTTCCTATAATAGTAGGTTACATTTAATTATTTAAATAATGAAATATAATGAATTATATAGAAATAGATGTAACAATCAAACCTACCGGAATGAAGTTGGTGAGAAGAAGGATGTTGTAAATGTACATGTGGATGAGATAATGAAAAAGGAAAAGATTATTCAAATCCAAATAAAAGGATTCCAAAGAAGGTAATATAACTATGATGATAATAATATGAAAGAAAATAAATTTCATGTGGGAGATCACAATTTGTTAATAAAGTCTACAAGGAAAGTGGTTACAACGTTCTTTAAGAAAGGGGAAATACATATTTAAACTATACCTTTTTAATTCATTTTATGAATTAGAGTTGTTGATTACCATTTGGAGATTCCATCATGTACAACTAAAGTAAAAAATTATTCCATATATTATTGATAACGATATACATAATAGACACATCACATGTGCCTACCTATAAAGTTATAGAGATTGAACCTGATCTATCTTACTAAGAAGAGACTATCATGATTTTAAAAAATATTTAACAAGTGTTAAGGAATAAAATTACTTGGATGGTAATGGTATATTGGAGAAATCATAAGTTAGAATATGTGATATGAGACCATGCTCATGATATGATGAATTACTACCTAATCCGATTCATAACATGGCATTGAGTAAATTTTGAAGATGAATATATTTATAGGAAGGAATAATTTAATATCCTAATACAATAGAGTATTAATTTCATTTTTAGTAAAACTAATATATTTGACAACTTTTTATACACACATCCTTGAGTGTAAGAGAACCATATAATAGTATATCATTATAACCTTGCCATAAAATTAGATGGTATGAATACGACAAAATAAATAATTAAAATTATTTGGTTTATACATGTATAAAAGAATTTATTGGTTATCAATTGATTAAAAATAATTATAATATACATTTGAAATAAAAATTATTGTATTTAATGAGAATTAAATTTATTATAAAAAATTTTCAACTTTTTTTCCCAACATATGATAATTTTTTTTAAAATCTAAAAAAACGTTTTGAAAAAATAATATTTGTTCTATAAAATTTCTATGAAAAAAATTGTTTCAGAGTTGATTTTTGAAATTTTTTGTAAAATTTAATGTTTCAATGAATAGTAAAAAATAAATATTTCATTAAAAACAACATTTTTTTAGATCTTTAAAAATGACAAATTTTTTTAAAAATGTTTTATGTAAAATTAGATCAATAATATCATATGTAATCCAATTTCAGTCATTGGAAGTTGTTGTATATTCATTTTTAATATAAATATTTCTATACTTATGATGAATTTTACATTTAAAAAAAACTTTATTCATCACTCTAAGAGTAACATAAAATTTTAATATAATTTTGATTTATTCTACGAAAATGGATTAAATATTTTTTAAATTTTATAGTTAATATTATATAATTACTTTAATTTTTTTTATATGTATATTAGAAACAATAAATATTAATTTTCTTCGTTAAGGTTTATAAAATTTTAATAGTGGTCAGACTATATATAAATTGGTCAAAATAAAGTAGAAACTTGTAAAATTTCTATTATGTAGACATATATTAAACTTATATCATTTAAGGTTCAATAATTTTCTTTTTAGGATCATTTTATAATTCAAATAACATGGGTATAATTCATTCTTCATTAATAGTTTAAGTGTGTTTTCCTCACCCAACATATAAAACAGAATTGACACTACTCTCATATTAACACAAAAAAAATCTTTTTTTGACGGATACATTAAATATACTTTCCATACATCGATACCCATTACAAAGAGTCCTTAGTTTTATCTTAATATACTTCATGGAATGATTTAGGTTTAAATCAAATAAGGTTTCTGCGATGAATATTTATAGTTCTTGACGACACATCTTTGTTTAGTATCTTCCACTAGCCTGCTAAAATATTCAAAGCTCATGAAGAAATAATAAAATAAATATATAAATGTTATTGATATATTATTATGTAAATATAGGGAACTATGTACATCCCCTCTTCCATCAAATGTGAAATGAAACTGTCAACAATGTCTATAATTTCTTTATACCTTAAGAATTGATGTAATTCATTTTCCATGACAGTTTCTCATGAATGGATATATTTATGGATTTAATTATCATATGTGATATTTATGACATAATTATACTTCTATAATTATAGTATCACATATACTATAATACAATTAAATATTTTGTAGAATGATAATGTTACTAGTGAAAATGTGTGGATTACCGCCTCCATTTAAAATGTCATATGTTTTTAATTTTATTTTTATATGGATGATAGAAAAAATATATTTTGAGAATAAAAAATGTTTTTATGGTATATTAATGATTTAGTAAAAGTGATTTATTATTTATCTTTCTTTCAATCCATCCGTCCATAATGAAAATATCATTCATGGATACAAATGACGCACTATATCCATGAATGGTGTAACTCAATATATATCTACAATGATTATTTAAAACCAAAAATATATCCATAGTTAATATATATTATATTTATATCATGATTAATTTTTTTGAGATTTTATAACCACAATTAGATTATAAGGTCCAAAACTACCAAACAAAAATATACAAGAAAAGGGATGTAGTTATCACCAAGAATAGTAATTTATTAAAGCATTACTAATAAATTCATAGTAAAATATAATACGTAAATACTATAAGGTTTTATATACATATGTATGGTTATTTAATATAATTATAATAAATATAAATTTATGATACATTACGTTAAACACATACAAAGTAATCTGACTTGAGATAAGGATTTGTTGTCTCATGTTTACTTCCATGATACATACTCCATACTCACCACTTAATTGTTTTTTGTGGTCTATATAATACTCCGTTGATATATTATATGACTAAACTATCTATATCCATGTTATTTAATGATTCATGTGATGTTATTGTTTCATATATCTTTTGATTCAATGGTTACCAATATGGTAGTGGTTCATTTCACAATCACATCATTATTCGAGACTATTTCTATTTAAACAACCATTGGGGGAATTTATAAATATTTATATAATTAAACAAACATATTTTCATATCCTATGGTTGTTAATGAAAATTTCATGTAATAGCACAAATTTATTCTGTTTGATACATTCGTTATTTGAGGAATCATTTTCCTAGAAAATTTAAATTCATTCTCTTTTCGGTAAAAAATCCTTATTCTAAAAAATAAAAGTTTTAAGAAAATCAACATTGTTTTTAATAATCTACAATTAATATTGAAATTAATTATTAGAAATGATTTAATTTTTTGAAATTTTTTTCAATGGATTCAAAATATCATTTTCTAAAAATAATCCTTTTGAATTTTCAAAGAAAAAAGTTAATGGATCAATATTTAAAATGTATCCATCTGTAAAAATGATTACTAAAATCATTAAAACTCATTGAATTGATGTTTAGTTTAAATTTTTAATATTTTATTTTAAAATAAATTTTTATTCATATATTCTATAATTTTTATTTTATTTTTAAATTTTAATTCTAACTAAAATGGTTATATTCCTCATGAAAGATTTTAATAAATGTTTTATGGTGTTATTTTTCATATAATATAATTAATACTATTTTAAATAATATTTATTGTGAAAAAAATGTAATTACCCCATCCACCATGTCTATCAGGATTATTTTTGATCATTTTGAAGGGTGATGTACTCTTTTTATATGACTCACCATATTACTTTGGATGGTTTATGATTATTCCTTTTGATTGGTAGAATTATTAACATTTAAAATGGTATTTTTCAATATGAGAATTTAAATTGATTATTTTATCCCATATCATATTTGTAATTAATTTCAACTAGTATGTGACTAGATGGTTTCGTTATAGCCCCTCAATGGATTGGATGGTCTAATGAGAAAAATAATATTTGTTTTTGGGATGATTTCTTACCCCATCATGTAGGATTCTATGATATGTGGCATAGAAAATATGGTAATGATTTATAAAATTATGAATTTCACTATTAAGGTATTACTTATTGATTACCTTGTGATTATTTTATTACCTTGAATTTTTATGGATATCTTACAAGTTCATTCTATTATTTATATGTAATTATTTGATAATCAGTTATTACATCCATATTATTCTTCATGGTCATGATTTTTATTAAATAAAATGGTTTTGAATTATTTACCTTAGCATATTGATTATATCATATTTATTTATGATAACATTCAATGTATATATACCCTTATTGTTATTCTGATTGCACCACCTTATTTTGTTTTTTACCAAAGTTACATGGATGTGTTTTATTATTGTTATACATGGATTTAATAAAGGGAAAAACTATGTACCCTAAGAAAATCCTTTGTTTTATTTTATGTTTTCAATTGAGATGTGAGATACAAATATGTATCTAGTTTTGAAATACTTATAATCCATTCAGTCCTTTAGTATTAAATTCCATGTATCTAGTAATAATGTTATAAAATACACACCATCAGTGGGATAGAAGGGTAGGTGTATTTACATCCAAAATCCCATTAAATACATCTATAGTGATAATAAAATGAATTTTGGAAGTGAATTACAGAAAACACTAATTGAGAGGAGCTATGGACTTAATATGTGATCATAATACTCTTAGGGTGTCTCACCAATAATTAAACATATAATAATTGATGTGGTGATATGATACCATTTTAATTATACTAATATAAAATAGTATGTAGAACTAGAATAAAATAATACCTATGTAGTTATATGGTTGATGTTATGTGTACCATTAACCCCTCCACTGTTCTGACCCACTTCAATAGTTATGATCGAATAATCATTCACTATATATCCTCAACTGATATGTTTTTAACAGTAATTATCATTATTAACCCTTGAATTTTGGAATTGGTAGGAATAATTATCATACTCCATTCAGTTAAATAAATAAACTGAGGGTTGTAAATATAACTAACCTTTATCCACTTTAGTTTCATTATCTTTTATCATTATATCTTTTCAAAATTCATATGTTCGTTGAAATTTCATTCAATATATAATACATTTACTAATAAATTGGAGACAATTTTCCTCATTCCATTTCTAAAAAATTTAGAATAATGATTCATTTTCATTCGTACATGGGTTTTATTATTAACAGTTCCTCAAAAATCTATATTTATCTTCTTACCATAACTATGATAATAATTTTAATGCATTTTATATACTTTTACCAATTACTCAAATAGAAATACATATTCACATAAATTAAATTACCCTATGTATATATCCTTTGTGATAATTGGTTTTCCTCACTAAATAAATTATACTTTTCCCTTTTAGGTTTGTTGATAAATGTATAAGCATATGATTCACACCCTGAAAAATTTCAAATAAAAATACCAATATACTCATTATCCTTTAAATTATGCTCAATTAAAAATACATCCATTTACCTATGATTATTTCTATGAAAACATCACATTTTAAATAGTATGTCTATAGTGTAAAAGATACATCACAATGAGCATAAATGAATGATGAATTGTTATTATTGAAATGTGATCATTATAACCTACATTTAAATTAAAATATAAGAATATTATTAATTTATTTATAAATTAAGTATAACATTCTATCTCAATAATAATTTAAATAAATATTCTAAGAAAATAGTCACATAATTTTTTGTAATATAATTTCATTCATCAAAAAATATATTTTCATCAAAAATGAGTTTTATTCCATTTTAGGAGTAAATATATAAATCTATTTAGATATATTTTATAAAATGTATTTGAAAATAAAGCAATTTTGAATTATAAAGTAAAAAATTAACTTAAATTAAATTTCTGATAAATTTCTAAAAGAATGAAATTTCAAAATAATTTTACCAAATAAGGCTTTTTATATTAAACTATATTTTTATAATAATGAATTTAAAATCTAAAATTATATTCTAAATTATTAATAAAATTTAATTAGTTACATTGAATTTAAAATAATTCAATTATGAGGTTTTTAAATGTATTTTATTCTCGAATTTGGCATAAATTTTTGTATATTTTCAAAATTACATTTTGATGATAAGTACTATTTTTCCTCACATTTTTTGTTTAATTTTAATTTAGGATATTCCACTTATGTGTTTCTAATTTTAAAAAATGGATTCCATATTTTGAATCATGGTATCTGTGTTTATAATATAGGTCCCTTTAAATTTTTTTCAACATGAAAATTAACATATGTAATTTTTGTAATATCTCCAACTCATGTAGCCCAAAACCGATGTCTTTTTTATTACATTGTAGTACCTACAAGGGTTCAAATACCTAGGGACTAATTATTTTCAATTTTTTAGAGAAATAGATATGTAAATTATTTTTTTTTTCAATTGTTAATAGAAGATAAATAATAATATAGAGAAAAATAAAAATAACTTCTTCCGTGAAACCTCATTCGAATATATCTTCATAATATCCTAGGGAAAGGAAACAAAATAATTGTGATCTCAAATAATTAATAAGGGTTTCATATAATAGAATATATAATGAAATGATAAATAATAATCTATATGTTGTAGAAAAAAACTAAATTCACATGAAATTTTAAAAACATTATTACATTAATAGAGAAGTCATAATCAATATGGAAATTTAAATAACTAAAAACACATTGCATTTAATCAATAAACTAAGAATGAAATTCATATCGAGATAATATTATAGTGAAAATTTTGTCGATAATAATGACTGAATTCTTAATAAAAGAAGTATCTTAATTATTAGATTTCATGTCTTAGGAACATGATACCTCAACTGTCAATACCTTTCATAATATAGTTTAAAATATAGATAGAAATCTATTTTATTTAGACAACTTTATTTTTCTCCTAATACCTTCTGATACATCAGGGGGAAATATAATATCAAGACCCAAATAACCCTCTACATCTATTGAATTTCTCATATATTAAATGACATATTTAATTCATGAATAAATATTGCTTATCATCAAATATCAGCATTGTGTAAATGACACTGATTGATCGGTATTTCCCTAGTTAATTGAACAAAATTCAATGTAAGCACCAAATGATAAAACAATATAATGTTTAATAAATAAAATATACAATAAAAAAGAATATTTATATATATTAACAATTTATTTTTTTAGGAAATATGATTAAATGAAGTGATTATTTCTATTAAAAAATAACAATGATGAAATAATGAGGGATTATACAAAAACTCTTAAAACTTGTTAATTTTAATGTGAAATCCAATTGGATAAAATTTCTAAAAATTGAAATTTTTAAATATCATAAATTATGAATTAATCATGATATTTCATTTAAAATTAGTAATATACAGTCCACATTAAAGTGAATTGGGGTATAATAAAAAAGTAGTTGCTATGTAATTTAAATTGACACAATACCCCTTACCTCATGCTTCACATTAGTTGGAAAATCATTAACAACGTATTTAATTATTTGAGGAATCATATTTTTTTCTAAAAAAATATTTATATTTATAATATCATATATTCTATAATTATTACATTTTTCCTCCCTTATGTTAATAAAATTTCATTATTCTTATTATTTCAGGCATTAGTTTTTGTTTTTACGCATGCACATTTTTTCCTAAATGTTCTAGGTTTTTTTCGTTGAATATGTATAAATAATATCCAAAATTATATTAATATTATAAATATATTATTTAATATATATATTCATTGATATATCAATTATTACTTATTTTCCTATAAAATTAATCACATCGCTTCTTGGAGATGGTAGGCCTTATGTTCACACGAGCGACAATATCATTCACTTAATGACTGAATGGTTTAATGAATTTGGTGATATATTCTATTTACGGAGTCATTATTATCACATTTATATCACATATATTGACTAATTTTAACCTTATTAGATTCTATGTTAATTTTAGGAGAAAATGAATAACATCACTTTGTGTAGGTATAGTCCACCATACACACGATCAATGTTATCATAATTCAAATATAATAGAAAAAAAATGTTATTTTTTAAATTTAAATTACATAAGTATAATAATATTAGAAATATAATATTAATTTTTCAATTGCATCATTTTTTCCATCCGTAAAAGGTGGAAATGGAAAAAGAAATGGCATTTTTTCAGGAGTCGATAGTCTTCCATACACTGGAATGATGATTTCATAACCCATTTGATGGAATTAGAGATAGATAATTATTATTACATTTACATATTAACATAAATTTATATGGTATATACTGGTGTTGTTTTGTTTTAGTATTTAATTCATTATTTAAGGTGTAAGAATAAGGAAGAAAATCAAAAACAAGTTCCTACAACTACCTTCTTTAAGAGAATCTACCTTTAGATCTTATCTTAAGGACCCTAGGCACGGTCTATCAGGGGGACAGGAAGCCATATAATGGAAATAAGGATGTTAGGGAGGGAATTTTTTAGGGTTTTTTGATCAAAAAGCCTATAGATGTTTGAAAAATTATGTGAAGGGAGTTCCCATTTACATGGGGGGAATGAGAACCCTCTTTGAAATTACATGGGAATCTTCCTAAAAATTCAAAATTTTAGTCATTCATAATAAAAATTTATTAAATTAGGCATATATTATACATTGATAAAGATTATTTTTTGATATGGACACTAGATAAAAATTTTACACAGTGATAGTGATTTTAACCATTATACATTCAGTTAGACTTAACGGTATATCTATTTTTACCTTAACTACGGTTTTTCATTTTTAACTTTTTTCACTATTAATATTGGAAAAAAATTATATTTACGATTTTAAAAATAATAAATTATTCTAATTAAAAATATTTAATCCATTTATAAAATTTCAATTCACATAATTAGTGAAATTTAATTTTAAATTAATCCCATAGACGTGGGGAGGAAGATGGTTTTAAAAGATAAAATATTTAAATGTTTACAATGTTTTTATATCATAACTGAATTTAAAAATTATTTCTATGAAATAAATTTGAATAATATATATATATATATAAACTAATTTTTTTAAACTAATTAAAATTTTAAATGAACTATATGAATAATTTTAATGAATTTACATTTCTCAATTAAATTTATTTTGAGTACTGATCGAAAAAGTAAAATTTTCAAATAAATCCAAAAAAATAAAAATATTATATTTTTTATAATAATATTTTTAAATGATAATTTTTTCAAAATAAATTATCTATAAATTTTAAATGTCAATATTAAATTATGCTCTCAAAACATGATGAAATATCCTCTTAGTAAAATTGATTTGAAAAAATATTTATTTTTTCATTTAATTAATTGTAATATTATTTATAATCAACAATTAACTATAATCTCGCTAATAATTTAATAATATTAAAAACTTATAACATAAAAGCATTGTTATAATTTTCATGTTTAACAAATATTTTAATACTGTAATATCTATTAAACCATGTTTTTCTTTAATCACTACCGATTAATGAAATTAATCTTATTCTAAAAAATATATATTACAATGTATTAGAATGTTATATTACTTTAAATGATTGGTGTATCAATAAATAAATAATACAATTAAAATTAAATTATTTTTATAATTTTAGGTTGTTCCATTCCCCCCACATAGATAAATTAATTCCTCATAATTTAAACATGATCTCAAAAATTAAGGTCTTGACATTTAAAACTACCCTTCCGGAAAACACATTTTGTGATAGGGATTCCTAAAACAACATATTAGTACGATATAAATGTATGTTTAAAATTAATATATAATGACACAAACTTGGTTCAGAAAAATAATAATATACATAGTATGTGAAAACATTGACATTGAAGTGAAATGTAACACCAAAATATAAATGTATTGTGATCGATAACATGGTTAAGAGGATATTAACAACCATTAATCTGTAAAACATTGTTATGAAAAAAGATCATTGATATCATAAAAATATGATAATAGGATTTTATTTTTGTTTCATGTCACATTTATTGAGTTTAATAATTATTTTACTCTTTATGAATATAAATAAATATACTAAAATGATATATTTTTGTTTAATAAACCAAATTTCATCATTTTTTTATTCTTTGATCAATTTACAATTAATCACTTAATTAAATAAATTAGTGTCTACAAATGAATTTTTTTTGTTCTTGAAGCACTAAAATTCAATTAATTTATTGTATGATTCAACAGAGAAAGTCATATCATTCCATCGGTCTCTAGTTATTATTATAACAACATGTTTATTATTAGATATACAATACACATAAATCGTCATATGGAATATAATAAATTAGTTATTAAAATATCTTCCATTGTTCAATATAATAAATTCCATAAATATAAAACCTTCTTGACCCATATAAAATATTATGATCCAAAAAAATGTAATGGGGGCGCTACATTTCTTGAATTAACTTCCCATTAATTCAAAAAACAACATAAAAGAGATCTTAATAAACATATAAAAAATGTGAATGAATATCATCAAGTATTCTAATAAATTATTTTAATAAAATGAATTAACATCAAACCACATTTGGAAAATCGACTCTCTCTTATTATTGAAGTTAAAAATATATTATTACATATATCCCTGAAATTTGAATCTTTTGTAAAATACATCTATGACAGCATTAAATATTTTGTCATAAAATCATAAATCCGTTCCAAGGTAGATATTATTATCAATTCTTTTTAATATTTATCATATTTTTATCCCAAAATCATTATCACAACATTAAGATCATATTAAGGGTAGTCATTCCGTCGTTCAATAATTTTCCATGGAGCTTAACTTTCAACTGAATCATTTTTCATGGTTATCAATTCTGTTCAATATATGCATCCGTATACATATTTAAAAGGTACATGATGCAATCCTTATACATTTAAAAATTCTTATAAAAATAATATAATCAATAAAATTAATTTACAACATTTTATAAGGATACAAATACAATCACATTAATCAATCCACTTTTGTTATATCAATTTCATAAGATTAACATTTATCACATGTTATCATCTGAGGTGTTTTACATTTACTATGAAGAAATTCAATTTTAAGTGCCCCATATCCTTATATTAATGGAATTATTAATTGTAAATTTCTTTCCCTCCATTTCAGTCGTGAACATGGATGAATTTCTATACACACTTGTATCAAACTCCCATTTTCACCATAAATTTACAAGTGGATTTATTTTCAAAATAATCACCTGTGGTGAAATACATTTTTCATTCTTCTATTAGTAATTTTTTTCTCATCCATCCACATCCATTATTACTTCCCTTATATGAAATATTACATTTATAAATATTTCTCTATCTTGATATCACATAACAATATTTTACAATATTTCAAAAAAATTTGAGTGCCCAATTCCTTTCAGAGACTAATCTTAGTGGCTTTAATGAAATAGAAAATATTTCACGTCATGTGGAGTATGTCATCAATATAATTCCTACACAACTGTATAATTATTTTTTCATAATACATGAATCATTATTACTCCTTTTTTAATTACGCTAATAAAAATTATATTCATATCACTTTTTCGCCCCCAATGTAAATATTTGTCAAAGAAGATATCCTTAAGAGCATTCCATTCAATGAGATCTATTACCTCTTGTTCTCTAGAATTTGGGATCAATGACCACCATTGATCAAATTTTATATTGAGACAACACAATTTAATTTTATCATTTTCAATTTCACTATGATACAAGAAAATTGGTATAATCTCTAGAGAAATAATTTATTTCTCATCTATATCTAGATTTAATGTCCCACCAAATGATTTAGTATTCTTTCACAAAAAGTTATACCACATTGGGGAATCACACTTTTGAAAAGGATTATTCATCCTTGAAGGTATTTTTTTCAAAAATTGATATAGCTTTACTACTATACCCATATTTTTCTTAGTTATAATACAAAATCAATTTATTTATCTGTTGGGCAGTCTCTAGAGTGGCCTTGAGTATTTAAACCCTTCTCCCATGTTTTTGTATTTTTTAAACAATATAATATAAATTATTAGATGATAAAATGATGATTTTAAATCAAAAATTATAATTATAAATATGATTTAACACATATCATAGATTATGATATGTTCATTGTTAATATTATAATCACAATCTTTATATTCCTTGGGTATATCATTATTTTCATATCCTTTATTATGGGTTGTAAAGAAAATATGGATTATCATTAAAATATCCCTTGGAGTTTCAAACTAAGTGATTATATGGTCTTTTTTCAAGATATGGATGTATTTCTAAGAGAAGACACACAATATCTTCCTTAAAAACAATTAGATTCTCTTATGTACATATCCTCAAAGTCTATCACATGTTTATGTTTCGTAATCTTGTTTTTTCAAAACAATGTGCCAAAGGTTTCTATTAAACTTCATCTTATATAAACTACAATGACCATGAATCCAGTACTATGGATCCAGTAACTTATTTTATTTATTTTCATATATACAATGGGCCAAATATAAATGAATCGAATAGATTAATAGTTTTAGAGAACTAGGATCATAAAGTATTACCATTTTACATTGGGAATAGAAAATAAAACATATTAAATAGAATAATATGAATTGTATCCTTGGAAAAGCAGTCAAATATAACTTATATATATCCTGGTTAAAGAAAATAAAATTAAGGTGATCTAAAATACTAAGTGAGGGTTACATACAGAAAAAACTACCATTAATTAATAAATAATAACCAGTATGTATTGAATAATAACTAAACACACCTTTAATATGTATAACATTACTACATTAATAGATAAGGCATTATCAATATGTTTATGTAATAAATGGACAAACGATTCTGTATAATCATTAAATTTTGAATACAAAGAATTAAATGATAATGACATAGTGAGACCTACCGATGAATTGAGGGGATATATAATTCTGGTACCCTCTAGATATTGGAGGTCCAAATAATTCTTCATATATTGAATAATAAATTTCATTCATTAATTAATATTAAATATCATAATACATCTATATTTACCAAATAATACAGATTTCTCCATATTTCTATAGTTAATAAAATAAAATTTAATGTAAACAATTTGTGTAAAAGAGATATATTGTTCATGAAATAATAACATCTATCCCACAATAATTTAGATATTTTAAATATATTTAATGTCTAATTAGAAAGGATTACGAGAATTTTATTGTTTTCAAGAGAAAGATAACAATCACAAGAGAAATTGAAATGCTGCAATAAAATCTCTCACCTTGTTATTTTTATTGAAATACTCATGAATACAATGATTACCAATGAAACAAAAAATACCATGAATTATGAATCAATAATAATATTTCATATCAAATAATCATTATTTACACTATATAAAATTTAATTTTTCGATAATGACAAATAAGTCTCCATTGAATGTAAATTAAGAAGAAATATTGTACATTTTTCTTTCCTTTATTTTAAAATTTATTGGACACTTATATTGTAAATTTATAAAATTTTTAATTTGTACAAAAACCATATTCTTATTTATAATAACATATATTTTCCACTTATTACATTTTATGACATTATCATTAATAATATTTTTTTATTTTTTTTATTTCAGGGGATAATTGCATAGCTTTCTCATGAATTATTTCTTATGAATATAATAGTGTATTTGAATGTAAAATAGATAAATAGTATATATAATTATATTAATGTAATAATTATAAACCTTAAAATTGTGTATAAACTATTATAACCCTTCTTACACGTGGTTTATGAAAAATTAATCACATTACCTTTTAAAGATGGTTGGAAACATGTAAGCACGAGCGACAATATCATTCACTTAATGAGTGAAATGGTTAGTATATAAGTGATATATTAAATTATAATAATAAAATTAATATCATATATATCACAATATTAATTTATTTTAACATTATTAAATTACATGTAATGAGTGTGTGAAAAATAATCACATTGATTCGTAACGGTGTAGTCCTCCGTTCAGACGTGAGACATTATCATATTCAAAATTTAATGTATCATAAGAATGTTATATATGATATTAAAACTAAATATGTATAATAATATCATAAATATAATATAAATTCAAACCTTGAGAGGTGGTAGTCAAAAAATTGAATGGCATCAGTTCATAAGGTGGTAGTTTGATGTAAATGAGAATGTTACTTTCGTTACCCATTTAATGGAAGTGGAGATGGATAATTATTTTTTACAATAAAATAATATAATATCACTATATGACAGGTAATTTTGTAATTATATTATAAATGCTAAAATATAATTGAATGTGTGAAAAGGAGAATTAAAATGACAAAGCATTGTTAAGATAATTACCTTCTCCAAGAGAAACCTCCTTTGCATATCCTAATAGGGACCTTAGGGATTATATTTTCAATGGACAATAATTTATAGAATATTAATTTGATTTTTAGGAGGTATTTGAGATTTATTTCATAGAGCCAATTGTAATTTTAGGTTAGATCAACTTTAGAAAGGATGTTACCTTTCATAAGTGGGGAAAGTGAGCCTTATAGGAAATTACATGGATATTTCTCAATAGAAACCAACATGATATAGTAATACAAAAGAAAAATGATTAAAAATTGTCATATATTATAAAATATGTATTATAATATGGAAATATTTCAAAATAATAATATTTTTACAATGTGGAACACAATTGTAACACTTCTCCTTTTAGTTTAACCACCGTAAATCAATTTTTACCTTAATAGTAGTAATTTTCTTTTTACTATTTTCACTAATCTTTATCATCAAATTTTTTGTTGGTCTTGTAAGAAGTTTTAAAATATTTTTATTCCATATATTGAAACCATTTTTTAAAATTAAATTTACATAATATGGAAAATATAATTTAAAATTAACCTCATATACAAAGAAAGAAATGGGGTTTTTAAAGAAATAACGCTTAAAAGTTAATAAATATTATTATATTATAATTCAATATGAAAATTATGAAAATTATATAAATTTTATTAGTAGATATATAGTTGAACTATTTTTTAAAAAAATATTAAAAAAATAATGAATAAAAATAAATAATTTAAATTAAAGGGATGTTCCAATTAAAATTTAGTACTGTTCATTATTCAATGAAAATAATAATTTTCAAAAAAAATATTAAACCCAATATAATTTTTAAATTATTACTCAAAAAATGAATATTATTTTAAAAAAAATATAAAAGGGATGAATAATTATTTTAAATTATATTCCTAATGCAAGACTAAATCATTCGTAAATAAAATTCTTATTTTTAAGAAAATATTTATTTTTCCTTTAAATGATGATTATTTTATATTAAATAAAAATGTAATCAAAATTTTCATATTTTTTTGGTACAAAAAATAAATAAAAACTAAATGGCTCGTTTATTATGGTCATGTGTAAGAAATATGTTAATTGATTATTTTTGTTTAAACATGGTGTTGAGTGCATCACAATTTATCAAAAAAATTAAATTTATTCCAAATGAAATATATTGTAAACTATTGTATGGTAATTTTACATTATATAATTAGTGTTCCTTTTAATATAATCTATTGAAAATGACCTTATTTTATAATATTTGGGTGTGATAATCATTATAACCACAATAAAAAGAAAATTGGGTAATTAAAGAAAAAATTGATATGGACTAACAAAATATCACAAAAAGTAATCATAATTTTAATTTATGATTCAATTAATACAATAGTAAAATGATACTATATTATTAAATAAATTTATATATTTGGAAGAAATTATAATCAATATAGTATTTTATTTCATGAAAGGTGGAACATGTAAGAATCTTATTTTATAAAACACTAATATTTCTAAATTGGGGTCCCCCAATAAATATTCTAGTCTATAATAATTATATTTATAGATAAAATGTTTTACCTACATTATGGTAGTTAATTTTTATTTTTTAAGTAAAAATTAATGACCTTAATTAATTTCACAATGTTGACACAATATTTAATTAATTAATTGAAAAATTAAATATATTATACAGAAATAGTAAAAGTATTATTATGCCATGTAATTAATGTAATACATTAATTATTTATATGAAACCGAAATTATAGGGCGACATTATATCAAATAGTATGAATTTATAGTGTTATCATGATATTATTATTGTTAATGTAACGAATAATGTTAAAATTTTATATTATTGATGTCTGAAAATATATAATATTTAATTGAATTATTTAAAAATCATAAATATATTGTAATATACCATTTAATTAGTATATTTTATATCATTTAAACCATGGTCTATTTTTTTCTTCTTTCCTTTTGTATTAATTATATTATCCCTAAAATATTGAAATTCATTGTTGTCACTACATTTTTAAAAATATTTAATGATAGGTTGTATCCAAGTGATAAGTGAAAAAATGTGAAATATATATGTTCAAAAAAACTAAATTAGAGTATATTTACCCAAAATCATCCTTTATTTTATTTAATTAATTTTGGTTCAATTTATAATTGAATATTAATTTATATTAATTCAGTATTATGTAAAATTCCAAGAGTTCCCCTTTCATTTCAAACAAAATGATTCCTCTTATTCTCATTAAATCTGATTCAAAACCATGTATTATTAATTTAATACATACCTTAATACCATAATATAATGCATCCCGAAATTATTGAGGTATTACTTATGATTAAAACCAAATATAGTTGACATATGGTGATAAAAAATGATGTCCAAAAAATATGTATCATTTTTAATAAAGAATGTATTTTTTAATTCATGTTCCACCTCTTTCAAGAATTATTCAACCAAGATAAAATTTATATAAATTTATCCTTTATATACTAAAATTTCAATATTTTAATTTGATGACCTATATCTGTCTCTTTCTTTTATCAAATGGTAAATTATTTCGTAATTATCAGGTACGGTGGCCTACCACATCGAAAACCAATGTAATTAATTTTCCATCATTATATCTCATGAATAGGTATAATGATAAAATAAATGTTTATATAGTATATTAAGAAAAAATTTATCATTATAAAAATATAATATATCATTTTCCTTCTTACCATTCCAAACATTGAAAAATGTTAATGTTGTACTTGTGAACATGTCGACTATCACCTCCAAAAAGAGATTTGATTATTTCTGTGTCACTGTAGGAAATGGATTATATGTATATTTATTTATATTTAATGAGAAATATTTTTTATTTGATATCATAATAATTATTTTATGTTCAAATAATAATTACCTTCTTTCTATAATGATCAATGTATAATTGAATCGTTACCCATGCGTACATATGGCTAACCATATTTTTGATTATAACATAGTTAATTTCTCATAATTTAATTTAATGGTAGGATTTAAACTAACGTTTATATATAAAAATTATAATTATTTCAGGAATATTAGTTTTTATGTAATAATTACATTTTTTATCATAATCAACCTAACTAAGTCATTGTAATATTTATTTACCAAATATCACTAAAATAGTTGATGTAAATGTAAGTTTGTATGTAATTGTTATAACATTGTATAAGTGATAAAAAATTATAATCCACTTGAAAATGGTACTTATAAAATTACATTATGAACATATTTTTATTATTTCAGATGAATAATAATGTACTTGGTGATTCGGTCTCAAGATAAGGGATTTGCATCTCACAATTATTTCTATGGGAGATATTTCATATTCAACACTTGTCCTCTTTATTCAATGTATATACCTCTCATGAATGAATTTTATGGTACATATAATTTATATATAGTGAGTATTTACCTATCTAAAAAATTGTGTTTCTATCATTGTGATTATAATTTAAAGGTTATCAATGAAGTAAGGGTTTTTTTCATAATCACATTATTTTTTAAGACAATTTATGTTTAGCTCTCAAATGGATTATATTTTCATTCCATGTAATGTTTTTTGAAAGAAATTATTTTTTTACAATTCTTCTACAATTTATGAATATCATTTTTACATTATTTAACCTTTATTAAATTTTTCGAAAAAAACCTATTTTTATTTCCCAAAAGTGGTAATTTGTGATTTTTCAGAAAAAATTATTGAAGGAATGTTTTTTAAATTATAATGCATGATAATATTATATTTATTTCATTATAAACCTATAAATTTAATATTCATATCTAAAATTAATTTTTTATATTAAAAGAAATTGTATTCATTTATAAGTGAATTTTTTTTAAAAATATAAGTGCTTTTAAAATAGAATGTTTTTTTCTTCATCAGTTTTCAAAGTGATATTTTAAAATCATTTTCCATTTAATATGTGATTATTTGATGAAAATATCCATTACTAGGGATATTACACAATGATAAAATACTTATAATTATTCTGGATGGATTTTGTTTATCAAGAAAAGATAAAATATTTATGAAATCTATTTCTTTTACGTATGATATTCATCGAGGAAATACATTATAAAAACATTAATTTCATGTGTTGATGTATGATAAATGATTTATGATGTTTTGGAAAAAATATTATTTATTTTAATTTGAATATTAGTGGTACATATATATCCCTCCAATGAATTACATAATATATTATATCTTATTATATAGTTGTGGGAAATATATCAAAGTGCTTACTTAGTTATGGGAAAAATAGTAGTTCTTGAACTATTATAGGAAATAAGTAAAAGTGCTTAATCTGTTATGAGAAACAAGTTGACGTGCTTGTTCTATTTGAGGAAACAAGTAGTTGTTCTTGGTATATATGTGTAAATTGGTCTAGATACATGGTATGATTTTTTTTATAGTAAAACATGACATATGAAATTGTTTCAATTATTATTATGATTCCACACACACATTTAGGATTAGACCATAAAGTTCATGATTAAGTAAAGATAACTTCTCATTATTATGATTCATGTATTTTAATTACTAATCTAATATGTCATAACTCATTTTTTAATATCTTTGTGATATTGGTAATTATATTTTTATGTTAGTTTAATAATTTTATAACATTATGATTATCTTATGATATCATATTATTAAGGATTGATGTCTCCCAAGCTTAACTATACTATGAATCTTACCCATAACCTTCATGTTTTTTCCTTTTGATGTTATCTATTTTTGGTGGGATGAATTGGGTTTCTTTTATCCATTTTAATGATAAAAAAATATTATGTTTTGAGTACCAGATCCTAGAGTGTTGGTCTATTCCTATTAATGTATGAATTAGAGTAATGTTTGAAAACATTATAGATTATAATTTTTCAGGATAAGTTATCTAAGGAGTTATGGATACCATAATTCGAATATATTTTTGAGGTTAACCTTATGTTTACAGTATTAGATATCATATTTGACATTTATATTATGGAAATTTAAGGAGGATAATGATATTAAAGATAGGTATATTCAACCCTTAGGCATAACAAGAATTATAATTTCATTATAAATGATTTTACAATTTTTGGACATAATTTTTAATGTAATTAATAAAATTTATAATTTATATGATAGATTGAGTTAATTAAGGGTTATTTGATTTTTATAATGAAAAATGAAAGGTTTGAGATAACTATTGACATTAAAACTATTCATTAATGATAAATATATAATAGTAATTTATTATGTTGGTTATCATATTTTTTGAAATATAATTAGAATTATTTTTATATATTTTTATAAAAATGACAAAACGATGGTCTGTTGATAGTATATCACATTCAGAAATGACATAAGGCTAAAACCAACAGTCGAAGGGAGACACATGAGTGAATAACCAACCAAGAGACTATGTGATTTCCTTGTTTGTATGAATGTTTTTTTATTTATTTAAAATATCTTACAATAAAATTGAGTTCATTTTGGGAACATATATTTTATCATTTATATGACTATGGGATTAGAAATTGGTTTTGTGTTAAGTGATTTATATAATTTTGGAAGTGGCTTACTATGATGAAAACCCCATATCATTAAGGTAAGCATCATATTAGGTAATTTTATTTGAGTAATAAATGATGAATTTTAATTTTTAGGAAAATATTATCATAGGAACGATCAAACATGATTAATGAACATTCCCAAGTATAATAAATAATTTAATTTCTGGAAATGATTAGTGTATTTTAAGGATTATATATTTCAGGAGGGAAAATTTGAGAGAGAAATTATAAATATATATATATATATATATATATATATATATATGGACTATGAGATAGAATACATTTTATTAATTTGTTTCAATACTAGTCTATAATATTTCTACATATTATAAGTATTTTTATATGTTGAAATATCTAGTTTGAACATTTGGTATTACTGTTGAATTCTGAAGATTAAATAAGTTTTTTTTCATATGAGGGTTTATTTTTTTGAATAATAATATCTTTTTATAACAATTTTTTTGTTTTGGTTAACAAAAAAAGATATGGGGAATATATTTTCTTTCTTTTATAAATTATTAGATCCAATAGAAACTTATTTTTGTGCTTTACTCATGACAATCTCATCTTAAATACACATCGTTTGGAGAAAATAATGAGATTATGGAGAAACTTAATGAAATGATGAAACTCTATAAGAAAAGTATGTATATTTCATAATTTTCTTACTATTAGAAGTAATTTAATTCCTCAAATCATCGATTATAATATTAAAATAAAAATATAATCCCTTTATTTTTCATCATGAGAAATAAATGGCCTTTCAACCCATCATATATTTACAGTACGATGGTGATTAAATTTATAATGATCATGTTCTCTATCAATCTGTATCAGTCCTTGAGAATTATTTTTCTTCCAAACACATGTTTATTACATTATTTCATTATTTTTACTAAATGGATAACTAGAATATGATACCCTATATAACCTCCATATTTACATTCCTCCATTATGAATTTTATGATTCATTGACCCTTTTATGAGGTTGGATTTCAACAAAGGTATTTTGAAAAGTTAAACCCTAGTTACCTTGACCATGTTCAAATTGTGAGGATGAAATTTATTAAATGGGTTAGAATTTAATATCATGATATTTTAAAAAGAAATTGTATATGGTATATGATACACAACAATAATATTAAACAAACAATAAAATATTATTATTTTAATATGACAGTTATACCCTAGACATAAAATTGCAGTATATATAAAGCATTTAATTATTTATTAAATTAAAATAAAGGTCCAATTAAAATTTATATTTAAGGATGAAAAATTTTATAATAATACTATAATATTTAGTGATGTCATTTTGTTCATAAAAACTTGTATTCTTCGAAAATGATTCAACTTCCATTTTATGAGTAAATCTTTTAAATAATTTATTTATATTATTTAAAATTCATTTCAATATTTAAATAAATTTTTTAATTAAGATTTCCATAATTATTTGATAATGGTTTTTGGATTATTTTTTAAAATGGTTTATTTTTCAATAAATAGTGTAGAATATTTGTTTTTATTTAAAACTGTTTTTTCTGATTAGACTTTTTATAATGTAAAATCATATAATTTATTATAATGAAAATTTAATTTTTCTATTTTGATTTAAAAAAATTAAACATCGGTTTTTAATATTTATTTTATATTATATTTCATCATAAAAATATTTTATATTTTAAAAAGGAAATTTTTATGAAAGTGGTATTTTATTTCATTTTTTCAGATTAATTTTAAATTTAAATATTCTAATATAATATTTAAAATTACAAAAATATTATTCCAATCTTTTAATCTAATGCTCCAAATTTTCTAAATAGTTACCTTTTATTTATTTTTCAATATGAATAATAACATTAATAATTTATGTCACCATGGTAAAAGGAGAATCAAGTGATTAATGTTAAAAATAATATGGTATTGATTATAAAATTTCCTCACCACCGTCACTAATAACATGGGATGGATCCTTATCTTCACAATTGGTCAAATATTAATTTTTATGATATTTCATTATCAATTTTGAAGATATTATGACTTTAATAGTATTTAATTTTAGGAAAGTAAAAACATGTTACACTCTTTTTTAAATAATAATTACATTTTTAAAATGGGTTTATCTGATGTATATGTAAATAACTAAAACTAAACCTCACATAATTATTAATTTGAAAATCATGAATTTTTTCCCATTCATTTGAGTATAATTTTCGGATTAGGGTATTATAGAATTTTATAACAACTATTAAATAAAAAAACATATATTTTAAATATAATACCTTGATTCAACATCTATTTTTTCACCAAACCAATGTATTTAAAATAAAACAATATTTATTTTTCTGATAAATCAATAAATTTTTCTCTCTTTTCACATAATTGTATTTAATCTCTTTTAGAACATGTGGAAAACATTACAAAACATGGTCTGAGTTTAAAAATATCAGGAAGGTATGAATAATAAATTAATAAGATGTTAGTCTATGATTATTTTTAAAAACACTTCCTTTTTAGAATAATTTTTTGGCTCAGAAAAATATTACCCAAGAAACTATATTTTATGAACAAAATATATCCTTATTTTTTTATAATAAATAATAATTGAAGAATAAATACCATAAATGGTTCATTGAAAACATGAAAAACCCATAAAAACATTTTACAAAGCTATGTAACAGACATTAAACCCTACAACATACCTTTTCAAAACACGATATTTCTATTAAAACATAGAATGATTAATAGAACATATAGTTTACTTGTGGAAAAATTTTCTTATCATAGTTAATTATAATCTAACCCTCAACTAAACCCCATGATATAACCCTCATGACTACTATAACATAACCCTTGTGATTATACTTAGATATTACTATCATATTTTCACTATGAATTACCATACAGGTTAAATTCCAACATTCCCAACACATTGTAATGACATCAAAGAGCCACCAATATTTGGTTTATAATGTTTCTACACTTCAACAGAATCTATTCCCAATGAACATATCATACTCAGAAATGATTAATTCTTGTGTCATAAAAACTTTATTTACAGAAAACCAATTATTTTAAAAGTATAACGGACACATACAAATGATTTTTTATAAATCTTTGTAAGAAATTGAACAAATATTTTAAAAAATAATGTTTCATGATAGTGTAAAAACATTATCATTATATATATAATTTAAAAAACCATTCTTTTGGACTCTAAAAAACATTAAATGATTAAATTTTTAAAATTCAAAGTCCCCAAAAATGAACTATAATTGAATTTTGTGTTAATGAAAAGAATCAACTATGCGTATCATATAAAAATCATTATAAAAAAATATATTAAAAAATATATTTAAAAAATTTCACACATAATCATTTCATGACATAGTCAATAAAGTATATTTTTAACTTATTGAATGGAATTTTGTGTTATGATTTACCTCAAAATGAATATTATTTGACACATAAGTCCTTTATCTTTAATAAAAATAATTTAATTTAATCATTTACATGATTTTAAAAAACTAAAGTTTATAATTACTTTTATACCATTTATAAATAAATTTAGAATAAATTCTTATTTATTTATGTTCACATCAGATGTTTTTAAGATATTAGATTCATATGTCAAAATTGTCTTAGGTATGAGGTCTAGATATAGAGCATTAATTAGTCTATAATAACCATAATAATAAAAATAATTGAATAATTATAATTATTATAAATCAATTATACCGTTATGAAAATTAATTAAATATTTAAATGAAAGATTAAATATGTTACAATCATGTAGAATAAAGTATATAAGTATGCATGTGTAATGTTTTCATTTTTAAATGACCATTAAGGTAATAATATAATTATTATTTTATCTTTAAAAATTGATGAAAATATCTTAGATTTATTGTTAATTATATGAATATATATATATATCTCTTTCACTATGAAGTTCTGATAAAGAATTAGACATATTGCTTTTGGAGGTGGTTTCCCATATGAACGCACACATGACTTTATTATTTGTGGTGTTTGGAATTGTTAAGAAAATAAAAAATAGATTGCTATTTTATAATGATAACTATGTAAATAATATCATATATAAACAATAAATCCGTTATTATAAATAGTATTGACTGAGATTGATGGAATATTAATTACATCGATTCATGAGGCAGTAGTCCACTATACACATGATTGATGAATTATTTTACCATTTGATGGAAGAGAAGATGGATTGGGTAATTACACAATAATTTCAAAATCATTGTATATATATGATAATATATTTATTATTTTAACATTTTTAGTAATTTTTAGAATTAGATGTACGAATAAATAAAATATAAACAGTAGATTAAAAACAAAACCTCTTCTTTATAAAACTGACTTTGAATAAGAAATTATGCCATATATGATTTTTGTTATTCCTACACTAATCCCTATAGAATAGGTGGAGGTACAATAAGAATATTTTCTTTGGATTTTTTTGTGAATAAATATGTTTTATGAGTGATGAAGTGAGAAGAAGACGTTCTGTTTTATAAGTGATGGTAGGGTACCCTCAGAATTTCTCAAAAAATTAAAATAGTAAAAAAAATTAATTAAAAATGTATAAAATGTTAGTTATTTTTAATATAATATGTGTATGGATATAAATCCCATAATCTAAGAAAATGTAGAATTTTTTTGACTATATTGATATAATTTTCATTTGGTATTAACCCTTATTCAACCCCTTTAACTCTGACAGTGACAACATGGATTATTACTCTTTGAGGATTAATATAAATAATTTAAATTATCAAACAAAACCTAAGTGAATCATGGATTAAATTTTTAAAAATAACCTAATCATCGGTAAGATGTTACAATTTTATGGAATTTTTTATTATTTAATAATATATTATTAACTATAAAATATATACATTGTTAATTTTAAGGACTATTCACTTCATTAACATTAAAAACATGAATAAAAATAAAATGATAAGAAAAAATAGCTTATTATATCACAAAAATATTATGATCATGTATAATATTTATTTATCAGATTGATTATAAAAATAGTTTTCTATTTTAATTCATTTAATTACATTTATTTGTTATTTCCATTAGTAAAATAATTACTAGATCATCATTGTGCAAGAATTATAAGAAATTATTTAATTATTAAAAATAAATAATAATATCTCTTGATTAAGATAATGATTTTATATTTCAAATAACTATTTATAATAGAATATATATTCTAGAAAATATCATGTTAAGAATATAAACTATTTAAATACAAAAATGTGACATATTTTTCATTTCTATAAATAAAAGAATATAATGATCATAATCTAATCCATGTGGAGGTAGATGGTTATATAACATAAAATTGAATGGGTATGGATGAATCTTACTTGTATAATAATATTCAGAAAATTGTTAGATTAATTTACTTGTCCATATCATTTTATTTTAACCCATAATTACCAGATTTACCTTTAAAATGGAAAGTATGATTACAATGTTTATTACTCATATTGTCCAAAAAAATCCTTATTAACCAAATTTGGAACTCCTGATTCAAAATATGGATTAAAATTTTCAAAATTCAGAACATATAAATTCTATAATTTAATATCAAATTAAATTTGAAAAATTCATTAAAAAATATTTATAAAAAAATTTCCCTTTTAAAAATTTAATGTTTTTATACTAAATTAATGTGAAAAATAAATTCCAAATAAATTTAATAGAATATAAATAAAAATTAACTAGTGGAAATATAAATCAAACTAAATCATTATTTTACATTATAAATAAAATTAAATTTTCAATTAAAATAATTATTTTATCACTATTCATTGATTTTTTTTTAAAATTATACACAACTAATATACTTATAATATTGATAAATTTAAATCAAATATAATTTTTAATCAAACTAAAATTTCATAATTTTGAAATTAATAGTTTAAATATTATAATTTTATGTTTTTTATATGAATTATATAAGAAAAAAAATGATATAAAACAATAATACTACTAAATATGAAAAAAAATTCTTCTAGTAGTGCCTGGGTAATAACATTCCCTCCCCCCATTTGAAAATTTTTTCCTCACACTTTTTTCACTAATTATACCAGTTCAGATATCATTCCCTCAAATTTTTTTTGATTCCCATGTTTCTTATTTAACCCTTCAGTTCGTCCACAAAACCTTATCACTGTGAATTACTATGTTCTACAATACATTCTCTTTATGGTTGATAATCCAAATAGGGTTTTCTTTATATGATATGGTTTCTCAAAACTGATATATTTTAGGGATAAAAAATATTAGATGGATATAGAAAAAATTCATAATATTGAAAAAAGAATCATATTGGGTACATGGGATAACTTTATAGGAAAATACACTTGGTAGGAATCTAATCCAACATTCTATAGGATTTTATATGGTATAATGTATCATGGACTAATCATTCCTTCTTATCAAAACTAAAAAAAATCCATATTTATTTTTAATATAATCTTAATCACCAACCATATATCAGTGATCCCTCCTTCTATTATCCACATAACATTTCATCATACTATAATATTTCCTCTTCTTTTGATGGATCATATTCACCATCTCATCCATTTATTCTAATAAATTTTACCAATAAATATTATTTATAATACTAAATCCCAAAAATTATGGTTCAGAAACTGATTTCAATATAATTTCTCAAAATTAAAATTCTTTATACTAGATTGAAAACTATTTACATAAGAAAAATCAACCTAAAAAAATTTAATACCAAATTCCTTTTAAATCCATTAAAAATGATCGAATCATGTATTCTAATGTCGATATTGTTCACTCTAGATATCTATAAGATTGAGGATGAAATGATGTTCTAAAATATAACTTAGTCTCAAAGGCTCTAGTTTTCCTTCCAAGAAATTAAATTATAAGGTTGGATCATGATCAGATACAATAGAGATAGGGACTCCTTGTAGTCGAATTACCTCGTTAATATAATGTTGAAAAATTCAATCTAAATAAATACTCTCCTAGATAGAATATAAGTGTATATTTTTATTTCATAGTTCTATAATAACTAAAATTTCATCATTACATCAATAATTCCTTGGAAATCCCACTATTAAATCCATGGATATAATTTCCCATTTCCATTCTACCATTGGAAAAGGATAAATTATCCTTTTTGATAATTTCCATTTTTTATTAACATGATGACATTTCGAATATTTCATTGTAAAAACTGCAATTTATCATTTTCAATCCATCCGTCAAATAATATTCTCAAAATTATTTATATATCTAGGTGACTCTAGGTTGAATAGATAACTGGGAACTATAAGAATTTTTTAAAAACTGCATCTTCAACTGGGAATCACAAGGCACACATAATCTATTTAAAAATCCAAAAACACATTGTTCATTATTAACAAAATTAGATAAAAAAATCATAAACATTTGTTTGTTTTTATACAAATCACGATATAACTTATGATCATGTATAATTTTTTCTAATAAGCATGATTTTTATGACACCTGAAATAAAATAGATAAATTTCTAGTATAAAAAAATCCGATGAAAAAGCCATAAAATCATTAAATGAAGGGTAATACTTCAAAAATAAAATTTTTAATATAACATTAATTTTTTGACTCAACAATTTGGCAATATTAATTTATTTTCTAGGATGGTAATTGATCATGAAATCATAATCTTTTATGAGTTCCATTCACCTTATCTATCTCTCGTTAAACTGAATCTTAGTAAATATATTCTTCAAAAATTTATGATCATTATATATTTAATTACTAGATCCAGCTAAATGATTCCCCCAATTTTTAGAATAAAAATATACATACAAAATAATTTGGAATCATATTTAATATAATCTAACTAATGATGTTTTAGTTTTCAAGAATAATATGTAATTTTATTGTCAATTGTCATCAAAACGCAGACCAGTACCTTCATTATAGCATCACTATAATTGAAAAAATCAACATTTCTGAAGGGTTGGTCCAAAAATATATAACTAAAAATTATTATTTTTAATTCCTAATAATAATTGTCACATTAATTTTTCAAGAAAAATTTACTCCCTATCATGTTAACATAGTTAGTCGGCAATATAATAGTTTATAACATTCAAAAAAATATTGTAAAGGCCACATAATTCGTAGAAACGTTCAATATTTTGTAATATTTTTAGGTCATGGTCATTTGTAAACCGCATTTTTAGTGGGATGAACTATTATTCCTTCATTAGAAACATTATTCCAAAGGAATGAAATTTTTTTTAACTAAAAATCAAATTTTCAAAATAATATATGTTACTTATTCTCATTAAGGGTTTGCATAATAATTCTGTTATGTTTTACATGGTCCTCAAAAAATTTTAAATGAATAGAGTATAATTAATAAAAAAATAAACAAATTTATCAAAATATTCAATGATGAATATATTAATAAGATCCATAATACCAAAATAGAATCTTTCAAAGAAAATATAATAAAAACATATATAAAGGACATATCTAATCTTGAGTGATATTTTTCGGAATTATATCCTCATTCACCTTTATCTTATGGTACTCGAATCTCATTTTAAACTTCGAAAAACACTAAACTCACTAGAGCTAATCAGGTATGTAATAAATATGAGGCAAATTTTAGTTATTAATGATAGTAATGTTATTCAATGCTCATTAATCAATGAAAACCCTCATGTAACCATTTTTCTTCTTGACCCAATAAAATGGGTCCACCCTATGGTTATGTTCAAGGTTAACAACAACCATTAGGTTGAAGATCTTGTAACTGATTTTTCAATGTTAAATGTTTTATTTGAACCATTTGATAAGGGAGTTTTGATATTTTTAAGGTATCTTGAATTTTCCAATATCAAATTTAAATTTTTGTTCAAGTTTATTAATTGAAAACTCATTAAGAAAAACATCAAGGTACTCATTTACAAATTGGACATCATTAAACTCAACAGTTCCTTTATTTTCATCAATATATAAAAGATATATTTGAATTTATTATTTTAATAGATTCTCAAAATCCTAATTTTTTTTCAATGGTATTAGTTCATTCTTGCCAAAAAACATATAATCTTTCTGAAAACATAATTTTTTAGATCTATAATCGATCTAATTATGGTAAATATAAAGCCAGTCCTACCTAAGATACCATTAGACGCTACATGGGGCTATAATGTAATGATTTCAGATAATCAATTTTCAAATAATTTTATAGGAATATTTTTATAATTTATTTTTGATTTAATTTATCCACCATGTGTTTTTATAAATTTTTATCTTTATTTATTGATGTTTAATTTATAATTTATCATAATTTCTTTTAAATGAATGAATATGATGACTCAAATAAAACATGAAATTTATATAATCTGAATGAACCAAATGTAACTAATACATCATATTTTAATGGACTAACTTTTTCTAAGGAAACATTAAATAATTTTAATATACCTTTTTATGTAAAAATATGGATGATTCCCTCTATTCATCTCCCTATTTAAGTAGGTATGTTCATAATTACATACCTCAACAAATTTATGTAACTTTATATCATTGATATTTGATTTGAAGATACCACATCCAAGATCTTTAAAATAAGATCAAATTCAATAAGTCCATACGGACCACAACTTAATCATATTTATATTTGGCATGTCATTTATCCATGATATTTTTTCCATACATTCATCATCCTAGAAACAAAATTTTCTTACATTCATTTTTCTGTGATTGGTTATTAATCATTTCCTATAATATGGACCATTTATTTTTTTTTTAAATATGTGATTGTCAGAAAACCCTATTACAACAATCTCAGCAAATGAAAAATGATTCTCATGAATTTTTAATTCAATGGAATTCAATTTCCTTCAATAGATTAGATTCAATCATGATAAAAAATGATTTATTTTCATATCAACGTACCAGATGAAATTTTGAGTGTACTTTCCTAATTATGTGAAATATTCCTTATATGTGAGTAATGAATCCTCCATCTCTAGTGACAAGGGTTAGATTTCCTAACCTCCCCCTTCCCTTCCAAAATCCTACTGTGATACGCATGCTGGGTAATCTGTTAGGTAGGTATATGTGTTCGGATTGTAGAACTGATGCACTTTGTCACCCTATTAACCCCCGCGGATGTATTGAAATGGATGTGTCAAGAGAACCGTTTGATTATGTATGGATTATGGTGGGAAAGGAGTATAGATATGAGCAACAGGTCATCTATGAATCCTGGACGAACTTCTATCCAGAATGCAAGAGATTGGGTCATTCACTGGAACGTTGTCACAAGATATCTCGCTCCAGCGTGAGGAAGAACAAGGACAGGGGAAAGACACAAGGGGTGCATGAGGAATCAGAGGTTTTGGGTCAGGATCTGACCGGTACAGGACCTCGTGGAGTTGTTTTTATGGAACAGTCTGGGAGGAAATCGCGATCACACTCACATGTGCAGAAGACGTCGATGGCCCAGGGCTTACCAACAGTGGCATTGATTTTTAGTAAGATGAAATCGGATCTCGCAAGCCCCCCTTTGCACCAAATTGATAGTTAGAGAGTGGGGGAATCACTTAACCAGGAGGCAGGAGTTCTGTAGGGACATGGGAGTAACATTTCCACGGTCCAGATACTGGATGAAAAGGAGAAGGTGCCTGCCGTGGCACTTTCACTGGGTAGTTACCCTCCTCAGTTGCAGGGGACTGTCATAGAGGTTCCTTTATAGACCAATATTGGGGAAGCAGGGGGATCGGGCCCTGGCAATCTGCCTAGGGGTGTGGAATCTTCAACCTGGACCCCATTCATCTTGAGCAATAGGTTTTAAGGACTTGCTGAGGTAGAGTCGAGAGATGAATCATATATTCTGGTTGTGGGAGGTAAATCGAGCAGGAAGTACCTCGATGACCCTAATATGGAAGGTTGTATCATTGGACATGATTATCCAGATTGTACTAATGGAGGCAGGGAGGAATAATTCAAAGAGGATAGTAAGGCTTTATCTGATGAGTACTCCAATTCAAGGAGCAACAGGAGTAATAGGAAGATGATGGGTAGGATGGAATATTCCTCCTTTCCACCTCCATGAAGACTCGGTCAGCAAAAAAAGAAAATGGATGCGAAGTTGGACAGCGAGTTCAGGTGTCAACTAAAACCACCAGGTTAGCCTGAACTACCAATGGATTTGATTTTGAGGTCAGATGATGAGGTGACAGTGAAGGTGTTATTTCTCAATGCCTCAGAAGATGGTGTAGCCAAGATGATGGTCTAGAATATTGAAGTGAATTTTAATGAGGAGTAATATATTTGGGTTGACAAATAGGAAACAATCCTGGTTGGGGGCTTCAATAAGGGGATGATCAGGCTCGAGGAGTACATTCAGGTCTGTTATAAACCGACTTCTTCATTTGAAGACCAGATAAGGGGAGATCCACATGCTCAAGTATCCAATATATCCTAGATGTTGTTTAGGGATACAGAATCTAGATTAATTCAAATGGTTTTCAATGATTTTTCTCACTCCTTTTCTAACTAATGCTTGGTTTCTCACTCTTTCTTTATGTGTGTAGAAATGTGAAAGTTTTTTTCATCTTATGTTTCTCGAGGTGCATTTAGGTGTTTGATTCTATCATACTTCATGGTTCTACCTTTGATGAGGGTTAAGGAGGCTCTGATGGGCTCAAGAACGCTTCTATCTCCTCTGCAGGTCAGTTGGGAGTTGGTTGACTGAGAGGGACGGATTTTCCATCGGGAGGGACCATGCTTGTATGGGATCACTGAGTGGTCTTTCATTAGTGATGGTGGCTATTGCTTCTTCTTGGAAGAGTCTATTTCTGTTTTTTTCTTGGGGTTGTTTGGTGTTTTGTTGAAATTTAGGGTTTCTCACTTTTTTCCGCAAAAGTGTTTTTCTTAATAAAAAAATAATTTCCAGAGGATATATAAATCGTCTTCTTATAAAAATTGTAGTGATATAGCCTTAAAATCACATTAATTTTTATTTTATGTCAATAAATTGTTCTCTTACATTTGGTAATATTTTTATGTTTATATTTATTCAAAATGAGGTCATAAATATTATAAAATAAACCATATATCAAAAATATGATACTTTGACTCAGTACCCATTTTTTTCACCAAACCAAACCTTTTAAAATAATACATGATTTATTTTCATGATCGATATTCCAAAGTTTCTATATATATACTTTTTTTTACTCAAGAAAAAATAACTTCTCCCTATATTCATCGATAAATTAAATCTTAATAAATCATTATGGAAAAATAAACCCCATAAAATAATCTTTTTAATGATGACACACTGATGGTTACTTTTTCAAGAATATAATTAAAATATAATTAAACCCAAAAACAAACCTTATAAAAAAATAAAATGTTTTTTAAAATATAGAATACATTATATAACATATTGGATAATTAGGACATCATTTTATAATCATATATACTTATAATATGACCCATATGACTACCATATGATGTAATCTTCATGGATACCATAAATACCTCTCCCTTTATATGTGTATGTAACTATCACTATTATACTTGGAAAAACTCTTATGGTCAACTCCAAACATACCGTATGAATTTGGGGAAAACCACAAACGTGACCATAATTTTCTTATGATAGGGCTAACCATCATTATTAACATTTCCCATAAACTATTACATAATCATAAAGTATGAATTCTTATATCAAAAAACCAGTTCCTAGCGAAAATAATTTATTTTAAATGACAGATGCATACACATTAAGGAAAAAAATAAATACAAATTACCACATAATATAGTAAATAATGTTTTAAAACATTATATACATTTTTCATCAAGATAATAGATAATTATTTATATGTTAAAAAATATCCCTCTATTACATAAAACAAATCATTAAAAGATGATTTTTAAGAAGAATGTCCCTTTTAATGACTTATTTTATAAGAAAGAATTAATAATTATAATATATTTATTGTATCTAATAAATATCCATATAAAATAAGTGGAAATATAAAATAAGATAATGAAAAATAAATTAACACATAATCATACCATGACAGAATCAGGAAAATATATGTTTGACTCAACTAAAAAATTTGAGTTAATAATTCTATTACCTAATGTCCGATTTGTCAGTTATATATTTTATCTTATTAAATAATAAATTAATAAAATTATATACTTTTATTAAAAAACATTTCTTGTTTAATTTTAATTTAAAATCACTTATTAACATGTTATTAAAATTAAATATTTATTTATGTTCATGTTGGATGATTTAGTGATATTCGGTGCACATGTCCAAATAGATCTAGGTATGAGGTCTATTTTCAATGTGGACAATAGTTCATCATCTTCCGAATAATAATCATTATAGAATTATCATTTTTAAACATTAATTATTAAATTTTAATTATATATATATGTCGTTTATAATATGTAGTGATGAAAAAAGCATATTATGTCGTGGAGGTGGTAGTCCACACATATGAAAAAATGATGCTATCATTTTCAGTGCATCGAAATGTAAGAATGTAAATTATAGATTACTGTTTTAGAATTATTATAATTTATTGAATATAAAATATAAATAGTTATTCATTCAATATAAACTATCTTAAGAGACAGTTATGGAAAACAAATTGCCTCAGTTCACGTGGCTGATGTCCACTCCTAATACAGACAATGATTTTTTTCTAATTTGATAAATGGGTATAGAGATTCTCTCATTCCCCTAACATAAAACACCTCCATGTATTTAGGACTTTGGTGTTTAAATTTTATCACTATCGAAGATGATTTCTAGTATATGTAAGATGAAAAAAAACAGAAACACTAGAATAAAATCGATACCTATTCATTTGGAAAATTATTCAATTAACACATTATGGCGTTTAATATTGGTGTGATGAAAATATTTAGGCCCTTATAATGAGTGGGAGGACTAAATTATGGGATTTTTATGGTTTTCGATGAGCTAATATAGTTTTTCTGAGTGATGAAATGTGACAAATAATTTTACTTTTATAGGAGAGGGGATGGAAGTCTTGGAAATTTAAAAATATAAAATTATTATAATATAATTTTTAACTATAAATTTATCTATTGTGAGTTAAATAAAAGATAATATGAACATGGCTGAAAATTCCCTCATTAAATAAATTCATGGTATGTATTTACAGTATATATGCTCGTATATTTTGGTTAGAATCATTTTGTTACCCCTTTAACACTCCCTATTAGAACATGGAATTTTATATTAGAGGGGTAATATATAAACTATAATATTCCAAACAACTATTCAATATATACTAGATAACATGTCAAACCATATAACAATTGTTTTTTTATATTTAATATTTTTAGAATTGTCAAATCATTTAATGAAATATTATTTACTAAAAATTATTCATAATTTCAATTTTAAGGACTTTTTGATACCATGCAATTAATAATATAAATAGAATAATTATAATTCAAAAAATATTTTATTTAATCCGTATAATTCCCAGGTGCACTATAAACCTTTTGTGTCACAATAACTATCTCACAATATATTTATCATAATATTTTGAAAATATTTTACTTTATATCATCATTACTAATATAATTCATTAAGCTACATTGTTTGATCATTTAAGGTAATTATTTGTTTATAAGAATCAATATATATTTATATGATAAGATAAATATATTTAATTTAATATATTTCATTATATTTGAATATATATTATTTTTAACACCATGTTTAAACAGTTACAATTATTAAAAAGAAGAATGTTACATGGCTCAATATTCGATAAATAAAACATTTTGATGGTCATAATCTAATATAAGTGAATATAAAATTTTATAAAACCAATAAATTAATGGTCTTGGATTAAAAGTAATTTTCCAATATGATTCAAAATGTCTTAGTTTCTTTTCACAATCTATATCAATTTATTTTTACCATCAATAATTTGATTTACCCTTACAGTTGTAACACAAACTTTTTAGGATACTATTCATATTTTTTAAAAAATTGGGTATCATATTCAATAAATATAGACCTACGACCTCCAAAAATAGTATTCTTTCAAAAAAAATCATAACATTAATGATTTAGATTTTAATATGAAATTTAATCAGTCAAACGCAATGAGAATCTATTTAAAAAAAAAATTCCTTTTTAAACATAAACATATTAAATACTAAATTAATGTATAAAATATATTTAGAAAACTATAATTAGAATTAAAAAATTAAAATAATGAAAATTTCAATCTAATCCAATTTATTATTTAACCTTGTATTTAAAATGTAGTATTCAAAAATAATATGTTTATCTTCACTATTAATAATAAAATCAATATTTTTAGAAAAGTTATTATATTTTCATGATATAAAATTTTTTTAATGACAAATTAATAAAATAATTTAATTTTTTAAATTAAAATTTTATAATTTGTAAATTAATATTTTATATAAATATATTTAATTTTTGATTATAAGATTTTTATAATAAATATTACTAACTAATTCGAGAAAAATAATAAATATGGAGAAAATTATTCTATCATTACCTTGGTTTCTACTATATATGATCAAATAAATAAATATTTTTGAAATATAAATGATCAATATAATTCATGGAAAATTATATTTAATTATTATTGAAACAATATTTTCCATGTATTCTTGCACAACTCTAATAGATTAGTTATTCAATTAATTAAACAATTATATAAATTATAGGAAAAATAATAAACATTTTATAATTTGATATAACGAATTTAATCACAATAATTTTTGGATATTCCAAAAATAGTAGAGTACTATTAATATAAAAATATTATATTTTATCTTTACTCATGATATTATTAAATTCAATGTAATGAATAATTATAATAATATAAATTATTAATATGTTAAAATTTATAATATTTTATTAAATGGTATAAAATTTAAAAAAAAATTATATTCTGAGAATTTATTAATATATGTTATATACTACTATCCACGGTTTATTTATTGACTTGTGATCATATATGTTTACTATATTGATCAACGAAGACTAAAAATACCAATTATCATAGTAAGCTTAGAAGGGGATAATGAGGGGTTAAAACTAAATGATAATTTAAAAAATGGTACCCAAAGTTTTTTATAAAATAATTTTGTTAGTTTATAAAATCCCAACCCATCTTATCATCTAGTGAAATGAGTTTATAATCATTTTTAATTGAATATTAATTTATATTAACATAATATTTGGAGAAATTCCTAGGGTACCCATCCCCTCTCTTATAAAAGGTGTACTCATCTTATCAATACATAAATCATAATAACCTAGTTGGATTAGAAAAAATATGAATAAATACCATACTAAAATATCCCCCCATATTATATAGTTTTTTTGTATATGTATAATTATAACTATAGTGTTTTCCTGTTGACAGGAGAAAATGTTCCCTGATAAAGAGTTGTCTTTTTCAATCGATCATTTTTGTTTTAAATCATCATCAAAAAATTAAAAAATATTATTCAAATATGATAATATAATATATTTAGTATAATTTATATACTAATATGTTATTATGTTAATTTCATGCCTAATATCCATCTCTCACATCCATCAAATGGGAATGAAATTCATCATTCATGTATATAGTGGACAACCACAATTTGAACAGATGTAAATACATTTACATCAATGTATCTCATGACAATTTATATTGATCAAATTAATGTTATATATTATATTAATTATATATATATCACTATAAAAAAATTAAAATATAATTTACCATCATACCATTCTATGCACTGGATAATGATTACTTCATTCCTACATATGTGTCGACTACCCCTTCTATGAAGCGATTTGATTCATTTTTTATCAAGAAATTGCATCTCTGATATATATATATATATATATATGAATAATTAAAATGAAATAATATGTTTAATGATAGTTCTATTGTTACAATATAATACTTACCTTCTTTATATAATGTTTACTAAAAATTGATAACATTATTCATGTTTATATACGACCAGCTGTCTCCATGCTTGAAACATAGTTCATTTTCAATAAATATAATTAATGGTTGAATTTAAAAGTAAAATTTATATAAAAAATAAAAAAATTGAAATTATTATTCTTTAACTAATTTTATAATGTATCCTTTGCACCTTTTCATATCTCGATCTATAAACAATATGTCTTCAATAAAGAAATACTACATGGCTCAGAATAAGAAAGCTGCTCACATGTAAATGGGTGGAATGGTGCGGAGGAAAAATAATACAACCAAGGCTTCCTGGAAGCCCATTTGGGCCACTGGTGGCATGAATATGGATCATCGATTCCGTCCTTAAACCATCTCCTTTTTGGAGATACGTAAGTACCAGAAGAGAATGAAGCATCTTCTTTGGAAGCATCATTTCTTGCACAACATTTGGGGAATTACCATGGAATTCAAGACTAATATGTGGTTCCAAAGCTCCATGGTGGTGGATCTTCAATAGGTGTATTAGGCGTACCTAGTGGGACTCTTTGAGGTCACAAAACCTTGTAAAATTCATGTAAATATAGTAATAATTATGCCCAAGGATATTTAGATTGTGAGGAGGTTTTGTGGAAAGGGGTTCTGAATGATAGACGATGTTTCTATATATTCTCTATTAAATTTCAATTTAATAGAAAAATTTTTATGTTTTCTTTCAATTCCTTATTTCGATAAACCACTACTATTAATAATGAAGAACTTCCTTATAGTCAAACTACTAATTTCATTTTGGACTTATGCACCGAATATCACTAAAATAGTCCATGTTAACATATATGATTAAGTAATTATTATAAAAATTTTATATCTTAGCTAAATGTAATAACAAACTTGAAAATATCATTTTTTAAATTATTTAATAAACTTTTTTTATTATTCAGGGTGAAATAAAATATATGTAACAAGTTAATCTCAAGGTAATGATTTTTTTCTCACATTTATTTAAGTACAACACATGAAATACTCAATTTATTATGTGGATATAATTCACATGAATTCTAGTTATTATACATATTATGAATATTATGTGAATTTATGTATCCATATAAATTTACTTATTGTATTGGGCATAAAATTCAAAAGTTTCTAAATGAGTGAGGATTTTATTTGAAAATCACAACATTATTCAAGATTGATTATATTTAAGTATCCAATGGGGATTATTTATCTTTTGTGTCCATATTTTTTGAAATTTATTTAAAAATGGTTTATAATATTATAATATAATTTATTGGGATAATTTTTACCCATGTTTGATTTTTTACAAAATTATTTTAAAGGAATATTTTTTCAATCTCAAAATAAGACATGTTGTGTTTTGTCCAGAAAATATAGAAGGATAGTTTTTAACTTATATGTAATGAAATTATTTATTCCAAAACTAGAAAAATACATGATTTTATGATTTTTTTACATGTTTACATATTTATTTTAAATTCATTTATTTCATTTATATGTATAAATATTTATATAAATAAAATTGATATAAAAATTAACATGATATTTTCCTTAATAATTATTCCAAGTGATAATTTAAAAAAAATTATCTTTAAATTGATATATTCTGATTATACATAATATTTACTGGGGATATTATCAAAGTATGCCATACTTATTTTTCTATTGGTTGGTTTATGTCTCCGATGAAATGATAAATTTTTTTAGGCATTTAATTTCTTTTCCATGGGTTATGTTATAATGAAATGTTTTTGAAACACATTTAATTCATGTGTTTATATATGACAAATGATTTGTGATATTATTATATATATATGTGTGATTTTTTATATTTCATTTGTGGGACCTATAACTCCATTTAATTAATTGGGAAATGTATTATATCTTCTGACCGTTTCATGGAAAATATTCTAACAACATGATATGTTATGGGAAATAAGGTAAAGTTTTTGATCTGTTATGGGAAGCATGTTGAAGTTCCGGATCTATTATGAGAAACGAGTCTATGTAATTGAACTATTATATGGAAGAAGTTTATGGTCATAATATATTATAGGAAAATGATTTGGATGCCTGATTAAATGGTATTGGTAGAAAATATTGACATAAAAAATGTTCATATACTTTGATGATTCCACAGAAACATTTATGACATGAACATATGGATCGTGATTGATTTATAATGATTTATCATTGTTATGATTTATGTATTCTTAAATTCTAATGATTAAATCTATAAAATAAGGGAATAATAATTTTTAAATTGGTTATTAACATTTTATATTATATTAATATTCTTATGACCTTATAACTATATTAAATTTTCAAAGGATTATTGATTGATATCCTCCATGCTTAAACTCACTAAGCATCTAATCTCACCCTTTTGCAAGTTTCATTTCTCTATGATAGGAATTATGAATTTCAATTGTTCGATTATAGAGGGGTTTCAATTTTGTGTAATATTATGTGAGATATTGAAGACATAACATATAATATAAATAATTTTGTATAGTGGGAGATAATGATGATATTTATAAACCATCTCTTGAAAAACATATATTGTTAAGTGTTTGTTCTTTTTATTCTAAAACACTAAATAAAAATGTGCCATAGTAATGTAAGTGATTAAATATTTTCATTTTAGGTAGTAAATTATATATGGAAACTGTTGGGTCACATGTATCAGTATTGATTCAAAAAATGTCACATCTATGTTTTTTCACCAGATTTTAGAGGGAAAGCCTTAGATTACTTTAGGTATATAGAATGTAATTTTTGAGAAGTAAATATTTAAACCCATATCATTACATATTGACAATTCTCTCTTCTTTTATCATATTCTATATTATATTTGACTATTTTTATTGTTCCCAATACATATAATAAACATTAAGGACAAATTTTTTAATGCTGAAACAATTGGAGAATAAAAAATATATTTTTAAATGTACATATCCGTTTCTACAAAACTAGTGGATTAGAGGACCCAATATAGTTTATATACAATGAATCATGAATGAATAATTGGTGTGCTAGTCTCTTGTTTGATTATTTGGAATCTTATTATAATTCATGACTTGAGATATTTCTGTGAGAATATATAAAATATTATGCATTCGAACTCCAAAATATTCTGGTTATTAAAGAGGATAATTATTGTATTATCTAGAAAATACATTTTTAACATGATTACCCCTTATTCATTAAAGAAAAGAATTTGGAAAAACAAAATTTTAATCATAAAGATACAATAATCTATTAGATGAATCATATAATAATGAAAATCATTCATGAGATATCCTATTGTACGACCCCTTCTTATCATGTAATAGAAAATTTAGGGTTTCCACATATTAAATTAAATTAAATATATTTTATCATAATTTAAATATGTAATTTATAAACTAATATAAAAAATTACTAAAATCTCCACAAATACCAACTATGGTTTCCCAAACATAACATGCAATAAAATTACATCATTTTAATTGACTATTTCATATTATTGAATGCCTAAGGACTATAATTTTATAGTGTCATTGAATAATAGACTTATAGTCATAATATTTAATTAATAATATTCAATATATCATATTAATATCTTCTCTCTTGTTACCCTAATAATATATTTCATACATAAAACCTTTCTTCATAACCTGGGGATTAAAGAAACATAATATGGATGGGATGTGGTGACCACTATGGGTGACCATGTGATATATCAATTGTCGATCGTATATAAAAATAAGATAAGAATAATAGTATGATAGAATTATCATAACATAAAAATCTCATACCTAATAATTTATAGATCATAAATAATGACTCATTGTATCAAGAGTTTTCATTTCAATATATATGATTTATAATAGTATGGAATCATCAACAATCAATCATCATACCTAAGAGAATATCATACTAATAAGAACATATCATTAGAATGTGTTCATAATAATATGCACAAAAACAATTTAATTAATAAATTTTTACTTCTGTGACTATCATAGATAAGAATTTATTATATTATATTGGTTCTACTCTGTATTCAATTATACGATTAGTCAATGTTCAATCATAAGAATTTGATAGTAGATAATTTCCCTTATTGATTTTGGTGCACTTCCCATTGTATTTCATATAATCTTATAACATATAAATCATTAACAAATGTATGGGAAGGATTTAATATTTACACAAATTAGTAAATGTAAAACATTTATATGTATTCCCCAAGATTATAAAAACAAAAATCAATTATTCATAGAAAAACCTCTGAAAAAGATTTTTTTTTATAAATATCTCATTATCACTACATAAAAATAAATCATTAAGAGAGAAATAAATGTATGGTATAATTCGATAATATCAGTAGTGAAATATAATAAATATTGAAATATATTTACATAGATAAAACCTCATTAAAATATAATTTTACCCTTTCTTTGAAAATAAAAAAAAAATGATTTTCGTACTGTATAATTAAAACAAAAAAATTACCGAATATTAAGAAAAAAGTAATTGAAAATACCCATGTTAAATTCTAAATTAATTCTTTATAAAAATTATTTTTACTACAGCGTGAAAATAAATTCATGTAGTAAATGTTAAAACAATATTTTTACACCTTTGGTAAAAATTACAAAATCCAATTTTTCATAGAATAGAGAGAGTATTAATTTGAAAATATTAAATAGAATATAAAATATATTTTAATATGAAATTAAATAATTATTTCATAATATAATATAATTCTCTTCAAATCATGGACATGGAATCAAAACTCCATCAAATATATGGAAATAATGATGGGTTTTCTGAAAAATTTATTCTATGAAGTATTCTGTAGAAAAGTGTGTATTATGTTATAATACATACATATTATAGTAATAACCATAAATTTGGATAATATATATATTTTAAAAAATAAGGACCATATATTTTTATTAAATTTAAAATTTTCACAAACAATCTCGAATTGAAATGAAATTTCAAGACAAACACTTTGCTCAGATCATGACTATCTTCGTATATGATATTATCTTCCAAAGTATTTTTTTAAATATTATTAATATTTATATAATTAGTATTCAAAAATTAACTTCTATAAAACATTCCCTTATATCTATTTTATTAACCAGTTAAAAACAATTCATCATTAAAATCAATGTTCGGGTAAAAATCGATATGTTATCCATGAATGTTCCAGTTTGACAATTCCGGTCCTTAAACCAATGTCATGATTTCATAATATATATTATGTTAATATTTTCCAATTAATCAAATATATTTATTATATATGCCTCTATAATAAAATATATTTTTTTAAAGAAAATAATTTCATCATTTTTTAGAGATAATAGTTTGTACATAGACATATAGTGCTTTTATTTTTGAATGATTATAAAAAGGAATGATAAATTAAAAGATGTCACATAAAAATATAAAATTTATCTTAAATAGAATATATGTAAATTAAATATATTTATATGGCCATCCATGTATGGTGGGAATGAAAAATTAATCAAATATCTTGGTGAAGGCAATATTCCACACACACACACACAAACAATGTTATCATGTCTCAGATGTTTGAAAAGAGGAAGAAAATACTTGAAAAAATAAAATATAGTCATTTTTCTTTGTATAATATTAGATATTTCATCCTATTAATATTGTTATATAATATATGGATTTTTTATAAGTATAAATGAACATTAATGGTTTTGGTAGATTTGATTCCCTATTCTTCAAGAACCCACCATCAGATATTTTCATGAATACTCTTGGTATGTTTTTTTAAATAAACCAAAAAATAAAAAATTTACTAGATTTGTTGAGAATTTATTTTATATTGGTTTTTCTATTATATGTGGCTCATGATAGTGTGAATAAAAGATGATAGGATTCCCCATTTTATAAGTAATGTGGGTGTCCTGTTTGTTTATAAATTAAAAATTAAATTAGAATAAAGTCATTATCATGTCAATGAAAATGAATTGAAACCTATTTGAAGTCTAATATATTATATATTCTAAATCAAATAAAACAATAAAATTTCTAATAGTTTTAGATTTATTTTAAACATTATCTTTTATTTTAATCTAATTACTAATCATTTTTATCCATAACCGAGTTCAATGTTTTGTACAAGAGTTACTATTGATTATGGAAAACAATGAACATGAAATTATTAAGAAATTATTAAATTATCATTCCAAATATATAGACCATTTTAAAAATTTCAATTTCTAAATGTGGATGCAATTTCATTAAAATTGTTTTCCCAAAATAAAATAGAATTTTTTTAGAAAAATGTATTTTAAGGATTAAACTGAATTTATTCCCATTAAACTACTAGTATTAACAATTACAAAAGTGTTTAAAATTATTCATTGAATTTATATTCTTCATATTTATTTAAAATTATTCATCATTGATGATTAAATTATTTTATTAATAAAAAACACATTGCATGTATAGAATGTGTTCTATCGAAATAAAATATAATTTAATCTTCAAAATATTTAATTTTGATATATAACCCATTGATAACCAATGAAATAATTTTCAATATATGTAAAATATTATTTTTAATTGGTTTAATAATAATTTTCAAAAAAAATTAATATATTAAATTTTTTTTTAAGAAATACATCATTTATGTCATTTAATATCATAGAATTTTCTCAAATTAAAAAGAGTATATTTTTCAAAAAATTGTAATTCATTCCAAAAAAATATATTTTGATTCATTTTATAAGTTCATTAAAATATTCAAATATGTTAAGTGTACCATTCTCTATAAGTTATCAAACACAATAATTTTCTGTTATGAAATATATTCCAGAATAATAGTGTGTTATAACAATATAATTCTATTGAAACGTTACGATCAAATTCATATTTCATTAAGCTGTCAAAATATAATGTGTTTCTTAATTAGAATTCATCTTCCTCCAATATATATATCCCTACCTACAAGATACAACACTTTTACAAATAATGTTTTGTTTATAATGTATATAAACGAATTGATTATGTATAATTAGAAATTTATTTTATTCCTAAATATTAACTGACAAATAATGTACCAAAAATTTTTAAATCAAGAAATTTTATTTTAATCCAATGAAACTAAGTTTGATAATGAAAAAACTCATATAATACTCATGTAAAACACATATAAGGGGATTAAATTATGAAATATTAACATTATATGAATAATTACATTATAGAATTAATGTTCCCACACATGAATTATTAATTTTCCTCAAGTAATTCATTTTCAAAATATTTACTCTTATTCTACATCCCCTTATGCTAAAAAATTATGTAAAATAAAGTTAGATGAAATGAAATTAGATTAATTAAATTCCCAGTATTATGAATAATAAAAAATTTCATCTTTATATATGTTTTCATAGAAATACAAATTTCACACTTCCTTTATAAATATGATACAAATTCTTGATTCAAAATTTTCCACTACTTAATTTAATGTCAAAATTCCCCATCTCTATCCAAAAAAAATCAATTTTTTTATATTTCATATGGATATTTTTCTAGATGTATCATATTTCATGATTTGTTTTAATATATAAAGAATAAATTCCAAACAGAATAGAATAACATGTTTTTTTATAAAAAAATATGATAATTAGGGATTTTAAATTATGATTTTATATTTCAATTACTCTTTCTATAGGATTTAAGTTATTTATATCACCATATTAACTAATATATAATTATATGTATGTTTTAAATTAGTAATTGAAATCTTGTTTGTAAAATTTACAAAAATATCCAATAAAATAGGATCTTAGATGTGTTGCTTTTAAATATAAAAACTTACCCAATATTGAGCTCAACCTTTTATCATTCTATGGTGGATATTTTATTAATTAGATACTAATTGAGTTCAATTTCAATTCACTATTTTTATAAAAAAATATATTATTTCACTGAATGTTTTATTGTCGTCAATCCTTATAACATTATCTATTTTAACTCATAATATTTATAAATAACAACATAAATAATTAAATCCCAAGAAAATTTTTTGATGAAATTTATATGAAATTTAAGCAGTCTAATTATCCTTTCATCAAAACGTATTTTGTGAAATAACATCATCTAAATCAAATTTCATTGAAATTTTTTTTAAAAAATTAATAATAAAGTATTTTATTATTTAAATGAGTGGTAAGAATTATAGGTTTTACATATATAATTTCTATTGGAGTAACATCTTTACATGTAGATCAAATGGATAGCTCTAAAAACATTTCCTCACTCCATTCCCATTCAAAGAAAAGACTTCTTTTCATTATCAAGTTATCTCCTCTAAGAACTAAATTTTAATATTTGTGATAGAAAATTATACTTTCCAACGTGAATGTTATTTACCTGGAATAAATTTTGTGAATTATTTTTTTAGAATATATTTTTCTATATGCTGATGATATATTTTCTATATCAATTTTTTATCGGTTGTCTTTGACTTCTCCTTCAATATGCTTTCATTCACAATTTCTTTCTTGTGAATCAATTCTCTGATGTAAATCAATAGCCTCAATTTATTCCCCATATTATACTTGTAAGAGTAAATCTTTTATACCACACAACATGATCTATATTAAAATTCAATGGGATTGTGATAGATCACAGAATAAACCCCCATTTATAAATCCATATTAATATGTTTCTTAAAAAATATTTTTTGTGACCATTAAATTTATTCTAACCATTGGCTCAAATCCTTATTATTGATGTTGAAATTACTTGAAATAATCCATTTTGCATATATATTGGTTATATAAACAATTCCCTTATTCTAAAGGTTATATGTAGTGGATGTATTATGTTTTAATATATATATATATATATATTAATGAAAAATTTATTATTACTATCACTGAATAGGGTCCCATCATTCCAAATTATAACACTTGTTCTTCAAAACCTATAGAATATATTAGTTTTAATAAATTAAAAATAACTTGATGAATCATCAGTTTTTCTGGATTTGGAATACACAAACATAGAAATATACTCAACTGAATTTAATATTAAAAAATAACCAAAATAAATTGGACACTATACCATAAATTCCATACACCATAAATCAATGTATTCAAAAAACATTTATCAATATTTGATGCAATTATAGTATGTTTGATATATTTCTATTAGAATGGAATTTTAGGGTCCTATTTACAAAAATATTTAGAATCTTTGAAACAGTTATTCCATAAAATATTGATTCATAGACTTTTATAGAAGTTTACTGACTTATAATTTGTCCTTAATTAGTTAATTTATAGAAACAGTTTTGTATATAGGGTATTTAACTATTGTCTATGAACCTTTTAATATTTTGGAAAATATATATTTTATTATGGTATATATCATACCACACAATAAAATGAGTCCATCCTTTAAAATAATAATTTAGTTTTAATTAATATGGGTTTTAAAATGATTGTTAATGATGCCAATATACTTTATCACATATGATTCAATAAGAAAGAGATCTTTATATATAATTTCTTCTTTGATGGGTTCTTTCTCTGAAATAATTATCTAGTTAATTTGATTTGTTATACTCTTGTAGTATATTAATTTGTTATCATTTCCACTTTTATATATGATCAAATATATAAATTACTTAAAAAAATAGCGTCAATATCAATAGAATAGGTTTCATTATTTCTCTTAGTTAGTTGTTACATAATAACATTTTTTTAAGGTTATATTTCACCTTTGGTAATTTAAATTATAATATAAATTTATCCTAGTAATTTATGAAAACCCTTTTCTGTAATGTTTTAATTTCCATAAGTAATGTCTAATGTCATTGAAGTGTTATAAATAACTCAGTGCAATTTTTGAAGAAAACTGATACATGAAAATATATCTAATTGAAATATTTAATTCTATTTTTATAAAATCCTATATGTCCCAAAAATGATTTAACATTCTTTATAAATGAATGTTTTGTAAATTAAAAGTCCTTATAGAGTTTTTTTTCAATAATTAAATATTATGATTCAAAATATACAAATATACTCTAAAATATTATTTAATATCCTTAACAAATTCCAATAAGAAATTACTAATTAATTTCCCAAAAATATTTAGACAATTAAGAAACACATTCAAGATCTATTCATTCAAATTAAATAAAATATTTTTTATATATATTTGGAAATATTGATGGGAATTACATTACTTGAATGGATTTATTTCCTAGTATTTTTTTTTAACAATTATTGTTTTTTCATGGTATTTTTGAAAAATGATATAATATAATTACTAAAAAAATACATATTAAAAAAAAATTGGATCATGACTAATAATATATCACTAATATGGTTTGTTAAGGGTTTGGAAAATATTACATCTTAGTCTCTGTGTTTAATTCCCTATAGTAAATATAAAATCCCCATATATTTTAGACTCTCAAATGAATCAATTAATTATTTTATTTCAAAGAAATGGTTGTATCATTATTTTCAAGAATAATTTGACATGGAAATACAAACTATGAGTGAGAAATGGAGAAAAATAGCCTTCAAAAATTTCTTAATTTATATTCAAACTATTGTAAAAATTTATTTTACAAATATATATTCATTGATTATGACTTTGTATATCATGAAATATTAATCCTATAAATTTTAAATTTTTTCCAAAAATAATAATACAGTTTTCCAGTGAATAGATAAAAGAAATTGTAGAATTAATTAATAGAAAAATTTCATTACTCATTTTGTATACTTATTTAAAATCTTGTGGGAGTAGTTTTAACTCTATATTTTGTATCTAAATTTGAGTGTACATTATTTTATGTCTATTTACATTTTTTAAATACATTTCCATAAAAAATATAATGTATTTGATTTATCATTTTATAAATTTTAATCTGATGTATAAAATAATTTCAATGTGTCCTCCTCCGATGGTTTTCGTATTGTGATTTATGTATTGTTATAAAATATAAAATGTAAACCTATCATCAAAAGACAAAATCTATTTTGAGATATCATTTTCCAATTGTGAAATGTGTATTTCTAATTGTGAAATGTGTTTTTCTATGTCTATTATAAGGACCCGAACATAAAACTTACATAATATTGAATTAAATGAATAAATAAAATTGAAAATCTTTTCAGGTTTAGATTTTTAGAGAATTTGGACATAACTATTACATATCAAAATATTATAAAGTAGACACTTCTACACAGTTTCCATTTTTTTATAAAATAAAAACTCTTGAAAAAATGAGTCTTGTTTAGTTCCATGTTTAGGATAGCCTGAATTTTCCCTGATCCCATCCTAACCCTAATCATCTTTAATTTATGTGAAAAAAATTTCAAAAACATGAGATGAGCATAAAAATCTTAGTAAGGGATACATAAAAAATGAAAATTGTTAGTTTTTCAAAACAACAGGTAAACCATGAATACTTTATCATAAGTAAAAATTTTCACCTTTATGAAGTAGTAAAGACTCTTCACTAAATTAAATATATTTACATACCCTTATGTAACCGAAATATTACCACAAAACCCATATAAAGAACACATAACATATAAAGGTAACTTCGGACATAAACATAATTAAATGGAATAACCATACGGTCTACTTCCAAACATATCACTAAATGGAATAGCCATATATCTGACTTCCATACCCAATGCATTGGAGGTTATAACGTAACCACCCGTCTAGGTATTCGCGGTACCACCCGTCATTTGGTTTATCACGTAACCCCCAGTCAAATTTCCAGGTACCATTATAAAATCATAATAATGAAAACAAGTATAAAGGAAAGAAAACATTTCCACATTTCAATCACAATACATCACTTAAATATATTGACATAAAAAACCCATTATCAAAACCATTTTCAATACCAAAATACATAAAAGGGTATATGATATTTATTTTCTTTTAAAAACATTATGGATTGTTCAAGAAGCCAAAGATCAAATAATACTCATAGAGGTGTAAAAGGTCATTGTCACAACTTATGTTTAAAGGAAAATTATTTTTTTAATTTAGTAAAATGATTCATAGTAAAAGATTCCCTTTGAAAAGTCAATCATATAATATAAAGTCGTGTATTAAAATAAAATATGCCTCAATTAAAGTAGATTGAGACGAAGACCCTTACCTCATGTGCAACTTGACTTGATAATTATTTAATCTCATGAATAATACAATAAAGTTAATTTCTACTTGCTTAAGAACATTTTTCATGGTTATTATTACTTTTATATCACTTATTACCATGTTATAAACATTATGTAATTATTTAAGTTAATAATGTTTGTTTTGTCGATATATGGTATTTAAGTCCAAAATGGACTTCTTATAATTACATGTTCTTCATGCGGTCAAAGGTTAATTATATCTAGAATTATATTCATGATTTGGATATCATATATATCATATATATCCATCATATACATGTATTTGTAAAAGTATATAACATTTATAGGTAAGAAATTAAATTCTCCATTCATGGACACTGTAAGTCGTACTTACTCATGAATGCTACTTCCATTTCTATTTCATATTTAATGGAATTAAAACATAATGATACATAATAGTATTATAATTCCAGTATTTTATCATATATAATATCATTAAATCTATCCATTATACGTACCACATATGGTATGAACGAGTCATATCACTTTGAGGGGGTGGTAGTCTGGGCTTTTTCTAATGAAATTATCACAATTACCCATAATAGAAACCATAAAGGAAAGATATAAATAGAAATTACATAAGAATAAAGAAAACATATACATAGTAAATATTATATATAAATACAGTTCCATCATAATGGCCACCATGATAGGTGGTAGGAGATAATCGAACAATCATCGTTTTGTGAGGTGTTGGTTTGCCATCCAAAGAAACATTATGTTCATAATCCAATAGATGGAGGAGTGTGTATGTGTAGTTCAGACCCTTATCAAAACTATATCCTAGTATATTGAGGATACGGTTTTTGTTACAAAATAATTGAATAAAAATAGTTTAGGGGTTGGAGATGTTAAATAAATGAATATAATTTAAGAGAAACCTTTACCTTTAATTTGTGTAACTCCATTTTGTTTGAACCAAAGAACTTCTTGAAGTACCTTCTTCTTAAGGTAAGGCATCTAGGTGGAGGAGAGGGATGTAGGGAGTTTAATTGGGCAGATTTTGGATGAGCCAAAATTATATAGAGGAGTGAAGAATTGGTTAGAATAGGTCTCCTTTTATAAGGGAGATGAGGGGATCTTTAGGAATGTGTGAAAATATTATTTTATTATATAATGATATTCAGTCTCAAAAAGTTCCAAAAATCCATAATGTCAAAGATAAAGGGACTCATATTCTAAATAAAATCATCCAATCATAATTGGACATGTTTGGGATAATATTTTAATCATTATAATCTTATATATTTAAAACATTTATTAATGAGGTAAATACTGTATCATTATTTTGTCAACAATAATTTAATTTCTTTAATGTCTAATAATTATAAAAAAATACCATGATGTAGGAAATAATTTTTTATTTCCAACTAATATTTATAGTCATATAGATTACTTATATAACACTATATAAAAATTAATTACTAAAATATTTTTGATTATGTCATTTTGGCCTTTACTTTAAATTAATTAATCTAAATTGTCATTATCACTTCCAAGTGGCTCAAAGGGGTCCCAAAATCGACCAAAAGATGACCATGGTCGTAAATGACTCAACCAATAAGGTTTTTACAAGTTTTACAGTAATTTTGAATTATTATAATATTTTTTTTACCTTGAATTAACATATTTACCTTTAACAGCGGTAAATAAAAGTAAAAAGTTACTATTCACCAAAAATTATTTTCATCTTATTGAACCAAATTTTACTTACTGATTATAAAAATGCATGTTGTATTTTTGAAATTCAATTTAATGAAGCAATAAAAATTCATTTAAATGAAGAAGTCGGTTTTTCTAACTTTTATAATGTGGTTTCACTATTCATCAAAAATTGATGTTTTTCAGAAAAATACCAAAAAATCATCCTAAGATCTATTTGATATTCTGAATTAAAAAATGATGTTTATTTTTCAAAATTTAGAAGATAAAAGTTTTATTAATTAATTTTTTAAAATCATTTCCCGTTATCAAAACTAATAGCGTGTTTTTAAAAAACAGTAACTATCAAAAGATTGATACTTCTTTTCGTCCAATTTCATAGTGAAATTAATTCTAATGACAAACATTGGATTAAATGGTAAAAATATATTCTAATTAATATTTAAAACAATTAAAAGTATTATCTATCCATATAAATAAATTTGAATAAAAGTAACTTTTCAATTAAAATACAATATTTCCCACTATTCATTAAAAATGATCTTTGTCCAAAAAATACCAAAAAATTACCCAAAGTAAAATTTGATGTTCCAAATCTATAGAAGAAATATATTTGGTCAAAAAGAACATATAAAAATTACAAAAACTAGATATAATGAGGGTTCTCCATTAAAAGGCAGTAAAATCGGTATTTTAATGTAAATTATTCTTAAATTAGATTCATTCACATTTTAATCCTATAACATTTTTTGGATAAATGTAAATACATTTAAAAAACAAGTATAATATTTTTGAAGCTAGTTATTTTCGTTCTGACCAATACAGTGGCTTGGAGTTAACTACAATTTAAAATAATAATATTATATTTTTAGTGTGCAACATAAGATTTAGAAGAAACTTATTGTTGCGTATCGGGTACACTATCGAACATAGAAACCCTTTTAACAAAAAATTAATATTTAATTTAAAAATATTAATAAATATTAAATATATATTATCCATTATTTACTTGGGATGTTACATCCTTCCCCCCTTTTTGGGATTGCATCCTCGTAAGTTTTATTCACTTATCAAAATAAGTTGGGGTATTTATCCCTTATAACATTTTCAGATTCCAACCTTCCCTCTACAACCTTATGGTTTTTTCAAAAAACCTTTTCCAAGTGAATTACCTAATTCCACAACACTTTCTCTCTACGGTCAAGAATCTGGAGTGGTTGTTCTTCATAAAAGAGATTCTCTTCCAACTGAACTACCTCTGGGCTCAAAACATGAGATGGATCTGACATATACTTTCTCAAAATCAAAACATGAAAAACATTGTGTACCTAGGATAAACATGGAGTTAAATCCACTCTATATGAAACTGATCCAACATTATCCAAATTTTTATAAGGTCCAATGAACCACTGACTCAACTTTCCCTTCTTAAAAACGCATCACACTTTTCCATGAAGACACTTTAAGAAAGACATGATCTCCTACCTTAAAAAAAAGATACTTCCTCCAATTATCTGCATAACTTTTCTATCTTCTCTGAGCTATTCTCATGTGATTATGAATCAACTGAACTTTCTCTACCAACTCTTCTACCAATTCTAGTCCCATCAGCATCTATTCACCTACTTCATCGCAAAAATCTAGAGTTCGACAATGCTTTCAATTGAATGTCACAAATAGATCCATATGTATAATGGAATGAAAACTATTATTATAGGAAAATTTATCCAAAGAAATATATTGGTCCCAACTTCCCCAATAATCCAGTGAATAAGAACATAGAATATCCTCTAAAGTATGATTTTTTAGTTATGATTTCCCATCTAATTGAGGTTGAAAAGCTGTACTAAAATTAAATTCAGTACCCAACAAATTCTGATGGCCTTTCCAAAAGATATAAGTAAACCTGGGATCATGATCCGATACAATGGAGAGGGGAACTCCATGCAACCTAACTACCTCTTTAACATACAACCAAGAAAGTTGATCTCCTGGCAAAGTATCTAGAATTTGAAGTAAATGAGAAGATTTAGTCAATCGATCAACTATAACCTAGATTGAATTATTACATCACGATGTCTTTGGTAATCCCACAAAGAAGTCCATGGATATATTTTCCAATTTCCACTCTTTCACCGGTAGTGGTTGAAGCATCCCATAAGGTAACTGTTGCTCTGCTTTGACCTGTTGACAAGTCAAACACTTCACAGAAAAATCAGCAGTATCTCTTTTCATTCCATCCCACCAGTAATTCATCAGAAGATCTTTGTACACCTTAAAACTGCCATGATGAACTGAGAACAGAAAACTATGTGCTTCACATAACAACTCATTCATCAACTTTGAATCATAAGGTACACATAATCACTTCCCAAACATCAAAACACAATCATTATCAACATTAAAATCAGTCAACATACCCTTCTGAACCAACTCTACCTTTTTTTGCAACTCACTATCTTCCTTATACGCTTGCTTTATTCTATATAATAGAGATGATCTCACTGACACCTGATACAAAACAGAATAATTTTCTACACCAACAACTTATATTCCATAATTCATCAAATCAAAAACCAAAGGATCTCATTCCAGATGTAGTATAGTTAATGAAGCATTATTTTTTCGACTGAAACCATCAATCATTTTATTTTCTTTTCCCGGATGGTAATGGATTGTATAATCATAATCCTTGAATAATTACAACCATATCTTTTGTCTCATGTTATATTATTTTTCAGTGAATATATACATCAAACTTTTTTTATTAGTATATATTTCACAATTCACTGCATAAAAATGATGCATCCAAATTTTTGAAGCAAAAAAAACAATAGAAGCTAATTCCAAATCATGTGTAGGGTAATTTTACTCATGAGGTTTCAACTGACGTGAAGCATAATAAATTTCCTGATCATTCTACATTAGGACACACCCGAGTCCTTTCAACGAAGAATTAGTGTAGATAAAAACTCACCATTTCTGGATGGAAGTTCTAGAACAGGAGCATTCACCAATATTCTTTTCAATTCTTGAAAACAATCATCACATTTTTTGTCCAAATGATCTTAACACATTTTTGAGTTAACTTAGACATTGTTCTAGATAACCATGAAAAATTTTCAACAATCCTCCAGTAATAACCTTCCAATCCATGAAAACTATGAATTTCATTTATATTTGTGGGTCTTGGCCATTCGTCAACATCTTTTGTTTTAGCGGGATCAACAATTAATCCATTTTTTAAAACAATGTCACCAAGGAATGAAATTGGTTTTAACCAAAAGACACACTTTCTGAATTTCCCATGAAGTTTCTTTTATTTTAAGGTTTGCAAGAAAACCATTAAATGAATTTCATGTTCCTCTATTCATTTGTAATAAACAAAAATATCATCAATGAACACAACCAAAAACTTATCCAAGGACTCACTAAAAATTCTATTCATAAGATCCATGAAGATAGCAGGTGCATTGGTGAACCCAAAATGCATAACTACAAATTCATAATGGCCATATCTAGTAAGAAATGCAATTTTTGGAACGTATTCTTCCTTTAATTTCAACTGATGGTACCCCAACCTCAAATCAATATTCGAATAGTACTGAGCTCCCAGGAGCTTATACTACTTCGTTTGATGTCACAACATTGGCTGAGGTAGTCGGAAATGATTTCACCACCCCTTTTTTCTTATAGTCTGGATGCTTTCCCTCAGTTGAGTTCTTCACTGGACACTCATTTCCATAATGACCAATTTCATTACACTTAAAACATCTCACTGATGGCTTTTCATTTCCTGCTTGATCATCCACCTTACAGTTACGTGAAATATGACCAGATTTACCACACCAAAAGCACTTTCTAGACATTGATAAACATTCTAAAAGATGTTTTTTACCACACATATCACAATTTGGATATTTAATTTTCTTAACTTCAGGCTTCTTTGAGGAATTATTACCCTTTTCCTTCCAACTGGACCTCTTATTCTGTTGTTTGTCAAAGAAAACTTGATCATCGGCAAACCCAATTTCCACCTTCTCCCCATGGCGAAAAAGTTTTTCATAACTTTTGAACTCACGATGGGAGAACACTCTTCTGTAACGTGGATTCAATCCTGAGTGAAATCAATTTATCATACTATCCAGATCTCAGATGAAATTTGGTGCATACCTTTCCAGTTGAGTGAAATTTGCTTCATAATCAGCCACTGATTTATCCTCCTGCCACAATTCTAGGAATTATTTTTTTATCCTAAAACAAACAACCTTAGGAAAATATTTCTCAAGATACATACCTTTGAATTCATCCCAATCAATAGCATCAATCTCCTCAATATACACTATATTTTTCACCATCGACCACCAATGTTCAGCATCACCTTCAAAACAGTAAACAACGAGACTAACCTTTTGGTGTTCAGAAGACCCCATAACATCGAAAATCTTCTCCAGTTTCTTAATCCACCCTTCAGGTAGCACAGGGGTATATGATCCACTGAATGATGGGGAATTTCACCACATTAAAATGCTCCACTAATGACATGTTCCTCTGCGTTTAATTTGGCTGGTCTCGTTCATGGATACCACCACCATTTATAGTCTGATTCAACTGTTCCATCACTGGAAAAACTATTCAGTTCTGATTTCGACCATTTTAGGTAGTTTATTTAGAAGGTCATCTTCCTTATGAAGTCATCCCAACATAGCGGCCATGTTTCCTCTGCGGAAAACCATTCTGAACACATAAATATCTCAAGTAAAGCAACATGGTAATCTGTGAATGCTATATCATTTCAATATTACCATAAATTAATTTAGGGACATTAATTTAACAATACCCTAACCTCTAAAGTTATCTAAACCAACCTCTAATACAAACTATAAGGACCCAGCCTTAAACAATACATAATATTTAATTAAATTAATAATTCACATTGAGGGTCTTTTCAATTTAGAGTTTTAGAGAAATATGAAATAACTATTACATATCAAAAGATTATAAACTAGACACTTCTACATGGTTTCCATTTTAAAAAAAATAAAAACTCTTGAATAAAATAGTCATGTCTAGTTCCAGGTTTAAGACAACATGACTATTCCTTGATCCCATCCACAACCCTAATCTTCTTTATGTCCAGTGAAAAACATTTCAAAAACATGGGATGAGCATAAAAACCTCTATAAGAGATACACAAAAAAGGAAAAATGTTAGTTTTTCAAAACAATATGTAAACCATGAATACATTATCTTAAGTAATACATTTGAACTTTATGAAGTAGTAAATACTCTTCACTAAATAAAATATCATTAATTACACTTTTGTAACCAAAATATTACCATAAAAACCATATAAGGAACACAGAATATATAATGGTAATTTGGGACATAAACATACTCAAATGGAATAAACATATAGTCTACTTCCACACAAATCACTAAATAGAATAGCCATACGACCAACTTCCATTCCCAATTCATTGGAGGTTATAACGTAACCACCCGTCCTAGTATTCAAGGCAACACCCATCATTTGTTTTATCGTGTAACCACCTGTCAAATGTCCATTTACCATTATAAAATATTAAGAATGAAAAAAAATATAATGGAATGAAAAAATTTCCACATTTCAATCACAATATATCTCTTAAGTATATTGACATAAAAAATCCATTATCAGAACCATTTTAAATACCAAAATACATAGAAGAGTATACAGTATTTATTTTCTTTAAAAAACATTACAGCTTGTTGAGGAAGCCAAAGATCAAATAATACTCGCGGCAGGGGAAATGTTCATTGTCACCGCATACATTAAAAGGAAAATTATTTTTGTCATTTAGTGAAATTATTTTTAGAAAAATATTCCATTTGAAAAGTCAGGCGAATAAAATAAAGGCGGGTATTAAAACAAAATACGCCTCAATGAAAGGAGATTGAGACGAAGTCCCTTACCTCATGTTCTACTTTACACGATCGTTCTTTAGTCTCCAGAATAATAAACTAAAGATAATTTATACTTTCTTAAGAACCTTTTCCGTGTTAATTATTCATGTTATATCACTTATTACCATGTTATAAACATCATCTAATCATTTATGTTAATAATGTTCGTTTTGTTGATATTTGGTACTTGATTCAAAAATGGACTTCTTATAATTACATGTTGTTCATGAGGTCAAAGGTTCATTATATCCAGAATTATATTGATGATTTGGATATCATATATATCCATCATATAGATTTATTTATAATAGTTCATAACATTTATAGGTAAGAAATGAAATGTACTGGTCAAGGAGACAGTAAGTCGTACGTACGCATGAACGCTACTTCCATTTGTATTTCATATTTAATGGAATTAAAATATAATGATACATAGTAGTATTGTAATTCCAGTGTTTTATCGTATATAATATCATTAAATATATCCTTTATACATACCACATATGGTATGAATGAGTCATATCACTTTGAGGGGGTGGTAGTCCGCACTTTCTCTAATGAGATTATCGGGTTTACCCATAATTGAAACCTCAAAGAGATGATATAAATGGAAATTACAGAAGCATAAATATAACATAGACATAATATATATCATATATAAATACAGTGAAATTATAATGTCCAACATGAGAGGTGGTACGAGATTATCGAACAATCATCATTTCGTGAGGCATTGATTTTCCATGCCCAGAAATATTATGTTCTTCATCCATTAGATGAAGGTGTGCATAAGTGTAGTTGGAATCCTTCTAATAACAACATCCTAGTATATTTAGGATACAGTTGTTGTTACAAAATACTGTAATAAAAATATTTTAGGGGATGGTGAAGTAAAATAAAAGAAAACACTTTAAGAGAAACCTTTACCTTTAATTTGGGTAACTCCCTTTGGTTTGAACCGAAGGACTTCTTAAAGTTCCTTTTTTGCTAATGTAAGGCTTATAGGTGGAGGATAGGGATGTATGGAGATTAATTGGGTAGATTTTGGATGAGCCATAAGGCTTGAGAGGTGTGAAGAAATGGTTAGAAGTGGCCTCCTTTTATAAGGGAGAGGAGGGGCTCTTTAGGAAAGTGTGAAAATATTATTTTATTATATAATGATCGTCTATTTTAAAAGGTCAAAAAATAATTAAGGTAGAATATAAGGTCACTCATATTTGAAATAAAATCATCCAATCATAATTTTCCATGTTTTGGATAATATTTAAGTCATTATAATGTTATTTATTTTAATTATTTATTAATGAGGAAAATATTGCATCATTATTGTGTCGTAAATAATTGAATTTATTTTATTTCTAAAAATTATATAAAAACTACCATAATTTAGGAAATATGTTTATATTTCCAAATCATATTTATAGTCAAATTTATTACTTATATAACTTCATATAAAAATTAATTATTAATAGATTTTTGTTTATGTCATTTTGGCCTTTACATTAAATTAGTTAATCTATATTGTCACTATCACTCCCAAGTGGCTAAAAGGGGTCCCAAAATAGACACAATGATTCCCATGGTCTTAAATTAACCTTAAAATAAGGATTGGACAAATGATAAAATTAATTATGAATTATTATAATATTCTTTTTACCTTGAATCGGCCTATTTACCTTTAACATCGGTAAATAAAAGTTAAAAGTTACTATTCAATAAATATTAATTTCATCTTATTGAACCACATTTTACTTATTTATAAAAACCATGTATGTCATATTTTTTAAATTCAATTCAAAAAAATGGTAAAATTTCATTTAAATGAAAAAGTCATTTTTTTAACTATTACTACGTGGTTTCACTATTCATCAAAAATTGAAATTTTCAAAAAAATACCAAAAATATTGCCTCAGATTTATTTGATAATCTGAATTCCAAAATGATGTTTATTTTACCAAATTCATAACATAAATGTGTCATTAATTGATTTTTTAAAATTAATTCCCATTATCAAAACAAATAGTGTGATTTTAAGAAACAATAATTATCAAAAGATAGTTACTTCTTTATGTCCAATTTGAAAGTGAAATTAATTATAATGACCAACATTGGATTAAATGGTGAAAATATATTCTAATTACACTTTAAAACCAAAAAAAATAATCTATCTACATAAATAAATTAGAAAAAAGTAACTTTTGAATTAAAATACATTATTTCCCACTATTCCTAAAAAATGAACATTATCTAAAAAATACAAAAAAATTACCCAAAGTAAAATTTGATGTCCCAAATCTATAGAGGAATTTTATTTGGTCAAATATAACATATAAAAATTCCCAAAACTATATTTAATGAGGGTTTTCCATTAAAAGGTGGTAAATCGGCCTTTTAATGTTAATTATGCTTAAATTAGATTCATTCACATTTTAAGTCTCTAACATTTTATTGGATAAATGTAAATACATTTAAAAAACATTTATAAAAATATTTTACTTATTTTTGTTCATTTCTTCTAATACAATGGCTATGAGTTATCTACCATTTTAAATAATAATATTATATTTTTAGTTTAAAACGTAAGATTTCAAAGAAAGACGCTGTTACGTATTGGGTACGCTATCGAACATTGAAACCATTATAAAGGAAAACTAATTTTTAATTCACAAATATTAATAAATATAAAATATTTCTTATTCTTTATTTACTTGGGATGTTACATCGATAATATTTGAAAGTCAATGTTTCTCATGTGGGAAATTCACTGAGTGTCAAAAATTATGTTTCACTACTATATCTCTAAATTCTATAGTTTCAATACCTTCAAAAATATTGATAATGGCTTTGACTATCTTTAATAATGTCTTTTAATGATCAAATTTGTATTTCAAAGGTTTTATATCATTCATTATGTTTATATAATAGATGTAATATGGAAACAATAGTTTTTTAACTGTCACTAGGAAATATTTATTAAATAATGTAAGAACTGAAGTGGCTATCATGACTACTGGGATAACTACTCTTATTATAATTATCTCATAATTATATAATTAATATTTAAAATAATGAGTCAATTCAATGTTAAAATAACATAAATTATATAATAAAACTACAAATGAAATGGATGCAATCATGTAGGGAATGCAAAATTTCCTTTAATCTTAGAATATGTTGGGTAATTAATGTGCTATAAGTTATGGCACATTTTTTCTTTAATTTATTATTTAATTTCCTTGTAAAATTTTCTTTGCTGATTACCTATCCTTTAGGATAGTGGAATATTTTTTAATCTTTTTAGGGTCCTATGAATGTTTTATTATTTAACCTTTATTAATATTTTATGGATTTTTTATAATTTCTTATTCATGAATCTTTTTATGTTAAGTCTCATTTTATGTAAGGTGAAGTTGAATGACTCTTTCCACATTATATGGTTACTCGAATTTAATTAGGGTTTTCATTTCCTTATTTTTTATAAAATTATTCCAATTTTTTATGGGTTTCATTGGGTTTTTAAAATATATATTTTTGTATATGTATATGTTCTTTTACACTATGGGTTGTGATCATAAATAAATTTGTTTTTGATTTGGTATGTTTGAGTGGAAAAGTTCCCAGTTACATAGGTCACCATTTCCCTTAGATTTACTATTTTTTTAATTAATTATTTTTAATTTATTACTCTATTATGTATGGGTCATTTTAATTTTGAACATTTGGGTCATACATAACGGAATGATTATCATGTAGATTCCTATATCGAAATTGATATGAGAAAATATCTATATATTTTTTAACATGAAATATTACTAGAATTTACTATATTGATAAATATATTATGTAAAATGTGGTGTGTAATGGTTCTATTAGTTTCCAAAATCAATAATAGGCTTGAATATTATCTCTTTATCCTTTATTGTGTTGTTGGAATCAAAAAAATTATAGGATCTAGTGAAAATTTTAGTTCTATAGTATTTTAGAATATAATTTATACGGTTTGAATGACATAATGATATTCCACATACCATTAATGTAGTGGTTACTAATTGAATTATTTGAGTTACATTTGTTTTACCAAAGTGGAATTGTCTTCAGGTATACATTAAAATAAATTTAATTCAAAAGATCAATCCACATTTATTTCTCTTTTCGAAGAACCTATTATTTTATATATGGGTGTGTTTATATATATTTATCTATAAATACCATGGTTTACACTAAATACATATTACCTTAACCCCCCTTCGTGATGTATCTAGTGAATTTATTATAAGTATCCACAATTTTGGATTCTTTAACATAATATTGTCTTTTATAGCTTTATCTAAATTCATCCATGGACTAAAATGAGAAATAGAATATGCGTTAATAATTATACATAATATTAATAAATTCATTGGTAGAAGAAAGAAATTATGATCAACATTGAACTGGATAAAAGATATTATTAGAATGAAAAATTTTAAAAAATTAATTTTTTCCAATAATTTTTTTTCAATATGTATATAATAAATATGAATTTATCGTTTAAATTATAAATTATCAAATTTTATTTTAGAAAATGTTCCCCATTCTAAATCCCACATAAAAATTCCATCTAATGGTGAGTTCTTGAAATTTTTCTAATATAATTGATTTTTTGGTGAATAATAAATAAATAACTATTTTACTAATACCATCACATTTATTATATTATAAAAATAAATAAATAAAGTAAATATTTTATATAAAAATAGAATTTTATAAATTAAAATATTTCATTTAGAAATAATATATAGATTTTCATAAACTCATGTGTTATGTTTGAAAACATAAGTAATATTCTATTTATAAATTTATTTGTATTCGGTTTAATTAAAATTTATTTTTTATCACAAAAGAAAATTAAATAAATAAAAACTTATTTCATATTATATATATAAATTACCAAATTATTTACTATTTCTAATTTCATTTTTCGTCTAAAAATTATAACTACTATAAGTAAATTTAATGAAAATCATATTGTAAGATTATTATTATCAATGAGTTTTTTAATTAATATTGTGTAGATTTAGAAAATAAAATTATTTAATATGTTTTCAAATTAATATTATATATATTTTTATATGTATATATCAATATTTTTTACAACTCATTCAATAATTAATCATTAATAAATAATATTTGAAACAATTAATGGAAAAAAAACATATTTTATAACATGGGTTTCTATATATTAAATATTTTAATATAATAGTTAGTTTTTAATTATTTATAAACAAAATTTAATTAATGATTATAAATTATAGGCTACAATACTAAAAATTGATTATAGGTGTTATTGTAAGGTTTATAGTAAAATATATATTACTAAGTTAAAAACTAGTCACCTTGATAAAAATGAAAATTTGTAAAATGTAAAACAAAAATGGTAAATGACTTGAAACATATATAAAACATGTTTAAAAATAAAATGTATATTTTTAATCAACACTATCTTACCCCAAAATCCTTTATTTGTCATTTTTGTTGGCCTTTGAACCATAAATTGTTACATTACGTTATTTAAAAATAATGTTTTTTCACAAAATTAGCATTTCGTCACATGTAAAAACATATCACTTACAACACTTCATTTAGTAACAATTAAATTGAAATTTTTATTTCCTAATAAAATTTTCTAATCATATGAAACCCTCATATATTTATAATCCTATTATATTAATATTTTTAACCTAATCCAGTCATTTATATAGATAATTTCAAGAAAACATTCTATGCCCCAATGTGAATATTACATAATCTTTTAAATTTTCATTTTATTATTTATTATAAAAAATACCATATCTATATTAGTATAATTAAATAAATATCAATAATATTCATATGTGTTATTATATATTTTGAAAAACTAATATTTTTTTCATTCCATCCTCTAAGAAAAGAGAAATGATGCTGACCTTACATTTTTTTGGAGTTTCGTCCCCATTGAGTGAAATATTCTATTTTTCTTCCACAAAAAATAATTGTTATCATAAAAACATTGTTTAAATATATATATATATGAATTATGTAGGATCGAAATAATGATGTAGATGCTCAATATACAAGAAGGGGTGAATTGTACACTTTAAAAATTTCCTTAAAAAGGGAAAGATCTAGGATTAACAATGTTAAACTTAAGCAAATTCACAACACCTCTAAAACCAATGATAGATTGGGACAAAGTATTAAGTTACAAACTTCTAGTTCTATAAAATTTCTTAAATCTGGAAAGATATTCCAAAAACAGGTTCCAGGAATATGGATCCAGAAAATGAAACTTAACCAAAGTTTACAATATGAGATTCTACCTTTAAATGTATAGAATCTAACTAAATCAGAGTACAAGTAATAGAGTATATGAAAGTTATACAATCCTTAGTAATACAAAATTGTAGCGGGAAAACAAGTAGTAAAACTGCAAGTTACAATCAATAACTATTTTGACACAAAGAGAAGGGTATCCAATAACCATAAATAAAGGTCCCTTGATTTATACTTTCAAGCAAGTCTGTCTTACCCACACCAGGGTAAGCCCTCGATATGGAGATCAAAGTCTCTGTCTTGCTATCCACGTAAGCCCTCAACTTCAATGTAGTTGGAACCTATATCTTCCTCAACAAGGAAGAAATCAACATTATGGTATTCGACACCATTGTCTTCCTATCCCCGGAATCCCTCAATTGTAATCACTAACAATCGAAGTCACGCAAAGCTAGTCTGCATAAAGAAAAGTTTGAACAAGTCGTTCAAACTTTCTGCACAAAGCTTGAGAGTTAATAAGAGCTCCCCTCTTTAAAAATCACTTCAACAGCATGTATTCACATGTTGTGTCAATGTTATCTCTTCTTTTCAAATGATCTCCAATTTATAGGCGAATCTCCAATGGTCGGCTCCCTCCTCCAACTGTCATATTTCTCCTTCAATTTTTGAGGGACCTATATACAAGTCACTTAACCAACGATAAGTTAGAAATATAATGGACGACATCGTTTTATAAAAAAACATGTGTAACTGAATGCACGACATAGTTTTGTAATGAAACAAGTGTAAGTATAAGTAAAACTGAATTTTCAAATGTAAGCAGATAATAATTCAAATTCTAACCAAAATGAATTTCAGAGTCTATAATAAAGAGTTATTCAGATTCTTATTTATAGGAATTCGGAACCTAAATTCTATAGAAATCCGGAGTCTGAATTTCTATAGAAATTCAAAGTCTAGTTTCACCAGAATTCAGAATATGAACTTACGGAGTTCAGTGTCGAACTTGTCGAAGATCAGAGTCAAACTAGTAAACACTCGGAGTCGAACTCATAAAAGTTTGGGGTCGAACTAGTAAAAGTCTGGAGTCAAACTCATAGAATTTCGGAGTATAACTCATAGAATTTCGGAGTCGAACGCATTGAAGTTTGGAGTTGAACTCATAAAAGTTTAGAGTTGAACTCATAGAAGATTAGATTCTAACTTATAAAAGTTCGGATTCCATATTTCGGAGTTGAACATTATTAGAGTTCGTATCCGGAATTCAAAATGGATCTTTATTAGAGTTTGTAAAATAAATTTAGAGTGGAACTTTATTAGATTTTGTATGCAGAATTCAGAGTGGAAGTTTATTAGTGTTCGTATCTAGAATTCGGATCCTAAAATAGAATTCTTTATATCTAAGAATTATATGATTCAGAGGTTTTGGATATGAATCTGATTTTGAGGATTAAGAGAAAATATTGATATGTATAAGGAAATCTAGGTTAGGGTAAATTTCATTAAGGAATGAAATTTTCCTTAGATAAGTAAAATATAGATTTTCTTAAGTATCAGGTGTTTGTGATTTTCAAAACAAGAAGGAATGGAAAAGTCATAAGGAATACCTTATTGACTCAACAATATATTCCTTTTTGGAAAGCACAATCAACCTTACGAAAAATAATATAATGACTGTGAAAATTTTAATTAGACATTGAAAACATATCTCCCTTTGTTCATGGATGATAGTGAATACAAATAACTCCCCCTTCGGTATTGAAACTCTAAGTATTGTATTTTGGATTTCCAGAATGCAGTTTTCATTATCATGGGAATGAAAAACCTCGTAATGAGGAACTCCCCCTTTCTTTAATGATATCTTCACATAGAAAATTTTCCTTCTCCATTTTAAAATTTTCCTTCTCCCCTTTTGAGTAGTTCTTTTTCCTTATCCCCCTTTGTGATTTTCAGTAATAATTTAAGGGAATGTTAAAGAAATAAAGTACCTGAAACATTGGTACATAGTAACACAAGATAGAACCTACCAAAAATTTCATTAGAGTTGAAAAAAATTTTACATGGAATAAAAAATGCAACAAAAGATCGGATTGAGTCTATTTGTCTTTTTTCCTTCAGGATTATCTTCATCAACAAGGTTTTCATCTTCTTTAAATCTTTTTGATCCACCACAGCTTGCCTCTCCAAAGCTTTTATCCTATCATCTTGAGCTTTCAAGACTTCTACCTGAGCCTTCATTGCCCCTTTTTGCATCTTTTGTAACGCATCTTGCTGTAAAAGTTTTTCTTGGAGCTCAATCCGGAGATCTCTATCCCTTTTTAAATTTTGAGCAAGAGAATTAACCTTCCCGTTCAAGTCCTTTACTTGTTGATTCCAAGAACATGGTAAATTATTAGAACATCCTTAAGATTCTTATTCTTGGTGTCCATGATATCAAAATAATCTTTAACATCATTCTGAAAATGATCAAACTCAGCCATGTATTCCTCAACTTTGTTAGACCAAAAAGTGATTTTGCTGCATGATTATCTGTGAACTTCATAATTGATAAAGAAATTTATATGATCTTGTTCAATCTTCACACACCTATCCATCACCATAGATACGGATTATGACTTCTGATTCAGACTATGTTGCAGCTTCTGGCATCTGGAGTCTATAGTGAGAAATATCGGAATGGTGTCCACCATATTTTTCAAAGACACGACATCAAAGTCACGACCCTGTGATGACGATTACAAATCAGAAACTTCACTTGGGGATTGTTCTTCTTCAATTTTCCCCACCTTTCTTTTAGAATAACCACCAACTTCTTTCTTCCTGATGATATAATTTTTTTGGTGCATCCATGAGCACTTTCATACCTTTCTCTTTTTTCTGAATGGGTTGATCATCCTGAGATTCTTCCTCACTCTCTGATAGTTTAACACTCTTGTCTTCATGTATTTTCTCCTTTTCAGCTCATTCCTCAAGAAAATTCTTCTCATAGTATTCTTTTTTAGATAAAACATTTTCCTTCTCTTCCTCTTCATTATTATCATCCTTCCTACCTTCTTTATCAACTCCCTTTCCCGGAGTGACATGTTTTGTGAATTCTTCCTTTTCTTGATAATCCTCAACTTGTTTAATTAGGTTATCTAGATTAGTAATTCCTTCTTATTATTCTTTTTACTCTACTACTTCTTCTTCTCTTTCAATAAATTATTCTTATACTTCATCACTAGCTATTTTCTCTACTTCTTCAACAACCACTTCCCCTTCGGACGTTTTCGAAGTGAAGTACTTTTTCCCAGGAGTCTATGGTAATGGTTTGTTAAGGAAAGTTTCTAGAACTAGATTCTACACAGAAGCCATCTATGTTGCGTTCAAAAGAGATTGACCAATCTCTTCTTCTGACATCAACTTCTTCAATTTCTTTTCTTTTTCTTGTCTCTCCAACTCATCATTATCTTTCTCTTTTAAGGCCTTAGACTCTGCAGGATCTAATCCTAATTGAGGGTCCCCTTGTTTTCTCTTCTCCATGCCTTCCCTCTACTTAGCAGCCACTTCATCAGGGTAGGCATTTTGCTTCTTTGGCTTGGTTGGTGCAGATTGAGTTTCCTTAGCTTTCTGGGTCTTATCTTCAGCCACCACATCATTCACCTTTCTCTTCTTCCCTTCATTTTTAGATGGTTCCAGATTTTGTTGATATTTCTGAGTTGCCTCAGCCTCCTCCTCCGGTAAAGGGTATAATTCTCCAGATTCAATAGAAAAACCCATCTTTATCCTCTTTAATGTATCATCACTAACCATCATTACCTTAAAATTTCTCTACTTGTAAATTCATGCAACATTAAACGAATCAAGACATTTGATAATAAGATTAGAAAGAAAGTCTGGATACATTATGATATGAGCTTTTAGATTCCCTTCTTTAATATTATTAACATAAATCAAAACATGTCTCATCAAATTCAACTTACCTATATTTACCAAAAAAATATAAGATGTATATATCACTCTTCTTGAGATTATCCATATTACCCCTTCTCGGTACTTAATAGCCTTGTACCCACACCTTTAGAATCCGATTATTCAAAGAGAGATGAGCTATCTTAGCAGTCTTGGCATCTTTATGTCCAAGGAATTTCAATGCCTTCACTTTGTTGAAACTTCCTTTCTCTTTTGGAAGCTTATGTGAACAAAATTCAGCTTCAACTTTAAAATATAGACCCACCAAGCCTGCATCCTGGGTGTAAGAAAGCATATAAGTCTTCCCATATGACTTGAACGAAAACTTCTCATTGCTATCTTACTTAAGGAAGGAAATAGACTAGTAAAACTCAACAACAAAATCTGTATAAACCGGGTCTTGTTCCTCTGGCTTTGATAAGCAAACATCTTCTTAGCCATTCAAGTTGATATTCTTAGATATAAGAGAATCATACTTTCATAAACACAGATGCACTAACCTTTCCCTGTAAACTAACCACTTTGAGATTGGATTCATAGTTAACATATCCTGAGAAGTAGATTCAAGAGACATTCGGAATGAAGAGCTCTGGATGATTCAGAATGGGATTTAAGAAGGGAGGAAAAACTTCAACATGTGAGAGCTTTAAGATATATGTGGGACAACCATTGGGGGACCCATTTATATAGGAGATGGATGTGACTTTTGAGATTCCAAAAACCATCTAACGGATTAAAAATAATCTGATCTGATTTGACGGTTGAAAATATACCCACAAGGAAATATTGAATCTGGTCTTTTGATGTTAAAAAAAACAATCGGATTTAAGAAAACTAGAATCCGAGAAATTTTAATACTCATAGGAAAATACCAGTAAGAAAAATATGACTTTTAATACCTTAGTAAGGAAATAATTCCTTTCAGAACGGCCAATAAGTTTATTCATAATAGGTTATGTTCTTCTTAAACAAAAATTTGACTATGAAAATCTAACTATGAAAAACCTGAAGTTGAAAGGACTCTGAGTACCAAGACTCCAGTATGAAAAGTATGAGTACGAAAATCCCAGTACAAAAGTGTGAGTATGAAAAATTTCAGCACAAAAAGTATGAGTACAAAATATTCCAGTACGAAAAGTTTGAGTACGAAAAATTTCATTATGAAATGTATGAGTACGAAAAATTTATGTACGAAAAGTATGAGTACGAAAAATTTATGTACGAAAAGTTTCAGTAAGAATAATTGCAGTACAAAAAGTATGAGTATGAGAAATTTCAGTACGAAGAGTTTGAGCATGAAAACCTCTTGTACGAAAAGTTTGAGTACGAAAAGTTTCAGTATGAAAATTCTCATTACGAAATTTCCAGTTCCGAAAATTTCATTATGAAAGTTCCTGTACGAAAATTTGATTATGGAAATTCCAGTATGGAAATTTCATTATGAATGTTCCAGTTCAAAAATTTCACTACGAATGTTCCAGTACGAATGATTCATTATGAAAGTTCCAGTACGAAAACTTCATTAATAAAATTTTACTTACGAAAGTTTGAAAAACTAACTAAGAAAATTTTGATTACAAAAGCCTAAAAAAACTGACTACGAAAATTCTTATTATGCTAACAAGAAAATGTAATCCCCCTATGAAAAAGAGTTTATTACTATATGGATAATTGTTCAACAAGAAGTTAATATAGAAATATTGCCACACGGTTATCATTCCTAACTTTTTTTAATGTATTCAAATATATCAGAAGGTAAATATTGTGTGGAAATGTCAGCAAGTTGATCTTTTTTTTGATAAACTGAAGAATGATACCTCTTTATAGTGTGTGATCCCTAAGAAAGTGATGCCTAATATCTATGTGTTTTTCACGATTTTGATGTTCAGGGTTTTTACTAAGTGCAATGGAACTTGTGTTATCAAACAAAATTTGAGTCTTAGTAAATCTCAGGCCATAATCCATGAGTGTGTGTTGCGTCCGCAACACTTGATCACAACAACTTCCAACTGCTACATATTCAGATTCAGCTGTGGTGAGTGCTACAGAATGTTGCTTCATTCATGACCAAGAAACTAATGAATCTCCTAAGAAATGACAAGTTCCGGATGTACTATTTCTATCCTTTCTATACCCACAAATGTCATCATTTGAAAAAATCTTTAAGATAAAATCATTTCTAGAAGTATAAAATAATCCTAGATCCATGGTTCCCTTTAAGTTGAAAAAAATTCTTTTCACTACCTTTAAATGACGTTCCAAGGATTGGATTGATATCATTCACATACGAATACTAAAAACATCTTTTCTGGTCGACTATCTATCACATAAAGTAGACATCCTATCATACCTCCAAAAGATGCTTGATCTACTGGTTTCCCAACTTCATCAAGATCAAGTGTGTTTGAGGTACCAATAGGAGTAAATATACTCTTAGTGTTGTCATACCCATACTTTTTAAGAATATCCTTAATATACATATGTTGGGATATGTAGATTCCTTCTTGTTTTGAGAAAATTGTAAACCAAGAAAAAATGTTAACTCACCCATCATACTCATTTCAAACTCAGATTTCATTATATTTTCAAAGGAATCAATTAATGATTGCTGATTTCAACCAAATATATGTAATCGACATATATTTGAACAATAAAAACATTTTTCTTATCTTTATTTACAAAATGTGTTGGATCTGCATTTCCCTTAAAATTGTTATTTTGATGAAAAAATATTGTAATTATATCATAACAAGATCGTGGGGCTTGTTTAAGGCCATAAAAAGCTTTAGTAAGTCTAAAAACATGATCAGGATGTTTTTTATCTTCAAAGCTATGAGGTTATTCAACAAAAACTTCCTCTTGAACATAAACGTTATGAAAATCACATTTCACATCCATTTGAAAAAGTTTGAAATTGAATAATGCTGCAAAGGCAAGTAAGATATGAATAGATTCAAGTCTAGCTACTAGAGAATAGGTTTCTTCATAGTCTATTCTCTCTTGATGATTATAACCTTTAGCAACTAGTCTAGCATTATTTCTAACAATGACTCCATTTTCATCACACTTATTTTTGAAGACCTATTTTAATCCAATAACAGAAGTTTCCTTAGGTCATTCAACCAAGGTCTAGACATTATTACTTTCAAATTAATTTACTTCATCTTCCATGGATTTTATCCAATCATCATCACTTGAAGCTTCATCAGTGATTTTTGGTTCTAATTGAGAATGAAAATATAGATGTTCTACTTCATTTCTCAAGGAACCTATAGTCATTACAGGATGATTTACATCACCAGTGATACTATCACTATGATTATTCTTAATAAACACCTCACATGGGTTTTTTAAAACTTGTTCCTCAACATAGGGTAGAAAGTCTTCTGGGGTAAATATTTCAGAGTTATTTTATTGAAAATTTTCATTATCAGAAGGATATTCTAACAAAGATTGATAATAAGTTTTTGAAAAATCATCTGAGGATGTAGGTTGGGATGGTTTAAAAACAAAAGGATCAGTTTCATAAAATTTTACATGTACTGTTTCCTCAACAGTACAAGTGTTTTTATTCAAAATTCTATAAGCCTTTGAAGTTGTGGAGTAGCCTATGAAAATTACTTCATCAGATTGTGTTGCGATTTTGTGTAAATTATCTTTTGTATTAAGGATGTATACATTGCAACCAAAAACCATAAATTAAGAAAGTCTAGGTTTTCTACCATTTCATAACTCATAAAAAGTTATATTAAGAAAAGGTCTAATCAAAAATCGATTTATAGTGTAACATACAGCACTTACAGCTTCAGCCCAAAAATTTCTAGATATATAATATTCACTCAACATGGTTCTAGTTATCTCTTAAAGAATTATATTTTTTTCTTTCAACTACAACATTTTGTTGAGGATTTCTAGGTGCTGAAAAGTTGTGAGTAATACCTTTTCTACTACAAAAAGTTTCAAAATCATAATTTTGAAATTCTCTTCCATGATCACTATGAATAGTTTTCAATGGAAGGTTTTTAAAATTTTTAACTTTATCTCTAAAACATTTGAAATAAGAAAAAGCTTCATATTTCTTTGATAGAAAATACTCCCATGTAAATCTAGTGTAATCATCAACTAGAACAAACACATAGTACTTGCCCCCAATACTTCCATTTTGTGTTGGACCAAAAGGATCCATGTGCACCAACTGTAGTGCATCAATTTTTGAGACATCAAAAATTTATTTAAAACTAGATTTATGTTTCTTCACGTATTTACAAGGATCACAATATTTCGAAGAATCAAATCTATGCTTCGGTATATCCATAACTAGTTTCTTCTTAGAGTGTTTACATAAGTTTCTAAGGTTACAGTGACCTAGTATTCTATGTCATAACCTAGAATGTCCTTCCATTTCACTTAGGGAAGGTATGTCTTGGCTCCTAATGTCTTATATGTTTAAAGTCTAAACATTATCTTGCCAATGGGAATAGAGAATAAACACTTCCTTGTAATTTTGTACTAAGCACTTATCAATCCTAAAATTCACAAGGTATCCATCATCATATAATTGACTTTTTCTAATGAGGTTGTTCATAAGACCCTTAACAAACAATACATTTGAAATCAACTTTTTACCAAGAAGAAAAATATTACCTATACCAATAATTTCTCCCTGAGAATTATCTCCTATAGTTAATTTTCCCCCTTTCGTCTTAATAATATTTTCGAAATAGTTTTTGTTACCAGTCATGTGATGGGAACATCCATTATCCATGTACCAAGTATTATTGTCGGTACATTCCCTATTTTCATAAAAATAAGAAACACGTTAGGTTTTTGGAATCCAGACTAGCTTGGACCCGAAATTGTTAGAAAACAAAATTTTGGGTATCCACATTTGTTTAGAGAAATATCCTTTATGAAACCCAAGTGATTGAACTCTATTCAAAGAACAATTTTTCTTCCAATGCCCAGCACATTGACACTTAGTTCAAAAAGGGGATCTAGAAGGAACAAAATAGTTGTTTTGGAAAACTAGTTTTTGGTGAGTACAACATACTCCAGTAATGTTTCTGTGAGGTTTAATTTGAGAATACATCATGTCAAAATTTTCCTTCCCAGAGGTAAATTTTGCAAGAAGCTTTTTTAGAGAAAATATTTCAGATTTTTGTTTAATGACTAAATTCCTATCCTCAGGAATCATTTCCATAGAGTTAGATTATTCCTCAAAAACATTCATCTTTAAAATAGCATTCTTAAGATCTTTATAAATTTCTTCCTTATAAGAATTTTCTTTCACAAGGTATTTAGAATATTTTTCTAAAATATATTCTTTATCTCTAAGATCTGAAGAAAGATATGAAATCTCTTTTGTAAGTATTTCTTCCCTAGTATTAGCATTATCTAATTTCTTAAAAAGTCTACAATTTTTTTCTTCATGTAACTTGGAAAATATAGATACTTCCTAATATAATGTTTCTTCATTTTCTGAGTATGAAGTATCTTAATCAAAATAACTATTTTTGGAATAGTAATTCATATCAAGAGATGAATTTGTTAAAGCCTCGGTAGATCATACCTTGGCCATAAGACATCTATGTAAAAAAGAAGTATTAGCAATGAACCCCAGGTTCTTCTGAGATGATGAATCATATTCTGAGAATTCACATTCTGAAGAGTCTCTATATCTAGAACTCCAAGTTTTATTATCTTTTAGACTTTTCTTAGCATTAGCTTTGTAAAACATCTTCCTAATCCTTTCAAAATTCCTCTCTTTGTTTCTTTCTTTTTATGCATAGGGAAATCAGGTCGTATGTGTCCAATTCTATTTTATTAATAGCATGTGACCTCTAAATCTTTTTAATCTTTCCTTTCTTCCCTCTTATACTTGTATTGGAAATTTTTTTAACAACCTATCTTGTTCATTCTTCGTGCAAGATTAGCTAACTTGTTTTCTGAGACTTCACTCTCGGTAGATCCAGATTGGATAGTAACATTATTAGACTTGGATCTAGTTACTCTATCAGGAGTATTAGCTTTCATGTGATGTGAAGTTATATTAAAAGAAATAGTACCATTCCAATTGTTCTTTTTTATGTTTTTAGCATCAATCATCATCCTTGTTTTATATTGGAGAAGAGTTCCAAACATCTCATCTAAGGAAATTTTTGTAACCTTCCCGTTCTCATCAGTAAATATTCTCTTTGATTCCCACTCATTGGGAATAATATCAATAATCTTATCCACAAGATCTTAATCATTCCGAACTTTTTCTCCAATAGATATTAAGTTATTCACGATAGTCATAAATTATTGTTGTACTTTTCTTATAGGTTCTCCATAAGGAAACTTAAAACCATGATACTCAGCTCTCAACATAGCTCTTCTAGTCTCTATGACATTGGATGTACAAAAATGTGTAACTTCAAGATTCTTCCATATACATTTAGTTGTTTCACAAGGAAAAATTTGGCTATATATGTTCCTAGTAATTGAACTTAGTAGAGTATTGCCTACCTTATAGTTTAATTGATAATAATGCTTCTCTTGGTTTGTAAAAGCACTAACTACCTTATCAAGAATTTGATATCCACCGGTAAGCATAAAAAAGTTATCTACCCTAGTATTGATAACGAATGTCTTCATTTGATCTCTCTAATATTCATAATCACTACTATCGAAAATTTGTTGTCTTGTAGGATTTAAGTTGTCGATCAAGCCAACATTGATTCCTGCCATCTTAAAAATCATTCTACAAAAAAACTTTTTAATATAAAAAGTTCGGATTCAAGGAAAATATTCCGAAGAAAGGAAAATATAGAACAATGAAAAACTTAGCAAGGAAAAACTTATATGTGAGTATAAGTATTTCAGTGACCTCCTTTGATACCAATTGTAGGATCGAAATAATGATTTAGATGCTCAATATATAAGAGGGGGGTGAATTTTACACTTTAAAATTTTCCATAAACATGGAAAGATATAATTTTAACGAAGTTAATCGTACGTAAATTCACAACACCTATAACACCAATGAAAGATTGGGACAAATTATGAAGTTACAAACTTCTAGTTCTATATAATTGCTTAAATCTAGAAAGAGATTCCGAAAAAAATTCCAAAAATATGGATCAGGAAAATGAAACTTAACCAATGTTTACAATATGAGATTCTACCTTAAAGCGTATATAATCTAACTAAATCAGAGTACAAGTAAGGAAGTATAAGAAAGTTATAATTTCCGTAGTAATACAAAATTGCAGTGGAAAAACAAGTAGTAAAACTACAAGTAACAAACAATAACTCTTTTAACCCAAAGATAAGGGTATCCAACAACCTTGGATAAAGGTCCTTTGATTTATACATTCAAGAAAGTCTGTCTTACCCAAACCAGGGTAAGCCCTTGATACAAATATAAGAGTCTCTATCTTGCTATCCCAGTAAGCCGTCAACTTCAACGTTATTGGAACCTCTGTCTTCCTCAGCAAGGAAGCCCTGAACTTTAAGGTAGTTGGCACCTCTGTCTTCCTATCCCCGGAAGACCATGATTGTAGCCACCAATAATCGGAGCCGTACGAAGCTAGTCTGCACAAATAAATGTTTGAATAATTTGTTCAAACATTATTCATGAATATTGAGATTTATTAAGAGTATATCTCTTTAGAAATCACTTCAAATTCATGTAAACACAAGTTGGGTTAAAGTTATCTCTTCTTTTCAAAATATCTGCTTTTTATAGGCAAAGCTCTAACGGTCAGCTCCCTCCTCCAATGGTCATATTTCTCCTTGAATTTCAGAGGGACATGTATATGTGTCAATTATCCGATGGTTAGTTAGAAACATAATGGATGAGATTGTTTTATAACAAAACATGTGTAACTGAATGCACAACATCGTTTTGTAATGAAACAAGTGTAAGAATAAGTAAAACTGAAGTTCTAAATGTATGAAAATAATAATTTTGAGTCTATCCAAAATGAAATTCGGAGTCTATAATAAAGAGATATTCATATTCTGTTTTATAGGAATTCGGAACCTGTATTCTGTAGAAATATGGAGTCTGAATTTATAAGGAAATTCAGAGTTTGGTTTCACCAGAATTCAGAATCTGAACTTACAAAGTTCAGAGTCAAACTTGTGGAATTTCAGAGTCAAACTAGTAAAAGTTAGTAGTTGAACTCATAAAATTTCGGAGTTGAACTAGTAAAAGGTTTTAGTTGAACTCCTAGAAGATCAAAGTCAAACACATAGATGTTCGGAGTCGAACTAAAAAATGTTCAAAGTCGAACTCATATAGTTCGGAGTCGAACATATAGAAGTTCGGAGTCCAGAATTCGGAGTTAAACTTTGTGAGAGTTCGTATCTAGAATTCAAAGTGGAACTTAATTAGAGTTCATATCCATAATTCGGATCCTAAAACATAATGCTACATATCTAATTATTATATGATTCTGAGGTTTTGGGAATGAATCCGAATTTTATGATTAAGAAAAAATATTGATATGTATAATGAAATCTAGGTTAGGGTAAATTTCCTTAAGGAAGGGAATTTTCCTTAGAGTAGTAAAATTTAGATTTGCTTAAGTAAAAGGTGTTTGTGATTTTCAAAACAAGATGGAATGGAAAATTCATAAGGAAATCCTTATTGACTCAACAAATTATATAACAGAAATATTAATTTTATGAAAATAAAATATATTCCATGTTAGTACCATCATATTATATGGAAAATAAAAATGTTTATCATGTGTTGGGAGGACTACCACCCCTCATAATTAATGTTTTTTCATTTTTTTTAATGAAGTTTATTTTTAATAAATTAATACTAAATTATGAATACAAAAGTTAACAAATATAATTAATATCAATATGAATCATTTATAAATATATTATTTCGAAATAAATTTTTTTTTATCTATACCAACCCATCAAATTATGGAATGGACATGTTTGGATCGTCCAAACTATCTACATGAACAATTATATAAATATTTATCATTTATTACAATGGGAAATTAAAGGAAAATATTATTTTATGTTATTGATAAACTAATTATTTTATTATGGTTACATATAGGTTATTTTATATATATAACTTGTTATTAAAATTTCATATTCCAGAAATAATATTTTTAAAATAATCCATCATTGATTATGTTTTAAGAAAACATAAATAAATTTTTAATGGAATGAGATAAGATATTTTAAAAAAAATTAATTTTTATATTCCAATAAATTTAATTATTTTATAATTACCATCTTTAGGATAATAGTTATGAACATCATTACTATTATAAGACCAGCTTAAAATGATTAAATCAAATGACGCCTAATATTAAAAATAGAAAATAAACATGAAATGTACATATAGAGAATATAATAAATTATATTTATATGTTTTTATAGATATTAATATGTATTTTGAATAATTTGTAAATTTTGTTTTTTTGTTCTATGATAGATTCAAACACTTTAGTGGAATTCAAAAATTATTAAAATGGTATCTTCATCCCATTTTCAAATTCATTATAAAAGCTTGATATTATGCAACATAATTTTTTTAATTATGTGTATTCAATATATCTTATCCAGAAAATGTACATAATATCTACCATTACATGATATTTTAATTTCTATTTCATAAAAACCCTAATTTTTGTTTTTCTCTTACAATACATCTAGTTTGTTGTGTTTTAAACCCAATTTTCATTAATTAAGTTAAGATTTTTATCATTGAAACTAATTTATTTATTTTTAATAAATATCTCTATTTTATTATATTATTGTCTATCTTATATTTTTTTTTGGTATTTATCATTCTACCAAAAAATCATGTTTCAAATTATCTTATGACTCGTGAATTATGGCATCCGTAAAGAACTCGTTTAACTCAAACATCAATTATTTGGGTTAATTATTTTACATAACAGCCTTTATTATCTGTTTTATAATTTAATATAATTTCTATTTCATAATATATATTAAATTTTTCTAGAATGTAATTTTTTAAAAAAATAATATATTTTTTCTCCATGTATTTCATTCTCAAAAAATTACAATATTTTTATGAATAAATATCATCTCTTTTATGTAGTGTTCCAACCTATTTCTAGATTTTTTTTAATAAATATTTTCCTTTACACTATGTAATTGAAAATATGTTTCCATAACGTTTAATTACTATTTTACATAAAAACATATAAAAATTATATTTTTTGAACCATTTTGTGAAGTATGTTTTTAAAAAATTAATTAGAAATTATTAAAAATGGGTTTTCTGACCACTATTTTCTAGGATCAATCGTTGAAGTTTAATTTTATAATTAACTATTTCCCAAATATTTTTCTTCATTGCTTTGAAGCATTAGTTTCTTGTTTAAGGATATTTTAATAAGGATTCTTTTATAAATAAAGTAAATGTTTTTAATTTTGTATAATTATATTTTTTGTAAACGTCGTGTATTTTTTTAAGTGTTTATTACATAAAAATATTTTTAAATGTAAATATTTTTCAAATTCATCAACTAATCTTTTAGAAAACATAATTTTAATTTGACTATAACATCATATTTTATAGAACAAGATAATTTGTATAAAAAACACATTAATTGGTTTTATTCAATATATCTATTTATATAAAATATATTTATCTAAATGTATGTTATTTTTAATGAATAACCCCCTAAATTCACTTACAAAATAATATTTTAGTATAATTTAATTTTTTTTCAGTTCGTTTAATTTATTAATTAAATTGTGGTTTTATTGTCATGAAATTTTAAGAAACCAATTTTTATTTACATGGGTTCTTTAGAATATAATGACTTATTTAATGTGGTATACATATGTATGGATAATTAAAATTTGGGGTCATATATCTCCCATGAATTCATTTGTTTTGGATTTATATCCTATGAGACAAAGATGCAATGTGTCCTCATATGTGTTGCTAAAAACTAATGGTGTTTATTTGTAAGAGGAAGCATAGACATTTGGACTAATCACAATAGGAAGGTTGTATATTATTTTAATCATTGTATGAATAATAGATATTTTATTTATTCACATCATGAAGCATGAGAAAAATTATTTGTTAAAAATTTAATCATTTCAATATGCTATTGTTTTTTGAAATGTTTATATTTAATGTATTATTAATGGACATGGTATACTTAAATAAATGTTATTATGAATATAATCCATCAATAATGTTTAATATCTCATTATTCCATACCATTTTTACATGGTATAATAATTTAAATTGGCTATTATATGTATTCTATCATGATTTATGGACTACTATTATTATTCAATAATATTTCTAATAATAAATTTCCCATAACCATGTTTTATCAAATCCTTATGATTTATTCCTTAATTAAATGTATTTTTGTTTTCCCTTAGTTCATGTCTAGGATAACCCATTTAATTTTTATCATTCCTCATGTTATGATGATGAGTGTAACCAGCGAAAATGCTTGAAAGAAGTCTTGAATACAATGATTATGGAGAAATGTTCATAATTTTATAATATAAGTTGTCTATGTAACTTGTTTTCAAATAATATATATGAAATAGTTCTTATATTTATATAACATTTTTGGTAGATGTAATACGAATCAAAACTACTATATGATTCTCATGAACAAACTCACTTAGTATCAATATTTTTTTGTCAATGTATTCGTTTTTAGTACCATAAATATGAGTCTGGGTTTAGGGATCCTTTTATTGAATTAAATGTTTGTTAAGTTATTTCTATGGATTAATATAGATATATTTTATTAAAACAAGCTATATTCCCTTAAAATCATAGGTTAAGACAAAGGGATAAGCCTATTTATAGGATAATATCTGTAAATATTTTTTATGTAATGATTTTGTGAATCTATAAGAAATTACATAACATTTTACATACTACATGTGGACATAGATTCTAGAAAAGATGTTCTTGGTGGTAAATAACCTAAAAAGGGAAGATTGGATATTGACACTATCATTACCTCATGCATGGAGAAGATTTATAATTATATCTGGTTTGACTCTCTCAATGGATATATTATGGTTAATTCAAATTATCTCTAATGAACTGTTATGAATGATTTGATAATGATTTCAACTAATTCATCTAGAGAAAAAAATGATAATATATAACCATGGATTGAACATATAATGATATAAGTTGAACTAAATGTACCATATTTTTAAAATGAAGTCTCCCAAGGGGAAGACATCATTATATTTTTGGTTTCATTTTCATATTTTGTATAATATCATAAGAATTTATTTTTTGTTTTATATTGATGTATGATCCAGTAAATGCAGATGAAAAATGTATATATCTAGAAACCACTATGTATTCTAACTCAATTTGGGAGCATTATTAAATTCTCTAGAATAGTATTATTTGACTGTAATTAAAAAAATGATTGGGATTTCTAGTCTTACATAAGGTTGTTATGTTCATATATTAATAAAAATTAAATACTTTTACTCTTATATATATTGTTTACTCAGTGGAATTTATCATTTTTTTATTTTAATAATAATAAGGATTATGTGAAACATTTAAGGATTTTCTATAAGATATTTTTATTTAATTATTTTGAGTCATATATTAAAGTGTATAAAACCCCATTATATGATATTTTATGATAAAGTTGTATTTTTAACGATAAAGTTATAATTTATTCATTATATTTTTGTGTATTTCATTACATTATTTGGGATTCTGGACTATATTTACTAGTGTCTGACCTTAGGAATAGTGGGTAATTCCAATTGACTGTTAAATATTGAGTAAACATATGTAACAATATATTATATTACAATTATCTAATTTATTATAGATTCAATTGGTTTTTGGAATTCTATGTTTTTTAAAATATATAATTATGTTATATATATAAATAGTTATATTATTGTATGAGGGATTAATGTTGTTTTATGAAGGCAACATAGAAAATATAGCCTTTGAGAATAAAGTATATTTCATATAAGATATTATTTCTAAAATGAAAATATGATAAAAATATCCTCACCTAAATATAATTTCAAGAAATTCATGACATAGTTATTACTAAAAACATTAAAAATAATTAGAACTGTTCTAGATAATAAATATTGTAATCTATTAGAAAATGTATAATAATGGTTGGGATTTTTTAATGATTGGAAATTACATTTTTTCAAAAAAATATGTTATTATATTTATATATTTAATTATTATTTAATAATAATGTTTTCAATATTTGTAAATTTTATTTTTCAAATGGATATTAATTTTTGAATTCCACAAATAAAAATTTTATGCAGATATATTTTTATATTTTCTTAAATAATTCAATTTTAGGGTAAAAATAAAAATTATAGATATTTTTAACACCTTATATTTTATGAAATTAGAAAATAAAGGAATAAAATTTTTATAATCCTTATAAATATATATATATTAGGTATTTATAAAGTAAAATAAATCATTGAATAACAGTAAGTTCAATCTCATAAATCCACGTGTAACATTTTGCAAACTTAATTAATATTTTACTAGAAATATGTTTCTATTAACATTTATTAAGAATTAATTTTAATAACTTTTATAAATTGAATCTATAAAATTAGATTTTGGATTTTATATCAACATGATAATATTGTTTAAAATGTTCAATTTTAGAATTGGGTATAAATGTACGATTATAATGAATAAAGATATGGATCTTGATAATAGATAATCTTCTATTTTGAATAATAAATTTTTAATTATTGTATAATTTTTGTCTCATAAGATAAATTTTTCACCTTTGAATAATTTATTTCATATAATTTTTTATCTTATATATAAATATATTATCACTCATTAAATAAGTAATCATTATTAAAAAAAATTAGGAATACATAATGGTAAAAACAATATATTTTTTAAAACTGGTTTTTAATATATCAAATGTTCTAACCTAAAGGTAAATTGTCTATATTATGGAAATTCATTTTCATTAAATGGAGTTCATACACAGTATCATAATTATTGAATTAGATCCCCAAAAAAAATTTATACGTAACCTTAATAATTTTGAAAATTATAATTTCTTATATTCTATAAATATTTTCTTCATTAAATTTTTATATATTCTTAATAAATCATGAAAAAATTGATATAAGTGGCCATGATTGAAAATTCAACAATTTTAAGATGTTACATTGATAAATTACCATGATTAAAAAATTTAAACATTCTATATGTGTCACAACTTGACCCATGTTAGGTCTTGAGCCACATCTAACCCAAGGATGACTCTATATGACATGGGTGGCGACAAGAGCTAAAGGAAAAAAATTTTGGGGAGTCCTTTTCATAATAACTACATACACACACACAACCATCTCAATAAAAATGTTTAGAGGAAAATTAATCTATTGAGAAAAGTAATATAAAGTAAAATGTACATGAATGAACCTATAGATAATACAAGGGTATGGTAGTATCAACTGAAAAAATGGGAAATTACCACACCCAAACAAAAAATCTATCCCATATTAAAGAAAACTAAATAAGAGTAATAATTGAGTGATCCTCGCTTCAGTATCCCAACTCCATCCACTAGATGTGGTCCATGCAGCCCATATACCTAAGCTCCTTTGAGATAACGATCTACCTGTCCACCATCTCTAGAAGTCACGACATGTGTTGGGAGAAGACCATGAAGGGGTCAGTATATACATACCCAACATAATGATATGAAAAGGTTAAGGGGGATAGGTAAGAGATACCCTGAAGAAGAATACAGATGAGGGAACAATGTACAGAAAAAGTTAACAGAAATAGAACAACTCAACCCAATATGAGAGTGAAAGTAGACTCATCCAAACATAAGGAGATCAAAATAGTGAGGAGATGAACTCCTCATAGAGACTTTTCTACCTATAATAGTAGAGTAGACTCATCCAACACTATGAAGATAGAAATGAAAATCAAGTGGAATACCACACACTTTTTCTCATCTCATGGATGAAGTGTAACCAAGATACAAAGTGTGGGTACTTTAATAGGATATTTATATACGCTAAATAAAATAATAACATATGATAGGGTAAGTGGTCCCCCTTTCATAGATCAGCACATAAAAGTGGGGATCCAACATTTTAAATTAAAATCTATTTGGACACTTTGAACCTCATGAGTGTACTCCAAAGACACATATTAAAGGGCCTAAAATATCCACACCTTGATACTGTTTTCTTTGGGTGGAAATGACACACCCGTATGGTTTTATGTCGTATTATAGAAATGCATCTTAGAGGGGAAGGATACCCCCTTTTTATTGAGTCCATACGTATGTCAACCCATGCCTAATCAAAATGATGTATAGTTGAGGGTCATCTATATACTGAGGAACACCACTACCTAGCATAATTACTGTGTACCAATTTATTAAGACACCAGGGAATACCACTTCCCAGACACTATTAAAGGGTATTCCCAGTGAGTCATCAATGGTTTACTACTACCCATCCTAGCTAGGGGGGCCTCCTAGAAGGTCGTTGAGGAACTCCACTTCCCATCCTTTCTAGAGGGTAGGCTCGGAACATTGAGGAACTCCACATACCAAGTCCTACTAAAGGGTAACTATGAAATATCACCATTGATTCCACTACCGATTCCTACTCATGATTAATCTTAGAAAATCTATAATATAACACCACTAACAGACCCACCTATAGTTTAATTCGGAAACTACTCTAGTAAACTTGTCTGATTGATGATGTCATCGGTTGTCTCTTCTATGCATGCCAATCTCAAAACATTGATGTCATATAATTAAATCTATTTATGGGGGAATCATAACATTCTAAATGGAAAAACTCCAGATAGGAATCTTGTGGGACGAAGTATGATTTTATGAAAAAGAGATATGGTGTTTCAAAGATCGCATGAAATAGATTAGAAATACCATGACGTGTGAGGGGACCCACATGGCGTGTGTTCCCTCTCCACCTCTTGGTAATTTCTCTAGTCGGTACATGTGTAACATCTCACATAGTAGAAAAAAAAATTTAGGAATACCAGAAACAATTTCCTAACTATATTGGACCAGGTCCACGTCTGATTATTGTGTCTATGTACCCTCGTATAGGGTGTGTTGGTCCAAAAAAGATGTTGTCCATGTGGATATCCCATGTAATTGGAAAATGGAATGTTTCTAGTGATGGGGTATTTCAAATGGATTGTTCACATGGGAAGGGGCGTATATGGAACGTTAGGGGATGTAAAATCCATGTCCTCCTTAAACTCTCTAAATCCCTAGAACTAGTACTGAGGAAGGCTATACATTGTGTGTTCTTCATTGTACATGGCATATAGTATGTGTTTTCTAGAGAATCCTAGGGTTTCCCCAATTTCAACCAATGCATCCAAATCATATCCAACTATAGCCTAGGCCACCTAAAACATGTTCAAAAGCACTAGATTTTACTGAGGTATGATGAATTATATAACCATTCAGTTCCAATCTACCTTTTTTAAAAATTAGGGGTTGGCTAGTTATTTTGAACTTTTTGTGGCTTTGATATTACTCAAATTGAAATGAAACCTTCAGATTCTTCATCATTATATCATTTCATTTCTAGATTTATTCCTTTATTGCAATTTTTAACCATTCTACAAATTTATCTTGAGTCCAATTAATAGATCGAACATGGGCTACATGACAACTATTGTTCTGAGAACTGTAGGGTTTTTCCAGTGAAGAGTACGATGTGTTGGGGGGGAGGCACATATTAGAAGGTATAGATCTTTGTAAAAACATTATTGGCCAACCAATCAATAATGGGATTCCTGTATAGATGAATTAATGAAATTTTAATTTTCAACAATTAGAAAGGTGCAAGGGGAGCAGATTGAAGAATAAAAAGACAATATGCTCAAATTTAAATTAGAGGCATAAAAACAATCAATACGAGTCCTACCTAGATTTGATCGATTAACATTTAATAAAATACTTATTCACCATGATTCCTTATATTCTTCAACCATCAACCCCCCCCTCGGATCCGGGGTTTTGGGGTTATTCATCAATAATTGTTTATATATTAAAAGGAGAGAAAAAGTGAAATTGTTGTAAAATCACTGGATTATGACGCAACCCTATAAAATATCAATGGTGAGATAATTATGGATTCTCACATAGAATAAATTACATTTAATTACATTAATAAATCTATTTATTTAATGAATTAAACAAATTTCCAATGAGTGAGGATTCGGGTCGTGACGCACCTACTTATTTTTTTCATGCCAAGGAAAAACCACGTTCAAGACCCTACCATGGTCTCAGATTTCCAATTCGACTATACATTTAAGTGTTATATCCTTTTCATTAATTAGATTCATTCACTAAAAATAAAATATATTTAAATTTTTTTGTAGAATTTATTCTTGGCACACCAGGCCTCAAAATAAGATGTCGTCTTTGTACCCAACATAGGAATATTATTTAGATATATTTCAAAGTCTTTAATGGAAAAAAGTGTGTCCCTATATCATTTCATCCTTTAAGATTTTTATCCAAAAAAAGAAAAAGTAATCAACAACTCAGGATACTTAGATTTCAATTTCCTCTCTCACTCTACAAGAATTTCTTGTATTCCTTCATGCTGACACACAATCGAAACTAGAGGGATGGTTCATCCTCACAATTTCCGCTCATGTCGGTCTTTGATCTCCACTAGAAGCTCCATAAAGGCAGCACCATCCTCTATGTCTAGCTCCCTCTTTTCAGTAACATGCATGGTGTCTTTCAGGTACCTACCTAGTCGAAACACATCAAAAAAGTCATGAACCCACTCCAACTATGGGGGTAATGTGAGGGTTTAAGTAACCTATCCATCCCTCTTTACAATAGTTATGGCTTAATAAATCATGGTGATATATTTCCTCTCACACCAAAACTTTTCATTTCATGTCGTGGGGAGACTCTCGAGGAGACGTGGTCTCCCTGTTCGAACTCTATAGGCCTAAGATTGAGATATGCATAGGATTTATGTTTTCTCTGAGCCAACTTAATATGTTCACTGATGAAATATTCTTTCTTCATGATCACTTGCACTAATTCTGAGCCCATAATAGGTGTCTCTACAATCTTTGTCCACCATTAGGTTTACCTTCAGGTTCTCCCATATATGGCCTCAATGAGTGCCAGGCCGATGGTGGAGTGGTAGCTATTTTTTTGGAAAACCCCACCAATGGTCGGTGATCCTCCCAACTCCAGACGAAAACCAACACACATGCCCTTAGCATATCCTCTAACACCTAGATAGTGTGATCTATCTACCCATTAGTCTAGGGGTTATGGGATGTACTCATCTATTTATGGGTCCTAAATGGACCGAACATGCCTCTCCAAAATCGTGACATAAACCATGCATCATGATCAGGGAACATTTTTAAGGGTACCCCTTGAAGCATGGTGACATCCCATATGTATTGTTTCCCAAAACCTCCATCGAAATCTGTTCCTTATTAGAAAGGTAGTGCTCAATCCTCATGAGCTACTCCACAATCACACATACCGCATCATGTCCCATAACTGTGTGCATAAGCCCTGTGATTAAGTCCAATGATATGATGTCCTATTTCTATAATAGAATATCAAGAGGATGAAAAAAATCAACCAGAACCTAATGATTATCCATCACCTACTGACATTTAAGTCATCATGAGACATGATCATCTATGTTTCATTTCATCATGGACCACCAAAACTATCGGATGAAATACATGTGCATATTCCCCAAACCATTACGTACAAATAAGGGTGAAGTATAAAACACATACATCACCTCTTCAAACAATGTTACTAAAACCATTTTTCACCCTTCGAATAATATCTCATGATTTCTTCCTTCTATATATCCATCTGTTTCATCGCCTATGGATATAAGTGTATGCCGAACCTTGCAGTCAATGTTTTCCAACTCGAACTGTTTCACATGATCAAGGATCCAAGGATTCAACACCATCGATTCTTTGAAAATTATTCCCTCCCTCCACATCATAGTTTTTTTTGTGAGACTAGCTGCTCCTAATATTCTCACAATAAGTGATCCAGGTGCTTCATACTATGGGAATCTACCGCATTTTTTCACTTTACTAGTTTTTAGACCATTTAAAGTTCATATTTTTTCAATAACTCTAACTAGCTTCAATCTCAATTGTTTAGGTCTCTCTATATGAAGACGTACCTGAGAATATTTTGGTATGAGTAAACCCCAATATTCTGCCCCAAATGGCAGTGCCTCCTCATCCTTATGGTGAAGATAGATACTTCTAGAAATAGATCAAGAGTCGCATAGTTATACTCATGGGGTCCCAACTACATAAACCCATACGTGATGACCACATGTTGCTACATCCATATGAAATTGAGACTAGGTGTTGAGGCCACATAATACACTGTGAACATAATTACTTCCTATATTAGTCTCAATAATTTGGAAAACTTCAGCCTTTACCTCAACTCCTTAATGTCCTTTGGCCACTGCTCAGACCATGTAAACATCTATCTCTTCTGTGTTAGAGTATTCAATAGAGATACGATCATAGAGAAGTCGAAAAAAACCTCTATAGTACCCCATTTAGCCATGAAAACATTCAACATATGGCACATTCATTGGTGGATCCAAAGAATTAATTTCTTTGATCTTCATGTGATCTATGGACAAAACTCATTTAGAAATGACATTCCGCAAAAGATGAACCTCATATATGAAGAACTAACACTTCAATAGATTACCATAATTTTAGTTCTCTCGAAGTAAATCAAGTCCAACCTTAAATGCTCTACAAGATTCTCCTTTATCAAGATATAGATGAGAATTTCACCAATAAATACAAAAAAAACATTCTAAGTATGGAAAGAAAATTCGGTTCATCAAAGCCATGAAAACAGAGGGGTAATTTTTCAGACCAAAATGTATCACCATGAACTCATAGTGTCCATAAAAACGCTGAAAAAACGTTCGAATATCAGCCTCATGAACATTAAAATGGTGATAAATGGACCTGAGATCAATTATGGACAAATTTATCTCACATCATAACTTATAAAAGAATTCATCAATCCTCATTAGGGGTATATATTCTCTATCATTTCCTGTTTCAAATGTTGGTAATCCAAAAAAACTACATAGGCTCCTGTATTTGTTATTTGCAAACAGGACTGGAGCTAACATGGGGGAAACACTATGTCTGATGACACAGTTATTGAGAAGGTACAATAATTGCAACCTCATCTCCTGGAGATGATTGGGTTTCATATGATATGATGGAGAAGATATTGGATCCATACCTAGTTGTAAGTAAATGCAGAACATAAATTACCATCTTGGAGGTTGTCTAATAATATATTTGGGGAAGATTCCCATTAAATCCCCAACAACTAAAGGAATCCAGATCCCTAAAAATCATGTTGCACTATGGGTTACCCTCTCTAGCTGGTTGGTAAGATTCCATATCCTGTTGTTCATAGAACCTACTTATCCCACTACAAGGTCTCTCTCATTGAAGTAGAAGAATCTCTTTCTATAAGCATGTAGGTATCTGACTAACCTGTGGTGTAAATGAATCTAGGATCACGCCATAGAAAGCCAAATCATTGCCAAGATAATTTCATATCATCTAATCATGACTACCTATAGAACCCATGTAAACCTCTCTCCTCTAAGAGATAACTCCAACTACAAGGAGATGGATGATATAGAGGATGTGTTCCCTATAGGAACCTCAAGGCATAGATGCTATGCTAGAACCTCCACCTAATTCTCCAGCTCCCACACCAGGATCCATGAGATAAAAGAGTGGCTAGAACATGTGTATACTAATTGTTTGGTAAGAGTGTACAAAACACAAATCTTACCTTAAATCATCTCGTTCACAATAGGATCATTGATGTCCAGGATTTGCAGCAATCAACAACCCCACCCACCAACTACGGAGCCAGACATGGGCCTCCTGGTGGTGGTGGTGGTGGAAGAACCTCATATCATCGTCCACTACTTTTATATCCTCTTACTTGTTATTTAGCTCATCCTCCTTGGGGAAGACCATATCCCCACATGTGGGACCCATACTCATGGCATGGTCTCTACTTTGGTGGTCTATCTGTTGCTTGAATGGGATTCTCAACACACATGGTTGGGATGTCCCATGCCATTTGACTTCACCTGTCACATGTATAGAACCAATCCTCTCCAGGATGCCCTGATTCTCTAAGCTTTCCTTGTACGGTTAGATCATACCCCTGGGTTTCTAACTGAAGGTTCTCGCATTTCCTGATCCCAAGAATCTACCTACTATGGCTGATGGCTCAGTAATATCGCACCTACCTCCAACCCTAGCTATCTTACATCCCCTTTTCAAGAATATATTTATTGTAAGTACCCACTCTATCACCCTAACATAGGTTTGGATGCATAGTGGCAACATGACGACTCAAATCTCTTTATATATTCCCTAATAAAACATAAATTCCTAGATTTATACTTATCTAACCATGTAGATAGAGTAGTTTGTAAGGTATGTTAACCATGTTGTGTACTCTTCCACTATCATCCCTCTCATCCAAATATCTATATGCTCCTAAAAATGAATGGAGTGTAATAAGGAGAGGTAATACTCCAAATTAAATAGCTAGTGAATGTTTATCCATGACAGTATCAACGTGTCATGTATCTGAGTATCTAAGCTCCACCAGTTCCCAACTATTCATTAGATGAGACACACTAACAAAACCAAAATCAAATAAGTAGGTGTCTGAACAAGCCTGATAATGATATCCACTGACTCTATACAATCCTCTATTGCCTGAGGATCTGGCTCACATAATAACCTCATCAATCTCTATCACTGGAAATCACAGAGTGTACTTAGCTTATAGCCATCCTCAGCCTTCTCTACTTGGAAAATCTGCTACTATATTTTTGTGGGTGGCACTACCTACCCTCGCGGAGGAAGTGGATCATAAGATGGACCCTGAACTGAGGCATTTCCATTCCTTGAGAAATTTTTATGATCTAGAGATGGTATCCGGGATGGCTATCATTGACGAGGTACCCTAAATGTTATCAAGGAGTACCATGGTTAGATGAGCATATATACACACATATATATATATATATATATATGTATGTATATAAATTAAAGTAGGGAGATTAATCAAGAACGATATTTAGATAATAAATCATATATGGTGCATGCACCATTGTTACCTACAACAAATTAATGAGGTTGCTAAGTCAATAAGCAGAAAATTAGGGACTTGTTGAATGGATACACTAGTCGTCCATACCATCACTGGACAATATAACCTGAGAGCCACTATCAAGACACTATGATATTGTTTACCAAAATCCCAACCAATCCCTTTTAAGTGGTGATGGGTGAAATAAATCCAAAGGAATGAGACACATATGATACCACTCTATCACAACCTGACCCAAGCTAATGCATGATCCCCAACTACCTAATGCCCGCCTTCATAGGCTAGGGGTGGTGACAAGAATAAAAGTAAAAAATAAACTCTAGGAGGCTTTTTATTAAAAACATTACACACACATATAAAACTCAATGAAAAAGTGGAGAGGAATGGTAGAAAAGGTGATAACTTTTATAATGTTAAATGAATAAGAATGAACCTCTTGATTGTAAAATTGTATGATAGTGTGATCTAAAAATTAAGGGAAAAAACCACCAATAAAGAATCTTATCCCATCATAAAGGAAACTGAAAAATATTATATACGATAGATCCCCGCTCTTGTAGACCAACTCCATCCACCGTATGTGGGCCACATAGCTAATATCTATAAGCTCCTATGATATCCCGGTCAAAATATCAACCATTTTTAAAAGACACGACACATTTTGGGATAATCCCATGCTAGGGAGTGGGTATTATGACAGGGTATGTATATATTCTCAGTAAATGAATATGAAACAACATGGTATGGGTATATAAGTCTCATAGATTAGCCAAATAGAGTGATTATCATATAGTTCAATGTAAATATCTATCAGGATGACCGTAACCTCATTTGTTTTCCCTAGATACAGAAGTCAAAGGGGACCAAATCACCATACATTGATAATTTTTTCTTTTGACGACATTGAAATTTCCATGAATTTTTATTCGAATATCAACATTCCATATATGTGGGGAAAGAAACCAAAATTTTCATGAGTCCCTATGTACATCAAACCATGCCACATCCCTATACAACATAATCGAGGGTCTAATCTGATATTCACTGAGGAACGCTACTGCATAGCTCGGCTGGAGAGTACCACTCCAGAAATTACCCTAAGAATGCTATTGCCCAGAACGACTAAAGGGTAAGCCAAGTAAGTCATCAAAGGAATGTTACTACTCATCTCGGATATAGTTTAATGTCTTGAAGGTCATTAGAAAACGCAACAACCCTTCCCAACTGGAGGGTAAGACTGAAACATTGAGGAACTCCATCACCCATGTCCTAATGAAGGGTAACTCATAAACATTATCTGTGAATGAAATTCATAATCCTACTAGAGGGTAATCACAGGACATCTATCTTATAATGTCACTACCTAGCCTAGCTATATGGTAAGCCCGAAACTACTTTGGTAAAATAGACTAATCGCTATAGTCCTCTAGTGTCGCCTCTACACATGTCAAACTTCGAACATTAATGTCGCTTTCAAACACTTATTTTTAGGAAATCATCACATTAAACATGAAAAAAATAGAATAAAGATATATTGGGCCAGATTAAGAGTTCCAACAAAGATGATACAAGGTTTAAAGAATGCTTGGAGGAACATAAGTTTAACACAACATTTCAGGGGACCAACATGGCATGTGGTCTCTTTCCATATCATTTTCGTATCCCTAGATGGTACATGGGTACCATGGAATCTATTAGAATACACTATATAGGTGGAGTACAAACCATATCCTAACTATCTGGGATCTAGGTTGTATCGGTTGGAAATGTTCGTGTACTCGAAACACATGTCCATGTACACTGGTGCACGATGTGTTGGTCCACCTGGGATGTTGTCCATATAGACAACCTGTATAGTTGGCACATGGCATACGCCTAGCCTTATGGTCATTCACATGGTCTTTTCAAACTAGGTTGGGGTACAAGGTGTTTCAAGGGTAGTACATTCCATTTCCTACTTATTCCACCAAACCCTCGAGGCACCACAAAGGGAGGCTACAGATCGTGTTTTCTTCATTGTACGTAGTGAATATATTGGATTTTACAGAAAACTGTAGAGATATATATTTTTTTGATATATAATTCCAAATATAATTTAATTATGGTCAAGGCCCCCTAAATCCACTCTGAAATATTAGGATTTGATTGATAAATGAAGAATCCCATTATCATTTATTGAAAATTGACCTCATTCAGAAATGAGGGTTCAGTCGTAGCATCTAAAACCCTACGTAGGTATAATACTCATTAGATTGAAACAAAACCTCCAGATTATTCATCCTAGCATTGTTACATTTCAGATCAATTCCTTACTCTTAATTTCCCTAAAATTATGGAAATCCAACATAAATCTATGCACACAATCTAGCTTAGGATGCCGGAAAATTTCCATGAGGGGAAATGTAGGGTTCTATTAGCGATGAACATGAAGAATTTTAAGATAAAGGCAAAAAAACAATGGTCTGTAACATTTTCTATGTGTTATTTTCCATGAAGTAAATAATTAGCTACTAGGATAGAAGAAAAAGTGATAAATAATATATTTTTAACAATCATGTTAGTGCATGGTGTGATTATCTATGAATTAATTAACAACATGCTAAAAGTTTTATCAGATACGTAAAAACACCTAAGATGAGTCCAACTAAGATTCGATCGATTATCATTGAATGAAGAATGAATTTTACATTATTATCTATGTTCGTCATCCATTGATCAGTGTGGATCTTGGGTTTTGTGGTCATTATACATTCTTTGTTTGTCAACAAAAAAGAGAGGAATTGTGGAATTGTTGGAAAAGAATAGAATTATGAAGAAACCCTATAAAATCTATATTGTAAGATACTTATATATTCTCACAAATGATAAATTTAATTTAATTAATTAAATAAATCGGTTTGTTTAATCAATTAAATGCACATCTAATTAGCTAGCGGTTGGGAAATCCTATGCTTACTAATTTTATGTCACGCCTTGGTGAACCACTATGTTCTGGAAAAAACCATGGTCTCAGATTTCTGACCCAACCATCCATTTAAGAGCTATATAATTTTTATTTAATCAATCATGTATTCAGAATAAAATATATATTTTATATTTTTAAAAATTTAATTTTAGGAACTCCGGGGCTCAGAATCACACACTATCTCAATGCCTAGCTCTAGAAAAAAATTTATAAATATTTAAAAGTCTTAAAAGGAAAAAACTGAGTGTCTATAATAAGTGATATTGATAAGTGAACGTGAGTGAAAATTTCAAAGGAATGGACGCGACTTCGATAAATGACCAAGATTGATATTTTGTAAATTAATGGAATTGGCCTTGATATGTGAACATGAGTGAAAATTAAAAAAATTTAATGGAGTGAAAATGAGAAGTGATACTTAGTGCAAATATTAAAAAATCTAGAAGTGAACTTTGTTTTGAAATTGATAGAATAATTAACATATTATGGACGTGATCTTCAGATGTGACTATGATAGAAAATTTGATGAAGTCATGAAGTGAACTTGAGAAGTGACTGTGAGTCAAAATTTACCAATTTCTGGAACTCGCCTTATGTGAAAATAGGAAAATTTATAAAAGGTTCATTGAGAAGTGAGATTGAAGGATTTTTTTAGAATATCTTCAACTTAACATAATTGTTGTAAATATGTGTGAATGTTTTTCCTTTTTTAAATGACTTCATAAATAAAAAAGAAGTAACCTGATGAAAAAAATTGAAGTGGCGACATGATAAAAATGAAGTGACCACATGGAAAAAACTGATTTAACTGCAAGATGAAATTTGGAATGTTTCTGAACCTACCATATGTAATATCTATAGTAATATAATTATTTATTTATATATACTCTCAAAATATATTATGTTTTATTTATAAATTTATATTTTAAACCAATACTTGTTTGTTTCACTTAGAAAATCATAAATTCATTATTATTTAAAAAAACATTAATTATTTTAATGATAATAAAGTTTTTTGGGTAAATTTTATATAGGATTAGATTATCATCATGTTGGTTAAAGTTTCACATATTTTTATTTTAAGAAAATTTCTTACAAATTAAATTTTGTAAGAATTTTAACAAATTATCTCACATATAATTTGGGAGTTTTTCCAGTGACATTAATATTATTTATAATATTTTTGGTACTGTACTAATTATTATTAATACTTATCAATGTAAAACATGATTTTAATGTTATAGATTATTGATGTGACCCACAATGGTATATTATTCAAGTTAATTCAATCAATATATATCATATAAATTTTAGAAATGTAAACTACACTAACCACCATGTTTTTTAATAATTAATAATCATAATAACTAAATATAATGATTTTTAAATATTCAGATAAATACATGAGTTTTAATATATTATTTAACTTTACAAGTGTGATGAACATTGGAAATAATACACCAATATTAGCTAAACAGATGATGTTTTGTCTGTTGATGTTGAAGGGCTATTTATTTCCTTAACACTATAAAATTTGAGTGTTAATGTTTTACTATGGATTTAATTTTTTTATTTCATTTTAGTTGGATCATTTTAACATGTCATACTACCCATTAAATGGTATAATTTTATATTGTGACTTAAAATAAAAATTTAGGCCTTAGAATATTTTCCTCTAGGTGTAAACTTCACATGAAATGTTTTTCTTATTTTTTAAGGTAGAAAAAGGAACATATTTTTGGGTTTAAATGTCAAGGTGTAAATTTCATTGAATTTTTTTATAATTACAAGATGGAAAAAGTCATTGTATGATTAAATTACAGTTGTTACAGTGGGTTATACATCTCTTAGTTCATCAAAGGGGGGAATAATGGGATTAAATCATTTACATGTGAAGAACTATAAAAATAATGGGAAATGATCTATTTAATAAATAAAGAAAATGATCTATTTAATAAATAAAAAAATGATCTATTTAAAAAATAAAGAAAATGATCATTTAGTGCCCAAACATTAATTTCTATGATTTTTTCAATAAATTTCTAAATTAACCATTAATTGGAAATGATCTATTTAATAAATAAGAAAATAATTTAAACATTTATTATATATATCAAAGAACAACACATTTTTTTAATGTATTATATCTATTTCAATCATATGTAATTGATTATTGTTTTTCAGATGGCATCAAGCACACCTCCCCATATGTCATAGGCATCATGTTAAAAGTGAGGATATATGTTGTTATAGTGAGGATACTATTACCTCTTTATGAAAGTAGATAACAAATATGATATAAAAATAAGGAAATATAGTATGAAATAAAGTGTATAGTGGAAGAAAAAAACCAATGAAAATAAAAAAATCATATAAAATGATAGACAATGTCCATGACTCATTTCATATAATTAAATCATTTCATGATATATTCTATACAAAAACGAGAATAAAATGGGAACAAAGTTTCAAGTGTGTTCACCATGCTATTAAAAGTTAATAAAAAGACCCAAATATATATATATCTAATTTTATAATGACTATAATCTTGGTCGTTTGATACTATTATATGCCCTTCTAACCATAATAACACATCAATAATTGGACACTTCCTTTTATCCCAACATATATCTATAAGATATGGGGCATTCTCAATAGATGACTCGAATAGGGTGTGTGTAAAACTTTATAGGACACCACTAATTCTATATAGAATAATCATGATAGTGAATATAAATTGATTATTTTGCAGGAATAATAAGTATAATGCAATTATGTTAGTTGTAATCAAGTCAGATCATGTTCCCAAAGAAAACCATATAAATCTACTTTCTTTAACCAATGTTGAAATTTCTCAAAAAAAATATCACCATGTACATATAAAAATAAATAAATATATATAACTATGTAGGTATATATATAATATTATTAAACATATATATAGTTTCTTAGTACTATGAAGGAATCAAGAAAATAAACTAACAAATCCATGCATAATCTTTTGAGTTTCATTCTTTAAATAAGGGAATTGTCACAACATTCATCCAAGTGTATAAAAAATCATGTCTATCAATAGTTATCAATGATAGGGTTCATCGTGCCTAACATCTCAGCATATGAATAAGAAAAATCCTATCCAGCATTAAAATTAATTATGTGAATCATCATGTTTAACAATAAACATTATGGGAGCATAAAGAATCAATATCAATAATTCCCTTAATTCTTTTCAAATAACTGATATTCGTGGTTTCCTATTTTGAATCAATAATTTAATTTAATAAGCTAATGATAATAAAACAATGTATATATGTCAAATTTACCATCCATTTCATCCCATCAATCCATGAACTTCAATCTTAATTCAAAATAAGGGAAAAGTGCACGGTCTTATCATTCGCATCCCACTACATTCTATTTGGAAATTTAAACTAAGATGTATGTTATGACCACAATGAAGGTTTTTTGGTTACATAATCCTTTAATAAGTCAGGAAATTTGACAAAACAAACCAAAGGGGTGGTACTCATCATGGTGAACGGTCTCTTATAATTAGTATTTTTTCACCTATCCCCAGAAAATATTCATTAAATTAATATGACTTACTAATTTATAAGGAAATACATGTAATGAAAGACACATAGCACAATGATACACAACATGAACAATAAGTCTTTATCGGAATTCCACTTGAAGAACTATGTTTTACATGTAGATGGATACTTATGATGTATTAGCCTCTAATTCAATTTAAAATGGGAGAAATTAGAGATATTCATGAATATCCTAAATAATGTCATATTATGTTGCATGGATTTATCATTTTTTATAGTGAGATAAAAGTAGTATGGATGTGAGAAGATTATAGTTCTTACTGAGTGATATTAAAGACGATGAATTTTGATCAGAATGGAAATAGGATGGTGGAGGGATCACTATTCCTAAATGATAGGAAGGAGATTCCGATGGAGGGGGATAGGTGTTGTTAAAATTGATTAGGAAAAGGATGAATATTCCTTAAATAACGGAAGGGAAGGCATGTAATTTCACGAAATTAAAAAGTTATTATGGTTTTTCTATACGTTTGGAAAAATTATTTGTAAATAATGAACTATCACAATCTATGTTCCACACCCCTTCAATTAATGAGAAAATTATTTGAATAACCATGCACAAACATTGTGTTATCATAGTCTAAGAACCAACCCTATTTCATGATTAGGTGCACAGTTGGAAAAACCATTCACTAACCCATAGTTTTGGATCATCATATCACCTCAACCATTTCACATATCAATTATACGTCAATTAAACTATTTTACTAAACCTTTATATCCTATCATTGGTTGAATGATTGAGACAAAAAATTATTATTAAACCTACATTAACTATCTAACTCTTGCTATTTCTCCAAAAGTAAGATCTATGTAATCCAAAATATCTTCAAGAGCTAGTAAAATCATAATTAGAATCTAAATGACTATTATTAAGGAAAAACTGATGGATTAAATAATAATTCAATGTATCCATACAACTCAAAAAATATGGGATGTTTCAATTTTGATGGTACTAACTATGGCTATATGAAATCTCAATTTGAATCATTATATGATAAAAATAGTAGTTATCATTAGAAAATCATATATAATCTTTAATCGATTCCAAAATTTTAACTTGAATCATTAGTTGAAATTTTTGGTAGATAATTTTGTTTGAAAAATACAATATAATTAATATTTTATGTTGTGTAATAAATAGAAATGTTTAAATTTATGTATCTACAAGTGAAAAAACTCCTAACATATGTAAAATACATTATGTTATATGCCTTTTCTATGATAATATTATTTGAAATAAAACCATAATATATATATATATATGTATATATATCAAGATATTATAATGGGTGTATACTAATATTCTAATCATAAGTTTCATAATTTTAGTACCGTTTTAAATTATATGAGTTATTTTGGAGAAATGAATGAAAATAGTGTTCTTATTGATAGAGCACACAAACACATTAATAAGAAGTGGTATGAAAAAATGGTTTCTTAAATAAAAGAAAGGTATTCAGGGAATAATAACATTATGAGATTAATGAATCAATATTACAATATGTGTTGGAAGTAAAACATATTCATGATGAAGATGACACAAAGAAGAATGTAATTGGTTTAACTTAAAATGTTTCTACTACACTTCCTAATATAAGTTATAGTACAGTGATCTCAATGATTATAAACATTTTATCAATGATATATATATAATAAATAACGAATGATCAAGATGGTCCTAAAAATACTATCTTGAATATGATTTCTTAGAGAAGAGGAAACTTTTTTTTTTAATTATTACTACTTTAGATGTAATTTTATTTGAGTGAAAGAAAAGGGGGAACATCAAGCATGATTTTAAATAATTAATTAATGGTAGAAATAAGAATTTTTATTATGAAAATGAAATGGAATACATGGTATAAATATGGAGTTATACTAAGGAATCAAGTAATAATTATTTATTTGGTTTGGAAAAGGATGTTTAAAATTTTTTATTAATGGATTTATTAATTTATGTAACTGATCCTTCATGTCGTTGTTCATTATAATATAATTCTAAAAACTCAAATTTTGAGGTTTTTTTTAGATGTTGAAATTATTAATCAATATGTTTGTTAAATCAATGATCTAAACAATAAACTAATGATTCAATATATAGTTGTTCTTATGGATAATTAAAATACAAATAAATATTTCAATAATTATAAGAATTTAGAAAATATAATTCTTAAATAAATCAAGAAAATATGAATAATTCACTATTTGAATATTTAAAATTATCAAGAGAAGATGATTTTTGTTAAATTTTAATGAATATGAATTTTTTTTTTCAAATTTTCCAAATGATAATAAACAACAGAAAAATGAAATTTAATTTTAATGTAAAAATTATTCCATTTATGGTCAAGGAATAGAAAAGAATGATAAAATAATTCATTATAATATAATTAAAATATTAGATCTAGTATTGGTAAATAAAATAATTTAACCAAACTATGAAGAAATTTTATTTATTAAAATGAAATTTGTAAGTACTTATATTGGTACATATTTTAGATTCTCGATGAAATGCCATTATGAAAATAAGCATTCCTTAGGATTTTCATAATTTATTTTATATACTATAGTTGAAATTTATAAACCATTATCTTATTGATTTCCTAAAAATAATTGTTAGAGATAATTTTTGGCTTCCAATAATTCATATCATAATCTACATAAAGCCCAATTCTCATCGGTACCAATGATTTTTGTAAACAAATGATTTATTGGAAAATTGCATAAGGGTAATAAAAAAGGATTTTTGGTATATATATAGTGGATAGTATAGACACTTGACTCATGAAACATCAAATTATATTTTATTCAACATGGGTGATGAATATAATGTTACCTTTCATGATATTTCAAATGAAAAAGTAAAAGGATTTGGTGAGTTTGGAATTCAAATTTCTATTATTATTTTTATTATAGTGTTTTTTATGTATTATGGATCTATTTGATAAATTTTCAAAATATTTTTATAATGGAATTATTATTAAATTCAAAATTGAGAATTTAAATCTATTTTTGTATATATATATATTTTTATATAAAAATGTAATACAAAGTCATTATTTAAATAATATTTTGAAATTAAATAAATAAAAAATTAAAATAAGTCAATGTTGTAAAATATGATCGGTTTTGTTTGTCATATGTGGTTGTGTTATGATAATTTTTGGTTGATGTGCAAGAATCCAAACAAACAGATAGTTTTGGAGTTATAAAATTCTAAATTGGACAAAATCATTGTATGTGATTCATATATTAATTTTGAACAACACAAAAGTAATTTCAGATCTATTAGGGATGATTGAACTCCAAGTAATCTTGATCATTTTATTTTATATTTATTTATTCTAATCAAACCTACTAGTTTTGGGTTATAATATATATTGTTGAGGATTTTAATATATGCACACGATTTTATTTTATTACAATTAAATATAAAACAATATCTATGTTTATCACATTACTAAGATTAGTTTAAAAATGGTAAATAATAATTCATTCAATCAATTATAACTAATATTTCTGATAAATTAACTAATCTAGATTTTATCTAGTTTTGTGAAGAAAATGGGAATATTTATTTTTTTTCATTCCCAAGTACACCACAATAAAATGGGGAAATTAAATAGAGTAATATAACACATCACAAAATGGCTAGGACCATATTAAATTAGTTTAATTTGTCATTATATTTTTTAGATGAGTTTTTAAAAACATCTAATTATGTTACCAATAACAATATTTTATAACAATTATTGAAAATGTCACATTATAAAAATGGGATCGTCTAAAAACCTAAGATTTGTTATCTTAGACTATTTGGATATAAATTTTTTATTTTATAATACTAAATGTATTTTAGAGAAATTTTATGAAATATATAATGATGTAATTTATTAATAACATTCAAATTATATAATTAAATATATAGTGTAATATAGAAAAACCATGGTTGTTGTAAAATAAATTAATACAAATAATAATGAACAGTGTTTATGAAAAATGGGGAAAAATATTGATCCACATGAGGATGAACAGAGAGTCATTATTTTTATAAAAAAAACCCATAGTACAAGATTCCCATATTGGGAGGGAGAATAATTATTTTTCCGTATAAAAATTTTCATTAGAAATATTTATAACCTAATAGAGATCATCCTATAGATAATGTGTTGGGTAATATTGAATCAAATTTTTAAACTACTAAATATGAATAACATATATTAAATTTTCTTTATTATATTTTATTAATATTAGAATATTGGATAAGAATTAAAAAATTATAATTGGATCATGGTTATGAAATATTAATTAAATTCGTATATGTGGAATAGTGTGAATGAATTATTTATCCCACCAGATTATTATCATATTATTTAAAAAATTGTTCTTTAGAAACAATGTTGTTGAATACAGAAATATGTTTATAAAATAATTATACCACAGTTTCTTATGGATAATATTAAGATAAAATCAGTCATTTTGAATAATATTACTCATATATTGTGAATCTATAAAAAATTAAGATATCATTGGATTATTTATCTTTTCATTTATAGAAATTTTTTGAAATCGATGTCAAATTTTTTATTTGGAATGATTGTTTTTTTTATTTTTATGTTATAAAACCCCCTAATTTTAAAAATTAATCGAATCATTGTAATGTTTTTATATTATTAACACTTTATATGGTTGGGATTATTCTCCACTATATGGATATGAATGGTTATCTAGTTATTTTTTAAAAATAGTTGATAAGTGCAAAGGTTATCTAACTTCGTTTATTAAGAAATTTTTGGTGATTTCTTGATTGTAAAACATGACATTGATGATATTATTTTTGGATCTTCTAATGAAAATATTTTTAATGAATCTCCAAAACTGAATAATTTTAAATTTCATATAATTATAAAGGTGGAATTAAAATTCTTCTTTGGATTGAAAATATTTCAATGAAATGTAGTTATTTTTATAAATTAATCTAGGTATGATATGATATAGATTATATATTTGGATAAAAATATTCTAAAAGATAAAATACCCCAACAAGTACTACTTCTGATATGGATGTAGATAAATATATAAGGGTTATTAACATTAAATATGATAGAGTTATGATAGGATGATTATAATAATAAACTACATATAGGCCTAGTTTGATTTATTCAGTATGAATATACGCCGGATTTTAAAGTGACCCTTTGAGATTTCACATTGAATCTGCAAAATGAGTTCTTATATATGATAATGAGTTTTCAACCATGGGTTAATTTAAATTTTAAATTATTTATTATTTGAAATGATATTCTGATTCTAAATTTCATAGATTTCTGTTAAATAGAAAAATATCCTGAGTTATGTTTTATTAAAATAGATTATGGTTAGTTTTATGGGATTCAAATAAAAAATTGCAACTCTTTAAATTGTTGAATCCAAATGTATATTTGTTGCATCTTATTTTGATCAATTTTTATATATTAAGAAAATAATTTAATTGTATGTTTTGATTTTGATAATATTCATAATTTATGGAATAATAATTATATTATTTATATTTCAAAAAGTACCTTAAAATTATAGGTATAAGATCTTGGATATTAAATATCAATTTCTTCCGGATCATGTTCAAAACAAATATATAAAACTAGAATAGATTTCACCTGAAAAATAGTAACATGATATATATTTAAAACACATAAATTCATCTAATTTGGATATGAAAATTTATCTTGGAATGATGTAAATTTAATTATACACTATATACATAGTGGAATAATATTTAACATTTAAATATATTTAATTAATTTCATAATGTGGGGATGTTTTTGGAATTAATATTTTCTTGAAAATTATAATATACAGGATAATGTTGTATTAGATACATGGATGAATTTATTAGTATTATATATAATAAAATTAATTATATATTCTAATTTATTTTGATATTTGTATTTCACTAGTTTTTTTATATTCTGGTAAAATTAAGAAGTAGTCTTGAGAATTGTTCGTCAGTGAAAATATGAAAAATCCTAGATGTGACTTTCAAAAGTGATCATTAGTAAATATTTGAAATTGTATTGATGTGAACCTGAGTGCTTCCTTGAGATGAAATTTTTCAAAGTTAGGAAGTGGCCTTGATATGTGACCATGAATAACAATTTGAAAAAGTTATGAAGTGACCTTGAGATATGATTCTGAAAAACAATTTGATTAATTCATGAAGTGACATTGAATGGTGACCATTTTGGGATATCAATATTAGATATGTTCATATTTGGATCGATATAATAATTTAATTATGTCAAAATAACAATATAGGGATTATAGTTTTTAAAAAAAATTATGAAATAATTAAACTGAAGAAAATCAGAAAACCTATTTTAGTATGTTCTATTTGATACAGTCCTGGCCATGTGTCCTATTATTAATGTATCATAATCAGAATTATTCTGATAAAATTAGTGTTTAAAGATGTTAATAAATATAAATACAATTATATCAGAAATTCCTAGATTCATAATAGATCTAATTAATAGTTCATATGGTGCTTATCATATTTCTAATTATGATAAAAATAATAAAAGAAAGAAGAACAAAATATAGAACTCATTATAAACAAGGAATATAATAAGAAAAATGTATAAATGACATTCAAAAATATAAAATGAATATAAACCTTTTATCCATCAGAGTAAGGCATTCAAAAACCTTGGATAAAGGTATCCCTTGTTTTATAATTATATAAAACAATATATTCCATTATTAATGATTTCCCTCGATAGGAAAATTGGATTTGTTCAGTCTATGTCTCCCTAGTAGCCCATGATCTAGTTGATCATCAATATCTTGATATCCTTATATTCCCTTAACCAGAAGATTTTATTCTCCGTCATTTGATCCATACGATCCCTCGATCATTATCACATATCACATGCACGGTTACCAATAAAAAGTTCATGATGAGAAAAATCTAACAGGTTTTCTTTATAATTATAAAAATATTAGTTAATTAAAAATATGAGGAACAAGGCATTCCTGATTTGTAATCTCCAAATCCCTCTTAGAATTATAAATTTCAAATGAAATCTATCATCCGTCTCTAAACTCGTTGAATGATTGGGTATTTAACAACATTTCTTAAACAATCATATTTCCTTCCAAACTGTTATATTTTTATGAATCTATTATAATGAATTTGACACCAGGAAAATGCATGGATCTTTTGAATCTAATTTTATGACTTCATATTGATTTTTACCAATATAGTGTAAATACTTTTAATTCAATTAGAAAAACTTTTCTGAAAATGATATTAAAATAAATTTTGCGTGATATAGTTGTCTACAATTTTCAGTGCAATATACCTTAGGAGTATCAACCAGATATTCATCGGTACCAGCATCAATATTATTACTAAGTATTTTATATTATAAAATAAATGAAATAATTTTCATATCTTGTCTGCTAAGGGTGAATATGATGTTTAGTACATCTATACTCATTATGATAACCGTAATAATGAATTATAAGTTTATTTTGATATTTTATTCGAACTTGTTTACATATATTAAATGATTTTGTTTTATAAAAAAACAATCTAAACCACTTTTGACATGAGAAGTTAGAAATCATATAATTAAGAATGTCTGTGATTTGAAAAACTAAATTAATGTAAAATTCATAAGTATAACTTTTGACTCAACAATATCCCCATTTTTGGAGAGCACAAACCTATAACATAAATGGGAAACTAAATTCCAAAAAACATACAAGCCATTTTATTTTAGGTAAATAATATTCAATGTTGGAAAAAGAAAAATGTAACTCCCCCTGAGTTTATATTAATTATTATAAATATTATGGAGATATATGTTAGATATTATTATCTCCCACACCGTATAAAATATCTTTTAATAATAATATTCTCCCAATTACTATATAAATATTCATTTACTATGATTTTATCCACATTTTTATATTAATATCCATGAAATATACCCTTTATACCTTTTTTTATCTTCAAAAAATAATGGGGAAAACTCTTGAGTTTATTAAAAATGAAAAGAAAAAATAACAACATAAAAAATATAATGAACTACTTAATCATCCAAAAAAACTGAAAAAATATTCAACCAATAGGAATTATAAAACATTCCAACAATCAATAATGGTATGAAGAAGTAAATCAATCAAAAAATAGTTGTATAAATAAAATGAAAATTTCAATAAGAGTTCAAATAGAAATAGATTTTAATCATTCTCCATCGAAAAAATAAAAATTTTCTTCTTCTTCATGAACTCATTTTAGTGATCCATGTGCTTTGTTATTATTTCATATTGAGGACTAATTTTATCTTCAGGAATCTAATGTATTTCATACAGTTATTAAATTTGAATTTTCAAACATATTATATCCACTTTAAAATATTTGAGTCATAAAAACATTGTTTGAAAATATTTAATCTTCACTTTTAAATCATTTTCCTATTTAGTTGGGTTGTAAGTTGTATTTTTCAACAATTCTAAATATTTCACTCCTGGGTCCATATTCATTGATAATTGACTAAAATATTACAAGGATTCAATCATTATATTCTTAATATATTGATTATTCTCATCATGATACATAACAATAACATAAATTTGATGAGACTGTTGTAAATCTTGATTGCATTCCTTCTTGGGATTCTTAGAGTTTTCTTGTAAAAATATATAATATTCCCAAGTATAGATCATATTTTTATAAAAACATTATTTATTCCTATTTTTCAATTATAAAATGATGAATCATTTATACTATTATTGTAGGTATTGTGATATTTGGAATTTTTCAACCAAGTATTTGTATGAAATCGATGATGAAGTCAACTCTCTGAGAATTTATCATATTGACGAAATCTAATTACCCTATTTTAATTTATTGAAGATTGAAATGGATTGTTCCAACTACCACTTCTTTTCTATTTTAACCATTCTTTCTCTAAAATCAATTAATAATTTTTATATTGATATTCGTTTCCATCATTAAATTAAATGATATCTCTTTCATTGTTGTTCTCTTTTTATCCTTAATTTATTAATTTTTATCATTCACATCTTTCTTGGACAAGGATATAGATTCTTCCTCTGATGATTTTTTGTTCCTCAGAAAATTAAATACTATCCTTTTAATATAGATTGGATGGAAAATTTAATGATAATTTCATTGACGGTCTGATATAAAACCGATTAAATTAGTATTTTTTCATGTTATTCTCCATTTAAAACGTCTTTATTCATATTTCATCCATGATTATCATTTTCATTATAATTTTTCTTTATTTTAATATACATTTTATTATTCATTAAGTAATTAATTAATATCCTAATATTCAATTCTTTTTCCCTTTCATTCACATTCTTTGGCTAATTTATCAATCTAGACAGTGCCTTCATCCTTTTCTTTAAAAAACTCCTCATTTAACTAATGTTATATTGTTAATTCATCATTACCAAGTGCTGCTGATTATGATTCTTTGTCTCTGGTAGGTCCTTATTCATCATCAACTATTTTATCCTATCACTTTAATATGAGAAAGTGAACTGCGATAATAACAAGCACGGTTTTTCGAAAAGGCAATCCAACATCCATATTTTTTAGATCATTTTGTGAGGAAGATTGAATCAAAGTCGCATTTCATGAGGACTTTTTTACTCCAATTAACATATATTCAATTAAATCATATTTTGTGACTTATTTTTCAACATATTTTACATTTACACTAACTATTGAGTATCAAAAACATGAATCTTTATGGTTATGTCCTCAACGAGATCACTTTTTATAAACGAACCTCCATTGGTCATTTATTATTCCCTTTCCTTCGAATCCTGATATAAAAAATTAGGAAATATCTTATGTATATTTTCATTTATTGGTTAGTAATTCTATATATTTCCTTTCTATTTATGATCACCCTACACGACATTCATTTTTTTCTGCTAATCACCCTTCCAAGTTTTTATTAGATTCTACGGATTTCCTTGTTCATTTTCTTTGGGGGTTTCCATTAGAAACATTATCAATAAAAAAATTTGAATCCGAATAAAAATAAAAATCCATACTCTTCATTTTATTAGGAGAAAAAATTTCATTCAATCAAAAGAAATGTTTTTTGGACTGGGATATGTGAAGGGAGTAGAAAATAGGCAAAATAAATACTAAAGAGATGATGTATGATATATGGACCCTTGTATATGGGTGATGAGAGAGATAATTTTTACTCTAAATATGATCGAAAGGTATAGAATAAAAATCATATAATTTCATGCTTGAAAATGATTCAAAGAAATATTTAATGAATTCATAACTCTTGAGGTTTTTAAAAGATTTATCATATTTTTGAATTTGGAAAACACTTTAGAGAAATTAGTAAACAAAAGACAAAGAATTTATTTAAAAAAATAACGAGTATTACAGTAACATAGATAAAAATTATAATAAATTACAGAGAAGATTTTTATTATAAGAAGAATACTATTGGGAGTAAAATGTTTCATGAGTATGAATAACATGTTCTTCTTGAAAAATTATATGAAAAATAGATTTATATTGTTTTTATATTTTCAATACAATATATTATGTATGAAATAAAAAAATTTAAATAAAAGATAAATTATATTTTATAATAAAAACATAATATGATATTTTAGAAAAATAATCTCATTGTGAAAATTTTATGAATCTGAAAACTTTTTATGATAACGTGCATCTGGAAAATTTTAACATTTTTTGAGTTTGATAATCCTTTTGAAAATGTTGACACCAAAAATTATATAATGAAATATGATTCTAGAACATCATTATGAATTTTTTTATGATTTTTTTTATGAAAAAAATGTTTTAAAAAATATCAACCATATGTAATCCCCCTATAAAAATGTATAAATTTATATAAAGATATAGTTATAAAATAAGTATATATGAACGATAATTTTAATGTTATTATTGCTATAATTTTTTAAAATTAATTCAAATATATATAAATGTAATGGTATTTAAAAAATATCAGCATGTCGATCTCTCATTTTGATGAATTGTAAAATAATATATCTACTTAGTGTGTGAACCCAAAGAAAACAATGTCTTATTTATATGTTCTTAGAACATGATTCATGTGTTATTTTTTATCTGAAAGAAAAGGTAGCAGTGTTATACCATATCATTTATGTTTTTGTAATAATCAAGACAGTCTGTGAATGGGTGTTGCATTAAAAAAACATGACAAAACCGACTTCCAGCTACTAGATATTCAGTTTAAATATTGGAAACTTATACCGAGTGTTGTTTCTTAGATGACCATGAAAAATAGAGAATATCCTTAGAAAATATAAGGTTTAAAAATTCATCTTAATTGATTATATAACCACCAAATTTTTATTTTAAAACACCATTTAATTTAAAAATATTTCCATTAGAATAAAAACACTTCAACTTATAGTTCCCTTAAGATAACAAAAAAAAATCAATGATTTTAAAGGTGATACCATTGGATTTACTCAATATATTACAAATAATCATACAAAAAACTACAAGTATATATAAATAAAACTTAATTAATATAAAATTTCTATTATACCTCTAAAAATATTTTGTTCAATAGGTCTCACAGCCTCGTCAATTTCAAGTGTATCTTAGGTACTAATAGGTGTAATAATACTTTTAAAATTGTTATATTCAAACATTTTAATAAGATATGTTTAATACACCTGATGTGATATAAAATATCCTTATCATTTTTGAGAAATTTGAAATCCCTAAAAATATGATTACTCACCCATCACACCATTCTCAAAATTAGATTTCATATGATTTTAAAATTAATATGTTAAATAATGATTAGTGGATTATATTATATATTAATTAACATATTTTTGTACATTCATAATATTTTTTCCAAATTTTATTATAAAAAGTATGGGATCCAGAATTCCCATAAAATGTTATTTTTTTTAAAAAATCATGTTATTATATTATACTAGGATCTAAGGGCACATTTATGTCTATATGAGTCAATTATATGTTTATAAATATATCTATGATGTGTTTTTTTATAACCTAGTGGTTTTCAATGTATAATTCATCATGAACATATTGATTTTTAAAATAACACTTCGCAGTCAATTGAAATATAATTAAATTAACGAATGATTATGGATTGTACAATATCAACAGCTTATAATTTAGCTAACACAAAATATGTTTATTCATAGTCTATTACTTATTTTAGATTATAACCCTTTTCAACAAGTCATTATTTATTTTTAATGATTATTCCATGTTCATCAAAATTGTTTCTAAACACCCATTTTACTTCTACTATAGAGGTTTCTCTAGGTCATTCAACTTAGGTACGTGTAACACCCTGAGATTTAATGAGAAATATTTTTTTTATGTATTATGTTATACGAAACACCAAATGAATCCTTCACTACAGATAACATTGTCTTGGTTTGCGTTACACGCAAGAGCAACCTTCCTCAATAGCTTGTGTTGTACGCAATACAGAGTTTCTCTAAACAACGATCTGTTATTAAAATATTATATAAACTAACCGTTATGAATAGTAATACCCACTTTTTAAAATTTTATAAAATTTATCTTTTAGAATGGACTTCATTTTTGGATTCATAATATCGAAATTAGCCTAGAGTGAATTTTTTGTATTTTTCTGAAAACTTTCAATTTTTGATGAATAGTGAAAACACTGAGTTATTGGTTAAAACAAACTTTTTAATTAAAGTAATTTATTTTATTTAAATATATTGTCGCTCAAAAAGATATATAATACCTATATATGTTCATTTTAATTCATTGGAGTCATTTTATAATAATTATATATATATAAATATTTTATTGAACTTTTGACCGTCTTTTACTTACATCCTAGGAGAATTTGAAAATTTACATAAATCATAATTTTACCGCTTTTGTAAATTGAATTTCAAGAATCTGAGAGGCACGGTTGATATCAGTAAGTAATATGTTGTTCAATAAGATAAAAATATTTTTTTGGTGAATAGTAACTTTTACCTTTTATTTACCATGATTAAAAGTAAATAGGGTAATTAATGGTAAAAATGATATAAGTATTACCCTAACACATGTCCTAATTCTATTGGATAAGTGTAATTCGACCAAAAACATCCTTAGTAATAAAATATGACCATTTGGGTCCATTTTTATTAGATTATGATATTTATTATTATTTAATTCAAAGAAGAGTTAAAAGAGTTAAAATCAAAGTATAATAAGTAAAAATTTATTAATATAGGGTTATACATAAGATAAATTCGGCTATAAATATTCATTAGAAAGATAAAAATATTTCATACATAATGGTATTTTATTTATAATTTTTATACATTTTATAATTTAAATTATTTATAACACAATGATGATGTAGTAATTACCTTATTAATGAAATATTAAAATAATTGATATATTAAATACCCACATAAATGTAATTTGAGACTTTTTATGGATGAAAATAATTTTACAGGTTAATATATAATATTTGGGTTAGTTATATTTTTTTTATTTAGAATTAATAATTCTTTTATGAATTTAACAAAAACAAAATACCAAATTGTTTCAAAATTGACATAAAAGAGTTTTTAAAACAAATACTATATTATTACCTTTTATTCTATTCCTAGAAATCCAATATTCTTCCAAAATACTTATTTAATAATATATATGACATTAATGAACCAATTGGCATTCGATTAAAAGTTTATAGTATGTTTATTAACTATAAGGTGTAACAATACAAGAAGACACGGTAAAAGTTAAAATATTTGACTTAGAGTTAAATCTAAATTATAAGTTCAAAATGGTATCATAAACTTGTCTAAAACCTATTGGTTGAGAGGATTTTGACCCATACCTACCCTAGATTCAAAATATTCCACTGTGGAGCCATTATAAACCAAATATTAATTTATTATAAGATAATATTTTAATTTTTTCCTAAGGTGCCCCTCTCCTCCCTTATAAAAGGGAACCTACTCTCCCACCTCCTCACACCACTTTGAGCCTTCATGCTCGGCCAAAACCTGAAAATTTCCCTTCTACACTTCCTTTGAAACATATTAGAGGTCCTGGCCTTCTTCAAATACTAACTTTAGTACCCTAATCGAAGGGTAAGAATAGGCGCGTCAAAGAAGAGGTAATATCCTTTACTGATTATTTCACATTTATTTCGTATTCTACTTCCTCTTATTTATTTATTTCATTATAAAGTAATAAAAAAAGTATCAATAATATACTGATATGTTATTATAAAAATGAAACAACCCTATTTCAACTTATATCAATCCTACGTAAATTGAAATAACCACGCATGCGTACGTACGGAATACCGTCTCCACGCCGTGGTGTAATCTATTTTCCACCACCACCTTAAATGAATGGGTATAATGGTGTAAAAAATAACTATATTTGATTATTATATAATTATACTGATTATGAAATATTATATCATCAGCTCCAATTCCATTCATATAATTGTGGGCACGATATCATCGCTCGTGCTTATGTACGGCCTACCGTCTCCACGATGTGATGCGACTCGTTCTACATGATCTTCATTGAATAATGATTATATAAATGAATTTAATGAATAAATATGATACACTAATACCATTATTTAAATGAGGTATATATAACCTAAAAATAGGAATAAGAATCTATTCGACAAAAAAAGCTTAAGAACATAAAGCAATGAACACCCGAATGACAAGTAGTAATGAAATATTACTAATAAGAAGATTAGAATATGACCATATATTATATCATAACAATGAATATGATTTTGTAAAAAGTATATGACATTATCTAAATCATTATATTGGATGATCGAACATGTACAAAGCATATCAGACCTAAGGTAATGGAAAATCTCACAATCTCATTTTTATCCGGGATTATTTATACTTCAGAATTTACTGGGGCATATTTATCATCCACATCCATGTTTACTCAATATGTAATGTTATTTATTTACTCCATAAATTGTTTATATACAATTTTACCAATTGGTGAATTTTAGTAAAAGATATGAAAGGAATATTTTTTCATTTTCAGTACGAGATACTTTTTGACTTTTCCGGCCAACGTATGAGAAAAATGTTTTTTAACTTATACGACATGAATGGATTTTTAGGATTTCATATAAAATTATTTCCATGAATCTTCTTTTACATTTTTTCAAGTATATTTTTAATTAAATTATTTTACTTAAAATTTTTATTCCATGTTAAGAAAGAAAAGATAAAATTTGAAGTAGAAAGGATATTTTCCTCAAGAATAAAGTTAAAGTGTTTTATCAAAATTATTTTCCATCTATGATAAAATAGGGTTCTATTTCTATACCTATTTTTACATTTATTTGATTAAGTAATGATGGAGTTATTTTTATGAAGTCCTTTTATCTTATATAGATTATGTTATGATGGAACGATGTTTAAGAATCTCATTTTTATTATATGGGTTATGCTATGATATATGATTTAGGATTTTGTGGCACACATAATAATGGTATCATTATGAGATGGTTGGGACCTATATCTCCAACCAATTAATTGGGTAAAGATTTATATCTCATTAGATATATATGGCTAGAATGACTTGTCAATCCGGTTTAGTGATACAGGACTGGAACGAGGAGTGAACTTAGTTCAAAAATGGATTTTTTACACTTTGATAGTCTTTGAAATGAGTTTTGAATAAAAAGAAATGATTTTCTATGATTATATGTGTTTTCCACAAAGTTTTATGTTTTCTGTTATGATTATTGGGATTTCATTTCACTACTATGATTTATCCCAAGTTATGAAATTATGATTTCTTTTGCAGGTTATGATTTTCAAAATGTTATGTTCTTATGAATATGATATGATTGATATCTCCTTTTTTACCCTTACTGAGCATTTGAGCTCACCCTTTTATATGTTTTATTTTCACAATGTTATGAAGAAGGTTATTAAGTAGGATAGGCCAATAGGGACTTGAGATATGATGAAATAAATGAGAGGCAATGTAGATGATTTATGAACCAGTTGTTTATGTTTCCCAGTTTCTAAAGAAACTATAACTATATGGTCCTTTCCTAGTTTTGTTATATTTTTTAATAAGTGTGCTTAAATTCTGAAGTAATAATAATATATGTAAAGTATGGATCATTATAGTTTCTATTAGTGGGAGTTTATAGTCTATCTTTGGAAACTAGGATGAGAAAGCCTTAGTAAGAACCCCAAAGATATGTATAAGCATAGAACACAATATTTGTGTTTTAGAAATGGCCATGAATAAACTATGATAAGAATTTAAGTGTGATATTTTATTCTTGATTATGTGGTTTTCCTTTTATTATTAGTGTTTCTCAAACTATTCTTATTGGTTTTTGTCAATGGATGGAACCCGAAAGAACCATGAAAATGCTGAATGCAACAAAAAATGTAATGATTGTCCCCCTAAGCAACCAAACTTTATGGGAGCTGGAATGAAAAATCTTGTATCCATGCTCACACAACTTTCTTAAGCTATGAATCAACCAGGACTTCCAGACAAGCAATGGAAGGAGAAACATTCAGTTGAATCCTTCAAGATGTAGCGTCCACCCTCATTCAGCAGGTCTACTGATCCATTAGTTGTTGAACCATGGATCTGTACCACTGAAAAGATATTTTCAGTTCTTCAATGTTCTTAACATGATAAAGTCATCTTAGAATTATATCGTTTGGAAGGTGAATCTGATCAATGGTGTAATATTATCAAGAATACGAGGAAAAGAGATGAAATTGAGTCCATAGAGTGGGACAAGTTTAATAAAATATTTTTCAATAAGAACTTCCCTCGTATTCTTCAAACAAAGATGGAGATGTAGTTTCTTGAACTAAAGAAAAAGGATGATGAATCAGTTGGTACCTACGAATCAAATTTTACAAGGCTTGCAAGGTACGCATCTAGTATTATTATGAAAATTGAGAGTAAGATCGATTAATTCTTTAGTGGCTTAAAACCAAGTCTTCGAAGGACATTAGCCATAAGGGACTTTAATATTTGTGAGGAAATTGTTCAATGTGCTCTAAAGGATGAGATGGAGATTGGAGTAACCCATTAGTCATATGGGTTTGATAAGAAGAGGAAAATGGAATTCAAAGGGAAATCTAATGACCACACTGAAAAGAAGATGATTTTTCCCTTATGCTCAACGTTTGGAAAGAAACATTGAGGGAATTGTCTTAAAGGGACAAGTAAATGTTTAAAATGTGGAATACAAGGTCATCAGGCATTTTAATGCCTTGATGATGGGAAAAAGATTTCTAGAGATGTTAACAAAGGAAAGGTTACACAGAATGCACCTCCTACACTTCAATGTTACAAGTTCAAGGAAATGGGGCATTATGATAATCAATGCCATAATCCAACGGTTGTTGATGATGATCGATTTCAACAAACACTTAAGACCAAAGACAAAGGAGAGTCACATTCAATTTCTATCGGGGATGTGGAGTACGATAACGAAGTGGTGAAAGGTACACTTACCATCCACTCTAAAGTAGAAAATGTTTAATTTGATTCTGGATCCAACCGATCTTTTATTTCTGAAGAATTTTCTAAGGGTATTGTCATATCACCTCAACAATTAGATGTTGAGTTAGTTATGACAACCCCTAATGTCACAATAGTCACATCATAACTTTATAATTCTTCTCCGATTAAAGTTTGTGGGAATCTGCTTCCTGTAAATATTGTGATCCTTCCTATAGAGGAGTTTTATGTGATTAATGTCATGGATTGGATTTCTTTATATGTATCTCATATCAATTTCCAAAGAAGGGATGTCACATTTTATATTCCAGATCAATCAATGATCATCTATCGATACAAGGGTGAATATAACCTTACAGTAGAAATTTTTTCCATCTTATGGGTCTTGATTCCAATAAATGAAGGTTATTTATCTCAAACAGTTGTAAATAAAATCAAGATTAAGAATAAACCCATTGTACGGGAGTTTGATGATGTATTTCTAGAGGAATTTCAATGATTTTCACCAAGTCGTGATGTTGAGTATTCAATAGAACACATACCAGGTGATGTACCTATTTCAAAGAAACCTTATAGAATGGCCCCAATTGAGTTGCAGGAATTGAAGAAGCAACTCCTAGAGAATCTTGATAAGGTACCCATATTCCTCATTGCATCACCTTGGTGATCACCTATTCTATTTGATAAGAAGAAAGATGGATCAATGAGACAATTCATTGATTATCCAGAACTTTACAAGTTCACTATAAAGAAAAAATATCATCTCCCACGCATTGATGACGTATTTGACCAACTAGGCGAAGCTCAATAATTTTCCAAGATTGATCTTAGTTCAGGGTATCATCAATTAATGGTCAAAAGGGAATGTATACCAAATATAGATTTTCGTACAATGTATGGACACTATGAATTAATATTGATTCCATTTATTCTTACTAATTCCACTTTTATCTTCATGGATCTATGGAATAGAGTCTTTAGAGACTATCATGATCAGTTTGTGGTAGTCTTTATAGATGATATTCTTGTCTATTCAAAGAGTAGGGAAGATCATGAAGATCACTTGAGAATTTTATTAAAGACCCTAAGAAAGGATCATCTTTATGACAAATTTAGCATGTGTGAATTTTGGCATCAAAAAGATTCATTTTTTGGTCACATAATCTCAAAAGAGGGGATATCTGTGTATCCGACAAAAACAGAGGTTATCGAAAGATGGTCGAGACCAACAAGAGTAACTGAGATCCAAATATTTCTTTCTTTGGCTGGATATTATCGACGTTTTGTGAATTATTTTTCACGATTATCTAATCCACTCACTAGGTTGACTCAAAAAGGAGTCAAGTTCATTTGGACGGAGGACTATGAAGATAATTTCAAGGAGTTAAAAAGAAGATTATCCAGTGCACTTGTGCTCACACTGCCTTGCAGTGGAGTACCGTTTGTGATCTGTAGTGATGCAACCAAGAAGGGATTGGGCTGTGTTCTCATGAAAAATGATATTGTTATATCTTATGCCTCACGACATTTGAAAAAAAAGAGCAAAATTACCAAACTCATGATTTGGATTTAGCTATAGTAATTTTCGCATTAAAGATTTGGAGGCATTATCGTTATGGTGAAAGGTGTGATATTTATACTGATCATAAATGTTTAATGTATATTTTCACACAAAAATAGATTAACATGCACCAAAGAAGATGGATGGAGGTGATTAAGGATTACGACTGCTCAATTCATTACCACCTTGGGAAAGAAGACAAGGTGGCATATGCATTAAGTCAACATGACCATGCTAGCTTATCCATGATGAGCATAAAAAAAGATCCAATATTTATGTATTTACAAAGGATGGATTAAGGAATTATAATGTAAGGAAAAAAATATTATCTTTCTCAGATGAATGTTCAACCATCTATACATGTGAAGATTAAAGAGGCACAAAATAAAGATGTAGAGTTACTAAAGAAGCTGATAAATGTTACTGAATTCTACATTTCTGATGAAATAATAATGTTTCGGAATCAGGTTTGTGTTCCTCCCATCCAAGAAATAAAGAAGGAAATATTGTATGATTCTCATAGTTATTCATTCTCTATTCACCCGGCATGAAAGAAGATGTATGGGGACCTGAAGTAGTACTTCTGGTGGGATGACATGAAAAGAGATATTGCTGAATATGTCTCTCGATGGTTGGTTTATCAAAAAGTTAATGATGAGAGATAGAAGTCTAAGTAGATGTTACAACCATTACCCATACCAAAATGGAAATGGGAAAACATCACTCGGGACATTGTCACTAAACTTCCCAAAACAACCAAATGCAATAATGCTATCTGGGTTATAGTTGAAAGTCTTATGAAGTCGGCACACTTCATTACTATTAGAGAGGATTTCTTTCTTGATAATCTTGGCATGATATATGTAAAGTAAGTGGTAAGATTTCATGTAGTACCACTTTACATTATATTTGTCCAGGATCCGAGGTTTTCCTTGAAGTTCTGGCAAAGTCTTCAGCATACTCTAGATACAGAGTTATGTTTCAGCACTACTTATCATCCTCAGACAGATGGTCAGTCTGAGAGGAAAATTCAAACTCTAGAAGACATGTTGTGATCTTTCTCTATGGATTTAAAAGGTGGTTTGTATCAATAAATACCTTTGGGGGAATTTTTATATAGTAATAGCTTTCACTCCAGTATTCATATGTCACCTTATGAAGCTCTCTATGGAAAGAAATGAAGAACTCAAACTTGCTGGGATGAAGTTGGGGAAGGAAAGCTATTAGAACCTGATCTTGTTGATGGGATGGAAAAAAAGGTAATATCTATTCAAAAACACATAAGAGTAGCTCAGAGTCGACGAAAACGTTATGCCGACCACTGAAAAAAATTCCTAGAGTTTGATGTGGGTGATAAAGTGTTTTTACGAATATCTCATTGGAAGAGAGTAATGATATTTGGAAAGAAGTTAAAGCTGAGCCCTAGGTATATTGTTACTTTTGAAATATTGGATCATGTTGGGAAGGTAGATAACCGATTAGTGCTTCACATGTACTATGCTCAGAAGTTGTACCACTGGAGAAAGATCTTTCTTTTGAAGAATAACCAATAGTGATTCTAGATCATAGCGAAAACGATCTGTGAAACAAGACCAATCGCTTGGTGAAATTTTTATGGAGGAACCACCAATTAGCAGAAGCTACGTGGGAACTTGACGAAATGATTAGGGAGAGGTATCCTTATCTGTTTGTTACGAAGTGACGATTTTTGAGGGTGAAATTCTATTTAGGGGGGGGGGTAGAATGTAACACACTAATATTTTGTGAGAAATATTTTGTTTTTATGTGTTATGTTTTACGAAACACCAAAGGAATCTTTCACTACACAAAAAACTATCTTGGCTTGCATTACACTCAAGAGCAACCTTCCTCGATAGCTTTCATTATGCTTAATACTGAGTTTCTCTGAACAATGATATGTAATTAAAATATTATATAAACTAGAAATTATGAATAGTAATACCAACATTATGAAATTTTATAAATTTCGTCTTTCAAAATGGACTTTATTTTTCGATTCAGAATATAGAAATTAGCCTAGGGTGAATTATTGGTATTTTTCTGAAAACATTCAATTTTTGATGAATAGTGAAAACACAGAGTTATTGTTTAAAAAATACTTATTATTTAAATAATAATTTATTTTATTTACATTTATTTTAGTTCAAAATTGATACATAATACCTATATATGTTCGATGTCATTCATTGGAGTCATTTTATAATATATTTAGATACATAAAAATTTTATTAAACTTTTTACCGTCTTTTACGTACCTCCGAAGAAAATTTTCAAATTTACATAAAACGTAATTTTACCACTTATGTCAGTGGAATTTAAAAAACTCGAGAGAAACAGTTGATATTAGTATGTAAAATGTGGTTCAATAAGATAAAAATAATTTTTGATGAATTGTAACTGTTTACTATTATTTACCACGGTTAAAAGTAAATAAGGTAATTAAGGGTAGAAATGATATTATTATTACCATAAAACGTGTTCTAATTCTATTGGATAGGTTTCATTCGACCAAAAACAACCTTACTAATAAAATATGACCATTTGGGTTCAATTGGATTAGATTAGGACATTTATTATTACTAAATTAAATGATGATTAAAAGAGATAAAATCAATGTTTAATAAGTAAATTTTTTTTAATATAGGGTTATACATAAGATAAATTCGACTATAAATATTCATTAGAAAGTTAAAAATATTTCCTACATAATGGTAGTTTATTTATAATTTTTATACATTAAATAATTTAATTTCTTTATGCCACAATGATGATACAGTAATAACCTTATTAATGAAATATTAACGTAATTTAAATTATTAAATACCCAAATAAATGTAATTTGAGTTTTTTTATGGATTAAAATAATTTTAATGGTTAATATATCATATTAGGGTTGGTTAGATGAATTTTTTTTCGAATTAATAATGTTTTTATGAATTTAACAAAAACAGAAGACCAAATAGTGTCCACATTGACATAAAAGAGTTTTTAAAAAATATATTATATTATTAATTGTTATTCTATTCTTAAAAATCTAAGGTTCATAAAAAAGACATATATAATAATATATATGACATTAATGAACCAATTGGGGTTCTATTGGAAGTTTATAGTATGATTATTAACCATATATTATAAGAATACAAGAAGACACGGTAAAAGATAAATTATTTAACTTAGAGTTAAATCTAAATGATAAAGTTAAAATGGTAACTTGAACTTGTATAAAACCTATTGGTTGAGAGTATTTTGACCCATCCCTACCCTAGATTCGAAATAATCCACTTTGGAGACATTATAAACGGAATATAAATTTATTATAAAATAATATTTTAAGTTTTTCCTAAGGTGCCCCTCTCCTCCCTTATAAAAGGGCACCTCCTCCCTCTTCTCCTCACACCACATTGAGCCTTAAATCTTGTCCAACCCCTACAAATTTCACTTCTAAACTTCCCTATAAACACACTAGAGGTCCTGGTATTTTTCAAAGACCAATTTTATTTCCCTAAGAGGAGGATAAGAAGAGGTGCGTCAAAGAAGAGGTAATATCTTTATCGATTATTTCACATTTATTTCTTCTTCTACTTCCACTTATTTTTTTGTTTTGTTATAAAATAATAAAAATAGTACCACTCATATACTGATATGTTATTATACAAATTAAACAACCTTTTTTAACCTTATATCCATCCTAGGGAATATGAAATCACCGAGCGTGCGTACGTACAGAATACTGTCTCCAAGACGTGGTGTAATCTTTTTTCCAACACCACCTTACATGAATGGGTATAATGGTGTAAAAAGTAACTATATATTATTATTATAACATGATAATGATTCTTAAATATTATATTATAAACTCCAATTCCATTCATATAATTATGGGAATGATATCATCGCTAGTGTGTACGTACGACCTACAATCTCTCCAATGTGATGCGACTCATTATAAATGATCATCATTCAATAATGATTATATAAATGATTTTAATGAATAAAAACGATACAATAATACCATTCTATAAATTAGGTATCTATAACCTAAAAAGAGGAATAAGAATCTCTTCGTCAAAACATGCATAAGAACATAATGAATGAACACCAAAATAACAATTATTAATGAAATATTACTAATAAGAAGATAAGAATATGAACATATATGATATCATAAAAATGAATATGATTATTTAACAAGTCAATGACATTATATAAATTGTTATATAGGAGGTTCAGACACGTAAAATTGATATTGGACCTAAGGTAAGGGAAAATATCATAATCTCATTTTTATCTGAGATTGTTTAGACTTTAGAATTTATTGGGGCATATTTATCATCCAAATCCATGTTTCATCCATATGTAATATTATTTATATCCTCATAAAATTGTTTAAATCAAATTTTACTTATTGTTGAATTTTAGTAAAAGATATGAAATGAATCATTTGTCATTTTTAGTATGAGATACTTTTTGACTTTTCTGGAAAAAGTACGAGAAGACGGTTTTCTAACTTATACGGCATGAATGGATTTTTATGATTTCATAAAACATTATTTCCATGAAGCTTCCTTTACATGTTTTCAATTATATTTTAAATTAAATTATTTTAGTTAAAAATTGTATGTCATGTTATGAAAGGAAAACTGTTTTTAAAGTAGAAAGGATATTTTCCTTAAGAATGGAGTTCAAGTGTTTTATCAAAATTATTTTCCATCTAAGATAATATAGGGTTATGTTTCTATCCCTATTTTTACATTTATTTGATTATGTTATGATGGTATTATTTGTATGAATTCCTTTTATCATATATTGATTATGTTATAAAGGCATGATGTTTACAAAACTCATTTTTATTAGATGGGTTATGCTATGATATTTGATTTGTGATCTTGTGGAACACATAAGAATGGTATCATTATGAGATGTTTGGGACCTATATCTCCCTCCAAAGCATTAGGTAAAGATTTATATCTCATGAGATAGACATGGATAGAATGGAAAGTTAATATAGTTTCGCGATACATGATTGGAATGAGGAGTGTACTCGGTTTAGAAATGGATTTTTCCCACCATGATAGTCTTGGAAATGAGTCTTGACTAATAAGAAATGATTTTCTATGAGTATGTGTGTATGCCACAAATTTTCATGTTTTTCGATATGATTATTGGGATTACATTTCACTAATATGATTTATCCCATGTTATGGTATAATGACCTCTTTTGCAGGTTAATATTTTCAAAATGTTATGTTCTTATGAACATGATATGATCGATACCTCCTTTATTTACCCTTGCTGAGCATTTCAGATCACCCTTTTACATGTTTTATTTTCCCCATGTCAGGAAGAAGGGTATTAAGTAGGATATTCCAAAATGGACTCCATATATGATGAAATATATGGGAGACAATGTTGATGATTTATGAACTCATTTTTATGTTTCCCAGTTTCTAAAGACACTATACTTAAATGGTCTTTTCTTGGTTTTGTTATATGTTGTAATAACTATGCTTCAATTATGAAGTAATTACAATGTATGTAAATTATGGGTCATTATAGTACAGATAATGTTTCTATTAAATTAATTTAGCTCATATTTCATAACCATAATCCAATCCTCCTCACCTAAAGCCTAATCAGGATTAATAGGTGAAAATTTGGAAAAGAAATCTAGATTTTCAATTTCATTACTTAAGAAAAATATAATCATAAATCGAAGAAACCACATCATCAAAAAAAATATTAGAAATTGGGTATTCAATAAAAAAATATCATTTTTATTTCTGGATGAATTATATATTTCCCCATTCCAAAATTAAATATTTTATGGGGTTATGTGGGATGAAAAGTATGATTCTATATCAATTTTACTCAAAATAATTTTCAAAACATGAGTTTACAAATTATCTACCATGATCAAAATGAATATTTTTCAAGGTAAGGTTTTTTCCCAATTTTAACATTTGATAAAAAAGTTTTAATAAAGAAAAAATATTTATATTTCATTGTGAGAAAATAAACCCTTGTGTACCTACTGTAATGTAATCATTATCATTAAACTATAAATTCTCATGATGATTCCTAGAAAAAATGCATTCATCCATGGAATAAGGTACAACACATATATGAATTCTATAATTCATCAGGTTATCAACATAACATAACTGAATTACGCTTATAAGATTCCGTTTAAGGCCTTCGTGAACTAAAACCATTGAAAATAAAGCTTCAACGAGAATAAATATTTTAGTTATTTTAATAATAACTCCTAAAACATTATCTCTGATCGTATATTTTACACATTTCATATTAATGATCGTTCCATTAATGTTTTTATTACCATTCATTTTTTTCAGAATAAACCCTATCCATATACAACGTATTCTTGGTGCTTGTACAGTTTTATTTTTCATAAAATAAAGAGATTAGGCTTTTGGAACCTAAACCGTCTTGGGTCCATAAATCTCAGAAAACGAAACATTAGGAATCCCTAATTGTTTGAAAAAATATGACTTTTGGAAACCTAGGGATTGATCCGGATTAAGAGAAAATTTAATTTTCAAATGACCCACACAATTACATTTGGATTAAAAGGGTTCACCCAAAAGAAATATATAATTTTTACTAAAATCTAGTTTTTTATCAATATATCCCATTACATAACCATTATAGTGAAGATACATTTGTGTATACATCTTTTCATATTTTTGATTACCATCAAAAAAATTTGAAAAAAATAATTCAAATAAAAAAAATTAGATTTTAGATTTACAACTAAATTCTTATCCACTACAGTTATAGTTTTTTAATTGAGTTTAACTAATCTAATTTGTAATGTATACTTTTTAGAAATTTTTTTTTTTAAATATTTAGAATTTGATTATATTTCTAAAACATAACTATCAATATCATTTGATTATTATGAAATTTCATAATTTAAAACATTAATCCTTGAGTATGAATTAGAAAATTTTGTAATAAAAATACCAAGTTTTTGAAATTATTTATAATTATGATTTTTATTATGTTTAGAAAAATGAGAAACATTTTCATTATAAGGTAAACTATTGTCTACATTATTTGATGAATATTCATTATCTAATGATTGAATTTTTTTTAAAACATTCTTATTTTTGATAAATTAAAATTAAATATAAGATTTCATGGTTACTAGTATTTCATAACTTAAATATTAAACAAATATTTTCTTTGGGTAATTTTTAAGGAAGACCTATGTTATTATTTCTAGAATAGTTAGTGATAGAATTATAATCTGAGGAATATTCTCCAATTACTCTCCATGTTTTTAAATCTAATATAAAATTCATTCCTTTAGAAATTTAATACATTCAATTATTTGTATCGTAATTCCTTTCTTTTTTTACTTTTTTTTATCTTTGGACAATTGTGTATGATGTGTGTTTCTTTCTTACACTCATAAAAATTTACATCATTATATTTATTATCATTTTTACCCTTATTACATTTTTTATCAATACTAATAATATTTCATAAAAATATATTTTTTATCTTATAAAAAAAATAACTACATAATTTTTCGATTATTTGGTAGTGGTATAATCATAATTAAGGAAAACATTTGTTCTTTCAAGAATATCTGACAACTCATTCAGGTGTTTGACATTAATTAAGTAATAAAGTTTTATAAATGTAAAATCCACCATTATTTTCCATTTCTGTCTCATCTTCTATTTTTAATTTACTTTTATACTGCATCATGGTTTTGATAATATCATTCATGTTAATAAAACTAACCTTGTCAATATCATCATCCACCATTCATTTCGCATGCCATTCATTTCGAATGATGTGTATGATTTTCTCAAAAATTATTTCATCATCAAATCCATTCTCACCAATTTCTTGTATACTGTTAATAATCCTCATGAATCTCTGATGGATATTATAAACTGATTCACCTAGTAAGAAATCAAAAAGCCTAATAATCTCTTCTTATTGTTTCTCTTATAGTTTAAACAACATTATATGTACCAAAATTCTTAAACTCTATATTCTTCCAAATACTATTATCAGCTTCAAAAATGATATTTGTTTATATATTCTTCTTATAATTGAAGAAAACAAAGTTGTTTTACTCTTCATATTATTTGATGCACTTGGTTTAATGATTATTAAAGGAAATAACATCCTTATCAGGAATATTATAATTTCTAGTGACTGTCACAATGTTATCAATTCCAATGTAGATTAAAAAATTATTCATTCTGTATCAACATCATTCATAGTCAGATCTATCACAAAATATGAGGTATAATTGTATTGAGATAATTAATGGATTTGTCATTAAAAAACCCCCTTAATAAAAACATTCTTTTCCACAAACACATTACTTAAAAAAATATTACAAACAATAATTTTATTACAAATCATAACAGACAAGAAATAGTAAAGGTAGTAAATAACACATCATGTATTTGATATGCCGAATTCATCTATGCTTCAAATTTTTGGATATTAATAATAGATATATTAATATTTAGATCAAAATCATATTTTATTGATGTATCAATTACAATAGGGGTGAATTATAGTTTAGAAACATTAGTTTAAAAAAATTAATCAAAAAAAAATTCAAAAACCCCCTTTTAGTATATTCTATTAGATTCATAATTCACCCTTAGACTGATTATTAATGTATAATAATAATAATGATTATGATAATATCATAGTATACAGATTGTAACAAAAATAAATTCAATTATATTAGAGTGCCTTAGATTAATATTATATATAATTAATAGTTTACATTTTTTTTATTTTATATAAAATAATGATAAAACTAATAAAAAATAGCAAGATAATATAAAAAATTAAATTCATGGTTTACAAGGGATTATTATATAAATTATAATGAACAGAAACATGCATTTCCACATTCACCATTGCATGGTAATATTCAAGGGTTATGAAAGACCATAAAATATCAATATCCATGACAAGCATCATTGACAACACATATTCCACTTGATTTCCATCTATGAATGCAGGATAGACTACCATTTTGAGGTGGGTGGCCTTAATAATATACTCAATGAAAATAGGAAAAATTCTACAAGGCACAACCCGTGTTCTTGTTTTCAAGGGAATCAATGAAATTTTAGAATCAGATTCAATCTATAATTATGTACACATATAATGGATGACATATCCCATTTCACACAATGTAGCGAGTATCTCAACATCTTTTTCCATTCCAGTTCTAGTATAATGATATATGCATCCTTTGAAAAAGTCACAGTTATTTTGGAAGACACCTCGACAACATGAGGGGAAATTCATTCCACAATATTTCCCATCTATATTAAATTTGATCCATGAAATGATTATAGGGATCCACCAGAGAAATTTAACCATTTTGGTATTCTTTGGTTTATCTTATACACCCAATAACATGTGAATATTAATGTTATGAACATTATTAGACATATCACCTGTTTGATTCACTAAAGATGTAGGGTACTCTATGTGCAGTGACATCATTCCAATGTGAATAGATGGTTTCATTCCATCAAAGAGTTTATGATTGTTGGAATTCCCTATATATAAAATAATCGAATCAGTATCTTTCACTATGAGATGAACAATCTTCAAACAGAATACCATAGTACATAATTCTTCCATTAAGTCATCAACTAGCTGGTTCCTATCATGTTATCGGACAAACAGCCTGATGGTGTAGTCCTATGAAGCCTGAGAAAAGTTACATTCCATAAAACGTTGATTTGTGTCCCCCTCAATGTGGAAGAAGAGAATACAGACCAAAGAATGGTGATATACAACTTTTTGGTTCTATCTTGAGTGTGTAGCATGTGTTTCTAGATCATCCATAGTAGTATAAACCTATAAGGCTTGATGATGTAGGTGTTGAACATCATTATACATGATTGTGGAATGTTGATACCAACACATCCCATCTTATAAAACTTTTTAGTGTTAAAGTGTCCATGATAGGTGGGATTATATATGATGGTGTCAAAATCCATGAATTTGTAGGTTTGGATGTTCAGACTGGTCTGTGATGGAAGTATGACACAAAAGCTAGATGTTTGTGATATTTGATTTGTAATGTCAACATGTCATTGGAATCCCTCAATCAAATGGATAAAATAAATATTCAATTCATTCAAGCCCTTGATCAATAGATAAGATTCATTATTTTTTTCCCTACAAGACCTTAATCAAAATCCAAGATCAGATGCATGATTACAAAAAAAATGTCTGTATGGAGGTAACACTAATAATGTTTCCTTAGAACTACAAAACACTATGAAATTAATAAATAATACTTATATTAGTCTTAGGATGTGTGATCTGCATATCCCTAGAAAAAATATATAATGAAAATGAAATAGAACATCCATCTCGGAACTCTTAAAATGACCATGTGTTTGTATGAAATTCCCTAACTATCATATAATGACCCCAATAGACATATTTATCAGAGTTTTCTACAACAACATGGACATCTATAACTTCAACAGATCTTTTTTAACTTATTTTATAACATCATATTTATTTACATTTTTAGAATGTAAAAATTATTCTATATACTAAAAGAAATTATTCTGGATATGATAATAATTATAAGTTTTCTTGATGGGATTATTGACAATTATCTTTATGATATACCTTACGAGAATCAATTCAATATTCATCAGTAATAATATCAGTACAATTATTGTTTCTTTTTCAGTAAAAATGACAAAAAAAAGTTCAACATCATGTTTTATAAGGTTGAATCCGATGCTTATCAGTTATATACTCATTTCTATAATTGTAAAATAATTATATGTTTAATTTTTTAAATTCATTATAACTTCTTCTATGTTTGGTAAAATATTTTTTCTTCTAGGAAATCTTTCTAGAAAAGTATGATAATGAGAAATTAGTAGTCATGTAATTAATAAAGTGTTTGTGATTTCAAAAATAGAAGAAGTATATTTTTCATAAGTACCAATTTGGCTAAAAAACAAAATTTAAAATATAAAAATTTCTTGAAGTTACATTGAGAGGTGATTATGAGTGAAACATTGGCAGATTTTGGACGTGACGATGAAAAGTAACCATGAGTGAAAATTTGATGAAGTGTATAAGTGACCATAAGAAGTGACCATTTGTGAAAATTTAAAAAAGTATATAAGAACATAAGATTTTACCATGAGGTAAAATTTTACAAATTCATTATGTAAACATGAGTGAAGTTACAATGAGTGAAACTCAAAAATACTAGATGTGACTACATCAAAATAAAAATTTGGTGACTAGTTGAAGAATCATGAATTAACCACAAGAAAAAAAAAATATAACATAATGGAGAAAACAAAGTGACCTCAAGATGAAATTTTGAAAAAAAATCAAACCTACCTTTTCACTTATCTATTTTCACTTAATTCAAAGGTGATATTTTAGCTAAAAATGCACTCTATGTTTTTTAATATTTTATATTATGAATTATGGTATGTTTTTTCCACATGTTTATCTTTATTTTATTATTCCAAAATACATCTTTATTATTTTTATATTATATATTTTTTGAATAAATTCTTTTTGGAATAAATTCATATAATGTGGGTTCATGTTACATAATGTTTTTGTAGGAAAACAAAAGTTCCAAATTAGAAAAGGGATGAATTTCAATAGATTATCTAGAATTCTTTATGAAATATTTATATGAAACTATAAAATAGATTATTATTATTTATTGCTACTATATTAATTATTCTAACATGTTACCATAGTGATGTACAATTTTAATGTTATAAATTATTAAACTCTCCAATGTGGTCATATTTTCAAGACCGTTCAATAATGAAATATCATTCATAATTAAGAGACCCAAACTACAATGTTCTTCAAGCTTTTAAACATCTATTAATTTATGACGTGGATATAAGGAGTTTGAAAAAATTAGATCAGGTCTCGTGGTTGTGGATATTCATGAACAATTACAATGAGTCAAACTTTTGTGATCAACTACAACTCTAATCCAATATAAAATTTTCAGTCCATTACTACTAAAGATATAATTCCTACCTAAACATGTAGACTGTGAAGTTTTTGTATAGTTTATTTTATATACTTAATTATATTTCATTCTCAGTGTTTAATTATAAGAGTCTATACTATGTATAAAAATATATAATTATGGGTTGTTACTAAAAAATAAAGAATTGGGGTTTTCCTTCTACGTGTAAAAAAGATGGAACTATTCATTTTTTCTCTAGTTGTAGAAAGGTAGGTCTATTTGGGTATAAGCCACTATGGAGGGAAATAATTATTTATTAGGTCATGACTCTTGGTGAGAAAAATTCTGTATAAGATTCAATGATAACATTTATAGTTCATTCCATCAATCACAGTTCAAGAGAGGGGTGATGTTCAAACATAGAACATTTATATATAAAGCACTATTAAAAGTATCATGACCATTAGAATATTTTTTTAGTAAACTAACTTGATAGTACTATTATAACCATACATTATAAAATTCATCGAAAATATTTAATTCACACCTTATCTTGTCAATAATTTCATTCCCCCTTTGGAACCTCCAATAACACCCAAATACCATAATAGAGATTCTTTTACAATTTTTTTTAAAATATATTTTACTTAATTATAAAACTGGTTACAAAATTAATTAATGGAAAATGTTGAAACCTAGTTGTAAATGAATTGATTCATGTTTAAATAATGTGTGAAAAAATAATTTAGAGTCTTTATTAGCCTTACCCCACAATATTATTAACTATATTCAAATTTGGTTCATTTTAAGCATGAATAGTTTCATTACAACATTGAAAAATAATGGATGATCACAAAAGTCCCTTTTCATCACTTATGAAAGCAGTACACCTAAAGGACATCATACCACACTTATTTCTTATAATTTGTTCAAAAAACTCCCAAAAAATATCTTCTTTAAAACCACCTTCATTTTTATAATCCTCTAGTCTATATTTTTTTCCTTAATCTCTTTATTTAAAAAGAGTATTTTAATATAAATTTCATTATTCCATTTAAAGTATCAATTATTACTTATCATTTTATTCTTATTAATTATGTCTCAACACTACCCAATCCATAATAATATAATGAACTTATTATCATCATTATATCAAATAGTTATTATATAAATATAACAACCATAAGTAATTATTTTTTATTCACATATATAAATAAATGATTTTCAATCATTAATTTATCCAGAATTTCATATTCAAATAGATATATCACTTATATATCCCCAACACATCCCTTCACTTTTTTGAGGAATGAAATTTGAAAAAAAATTAACACTATAAAATAATTTTTAATTTTAATATGAGAAATATAATTCACCTTCATTCTATCTCATTATTTTAAAAATGAAAACTTAAACCATGTGTTGTGCGTACTTCTACATCCTCATTGTAAGATGTTTTTCTTAAATTTTATTTCACTTATTCATAAAAAAATTATAATATTATTAAAATATTTTTATATATAAATAATATAATTTTGATTCATTTATAGTTAAATATTTTAAAATAAATAATTTCATAACCATAATCACCCATAGAATTATTTTATGTTAATTTTGGGACTAGTCTAACATCCTACATGAACAATACAAAATACACTATATTTTATGACTATAGTTACTTAAATACTAATATTATATTAGTATAAAAAAATAATATTTTTATGGTTTTCTAAGGTTTATATTTAATATTTAAATTCTTATTAAAATATCATCATTTCTTGCTAAAATTTCATAAATAAGCCACTAAGTATTCTATTTTCACAACATATAAATTAAATAATAATAGAAAGAGATAAGAGAGTTGTAAATCAACATAAAATTATCAGCTATAGTACCTTAAATTATATATTAATGTTTAAAGTTTGGTGAATAATTAATAACAACACCACTATTATAAAAGTATCTTAAAGTGATCAAGATAACTCACATTCGATAATGATGATTGATAAAAAATAATGAATATAAATGTAGAGTATAATTATAAGTGAAGTTTATAAAAAATTATCTAAAAGTATTATTAATAAAATATAATATTTTTTAAGGTATATATATTTTTAATATAGATTATTCAATCTCTTTAGTGGAATTATGGAACTTAGGTTATGGTTTTGATACTTTTTCAAATCAATGAGGGATGTTTGATATTGGTCAAAATTATTTGTTTTATATTTTTTCCCAACATCATTTAATTAAAATAAATTTAACTTATTTCATTTTATTATATTTTTTTCTAATTTTATTTTTTCACTATGAAATTCTTTTGAATCATATGTTACAACTATAGTTATGGTTTTTGTTAAATCAATTTTCATTCATTATTTTATGATTGTTTCTCTTGAAAATATTTCATATAAAGTGGTTAAATAATAATAAAGGATTATATAATATGTTATATTCTATTTATATGGTGATTTACCTTTATTTAATGTTAACCCCATTCTAAATTTCCCAAAATTCAAAATTTATGGCATCTATATAAGATCTTATTAAAAAAATTATTCCTTTAGTAATTTTTTTTACATGAGAAATATTATTATAATTTGGATAAATTATTCATTTAACAATATCATATTATGTTTCCTGTTTATATCTTAGTATGACGCTGTTTTTAACTCAAATATTCTTCATTCACTATGGTATTCCTCAAAAAAGGGAAATATTTTTATGAAAAATTATCATCTACATTATATGAATTGTTATTCTATTTTAATGATTGGTTTTCCAAATTTTTTAATATATTATTTATAAATGAAAATATATCTTTAATATTGTCATCTTGTTATTTTCCAAGGATGTTTTGTTAATCATTTTAATATACGGGCTTTCAAATAATGTATTTAAAAATATATAATAGGGCTTTCCATAACATAAAAATATTATGTTTTGTCTTCCACTAAATATTACATTTTCATATCCTTTAATTGTTTCGTAGTATATTTTCTTTTTAATTATTTTTAAGTGAAAATTATTTATATATATTTCATTTCAACTTTTTTATTTGTTTTTCATTTGGAATAATCTATTATTGAAGAGTCTTTTTAAAAAAAAATTAATGTTTGCATAGTGTTTTTAGCTAACATTTTTTGAGTCATTTATGTTTTTTTCAATGATATACTATTAAAATTAAATTCTAAATGTAAATAATTTTAAAAAAATTAACTTCCCCATTTTCATAATTATTTATTCTATATAACTATAAATTCATATTTTTTATAGGAAAAAATAATTTTTTGAAAAAATAATTTATGATTTTTCGTTCTTTTTTCCATTAATCTATAATATAACTTTCGACATGGGAGTTATTTTTACAGGATCCAATCACTAAATATTGTTTTCATTTATAGTTTTTAGGAAATAGAATTTTTTGGTCAACATTTTAAATTCTTTTAGTCAATGTTGGTGATACCATATAGAAATGTTGTGAAAATTATTTTTCATTGTATGGGTTCTTTATGATATAATGATTTATTTTAATTGGAAAACATATATATAAATGATTCACAATTTTGGATCCATTATTGACATTAAATTCCTTATTTATAGATTTTTATCTCTTGAGATAATTATTCTAACAAATGGAAAAATATATAATATGAAGTGTGGATTTGTATTTTATTAAAAATAGGAAGAGTGGATAATTTTTTTAATCAAAATAAGAATCATAGAAAATTTGATTATTCTAAATAGGAAGCATTGACATTATTTCAGAACATAAATCATTGGAATTTTATCATCTCATAGTGTAATAATTTATATATTCTAGGTTTTGTGACATAATTTATTTATTATAATATTTTCCAAGGTCTATGTATTTTTATATATATGAAAATTTATATAATCCGAGGACCCTGATTAACATCCCATGATTACTTTAGGGTCTTGAAAAATTCACAAAGGAGAATGAGAATGACCTTAATTAAAGAGAGGATTCTACCCAATTTCCTTCGAGGAATTGGGAAAAAATAAAGAGAATAATCATTGGTTGGAAAAAGGCAAAAGAGTCTACATACCAGTCCAATGTTGATGGTACGTGGCCGGTGTAGAAGCTTCCCCCCTCTACAGACTGTTGCCGTTCGCAGAACAGAGGTGGGGACCCTCCATGGGCGTGATGTAGGATGGGCACCAGGCTGGTCCACTGACACAAACCGCCCCAGCCACGAACTGCTTCAACCGGCCCGGACCAAGTATACTTTCATTCACATAATAGAGGCGGGGCCCTACGCGGCCACGAAGAACTCCCCGAACTAGTTAGGTTCGTGAGGAAGATGCGTTCAACCCCCCCCCCCCCCCCCCCCCTCACGATTTTAGGATTGACAAAGTCATTCATAAACAGGGTTTCCGGTCATGGGCCACTGTAAGAGGTGACACATGATCCCAGATACATATCGTTCCCCACTATATAAAAGGTGATCGAGTGGGAGAAGAGAGGGATCGATCAGAGATGGTTGGAAGGATTTCAGAAGAAGGATATTAGGACTTCTCAAAAAGAGAACATCCAATTTGTGAACTAGAACATGTATGAAGCTGGAAACGAATTAATAAAGATCTGAAAACGTATAAAACATTGGTGAACCAAGGACATAAAATAAAAAAAAGACTGTGACCGTGGCCCCCTCTGTGGATTCACTCACCGCAGACCAGGGTGTTTATGCCCCCTTTTTGATCCGATGTACCGCATAGCACCCTCCTATGCAGGCGAAGCCCTAATCGATGAACCCTCAACCAGTGTCACCCCTGGACGCCGCTGCTCGCGCGAACTCCACGGCGTACCAACCTGGTATACTAGTCAAACCCAAAGCCGTGTACCACCCTGGTACGCGGGATGCATCTCAGTCTGCATACCACCCTGGTACGCGGGTGGCCTCTCCAACCGCGTAGCACCCCCCTACGCAAAGGGCGCCACTCCATATACATCCATGTGGCCCAAAATATCCTTCGGTGTATCCATTCCCTAAGTCAGATAAAATTTGTCCAATCCGGCCCGATCATTCGCAACCCCCTCATTGGACCATTCATCGGCTCTGATCCAAGGACTCCATCGAAGCCACTGAACCCGTATGATGAAACCATCAGGTGCATCAACGTGCCACCTTGAGTTCACATACCCATCGTAAGAGAGAGCAACGGGGTTGCTCTGGCCCTTGAGCAGATTCCTGAAGCGTTCCTGGGTTCACATTCCCACGCTAATGCAGGGCCCGAGGATGGATCCCCCTTTCCGCCTCTCCACTCGCCAGATTGGGGGACCCTGCTTCCATTTCCCTTCAACATTGTAAGTTATCACTTCCCCCCTCTTCTAGGAGTGAATGTTCATCCTCCTTTATGTAAACACCAAGCCTTTCTTGTGGAAGATAGCACCCATGCACCATTGTACATCATTGGTGCCAAGAAATAAGAGGGGACATGGACACGGGGACACCCTTTCCCTTTCCCACTGGGATTTTTCACCATCGGTCATCCATTGTGGTGTAATCCATGAATTCTCAGGCTTCTCCATGTATAATCCCCACTCCAATTACCACAGATGCACCTCTCATGACGTGATCGTCAGGTCTCTGCTGCCTCTTGTTTCTCACACCGAGCTTGACTCACTTGGGCTTAGAGTAAGCACCGACCCTGTCCCCAGCCTCATGTGAACTACGAGGACATTGATCTATTTCAAGGAGTTATAATTAAGAATCCTCCACGAGCTTCAAGACCACTAGCTGGCCATTCTGACCTCCTTCACAATGGTTCATCCTTCGTCCTGCATGACATTAAACTATACTCTTGAACTACATGGACTTTCATCCCTGGATGCTAGGTGGGGTGCGTAGGAAGCCTCTCTGAGGATCAAGCCCAACAATCAGTCATTATAACCCCATTTACGTCGGTTTACCCATATCTTAGGCTATTTCAGAGTGTAAGACCCATCCCAAACCAAAGTACAATGTTTCTGATTCTTCTCACAAGGATACGTAGGAAGCCTGTATCACAGGTTTGATCCGAACACTCAAGTCGTTATCTGTCCCCCGGGATGAAAATAAACTACAGAGCTCCCTATTATGGGTCATTAAACCAGTTCTGTCTCAATGAGTCTAGAATCCTCAGGGTCGTTAATTCCATGAGGGGTGGTAAACCTCTGGCCTAAATGATTATGGACCCCTGCGTTCAGCTGACCATTCCCATCCAGGATTAATCCATCGATACTATGTGTGGGTATAAACCAAAGAATCCTGAACATATGAATACGTCTTAAATCTATAATAGAGCCCCAGAACATGCAATAATTACCACCAAAAGAGTTAGATGAGCTCGACTTCCCATCCTCTAGACAATTGTGAGTTCTTAAGCATCGTTGGCCAAGTCACCCAGCGAATTCCTGCTTTTGGAAATCAGGTCCAGGTATCGTTGGATATTGAACTGTTGGGTGTTTTGAGAAGAAAGACGTGCACCTGATATGAGTGATCAAGCAGAATTCAGCCTTCTCTAATCAACCATTGGGTAGCACATGTTTTTCCCCACGATTATTCGTCGTCGCGAAACAAACAAATCGTGAACCTGATGTGAATCTTTAACTAATCATGACAGATTTAACCTAATATCACGTTGTTCCCCCTTATACTCACAAGGAGGGTCCAACAAGTTTATTAATTACACATGGGATCATGAGATTATTCTTTTATGGGTTTTCTGTTTGTATTTGTTGAAATATTTTACAGGTACCACTCAGAACTCTCTTGGATCCAATGTCATCACGAGGGAACTCACGGACGCCTACTTCGAACAATTCAATGACCATGCATACTCACTAGTGAAGGACCCTATCACGTAACCAGCATCCTCAACACTGGGTCTCAGATGTGTTGATTCGAGATTACCACTTGAACGGTACTCTCGCAATGGTGGAGGTGGTCGTGCACAACCTCCAATCCGCAAAGACATGCTAGTCACCTTCCTAGAAGCGGCCGCGAAAGCTGACCCAGACAGAACCTATTGCCATCTCAAACCATTTTGGAATTCTATCCAGGGAATGAGACAACACACACCTCCCTTATCTTAGGGAGTCTGATGTGGTCGACTCTGAGGACTTCATCCCCATTGAACGGGGGTTCCTTTCTAAGGCCCATTCAGGAAGATGTCATCACGATTACGCCGCGACTCAATCTCCTCATACCAAGGAGGATGTCGTCCTGAGGATCTAGGCCCATGATCCTCGAGGTGAAGCCCCTCAGACCGCCCGACAAGGGCGTAAAACGTACAACTAGGGACCAGTCATCACCATTCTCCCTGAGGAGGAGCTCCGTTGCCCAGTCATGGAGATGTATCGTGATCAGGCACATACACACGTCCGCTCATCTATGGCCTGTCATCCAGACATGGAGGCATCATACGAGCAGGCGCACAACCTCGCTGAGATCCATCAATCCCATCACTCACACACGACTAAAGCTACCCGACAGACACTTCTTCCTACCTAGGGTCGTGAATCCCACCAGCCAGACATGGGGGTAACCCAACACCTAAGGACCAGCTCTTGGAAGATGCTCATGACGCCTACCATCTTGATATGGTGGAGATCAACAAAGACCTCCATCTTGAAGTGGCGGCCATTAATAGGCGGGTACGTCTCCCTACCAACAAAGGCCACCGACTCGATACGGTGGGAAACCAACATATGCAGGGCCAGCTCCATGTAGATGAAAGTAAATACAACCATCCTGATGTGGTGGTATACAGAGAGGTAAACCAGCATATCCTAGCACATGGGGTAGTTTCATTCACCTGCCCCGACACAGGAGAATTTTCAGTACCCACTAACCACTGGTAGACTAGAGCCGGATATTCCTACTTCAATACCAGAATCGGTCTTCATACCCATTCCTGCCAAATTTGTCTCTTTTCATATCCTGGAAATGATGGAGGAGCAAGTATCGATCCCAGAAGATATCTTCTAGACATTCCAGAATGTAATTGCATCATCGAAAATATCAAGGACTTGGGACCGTGAGCCCAACTCCCCAATTGAGGCGACTCATCTAAGAGATGAGATAGCTGCCTCGAAGAAGATCTGCATCCCTACTTCAACCCAGGAGGGTCTTCGGCCATATTCCATGACGCAAGGGCAATCCGATCGAGCATCTTCACTAATTCGAATTAGGGGACACCCATCCATCACGGTGGATTCTCCGGAGTAGGCATATATCAATGCTAAGAGTCAGGATTTCCATCGTCATACCTCAGCAGCATCACGAGGGCCAATCAGAAATGTACCTGAAGGTGAAGGTCATTATCAATAGTAGGCAGTCCCCACTGCGCACAAGAAAGTGCCCCGAACATGCTGAAAGCAATAGGAAAATAAAGAGTGGGTTCATGACTCAGATCTGCTGAAATATGGGGTTCCCAATGCTCTTAAGAACATATTGAAGGCTTGAAACCCTACCTTCCAATTACCATATTCTGGGAATGGAAGTAAAAGTTGTGAAGGTCCTCCCCGCAATGTTTCTACCATCAGTTCCTCCCTAGAGCACCCGCGGGGGCCTCCCCATGGGCATACAATGATCAATGATGAGAGATTCTCTTTTGATGCGAGTCATGGAAGCCCTACTCATGACCAAAAGATTAAGCAGCAAGAAGGCCCTTCACTTGTTGTGGTCCACCCTGATGGTCATCCTCGGGGTATACACTGCAAACAATCTTTGTGCAGTGGGAGCACAAATTATGATTGTTGTCCTCACTATCATAGTCACAACTTTGGAGGCCCTCCCCACAGTGACGTCTCATCACGACAAGAATTCCCTCCCCTTGTCATGGCCTACCATGAAGGTCCTCTCTAGGGGTTACATTGCAACGACACTTCGTGCAGCCAGGAATCAGATCACGGTGGTATTCCTCGCCACTCTGATAACGGAGGTCCTCCTTATAGACACGTCAAGCAACGAGAAGGCCCTCCCCTCATTGTGGTACATTCTAAAGGCCCTCCCCAGGGTGTACCCCATATATATTCTCTCTGTGTTAGTTGTGATGGTAGTCCTCACCATTTAAGCGACTGTAATAATAGGCCTCGCCACCATGACTGCCATTGCGATGGTCCTCCCCGCAATGACCCCAAGAAACAAGAAGGTCCTCCCCATGTTGCAGTGTGTCTTGAAGGTCCTCCCCAGGATACACATCGAATATCAATCCATGATATTCATCTTCACCATGATGGAAGTTGTTGAGAAATACCTCCCCATAACGACACTACGCAACCAGAAGGTCCTCCCCTCACTGCGATATGCATTGGAGGTCCTCCCTAGGGTATGCACTGCAAAATACCTCTATACAGTGAGATGTCAAGCTGTAATGGTAGCCCTATCCATTAAAAAATGGATAGCGGAGGCCCTCGTCACATAGATGACGTTCAACAAGAAGGCCCTTCCCTTGATGTGGTACATTATGAAGCCCCTCCCTAGGGGGTACCCCGTAGGTCCACTCTCTGGTGTAGCTATGATGGTATCCCACGCCATCACAGCCGCCATTGCAATGCCCCCCCCGCATTGACATATCATATCAACAGGAAGGTCCTCCCCCTACCGAATCAAGCACAAAAAATCCCTCATATGCTGAGGCACTAAGATGGATGCGATAGATCATGTCATATTCCCAACTAGTTGCCAACGACACCCTTCTTCGATCATGAAATGTTCCAGGGCCGCATTCATCTTTAGAACCACCCCGGAATCTCTCATATGATTAGTCAACACCTACTGGCCCCATGGCCCTTGACGACACTATTGGTGAGTATCTCAGTTGGGCCGACTAGGTAGAGGAATCACTAGCTGAGGATTATCCCGACATGTTGCACCTAAGGAAGCCATTGGCCAAAGATGATATCCAAGTTGTGTTTTGTCCCACGGAAACCTGTCAATTCGACATACCCAGAATGTTATCAGAATAATGTGTGCACGAAATCTACTATAACATGTGGACAACCCTCCACCAGCTAAAATCAAGCATCCTTCCCTATGTTGGGTATGGAGCTCACATCAAGACAATAGGAAACCTCCTACGTCACATCGACCTGGAAGCTCTTCCTCAAGTGAATCAACTGAGACTTGAGAGGCATAAGGGAAACAAGGAGTTATCATTCCTCCATGCACTGCACCATCTGTGCCACCTAGTTGGTGATTCTCTGAGTGGAGTCCATATCAAAGGATGGGGAGAACATGGAGCTCTGTATTTTACTCCACTCCCCTCCCAGAAGAACCAGTTCAGCATAGTATCTTACAACATCATGATGGAAATACATCAATCGAGTGGTCTCCCTATTCGGTAAAGGAGAAAAACCCAGTAGAGATAGGCATTGATTAAGTCCCAGAAGTGTCAGGCCTGATGGGAACGAGCCATTCACGAACTTCTAAATCAGGCCACCAAAAGCATACAACATGCCCCTCGCCTGAGATAGGCCAATCAACAGTCATTTCGTTCCTCCCCAGAGGGGATTGATTCACAAGTGAATTCTGCATTAAATATAGTTCACCACCAGATATGGGAACACCGGATTAGTCAAATAGCGATAGCAGCAGCCGCTTCCGCTATCCAGGGTCAACCTAACCAACAGGGCTGGGGGAATTATTAATGTCAAATTCCCCACTAAGACCAATAAAAACGGTAAAAGACTCAACATCTAGGGAATGGAGACATCCAAGCCCTCAGGGCTGGGGGAATTTTTACCACCTCAACAACAACCTCCCCCATAAGAACCTGTTTTTCCCATCTAGGGAGGAAAATCAGAAGAGGAGGTTCCTGCCCTCTCCCATCCTTTGAATCACCATCCCCTTCAAGAGGGATGGGTACTGTGTGGTCGCATCAAGAACTCTCTGCGTCACCCTTCATCAAAGAGTTCTATAGCAATCCAGGGAATGGATGGGGAGGACCAGTAAAATGTACAGGAGATCCTCTCCCTATTTTAAATTTTATATCTCCTCCACCACGTGATATGCTTCGATTAACTCCATAGAGGCTAACCACACAGATTACAATGTAGATGATGAAAATCCAGATGGATCGGGAGACAATGGTTCCATTACAGCTATGACCCACAACGAACCATCAGGTTTGCACACCCGAAACCAAAGGGCCGCCCTAAATATGGCCGCTCTTCCAGCTAACCCTCCCCCTCTTACCCTAAAAGCTTGCAATAAGGATAAGAATAAAGGACTGGCTACTCTTAACCCGCCTCCTTCTCTCGATAAAAATGAGACACCTACGCTCGAAGAGAGATTCTCTCGACAGGAGGAGGAAATGAAATAATTGAGGCGGCTTAACGCCGAATACTCCAGAGGAACCATATTATTTAATGCTCTTCCCAATAAGAGACATGACTTTCACTCCCTGCATGTTCACCTCAAGGACCTAGGTTTTCCCCGGCAGACGAAGCACGATCTGGGCCCCCGCCCAATGAGGTGCCCGGTCCGTCCAACTACCTGAACAAGGATTCGGGTGAATTCCAAGACTTTCCTCCACTCAGGATGCAATGGTAATGAGTACGTATGAACCCTTCAAAGGTGTCACAAACGGAATACTCACCCTTGGTTCCGGCCAAGCCATATCCTCGGGCAATGACTCGAGCTACAACCGCCCAAGATCAGGCCCAACAGGATGTAAACCAGGGACTCGCCCACACCATCGAGGAATTGAAATCTCAATTGGAAGCAATGGAAGGTTGATGCGCTCCGATACAGCTAGAGCGAAAGCCCCACCCAGATAGGGTGAGCAACATGCCTCTTCCACCCAATTTTGGGAGTGTTGTATTCCATATTTTTAATGGATCAGGCCATCTGAAAAATAATTTGATACACTACGCATCGTATTGCAACCCTATGATGGGAAAACTATAACAACAATAAGTAGTGAAACTCTGATGCTTGTTATGGACCTTGCAAGGATCTGCCTTTTTTGGTATCTGAATCTTCCAGCTCAGTCAATAAAAAGCTGGGAAGACCTTCGGCATTAGTTCTTGTTCCAGTTCTTCTCACCGCTACCGAAGACAACGGTTAGTGACCTCATTAATTGGAAACAGAGGTAGAATGAGATGGTTTATGATTTCATATCCAAATAGAAGGTTCTGACCTACTCTCTGAATAGGAAAATTCCCCAAGATGAGATGCTGGCCATATGCATTGATAACCTTCGAGATGAGCTGTGAAGACCACTCATACAAGTGGAGTTCACCACTGGCTTCTATAATCTCTCTACCATTGTGTAGATAATTGAAGACTCCATGTAACGGACCAATATGATGTCCGGAGTATCCTCACAGGCTCCTAAAAAGCGAACAGTTAGAGCTAAAGAAACCTCTGTCACGCTCAATCCAGCCCATGCACCTGCTCCACTACCTAGGCCTCCACCAAATCGTCAAAGACACCCTGTATATCGGTGGCCGCCTCCTCCCAAGTGGGACGATCAGAGTGGATTGAAGAGGAACCAGTTTGATGGATGGAGACAAACATTATACTCGTTCTGAGAGGGCCAAGTCAGTCTCTAGTTCATCGCTGCCATGAATTGCAACTTGCTCCACCTCCAGAAACCAAGGAATCTCGAAGTAGTTGGCCACGATGACAGGCCAGATTACTATCCCTACCATCGAATGTTAGGGCACAGTATCTTGGAACGATGCATCTTCAAAGACCTCCTGCAAATGATGGTAGACTCCCAGAAGGTCGAGCTAGGACCACCCCCGGAACATGTGACATATATTTCTACCATTGAATCTGATAAAGGGGATGGATGGCAGGAATCACCAGCAAGAAGGGGAAAAAATTTCATAACTGGATGACTGGGAAGACTATAAACCGAGCTCAGGGCATACTCCGAGCTCATTTACAGCTGTCAGTGTTCCCCCCAACAGCCAGTAATGCCACGCAGCCGACAATATCGGCTTCGCAACCCTTCACGAGCTAGTCATCTAGGAATTATCAAAAAGGTAGGAGACAAGCGGATGGAAAACTGTCTGCAAGGAGTCCAATGTTATCCCTGACACTGTCGGATTTTATGCCCTCAAACATGGCACCACGGGCACTAACCCACCAAACGACACCATCAGGGACAACCGACCATGTGGACCTGTGGAAGAATGAGGAGCTAATCTTTTGTTCCATCAACAACATCCATCTAATGGAATAGTTCCCTAAATAAGGGCATGGTTACGAACTCGAGTTACCGATGCAAGGGGTTGGGAGGTGGAATCATAGAAGAAGGGGATACCAGGGGAGAAATAGTCACGGACGAAACCAACCCTATGGTTTTACCCCATCCAAAACCATTAATATCCCAGAAACCCATGGGAGAGCCATTCAATGGAATCATCAAGAGAAATAATACCCCTCCTCCTCCACAATCGGCCACTCTGGCCCTGTCATTATGCGGTACCCTTCAGAGGAGGAACAAGTGTCTAGCTTCTTAGTGCGCACAAACCGACCGACCATGCTGAGTCCCCAAAACAAGGGCACAATGATGACATCCAACCGTGCGGACTGTCCTTCCTCTTCACGTGCTCTAGCTCCCAATATGACTGATAAAACACTCCCAATAGTAGTGAAGCATCAGCCATTGGAGAAAAAATATGATATCCTTAAGCATTTGGCATTAATACCAACCAAGCTGTCAATCCTAGATGCCCTGAGTTTGTCAGAAGATTTCAGGGAGGTGTTTATTGAATCCCTGCTCAGACCCAATGTCTTTCAAGCAGAGGTAGCTGCCACAGAGATTTACCAGACGGAGACTGGCCCAGCTTAATGAAATGCGCTGATTTACTTCACCGATAAGGATGAAGATGAAATCATTCAAGGACATATCAAACCACTATATGTGTCTGGCACACTAAATGATGTTGAGATCCACAAAGTATTTATTAATAGTGGATCTAGAGTAAAATTGCATCCCCTACAAACACTCTGCATGTTGGGCTATAGTGAGGATGACCTAAACCGCTGAGACACAAATATGTTGAGTTACGGCAAAAGTGAACAGAATGCAATGAGACAAATCAAGCTGAAAACCCATTTTGGTGACCTTGTGGCCTACTCGGAATTCATGGTGGTCCTATACGACACATCATTCCATTCCACGCTTGGAAGGACATGGCTCCATAAGCACATGGACATTCCTTCATCCAACCACCACTGTATCATGTATTATGTCAATGGAAAAAGTGAGACATTGCATGCTGACAAGCCCCATTTCGAGCTCTCCGAGGCACACTACATTGACGCCGAGTTTTATGAGAAAAATAAAATGAAGTTTTCACTCGATGCTATTGATGGGATACTCGGACAAAATGGTTTGGAAATGGTTCCTGATGACCCCCTCAGGTAGCTTGGCGGAGACTACGTATTGCCGATGAATGATTTTGAGAGAATGAGTTCAAGCCCAGACACACACTCAGTTGTTCTCATGACTTCAGCTATAACAACCATGGGTGAAAATGTGGAAATGACCACTGAAACTCAATTTGGGGGTTTATACTTGAGCGAGGACATCCAAAATTCCTCACCTTCAGACCCCCAAGAGCCCGTGCCGGGAACTCTCCCCCTCTCGGATCTAGATGATGAGAATTTGGGGGAAGAGGAGGTGGAAGATCTCATGGATGCACCTCCTGCATTTGACGAAGGTATCTTCACCACAATGGACGAGATCAAGGAAATAAACCTGGGTTCTATGGATGACCCGAGGCCCACCCTCATTAGTATAACCATGTCTCTTGTAGAGCACGAGGTATATACCACCTTATTGAAGAAACACCGGGTTGTTTTTTACTATAATTACATAGAAATTCTGGGACTCAATACTGAATTGGAGAACCACCACTTAGGTCTTCCATAAGACAATCGAGGCTATAAAAAAGACATCGTAAGAGTGCACCCCTCACATTCTTCCAAAATAGTGGCTGATGTCGATAAGATTATTAAAGAAGGTTTCATTCGGGAAATCTAGTACTTTATCTGGGTGGCCAACATTGTCCCTTTCAAGAAAATGAACTGACAAACCTATGTCTGCACTGATATAAAAGATCTCAATTGTCATTATCTGAAAGATGATTTACCAATCCCGATTACCAACTTATTAATCGACGTGATGGTTGAGTATGAGGCTCTATCTTTAATGGATGATTATTCTTGGTATAATCAAATCAGGATGGCCCGAGAAGATGAATAATCCACTTCCTTCAATGCACCTAAAGGAATATTATGTTACAGGGTCATGCCCTTTGGTCTCAAAAATGCGGGTGCCACATATCAACACGCCATGCATCGTATCTTTAAACCATTCACGGGGAGATTCGTCGAATGCGATGTGGATGAATTAATGGTCAAATCAAGACAGCGCTCAGATCACTTGTCTGACCTTGAAATTGTATTAAAAAAACATCGACCGCAAAGCCTGATGATGAATCCCTTGAAATGAACCTTTGGGTTCACATCAGGGGAATTCCATGGCTTCATCGTACACCATCGTGGCATCGATGTTGACCCTAAAAAGACAAAGTCTATCCTTGGCTTACCACCACCCCACAATATCAATGAGTTGAGAGGATTCCAAGGACACCTGGCCTACATTATTTGGTTCATAGCCAACATGGCAAGAAAATGTTTCCCTTCACCAGGTTAATGAAGAAGGGAGTTACGTACCAATGGAAAAATGACTGCCAAGAATCGTTCGATAGCCAAAAGAAGTACCTCTTAAGCCCACCGGCGCTCATGCCCCAAATTGGAGGAAGACCTCTTATCCTATATGTGATGTCCTTAGAGTGGTCGCTGGGAGCCGTCCTTGCAATGAAAAATGAATCCGGTAGTGAAAATAGTATCTATTACCTCAACCGAACCATGATTGATGTTGAAACTCGATACTAAAACATAGAGAAGAGTTGTCTGGCCTTGGTCATCACAGTTCAAAAATTGGGACATTATCTGCAGCATCATGAAGTCAATTTGGTCTCACATAGTAACCCGGTCACGTACATCCTCAGCAGCCCAATGCGGACCGGGCACCTATCATGATGGGCAGTCATCCTGCAACAGTTTGACATCCTGTTTGTGCCTCAGAAACCCATCAAAGCCCAGGTGTTAGTAGATTCTCTGGAAATGCACCCCTTGATAGGGACCACTATACCAGACATCGAATTACCTGATGAAGACATATTCCCGTTTCAAGAGGAGCTCCTAACATGGGAAATGTACTTCGACAGTGCATGTCGAAGCCTGACAGGGAAAAGGATAGAGGATCCCAAATTTAACAAGGTGGGTTTTTTGATAATACTCATGTCCCCAGAAAAGGTAGTATTTCAATATTTCTTCTTCATATCATAAGGATATATGAACAATGAGTAATAATATCAAGCCCTAATTGCAGTCCTAAAGCTCACACTCCAAGCACAAGTACAGTACCTTAGGGTCAAAGGCGACTCAGAACTGGTCATCAATCAAGTCAATTGTGACTATGATATTAAAAAGGAGGATTTGATTCCCCTATTTGACCATGTTTGATGTTTATGATAGAATTATCCATATAACCAACATTGAACTATATTCCCCGGTCTTAGAATGACTAGGCTGATGCATTAGCTAATTCGTCCACAACCCTAGCTGACCCTGAACAGGATGAAACAGTTATTAGTATTTCTCATCGTTGAATGGTCCTACCATTTTTTTAAACTAATACAAAATAAATCAATGAAGTAAGTCATATCCTCAAGCTATACTCTCCTGGCACCGGCTAGATGAGCCCAATTGAAAATTACCTTCAACAGGGAGATATTCCATCAGAAAGGGCTGAACGAGAGCAAATAGGGAGAAGGGAAATAAACTTTGTCCAATACGGCGACACAGGATAGAAAAACTTCCTTTACAAATTAGGCCTCGACAAAGCCCTCCTCAGATGCATTTATGGAGAAGAAACCGCTGTCGTCATGACTGAAGTGCATCCCAGTGTATGTGGATCACATTAGTCAGTGTCTAATCCTTCCCATCAAGTTCGAAGGCTTGGGTACTATTGGCCCACCATGGCACGAGATTGCGAGCACTTTACCAAAAAATGACACTCATTCCGAATTCATACCAACTTCATACACCAACCCCCGGAGTTAATTCATCAAGCTAAGTACTCCTGGCCATTTTCCATCTAGGAAATGGACGTCGTGGGACCATATCCTCCCTCCATGGCCAAACAAATGAAATATATCCTCACAACAACAGACTTCTTTTCCAAATGGCTAGAAGTGGTACCCCTCAAGGAAGTCGAGGAAAGAAACATTTTCAGATTTGTTAAAACCAATATCATCACCATATTTTGCATCCCTCATACAATACTGATGGATAATGACACCAATATATGCTCTGCAGAATTGGAGAAACTATACCAAGAATATTGTATGAAGGCTAACCACTCATACCGCTACCATGCATCGGCCAACGGATAGATAGAGGCTTTCAACAAGACCCTGTCCCACATTCTCCAGAAAATGGTGGACAAAAACAAGAAATCATGGCCTGATAAACTTCTTCATGCATTTTGACCTTATTGAACAACAATCTGCACCGCTACTTGGGCAACTCCATACTCATTAGTATACAGAACAGAAGTGGTCCTGCCCATTGATCTCCAATTTCCCTCACTTCATGTTGCCATTTGTAATCATTTATCCAATGATGAGCAATCAAAAAAACGATTAGGTGAATTGGAAGAGCTGTATGTGATGCGGTTGCACACTTTGCACCATCTGGAAGTATATAAGAACCAGATTGCACGAGCCTTCAATAAAAAGGTTCTTCATTGGTCTTTCTTGGAAGGAGAATTGGTGTTGGTCCTCTCGACCCCAATGATAACTGGAAAGAATCCTCCATAGCTAGAGACCAAGTGGGAGGGACCATATGTTATACACAAGGTATACTCCAATGGTGTTTATTCCCTAATCTCCATGGATGGGTAGTTCACTACAGCTCCTACAAATGCGAGATTTCTGAAGAAGTATTTCATATAATCAAAAATAGTTTTTGTCTGAGCTGCAGGATGCTAAACTACCAATCACCCAATGGTCCAATCCCTACAACCATTAATCTAAGAGTACGTCGTCCTCAGCAAATGATGTTAAATTGCAAAGATTTCCAGAGAACTATGTACGGCGTGATTCCTGCCCTCGCATGATACTTATTGACACCAGGATCCCCCATCCTAGCCCATCCATCCCCAAATAAATTTAAAAAATACCTTTCCCCCCATGTATGGACCAAACCTGGATAGTGTGAATTATATTCTAAAGAACTATGTATGGATTGATTACTGCCCCCACATGATACAAACTGATTCCAGGATCCCCCATCCTGGCCTATCCATCCCCAAATAAATTAAAAAATTCCCTTTTCCCCTGTGTACGGACCAACCCTGCACGAGGTGTATTCCTCGTCCTTACCACACAACGTTAAACTGCATGGATAAGAATAAATAAAAATTCCCCCCCACCCCCACCCCCGTGTACAGACCAACCCTACACGGGGTGTACCCATTTTAGAGAACTATATATGTCATGATTCCTGCCCTTGCAGGATACGTAGTGACGGCAGGATCCCCCATCCCATCCCATCCATCCCCAAATGAAAATTTAAAAATTCCATTGTCCTCCGTGTATGGACCAGACCTGCATGAAGTGTATTATATTTTAATTAACTACGTATGACTTGATTCCTTCCCTTGCAGGATATGCAGTGACGATAGGGTCCCCCATCCTTCCCAGCCATCCCCAAATAAATTTAAAAATTCCCTTTTCCCTCTTGTACGGACCAACCCTGCACGGGCGGTTTTCCTTGTCCTTGTCGCACGATGTTAAAGTGCACGGATAAGAAAAATAAACATGCCCCCTTCCCCCCATGTAAGGACCAAACTTGAATGGGGTGTACTCCAAAAAGAACTATGTTTGGATCGATTCCTTCCCTCGCAGGATACGTAGCGACGTCGAGATTATTTGTCCTAGCCCATCCACCGAGAAAAGAATACATGGGTTTATATACCTATCGCCCTCACCGCACGACGCTAAACTGCACGGACTTCATCCTCACTACATGACGTTAAACTTCACAAACATCATCCTCAGCGCACGATGTTAAACTGCATGGACTTCGTTGTGACCCAGCCAAGATATATGGTGAAACGAGATGGGAATACTCCATGATCATTTGGATGCATCCTCTCCATGCATTAGACTCCATGAGATAGATAATTATGGATCTTCATAACCATTCATGGCCATCGGAAGTGGAATGTTATCGACCCGTGGACACCTTTGCATGACTATGCATACCATGCCCTCAGAAGCTCTTCATATTTATTGCCCCTAGCTCGTCTACCATGGGAAATACAACCTTAGGAGATAATCTTCCTAGAACCGTATGCTTACTAGCCTCAAAGCCCCCGTATCGTATCTCCCGATCCAAAAATTTATGGATCAGTGGTTTAAAAGATCATTCCCCTATCACATCCAAATGTTTCCAGGGTATCCCTACCTAGTTAGCCTATGTATCCGCCCATGGTTAACATGACTATCTTTATTTACAAACATCAAGCCAGGGCTGGTCTACTTTGAATCAACATGCAATTGTGGTAAAGCTGTTTCATGTATTCTTGGACACCATTATCCCCATATGATGAACTCTGTAATGTGAGAAATATCAAAATTTCATAATCATCCACGGCCATCAGAAGTGGAATGTTATTGACCCATAGACGCCTTTGAATGACTATGCATACCATGCCCTCAGTGGCTCTACATATTGATAGCCCTTGGCCTGTCTACAAACAGCCAGATTTCCTTGGGTGGTACTCTTCCTAGCCCCATATGTTTACCGGCCTCAGAGCCCCCATGCCATATCTCCTGATTTAAGAAACACCAGAGTTACAGTTTACACCCTCATTCCCTCAAACTTGTTCAATGTATACCAGATCCTCTTAACTCAATTGCCTTCTGGGTAATTATAGCAATAGTCATACAATGGTCTGAACTATACGACAGTTAAACTAAGAGTACTTCATACCAATCGCATGACATTAAACCGCATGGAGTAATGGTATACCCCATGCGTAAGATAAATCAGCACAGCAAACTCATCACGTATTAACAGAAACTAGGGATGAACATCCCCAACATGTACAGATATGTCCTTAACAAATGATAGACTTCGTGGCTCGGACAATCATGGATCCTCATAATCATTCATGTCCATTGGAAGTGTAAAGTTATCGACCCGGGGACACCTTTGAATGACTATGCATACCATGCCCCTAGCAGCTCTTCCTATTGATATCCCCTGGCTTGTCTACCAAAGGAAAAATTTCCTCAGGTGATACTCTTTCTATCCCCCTACGCTTACAGGCCTAAGAGCCCCCATATAATCTCTCCTGATCCAAGAAGCCCCTAAAACATGATTTACACCATCAACCCCTCTCCACTTCTTGAACATGCTGAGATATTCAAGCGGAGTTACATTCTACTCAAGAGTGGCCTTTGCAACTACATCCTTACCATATCACGATCAAAACTGAATGGAGCATGTCTTTTCGGCTTGGAGTGAAGATGAAAAGACCAAGCATTACGAATCCAGAGAAATGCCTCTAATTGCAAGAATTTTCACAGATTTAAAACTGCGTCTATCCTCATTCCATGACGTTAAACTGCACAACTTCATTAATAATGCTCCCCGTCTTTACCGCATGGTGTTAAAATGCATGAAAGTTATCCTTAATGCATGAAGTTAAACTGCATGGAAGTTGTCCTTACCTCATGATGTTAAACTGCACAGAAGTCATCCTTACTGCATGACGTTAAACTACATGGAATTTAAAATTCCTTCATCCTTACCGAATTATGTTAAACTGCACGGTCGAACCAGTCTTGGGTTTAGTCAATATTGGAGGCCTTTCTCTGTCCCTCAGTGCATAGGCTAGACCTATAGAAACCACCGTCTCACACTAGCAATATATGGGATGACTTCCCCCATTTCTAGAAAATTTAGCCTATATTTTCTTGCGTATTTATGCACCATCTCCTCATAAATCGCACTCTGTACCCAGAAGGAGCTGAACCCTTGTAAGCAATCCCTGGTGGTCCCGAATCTCAACTTCCCTGAATTTTCCTAGCTATTGGGAGAATACAATCATTGGCCTAACAACACATTTTCATGACTATTCATTCCATTCCATCTGTGGCTTAGAATATTGATATCCCCTAGCCTATCTAACAAATGCAATATTTCTTTAGGCATTGCTTCTCTCTGTATGCCTTTTGGCCTCTAAGCGTAATATCCATCTTCGTATTCAGAAACCTTCTAAGAAATAGTTTACGAACCTCTTTCACAGCACTGCCTGAATATGGTGGAATGTCTCTGACAAGATTATCGAGAACTAGGAGAATATGTTCCATTTTAAAGAATATCCTAGTTGCATGACTTTAAACTATGTCAAGCTCTAACAGTCACTGATACTAACTAAATATGTAGGAATGTGGCCCTCTGACCACGCTCCTTATTAGTAAAGATGTTCCCAAACCATTTCAGATTTCACACACCCCTTTCGAACCACCCCTGCTAGTTTTAATAATTCTCCAAGCCACCCATGGTGATTTCCATAATCCGGACTTCCATGAATTATCATGCCATTGGAAATGTACAGTCTTTAACTTAATGACACCTTTGCATGAATATGAATACCATGCCCACAGCGGCTCTACATATTGATCACCCCTGGCCCGTCTATCAAAGGCAAGTCTGCCTTAGATAATTCTCTTATAATTATATACTCTGATACAGATACCATGCCTTGAGACATGCACTGTATGTCATTCAAATCTAAACATATTCCCCTCTATGTACATCTGAAGGGTATTAAGACTTCTTTTAATCAACCAATCCTCATCAGGGCTATCACCTCACTATATCTGGTCAAAGATGTTCGACCTAACACATCATTAATGATGGTCATGTCGGTGAGACATTAAACCGCTCCCAAAAAGAGGCGCAAATCCTGTTAGGATGAAAAACATAAAAGGGAGACCTACGAAAAATTTGAGCCATAACCACTGGTTTCACGCAAAATGGACCCATGAAAAATTAGTATATTAATTGAAAATAGAAAAAATTTGTGGGATTTTTCTACAAAACCCCAGCAATAGTCAAACTATGCTCGTTGCATCCCAAGGTCTAGGAAAAAATTAGAGCTCGTTCCTATTTTATCAGTTATCGTAAACTCTGGTTATTCTATGTTTACAGAATTATCATATAAGACAATCATGTAAACTAATTTCTTTCACAAGAGATCACAGGAGAAGAAAACTATAGGACTAAGGAAAAACATTTCTTTATTCCATAATAAAGTTGGTGAAAGGGAATCCACAATCTACAGCCTCCTCTCGCTTGAGAAGTTATTACAAGATATTTTTAGTGGATTCACAAAGTTGGATTAGGCACTGATGAGAATCCTCAATTGATGGATATAGATTCTGCAGTAAAGCTGTCTGAGCCTCTGCGCCAGCCCGCAGTGCTTCCGCATCCTGTGCCGCCATTGAGCTCGGCCTCATCTCCTCCTCCATCTACCACTCCCCTTCTTAAATTATGGTTGTGACATCAGTCTCACCCAACTACAGGTACTGTATGTCACTCCTCAACACCTCCAGTCAAGAACGCTGCTTAATGACTTCTCCCTGAAGTCTCGTGACCACTCCGGCATGATCATGAGCTTCCATTAGGCAAAATTTCCAGGTCGCGGAAAGGTAGAATTCAGATTGAGCACAGAAAAGAGATATTCGAAACCACCAATAATATCCCATTTAGTGAATACCTGATTGACTATACCAAAAATAACATGGTAGTCAAGACCATCAAATCCCAGCAGCATAATTTGGTTGTGCAACCTCAACAATTTAGTCGGCATCTCATCCAGGGGTGTATGAGAAATCAGCTTCCAAATTTTCTCCCATGACCATTGGAGAAAAGGTTTAAGACTTGAAAGGACCCATTGATCCGGCTCAGAATCACTCCCAGATGAATACAGATACTCTGGGATGAATTTCAACAAGGAGGGACCTGATGCTCCCTTAACCGCAAGCCCCGACGTCGCGAAAACTTCACCCCTGGAGGTTGTGGTCATAGGCACAATTTGATCCAACATCACAATCACCAAGGCTGAAGGTCGTGGTCCTAAATCCCGAAAGTTGATCAGACAGATAACTATCACTAATCATAAAATGGAAGAGAAAGCAGTTAGTGGGAAAATATTGGGAAGATTACCCCTGATCATCAAGGCGTCAGTGCCCTCATGCTCTACGCCCCCGCTGCCGCTTGAGGAAGATGATACATCTTCGAGAGGCAAGGGAGTCCTGGGAACCCCCATAGGTGTCCAGGACCTATGTCCACACCCATGTCTAGCAACTGCAAAATCATTCCCCAAGTAGTCATCAACGGAGATCAAGCTCAGGGAAATTAATCCCCCGGTAAATAGAATGATGGCCCGCTCTGGGTTTCTGACAACTGGCATGATAATAGGCTATTCCTCCACCGCCATGGGACCCATCGGGTCTGATGCAGCTGACCCCTTCAGTTCTGGGGCCTCCTCGATAATCACAGGTTCCCCATCCTCCACCGCAATTATAGAGGCTGTGTGATCAACGAGGGTCTCATCTTCCAGCTTTTCCTCCTCTGGCATATCTCTGATTGATGAATACAGAAGGATGGTGTCCGCATCACTATCCCCTTCAGTAGGGCCAGTCATCTCTTCAAGCTCAGGTATGGCCGCAGGTGGTCTCTCATATAATAAAGGAGAAGAAACGACCGCTTGGGTAGGCATGGATATGTCTCCGATTGGCACAACACAATAGTGCCAAAACAGTTAATAACCGGCAAAATCATGACAAATGAGTTGGTAATAGAGGAAACAAGAGTCATGATTACCCGACATCCCTTTTCTGAGTCGTTATGATAATCGGGATGCCTTCTAAGGTCTCTGGATATGCCCAGGGGAGAATTCTCCACTCAGAATGCTGGGAGGAGCTGGAGGAGGAAAAACCCCAATGGGGTCCACAATTTTCTCTTCCATGTTCTCAACTACACCAGGATACCCATCCTTGATGACCCCCACAGCCGAAGGCGCGTCTTCGCCTACTGCAGTACCACATGGAGTATACTCTGAGGACGAAATTTCCCCCTGGGACTCCTCAGTACCCTGCATAAAGGGAAGAAACATTATAACATTCACAATAAAGGATAATGAAATCCATAAGGATGATCAGGGAAACCTCTTCTTAAGGATAGGAAAATTCGAGATGTTTTATCATCATAGACAACTGATTAGACACATAAAGCCGGTTTTGGAGTGAATTAATGTATTCGTCCATCTCCTTTAATGAGGTGACTATTTCGTCCAGATCCTATTCCAACAGAAAGAGAGGTGGAGCAATGATAGTCCCAATACACGAAAGCTCGAGAGAGATCGTTTGGGGTAAAACCAAACCTCTTCATCTGAGACCCTAACCCTCCGGTCGTCCCAAATCCTACATGCATCTGGAAATGTGGTCGTAACAAGAACAACTATCCGGGGGGGATCGACCTGAGAGGGTTGTAAAGTGGAAGGGGCTGGTGGGGGTGTTGATAGCCGTGTCTATTTTCTGGATATCTTTTTCACCCTATAACTCTCTGGAGCTACTTGGGGGTGGGACCTCATGGGCTGGGGGGGAGTTCCCTTGCCTCATCCACAGTAGGGGAACCAGCTGAATCATCACACCCAAAATAGTTATCGCTCTATTCCTCTTCATCATTCACTGACCACAGCATGGCCTGGACCCGATGAGTTAACACCACATAACCCTGGAATGCATGAACTTAATCCTCGTGGTCCCAGAGATACAGATTGTCCCTCTCAAGGTACACATCATAAATAATGTCAACATGAGTATATATGTAGCCCAACCCGACAAATTCAACTTTTTATTCCTAGAGATGCTACCACAAAGAACGAGGGTACTAGATGTGAAAGGATGACTGGCCTCTAAATTCGTCCCATTAGCCCCAGATCATCGGGAAGGCAACATCAGCATGAATGGCTAACTCTATCTGGCAACATCAAGGGAATCTGAGGAGATACCTCTTTAAGTTAAAACTATCCTCAAGGGCATGAGACCCGCAGGGTTATGAAGGACCTTTCCCAGAATGGTTGGGGCACTATCCCCCTTCCGCTTCCTCTTTCTCTTTGATAGATTATGAATCGATATAGTGGGAACCCACAACCCTAACTACCATTTGTGTACGATTACAGCCAGGAGTCGGCATAGCTTTTGGATAGCAAAGGCATGGAGTTTGCAAGCATAGGGGTCATAAACTCACATCTAGTATCTTCCTGGGTAAAAATTATCCACAATAGTCTGGACACCATTAGATGGAAGTTCCCACATGTGACATTGAGTCAAATAGGACTCAGTGCCTGGACGCAGCCAAATTGATGTCTAAATCGGAAAGGCGCAAACCCCTCGTAGATCAGTTCCCTGCCAATACAAGCCACTAGAATACCCTCCTGGAGGGAAAAAAGGTAGTATCACATACTAAATTCCTCTTATATAGTGTTAATGGTTCCACCAGACGAGGAGGGATATGGTCGGAAATTGAAATGATCGTAAATTGAGATCTGGTTCGACAACAGATGTGTATTCTGAACCCGCTATTTTTCATCCCTCTCATTGGCGAACCACTCCTCGGGCATAACCCCGCAGGTCAGTTTCATATTTGGGTAGAATACAGTACCTAGAAACTGAAAATTGTTAATGAAATTATAGTAGTTCTTAATATGTGCTCCCAACTATCCCCATAGAATTTGAAAAGGGGTGGCAACTTGGTTTATTGGACCCCCCACGACAATGTTTCCAAGCAATCAATAAATCCTATGCAGTACTAGGAAGGCCATGTTGATGATGTTACTAGTGTCCAGCTATTCCAACATAAAAAAAGTATAAACCTGCACACCACCAGTCTCACATACGAGCAATAACAAGGGACTCAATAACATGGCCAAAAACGCCGCCAAGAAGAGCAGTAGATCAATGTCTGACACTAGTTCCCAGCCCCAGCTGTTGAACTGGACCTCCTCCAGGATTAGCCAACAGTTTCACCTCTTCATTCGGGACTCCATCATAGGACATGTCATGGGAATGCACAGAAGAGCCATGGACTTTCTCTCTATGTCAAAAGCCTTGATCCATTCATGATATGGGACAAGCTGTTTTGGAGATGTATCTTTCGAATGCTCCCATTCCTGATCAATAAGTTGCTTCACCAGGGGATGAGTCCTCTATTCGTTGTCCCACACAGAAGGGGGATGCAATAATTCATCATACATTCCTTCAATAATAGGGACCCCTAAAATATGGAAGACATCCCAAAGACTGATAGCCACCTCCCCATGGACCAGACGGAATGTATTGGTATCCAGACTCCAATGGCTCATAAACTGTTTGGCAAGGGTGTGGGGCCGATGGGTATAGGTCTGGGACACCTAGGTAGCTTCATATAAGGCTACGGCTCGCAATTCCACTTCAAAATCTACACAGCTCTGGCAAAACCAGAAGGGCCTCCCTCAATCCAATGACTAAATGACCCTCTGGGCTAGAGGTTCCGGTCCGCTGACCAGACATGTTGGTTGTTTACCATATCATTGCGGGCAATGCTTCGGTAAAAGTGGATTTCCCTATCTTCCTGACATTGTTCTCATATTGGGGACATTTGAAGGAGATTATGCAAAAACCTGGAAGCTGTATCTCTTGGGGAAGGCCACCCTCTGGAAGATATCACATCTCGAATGATATTACTAGTAAATATCCATGTTATAAGACTATTGTCATGTGATGAAACTGGAATCGGTGTATCAGACATCATGTTGAACCCGTAGACAGGAAGACTATCGGAAAAGGGGTACATCTGCTGTGAATCTGAGAACATGTTTGTAGGGAAGTGTTATAGTGGGGAGTGGAAGATTCCATCCTGAACAGAGATGGCCACATACTTTAGGCGTTGATCACCGATTGGAAGAGGCTCGGAAGTAGTCATGGGTGCAGGTTGAGGAGGAACCATATTTTCTCCCTGAATTATAAAAACGAGGCAAATGGTTAGTCTAAAATAATAAAATCTTTAAAAAATTACCATGTATATGGAAAAAAAGACTCCAACATGGAGCCTTCATGATGAGGTCCTCAAGCATGCCTCAAAAGGTGGTTCGTGACTGTTGCATCCCACGAAACAACCCTACGCAGAAGAAGTCCTGGCTCACAGAGCATTGACTAGAAAATCGAGAACCAGGCTACTCCCTGGAATCTCAATCCCAGATTTAAATGTTTACATTCGGAAGACTTAGGGAATTTTGAAAGTCCAGAAGTTTTCAGTTCGCAGACCATAAAAATAGCATAGGAAGTTCCTAAGTGTCCCGTTGTAACTTACTTTTTAATTAATTAAAAGTGTTAGTTTGCAGCTGGGAGGTTGGTCCGCGAGTGAAGGCAGGCACGAACGAGGAATGGTTTGTGGAAATGGATGTTGGTTTATAGACGAGGGGTTTCGTGAAGGAGAAATCATGCGGAGACGAAAAGTAAAATATCCGTGTCCGCGAGGGATCCGGTAAAACACAAAGGGTAGGGGCCTCCGTATTTATAGGCGTGGTGCCCTACCGGGTCCACCCCTCTACTGCAAACCATCCACATTTCAGGACCACTCTACATCGAAATAGTCTCCTCTTCATTTCGTTCAGACCCCATTCCAATGGGGGGAAATTGTAGTGTCCGGAAAAATCCGTAATGGATAATGAGAATCCCATTAATTAAAGATAGGATTCTACCCAAATTCCTTCGAGGAATTATGAAAAAATAAGGAGAATACTCAAAGGTTGGAAAAATACAAAACAGTCTGTATACCGGTCCAATGTTGATGGTATGCAGCAGATTCAGAAGCCGCCCCCTCCGCAGACCGCTGTTGTTCGCGGAACAGAGGTGGGGACCCTCCACGGGCATGAAGCAGGATGGGCGCCAGGCCGATCCACCGACACAAACCACCCCAGACGTGAACCGCATCAACCAGCCCGGACCACGTACGCCGTCATTCGCGGAATAGAGGCGGGGCCCTGTGCGTCCGCGAAGCACTCCCCAAACTAGTTTTTTTCACAAGGAAGGTGTGTTCACCCCCCTGTGAATGTATAATGGACCAAGTCATCCATAAAATGGGTACCCAGTCATGGGCCTCCGTAAAAGGATCATCATGACCACAGATACATCTCTTTCCCCACTCTATAAAAGGAGATTGAGTGGGAGAAGAGAGGGATCGATCAGAGTCAGGGGAAAGGATTTCAGAGGAAGGGGCTTAGGATTTAGCAAACAACGAAGTTGTAATTCACAAACCAGAACAGGTATGAATCTGGAAACGAAATAAAAAGGAACCAAAAATGCATAACAATTTTGTGAAATTCGAACTTAAAATCACAAAAAAAAAATAAGACCGCGAACCATGGCCCCTCCACGGATTCACTCACCGCGGACCAGGGAGTTTATGCCCCTTTTTCGATATGACATACCGTGTAGCACCCTCTTACGCAAGTGAAGCTCTGACCGACCAACCTCCAAATGGATTCAGCCCTGGCCGCTACTGCTTGCACAAACTCCACCACGTACAAACCTGGTACACAGGCCTAACCCGAAGCCACGTACCATCCTGGTACGCAGGATGCCTCTCGGTCCGCGTACCTCCCTAGTACGTGGCCGACCTCTCCAACCGCGTAACACCCCCTATGTGAAGGGTGCCACTCCTCATACACCCATGTGGACCGCTAAAATCATTTTGTGTTCTTATTCCCCGAGTTAGATAAAATCCTTCCAATCTGGCCGGATCCTTCGCAACCCCCTCATTGGCCCGTTCATCGGCCCTGAGCCAAGGCCTCTACCAAAGCCACCAGACACGTATGATGCAACTTTCATTTGCATCTGTGCACCTCCTTGAGTTCACATTCCCACTGTAAGCGTGGTAGAAGGGGTTTCTCCAACCCTTGATCGGATTCCCAAAATGTTCCTCGGTTCACATTCCCATGGTAATGCAGGGTCCACGCCCAGATTCCCCTTTCCACCTCTATACTCACCAAATTGGGGGAACTTACTTCCATTTTCCTTTAACTTTGGCGGTGAGCACTTCTACACTCTTCTATGAGTGATCTAGCAACCTCCATGGTGTAGGCCCCTATCCTTTCTTGTAGGAGGTAGCACCCATGAACCACCATACTTCCCCAATGCCAAGAACCAAGAGAAGAGATGGACACGGGGGAACCCTTTCCCTCTCCCTATGTGATTATTCACCACCGGGCCTACATTATGGAGTAATCCCCAACTTCTTGGGCTTCTCCATGTGTAATACCCACTCCACATCCCACATATGCACCTTTTGTGATGTGATCGTCAGGTCTCTGCTGCCTCTTGTTTATCACACCGAGCATGACTCGCGTGGGCTTAGAGTAAGCACCTACCCTAAACCCAGCCTCATGGAAACTACGAGGACTTCCAATCCATGTCAAGGAATGGGACATATGATACCTCCACGAGATTCAAGCCCCCCACCCGGTCATTCCAACCCCCTTCACACTGGTTCATCCTTCGTCCCGCATGACATTAAACTGTACTCTCGAACTACGTGGACTTTGATCCCTGTCTCGTAGGCATGGTACGTAGGAATCCTCCTCGTGGTTCAATCCCAAAAATCGGTCATTCCTACCCCTTTTAAGTCATTTTACCCTCATCTTGGGCCACCTCAGAGTGTAAGCCTCATCCCAAAACTGAACTACGAGGATTCTGATTCCTCTCACAAGGATACGTAGGAAGCCTGTTTCACGTGTTCAATCCAAACTCTCAAGTCATTATCTATCCCCCATGGATAAAAATAAACTCTAGAGTTCCTGGTTATGGGGATTTAAACCAGTGTTGTCTCATTGTGTCCAGACTCCTCGGGGTATTTAATTCCACGAGGGATGGTAAACGTCGGGCCTAAATGATTTCGGACCCCTACGTTCAGCTGACCATTGCCAACCAAGAGTAATTCATGGATACTATGCTTTGGTATGAACCAAAGATTCAAGAACATATGAATATTTCTTAAATCTATAAGAGAGTCCTAGAACAGGCAAAAATTTCCCCCAAAAGGGTGCGATGAGCCCAACTTCCCATCCTCTCAACCAATGTGAGTTCTTAAGAATCGCTGGCCAAATCACCCAGCGAATGTCTGCTTTGGGAAAGTAGGTCCACATATCACCATATATGGAACCATTGGGTGTTTCAAGATGAAAGCAGTGGACCTGATATGAGTGATTAAGTAGAATTCAACCTCTTATAATCAACCATCGAGCAGCGCATGTTCTTCCCCACGATTTGTCGTCATCATGAAATAATTACAACATATTTTTTACTTGTAATGTTTTCACATTCGATAATACCTTCCACCAATATTAATTCATAGAAACCTATTTTTGTCATGTTGAATTTAATAATTAATTTCTACGTATCCATTGATTTCATAAATACATATGATATAATCCTTGATGAAATTTTTATATTATTTCCATTACTAAGAATTTAATCACCCCCTTTATTATGTTTTCAATCCCTAGGTTATATAGGAGAATATAGACTGATAATTCTATAAGGGATTCTACTATAGTTCTATTATAGAGATATGTTCTCTATTTTTCTAATTATTGTGCCATTGTAAATAGTCTTCGAAGATAGTAAAAAAAGGTTCTCTAAGATTGTTATATATTAATATGATATCTAATATCATCATGTAATTTTTTCATGATTAGAAATGATAGTTTCACTTTGTATGAAATTTCATTTGGAAAAATAATTTTTTAGCATCAAAACGGAAAGTGTGGGATAGTAGTACTTTATTTTTATCTCTTTAGTGTAGAAAAATTCAAAAAAACATTGAATTGATTCCCCTCACTATCTTGATGCAAAAATCATAAAACTTTATTCCTAAATCTATCACAAGATTATTAATAATAAACACGTTTTTCGTTTTTGGATTATTTTTTATTATTACTAGGAATTTTAAATTATTCAATAATCATGATTTAATTTTTGTAAATTATGTAATTTTCCTACTATTTCACAGCTAGAACACACATTTAACGAGAAACCATATATATTTTATTGATCGTTGTTTTTATATATATTTTTCAATATTTATTTATATGAATAAATAATTTAGTGTTAAGTCTTATCCCTAGGAATTACAATATAAAACAAAATATTCCTTATTGGATCAGGGTGTTTGAGCATAAATAACACCCAACTAGTAAAAATAAATCAAAAAAATGTGCATTATTATACCATTTATAGAAGTGTGTCTTGAATAGTTCATGAATGTTTATGAGAAAATGTGTTGTACTTATCTCTATGTCATTATGTTTTCCAAATCACAAAAACTCTCTTATGTATCAAACATTATAATCTGACTAGATTTTACTCACTCAATTAAGACATTATGTGACAACATTGATGTACTTGAACAAGTTATTAAAATTATTTTTGATAATCAAGATAAATACTTGGAACATTTATGTTTCATTCTTTATGATATTGGAATAGATTTGAATGAATAAATTAATACTATAAATGGATGTAAAGGAAGATCTAGTTCAAGGTGAAGTGCATTAAAAAGCATAATCTCACAAATGAAAAGACTCTAGAATACTAATGAAATGTAGAAGAGGTGAGGTAGTCTCCCGGATAAGAATATCTAGCTATTGGGTTCATCTAGCTTTCTAGTGGTTGCAGTATAGTTCCTTACTATGATTTTTTAATAATTGTCAAAATGCATTGAATCAAATAATTAATTATCCAATTCATCCTAAGGGACCTTCCCCTATATTGAAATTTATTCATAAATAGAGACATATGGGTGTTCAGATAACATATATTAATATTCATAACAACTCCTTAACCAATTACATAAAGAATATATCCATTTATATACACTCCCTCAAATAGAAATTTCTCAATTAAATTTCTCAAAGGCTCTACATTACATTTGTCTCTCTCTCTATCTCATATTGTTATATCTGTTAAGATATGTGATGTAACAAAACCATGTAATGTTAAGAAAAATAATTTTTATGTCATATTAATATTAATTAATTTCATTTTATATAATAATATTCATTACAAGTATATTAGTTAATTTTTTAGTCAAATGAAAAAGTATTTATTACAAGACAAATTAGATTTTCATGAATTATATGATTTTATAAAAAATCTTGATTTCCAAGATATATTATTTTAACATGATAAAAAAACATTATTTTTGAATTCAACATCTCATAATTATATTTGGTTGAATTTTTTAAAATTTTATAAAAATATTTACTTTTCAAAAAATAACAAGAAATATTTTTTTTATTAAAGGATGTCATAACTTTTCAAGTATTATAAAATTTAAATTATATTTATGATTAATATTAAAATTTAATTATTTCCTTTCAATTAAAAATATAAGAATTATTTTTATTAGAATTAATATTATTTAATATTTTTGTATAAAATTTTTTTACTTAAAAATTAATTTTCATGAAATAATGTTTTCATCATGTTTTGTTTTTTTATTTTTTTGACTATATTTTATAACATTTTATAAATGAAATTTTAAAAATAGATCCCATTTTTTGAAATTGGTGGGTTATTATTTTTCAATAAACCCCTTTTCATTATGAATTGTAGTCGTAGAAAATATTTCTCACCCCTATTAGGGTTAATCAGGTAATCATGCTTCATAATAATATTATTATGTTTAATATTTTCCTTAAAACATGAATTTATTATATTTTAGTGGTAGTTAGGTCCATATTCATTAAGGATTCAATTTTATTGAAATATTTTATTATATTTCATTGAAAATGACATATATTATTTTATGTCTTGAAAAATAAAAAATACTTCTCAATTACTTTAAAATTTCTATAATATTTATATTATATATTCACATAGGTGACAAAGTATGTTTGAAAGAATTATTCAAGTAAATATTGATAATAATAAAATATTATTTATTAGGTGAATTTATGTTAAATTTTAACAGATGATCTAATTACCTTAAATTCCTAAGCGACACGAACATAGTGCTTATGGTCAATGTATAAAATTAATTTATATGATCATGAATAGATGAAAAATAATATTTTTTTGATGAAATATGGTATGATATGAATTTTATAGATAAATATAATTTAATATTCTTGTGCAAATTGATAATATTTAACATACATTTCTTTTTTGTTCATTTCAATGTTAAATTATGTGAATAGTTTTTAAATTTATATTAAGAGTAATTTTTGATAAATATATTTAATTAAAATTTTAAAATACAATTAAATTTTGAAATATAAAAATAAGTATGGGAAATTTTGTGAAATTTAAAACATTATTAATATTAGATCCAATTTTTAACTTCTTATTAAATTTATAACCCCTTTTTGTGGGAGTTATTGTTACCACGACCAATGTTTAAAATAGTTAACAGTAGTGATGTTCCTAAATATAAGTTATAAAATGACATCAAAACTAGTAAAAAAATTAAATATATTATTATAATATGTCCATATCCGCCTTATCATAGAATCTAAAAAGTTTTGGAACAATTTTACTTGAGTTAGACACATATTATTTCATAACATTTCATTTATTTCCAAAAGTTACGTTCGAGATAATTATTAAATGAGTCCCACTATCCTATAATGTACACAAATAAAAATTCATCTAGTTCATACAATACATAAAACATACCTTTCAAACATATCTCCCTATTTATTATATTCAATGGATTTATCATGAAACCAATCCAAGTATTCTTTAGGTATATACCAAAAGACATTGTCCAAAGAAGTGGTATTATTCTTTACTTAGAATTTCCATTTTATTTCTTAATTTTACTATATAATATAATAAAAAATAAAAATGAAATAAAAATAAAATAATATTACATTTATTTACATGTTGTTATATTAATGGAATTATATATACCCATCTCTTCCTTCCAAAAAATTTGAAAATAAACCTTTATTCTTTTGTACTGCCCACAACCGCATTTTGAACCTATTTAATTTTTTCCCGCATAGCAACTAATGGATAGATATAATTATTTATTTAATATATATATATATATATTTAATTCATAAAATAAAAATAATTCTAGAATTATAAGATATCATCTACATTCCAACAAGTTTAACCATTGAAAAATGGAGACATTACTTGTTGGTACTTGTGTATTACCAAAACCATGTGTTAATGTGGTTCATTTTTCATCACCGAATAAAATTTTGGGAACATATATGTTTATATAATTATTTATATATATATATATGATATGTTATTAAATTTATTCCATTTTTTTCTTTCAAATATGAAAATTTGAGTCATACATATACACAATTTACCTTCTCCATGATTTCAACTTAATAAATTTTTCCTAACCATATATCATTGTTGGTTTTAAAGTGTAAAATTTTTATAAAAATGATAATTATTTCATTATTTTGATTCTATATATTATTAGAAAATTTCCACAACAACCATGGTCAACTTACCATAGATGTTTTGATATTTTGAACTGAATTACCTCAATACACCAAACATGAAGATAAATGATGATTAAATTAAATATTTCATTGTAATAAATAAAATAAATTATTGAGTGATAAATTAATTTACATATAAAATATTCATAGATTAATAAATAATTTATATAAGTTTGTTATACGAGATTTATTGTATATATGTATCAATTAAATACTAAGGGTAAGGGATGTTGAATCAATTTCCATTAATTGAGAAATATTTAATTTTTATACTCTTACATTGGTTTATTGGGGTTATATTCCTCCATTTTAAATGTTATATAATTAATAATTAAAAATTAATAATAATTTATATTTCAATTTTATACTTATCATCCATGGGGATTTCACTAAAAAGCTACATAGTGGTAAGGGCTTCCTTAACTCAATTTACATTCACGTTGTTATATATATATAATTCATTGAATTTTTATTACCTGATTATACTTGAATTCAAATCAATATTGTTTTATTATATATTTATATTTGTTTTATATAGATTTAGATATATTCAAAAAATAAATTAACATATTAGTAATAAAAAAAATATGTTATGATATTTTTAGGGGTTTTGTCTTCTCAATCTCATTTTCATAAAAAATAAAAGAACCCAATGGATTTGTTTATTAGTTTTAAAAAGATTAACGATAATGTGGTTCACGGTGAGTTTAGGTAGTTGTATTTTTTAAAAACCATTATTGAGGTGTTCTCTCATTGTTATTGTGTTTGATACATTTTTTTAGATTTAAATACCTCGAATAATATTTTCATGATACAAGAAAATTAATTTTGTAAAGGGATAAATGTTGGATAAAAGGGTTAGAACATAGTTTTAATGAATTAAAGAACTTCCAAGGTTCATAGAGGTTAATATTTTAAGTAAAAATTCATTTATTCAATTCACATATTCATTTCTATTATGTATAAAATTAATGTATTATAATTCATATATAAGATTCAACACTTAACCAAATTCACATAGTTAAATGACGGATCATTTACAATTGGTCTAAAAAAATGATCAACCTATCTACATTTATTCATAGAGATTATTGTGTAGGTTTTCCAAATTTATTCGTGTATTCGATTCTGTGTTGTTTTAAAATTGAATCCTATATCTAATACTATAAAATAGTCAAATAAATTCACATATTAATTTTTTCAAGTAGATAATTGTGAGGCATAACTGATTTGGGAAACCAAATAGGAGATTTATATTTTTGTTATGTATGTATTGGATTTCAATAGGTTTTCATAAATTGAGTATTATATGGATAACTAATTCTAAAAATGATTTGATTATTTTGAGTTCATCTATTATTATAATATTTAATTTCATATCCTCAACTTTATCATGTTTGAAGGAGTTTGTAGTCGTTATTTTATAGATCTAAATTGGGATTTAATTACATTGTAAAAAAGAAATGTTTTTGGAAATGATGATGTTCTGTTATTTTCTTTAGTTATGGAGATCATGGGGTAATTATTAAAATATTTTTTTACTTCATTTGATCATATAAGATATATAGAGAGGTGTGGTGTTATGATTCATTAATTATTTTAAATTTATCCACTATGAGAAAGTGAGGAATAAAAATATGATTCTAATGACGAGTTTGGATATTCCATGATGTAAATCTAATGAAATTCATTATTATACGAATTCGAATTTCAATGAGAGAATATTTTTTCAATGAAATTTAATTTTTCACTTTGTAGATTTATTTTTTAAATATTTTTGAGGATCTCATAAGTGAATCAACATCCCTCATTACCAAATAAACATTGTTTATTTTGTTATCTTATTGATCATGTAATAATATTTTTAATAAATAATTAATCTATGATATTTGGAATGAATCCTAAAACATTTCTGTGATAAATAATGAATTATGGTCTGTTTATCTCAATTGTTCTTATATTTAATATAATCTATTATTAGGGGGGATACCCTACCATGTAAATGAGTAGTATCTATGGTTGGATATAAAGAAAATAAAAATTTGGTGTTGCATGCACCATCAATTTCTACATAATCACTTGAGGATGATTGTTTTTTATTATGAGTGGACAATACTCATAGAATGAATATAAAAAATTTCTTTTGAAATAAAATTTTAAAAATTGCCCTATACTAATTCACCCCATTTCGAAGAGGATGTAACAAATACTACCGTGGAAATCAATTAGTATCCGAGAATTTTTCTCTTATAGGTTCCAAATATTCAATTTTTATAATATATATTATTAATCATAATAACCACATGGGTTTGAATAAAATTATATGGAAAAAATTATCACATTTGTATGACTCAGATATGAGAATATCTTGTATCATTTCGATAGGTTATTTTTGATATATTTACGGTTGTTATCATCAATTTTTAAATGATTGTCAGATAAAATATTTTGACTAGTGGAATATATAAGAGGATGTAAATTTAAAAAAAATTCAAATGAAATTATGAAAGAAATTATTTAGTAATGTTATTGGTCTACATACTACCAATTAAATTTGGGACAATTTGGATATCAGTTATTAAGGAAATCTAAAATTTAAAGTGGCAATGCTACAGATCTAGTGAATAAAATGTGAAGGAATAAAATTGAAAAGGATAAATTTGTTTTTTATTTATATAATTAGTTAAATAAATTAATTGGTAATTCTTAAGTATTTGGTGATAAACATTAAGATTCTATAAATGTGAATAAGTTGATGGAAACATTTAGGGATGGATTTAATTCTAAAATTTCATATCATAATAAATAAATATGATATTTTTCTGGATGATTTCCATAACATTTCTTATCTTATAATATTAAAAATTATATATATTCAAAAAATGTGAATTAATTGATAGAATTTAAGTCCCATAGGAATATAAATTTTTTTAATGATGATTTTTTGGTTATCTAATAACATTCAGAGAATGAAGAAGAGCATAAAACTAATATTAATGTTATTTATAAAAGATATAATAATGTAAAAATAGTGAAAAATGGTACATTATTTAGTGAATCCTATAAATGAATTTTTTTTGGACCCAACGAAATTTATTATCGGAAGAATAAATAATTGTATTATGAATTTAAAAAGGGAAAAAATTATCAAGGTAGGAAGTTGAGATTAAATTATAAAGGCATTTTTAGTAGAATGTGAAAAATAATATTATAATGAACCAAAAATAATAAATATTATGAACGAATAACATGAAAATAGACTTATACCATGTTTCAAATATGATTAACATAAGAAAAAATTAAAATTTTTATGTCTCATGCTAAAAAACCAATAATATTTATCGAACAAGAATGATTATTTATAACTACCAGAATATGAGTACATGATCAAATATGAACATCAATCACATATTGAGAAAACAATAATTATATTTAAAGATAAAATGAAGGTGGTAAAATAGAATAATAATATAGTTGATGAAAAACGTGATAAAGCTAAAAGAGGGGAATCTATTTTAGAGGAAAAAGACTCCTAGGATAAAATCTATTAAATATAATTAGATTATAAAACATCCATAACGATGAAAAATAAGTATTTATAAATAACTATCAATGACATAATAAAAATTAATTTATGTTCATATATAACTTACAATGATCCAAAATAAACTTTTATATCGATAATTAACTATATGGTTAATCCTATTGAGATGTTAATTATTTAGTAAAAGTTCTACTAGAAAATTTTATTTCAAAAACTATTGAATGTAATAGTGTAGGGTTAAAGATTAAATAAAGTAAATTCTATAAAAAATATAGATAATTTTCTTACAATAGTACCTTTTGATATAATAATATTAAATAAATCTTTTATTACAAATTAAAGAATAAATCACACCCAAATAGGTCACTAGATATCAAAATATAGATATAAAACTTCTGGATACACTTATGAGTTTTTCAACAAAATTCATATTTTTGTTTTATTTATAGTATTATGGTATGGATAGAAAAAATCATATATTTGTTGGTAACCCATTTATTTGACTATGAGAACACAAGAAGCTAGGGGATCTGTTATAATGAGAAGTTAATGGTTTTTGGAAAAAATGATACAATGTTAGGAAATAGATACGAGATGAAAAAATTGATTTGATTTTATTGAAGAGATATGTAAAATATGTGATCAAAAGGGATGTGTTTCATAATAATTCACTAATATTTTACACAATTTGTACCCTATAAATGAAAGAGTGAAGAAATATGAAGATCAAAACGAAAAATGGTCATGATTTATATAATAATATCTAAAGGTGAGAATATATAAAATAGAATATATGCATGATAATGGGTGTTCTAACCACATGATGGGTCATGCTAAAATATTTAAGAACATCGGGAAACCCGGAGTTTTAGTTGCCTTTCTCAAAAAAAATATTCATTCAAATTTAAATGTATTGGTGCAACTCATTTAAAGAATAGTAGTTTAAAATCAAATGATATTATTATGTTGAAGGGATAAAATGATAATTCATGCGTGCTAGATAAATTTATTGATAATATGAATGACGTAACATTCATGTGGAATAAATTTATCATTTAGAAAACAGGTGAAAGAAGAAATATATATCAATACAGTATAACACATAGACATTTATTCTAGATTGGTGATCATTCCGGTACATGATACAGGACTATATGAGATGAGAACGTGATATGGACTATAATAAATCGAAATCATGGAAAAATAAGTGTAAAAAAGTTAGTAAAAAATTAATTTTTAAGAGATATACCAAATATGAAAAGATATCAAAATGGATTTTGTGGAACCTGTTAAAACAGAAATATAACAATGATAACTAAATAGAATGTGGATATTACTTCTGAAAGACTATTGGTATTAGTCTACACTGATCTTTAAGGGATAATGATAAAAAAAATAATGTAAAATCCCCAACTGATAAAGGGTTAAATGACTAAATTATATGACTCATGTCAACAAGGTGCACATTCCTTTTTGACAGCCAGTCTGTTTAGAACTCTACAGTTAAGCGTGCTTGGCATGGAGTAGTTATCAAGATGGGTAACCTTCTTGTAAGTTTCCCAGGGTGTGTGTGAGTGAGGAAAAAGCACACTAGAAAGGATGTTTGTTGGCCTGTGGGGACTATCATTAGTCCGATGACATGTTCAGGCATGTGGGTAGACCCAGGGGTGGACACCACATGTCTGCGGGGCAACTGGTGGTACCTGGTAGGTCAGGACCCGATGACCATGTTAAGGCGGGGTGGTTGTGCTATAACATGGACCCATTTATCACATTTGGTATCAGAGGAGGAACCCAGCCTTAAGTGCAGTTCACTGACTAGGTTGAGATATAGATCCCACAACGAGGGAGTTGTACTCTAAAGGGGGGGGGGGGGGGTGATTGTAATATCCCCAAATGATAATGTGTTAAATGACTAAATGATATGAATCATGTCAACAAGGTGCACCTTCCTTTTTGGGATCATGTCGGATTAAAAATCCATTGTTAAGCATGCTTGGCCTGGAGTAGTGATCAGGATGGGTGAATTTTTGGGAAGTTTCATAGGGTGTGTGAGAGTGAGGACAAAGTACACAGGAAAGAACGTGTGTTGGCCTACGGGGACTATCATTAGTCAGATGACCCGTTCAGTCATGTGGGTGGACCCTGGGGTGGGCCCCACGTGTCTGCGGGGCAACTGGTGGTACTTGGTAGGCCAGGACCCGACGACCATGTAAAGGTGGGGTGGTTTTGCTGTCATTGGGACTCAGTTGTCACAAATAATCTCAAGGTGGTCTTCATTTCCAAATAGTAATATATTAAATTATTTGGATGAATTGTTTTCTCATCATTAATGAGATGTATATTGTATTTATGATGTTAAAAATGTATGGAAGGGAGGTTAAATATGAAATTGGTTTGTGCTTTAAAAAACTAATATCCAATAATGAGAAATAATTCATAAATGATAAGTTTTAAACTTTTTTTAATGATTATAGTATAACAAATGAGTATAATATAGGTTAAACCCCACAATTGAGTGGAGTTGGAGAAAGGAAGAACATGAGAATTACAGAAATGGGAAGAAAAAAGCTAGTTGGGAGTAATGTTTCAAAATACATATAGAGATAAGGGGTCTATACTATGGCACATATTGAACATATATTTAACCTGATACCTATAACACATTATAATTCCTTGTATTTTTCCTACCAATAGAAACATATAGTTAAATATTTCAAGGTCTTCGGAAGTCCTTATTATATTAAAATAAAAGGATGTATGATGAGAATTTTTAAAGAAATGAATTTTGGTGGTGACATTATGGTATATTAATCTAATTGTAATGGAGATAGTTGTTATAATAAGATATCTTATAATGTTATTGAGTTCTTGTGTTGGAGAATTGATTAAAATCAAGGAAAAACATGTCAAAATATTTATGTGTATTTTAACTATCTTGTAGAATAAATTATAAGATTTTGGAAAATAAGGTTGATGAATTTGATGTAATCAGAACAAAATATTTCTATTCTAATTAATAATATTATATTTATTATTTAGAATTTTATCTTAGAGAAAAAATTGTCTTTAAACAATAAATATACATTTATAAATAGTGAAAATCATTAGGAATCAAAATGTACTAGCTAAGATCAGAATGAATCTACAATTTGAGAACAAAACAGGTCCTATATCATAGGTTGAACCAATAATTGAGGATTAGGATATTGAAAAAGATAAATTTTTAAAATATAAGGGTGAATAACTTAAAAAATTGATAATAACAATAAATGGGAACTTGTTCTTAGGAAAAAAAGTGTGGTCGGTACAAAATTGGGATTATGAAAAAAAAGATTAATAAAAGAGAAGTTACACTGAACACACCTAATGATGTATTAAGATGATATTATCAAACAAAATAAAAATTATTTTAAGAACATTTTCAGTTGTTTCTTGAATAGATACAAAAATAATTTTATTGGATGTGGAAACACATAATCATTACATTTTCCTCCAAATAGATATAATGTTTTCATTCCTAAATGGCGACCTTTTAAAAGATGTGTTTTTGGAAAAACCAGAATAGTTCAATACATAAAATCAATGATTAATTGTATATAATTTTATAAAATCAATTTTGGTCCTAAAACATGATCTATGGGTTTTGTATTCTAAACATGAAGATTTTTTGAGAAAATAGGGTTTTCCAAAGTCACCATGGATATAAACTTTTAAAAGAAGAATGATTTTTCATCTAAATTGATGGTGATTTTATAGATGGGAGACATTATTTTTTTGAATAATAATAGTTTCTTATGTGGATTATTCAAAATAATGATATAAAATACATTTTTGATATCATTTATGGGGGAGATAAATTTTCTTCTTGGTATTAAAAATTCAGTAGGATTCAGATTATGTCATAATTTCAAGAGAAATATTTGATAAATAACTATTTATAATTATTGGAATTGAATATTATAAATATTTTTGAACACATATATCAGTTTAAGAACATTTAAAAAATATTAACAAAGAAGTAATGTTGATGAAAAGAAATTTTTTAGTATTATATGTTCGATTGTGTATCTCACAATGTCCAGATTTGACATTTCCTATATGGCGACTCCATGTTCAAGGTATCTAAATGTACTAAAAGATTCATTTACTATTAAAATTAATGGAATTTTTAGGTAAGATAGCGGAAAAATGAATTATGTATTTCTATACAGATGCATTATAGATCCTGACATTCTCGGTTACACTAATGTTCATTTTGAAGTTGAAAGTGCAGATTGATGATCAACATCAGGTGGATAATTTTTTTAGTGATATTTGTATTAATCATTAAAATAGAAAAAAATTGAGTGATCCTAAAAATATATAAATAATATTATGTGGTATCAACTCATGCAGTTACATAGGGTTTTTGGATGGAGGTTCAACTCGAAGATTTCTAGGTTCATTACAAGAGAAAGGCCGTTTAGCGGAGGTTATTTTTGCGTTTAGCAGTGGATTAAACTGCCGCTACCTAATTTGGCAGTGGTTTCTGTAAACAGCCACCTAATACAGCATCTCCAATCTTTTAGCCGCATTTATTTCCATTTCATGGCGGTTTAAGGAATGCATCATAGAAGCCTCATTTCGCAGCGATTTTACTGATTTTAGCTGCGGTTTTTACAAGCCCTTGACATTAGTTTATTCGCGGCGGTAATAACCGCCGTGAATAAACTCAAATCCTGCAGCTGTAAAACCATCTCTAAAGTCACGAGAACCACCGCAGAATGAGAAGCTATTATGTGACTATGTAGCAATGGTTAAAACCGCTACAAAACGTAATTTTTTTAACATTTATCAGCGGTTTTCATGGTTTATTCTGCGGTTTAAACTGCCGCCAATGTATATTTCGCTGTGGTTTAAACCGCTACAAAATGATGACCAATTTTTTTTATTCCACGGCACCACTACCCTGAAAGACATATCAAACCAGAAATACCATGTTGTACATACCAACAAGAAACAAGAAACATCATCCAAGGAGATCGGTATAGAATAAATTGAAAAAAATAAGTTAACATTGAGATGCTATATAAGAATGAACCATATTGTACATACCAATATACAACAAGAATCATCAACCTAGTTAATCGGTATAGAATAAATTTAAAAAATATATGATACAATCAACTATAAAACATAGGTCCATTATTTGACTACTCTCCAAACATACATCTAGCCGATCCTTCTTGATCGCCCATAATATATATCACCTGAAAATGAAACATTAGATCTACATGTGTGTCGGTGTTCCCATATAGGGAGTGAGCGTAAAAAACCGTTATATTTACCATGTGTGGGCCTCCTACTTGGTTTAATACCCCAAATATACTATCACCACACAAATCTACTATACCAGGTGTCTCAGAGAAGCTCGTGTGTTATCCTCACTCAATACCTTATTGTGAACTTTTATATAAAACAAATAATCTTCTATTAACTTATTTCTTAAAAAATCATGATACAAAAAAATGATATGTTCTATTTGATCATAATTTAAAATAATTATTGATATACATTATAGTAATCACCATTTAATCCTGGTAGGATGACTCTAATATTCATTACACGTGTCATTTCAACAGAATTTTAATCTATGATGAATCATGTCACATTACCTTAAAATGCATGCCTTCAATTATATTGTATTTTATTCCTCTTAACTATGATACAATATATTCCCCTATGAGGTTCAATCCCAACATCAAGAAACATACTATTATTCTTATAAAATAAGATTAATATGAATCACTTTTACAAAATACCAAAGTTAAAGAATCTAGTATTAGATTCTTTATATAGTCCTTAATTTTAAATACCCCTCCTAGTATCACAATATCATATCCACCTTCATGTTGTATGCCCCAGCCTCTTATGCATTCATCCATTATCATCATACCATAATATATGATATTGAAAACAATATATGGGCCCTCTAATATGTGTAATCCACAACCATACCTTCTCCAAATTAGTCATTAAAGACCAAGATGAAACTGAAATGGAAACTCATGATAAATTCTAACACTATCTATTTCTAAGTACCTTTCACAAAGTGTTCCCCTTCAGAAAAAAATTTAATATTCTTGAAATATATCTATTTAAATTGAACATAAATGGTATGATGTATCCCACTAATCATTAATAAAATATGTGTGTTAGGATACTATTTATAGAGATTCATATTATGCCCATCGAATGGGCCTGATCCCAACAATGTAAACACCTTCGACCTCTTTGTATGGTGAAAATTGAATGATTTCTTAACTATGTACCCTTAAAAAAATGAATCATAAACATCTATTATATGTATGATTAACCTAAAAATCACATATTTTCATATCTACACATATTCAGAGAGATCATAGGAATAGGGGTAACTCGTTGAACACTAGTATTTTGATTTTATTCATTAAAAAATCATTAATCTATAAGGGAATCTAATAATTAAAATGAATCCACCCAAAGAATATTTGATGATCCCAAAATCTCACACCTTTTACCAATACATATTTTGAAGAATCTATAGTATGAATCAATAGTGAACACATTTCATTGTAATTTAGTTCTAAAAAGACATCTATACCAAATATTCATATACTTGGAAGCCCATTAGAGGTTCTCATCAAAAAATAGATAACCTAATGTGAATACATTAACATGGAATTGGATTGATAAACTATAAACTCTTGCATTTGATGATGTATTTATGGGTTTCTTCAATTTGTTTCCTTTTCAATACCATCATCCCATCCTTCAATTAAAATTGAATCACCAAATGCACCAGTTATGTTCAAGAAAAAAAACAAGCTGATATTACCCATAAGGAACACAATGGTGAGGCATGAAAACAATTGTTATGTCATACATAGGACTCAATTTCTATGAATATATGTTCCCCATACCCCTATATACATTGTCTCCTATACTTGTAAAATGATTGCATGATGGTTCACACCTTATTTTAGGAATACCATCTAAATGGATCTATCCTGAAATTATATGACACTCATCGTAATCTATGGGGAATAATGCCACACAGGTTGTCCAACCAAAAATATTCTATGGAAAAACCATTGGTCCATAATTTCATATCCAACCTTTCTTGTATCCTTTCAATAGATCCCGAGAACACGTTCATCTCTTATCATATTGATTTGGATAAATATGTCCACCATAAAGTATTAATCACCTTAGAGATTCATTATGAGTTTCATGTTCACTATAGTCATTTTTATTAACATGTGACCTTGAGTACTCAAGAAGATATATAGGGTGTTTTTCCCTATTGTCTACACTCAAGAATCTAAAAGTTGATCCCACTGAGGATATCCAAAAACTAACAATCAAGCGTATATTTATACCCCTACTAGTTTAAACATCATTGAGGCCAATTAGAATATCTAGATTATACACTACAGATGGTTACAATGCTCTAATATCTAAAAGCATCAGAATCTATCCTAAGTGGCCTTTGTGACTATAAAAAAACAATGTAAAACATAACGCACATGGTTGGCAGAATTTTTTATCATTTTATCCTCATGGTCATCGCTAGTATCATTTATCCTATGGGATCACACACAAATTAATGATATCCCTCTTACAATGTAATTATCTATTTCCTATTTGTGGTGACACATTAGTATATTTCTTCAATGTTTACACAATTGATGTTGGAAAACATGATTCTATTGAGAATGAAGGAGGTGTGGATGAATAAACTACCCCCTCACCAATAAAATAGTAAAACCATCTCAACATTAAATAATATTACTTAGTTCAAATTAAAAATAGTATAACTTGTGAAAATCAATATTAAATTTCTATAGGGAAAAACCCATTATTTATGGTGATTTGGTTGATGTTATCATACCTCATTTATCTAATATTATATTATAATAGTAGATTAATCAATCAATAATGGTCGATCTGAGATGTCCAACTTGATTAGGATCAAATAAATTGATGAAAATTACCTCAACATTAATGTTTTATCTATAGTTACCTTCATGGGGAATATATCTCAATCAATATAAGGAAATTACCCGAATGATATTTTAGGATTCAGTATCTTAGGAGTCAGTGGATTCCATCACTTCTCATAGGAATTCCACGGAGTTTGTATGTGAATGAGTACAACCTTATTTGAATTCATATCTTGGGTGTGTGGATTAAAATCCTATACGACCCATATTTGGAACCTTCATCGTATTGATATTTGATATAATGGCAGATCTATATAAGTATATTATGTGTTTTTAATCCCAATGTGTCGCAATTTCTGGTTCCCAAGAACAAATACAGGATTCACTACAAGAGAATCACCGTTTAGTGGCGGTCAATTCCCAATCACAAGGGCCTCCCAGTAAGAAAAATTACAAGGTCCTCACCAAAGTGTCCATAACACTATCCCCTTAATCAGTATGAAATGACCCAATTTGTTCAACACATCAGCAATGGGTTTAACTCCTAGTCATCAAAAATCTCGACTACCAATTAAAAAATAGGATTAAATGGAATGATGTATACCACTCTCAAGAAATGAATACATAAAAAGAAACATAAAAAATCAATAAAACACATATAAGGAAACAAGAGAAATCAAGGAAATTTTAGGACATGAAAATGTTTGGTGGAAACTATGTGACACAAATGTTAAATATAAAAAACAACGGTTCCCATATTTCTTCAACACATTAACAATACAACTACTCACGGTCCGATGATGCTTCGTCACCCTCCCCACCTTCATCACTACTTTTTGTTGTCACCTGTAAGAAAATTATATTGAAAATTAAATACCTTTGCATATTTATATTAAATCATAAAACCAATGAAAGTTAGAAAACTAAATGATTTTGATTTTTTGTGATTTACCTACATACCACCAATCGATACACTTCCACCGTGGGAATATCTGGTCATATGCTAACATATTTCAATCAACTCTTTCTATAAAGAAGATATCTGATCCCCCCGACTGGTGAACTATGTTTCATAGAGAAACAATCTCTTTATGATAATCTCTGATTATGGGCTGACTAAATACAGGAGTAGATGTATCTTCCATACCCAGTGGCCTTCTAAAAACCTTAGATTTACATGTCACAAACCCATCCCACGCACTCTACCAGGATGCTCATTCTCAAGGACTTTAGCAACTGGGTCATCCTGGGAGACTGAGTAGGACTGTGCTGGATTGGAATCCCATAGTTATTTAATTTTTACTTATAAATCAAATATCAATATATATTAACATATTAAAAATTGATAATAAGTTATTAAAATAAAAAATTGGCTTCATAGCCCAAATTCTTTAGTAGACTCATTAACAAAACATCCATCTGATTTCTTGTGAACATCCAACCACAGTTCAGTTCATGATGCTTCGTGCCCTAAACTCTATGACTGCATTAGGAAAAGATAAATAAAAAATTCAATATATTAAACCAATAATACTTTATTATAAATATTTAAACTAATTAAAAGATTACCATTTTCATTCAACTTCTAGAAATGATTTTTGAGCCCGCAGTGTGAGGGATGACTTCCTTAGCCTGGTTTGATGAATTCTATCTTGAGAGATCCTGAAATAAATAAAATTAAATTTAACAGTAATGTAATCAATGTCATGTCCTCTTCATATACATTTATAAATGTAGAATTAGGATAATATAATAATATATATTTCAATACCATCCGCTTCTCATCACGATGTCTATCAACAAAAACATTCCACTATTATTTTGGTACCCCACTAGGTAGCTTCTCATACATTTGTTTCACAGTCAATGAGGTATTGTTGACGTCCCACCACAATCTCCATTTGAAATATTTCGATTTTTTACCTAGATTTTTCAACGTCCACTTCCGTGTTATCACATCAGTAATTGTAAAGTTGAAGAAAATCTGTGTACAGAAATTAATTTTGAACATATTAGTAACATGAAATTAAATTAAACCATAATGTAATAAATTTACCATTATTTGAGAATGAAAAAAATAATTTTTCTATCTTGGGGGCATATGTCTCCAATCATTATATGAAATAGGAAGAGAAATGGGTTCTGCTGCCAAGTGGCCTAGAATATGGCCAAGTAACCTCGCGACGTCATCCATCGGGACCCCTTAAGAATAAAATGGCACGAATGTCATTTCTCCATTCATATTCCAAATATCTATACATTCTATTTTTTATTCACGGTTGAATTTTTTTGTTTTCAATGAGTAAACAATTAGTATAAACAAAATGTAATAAATTTATTTAATTTAAATTTATACCTATTACAGTGACACTCTAGTATACATGTGATGAACTGGAAGGGGCGTGTCACTCCTCCACTGTTGAGGCTCCTGAAGGTGGAGTCGACGACTTACCCACTAATGGGATATTCAAATATGGTCTGAGATATGGTGCTGGTGGAGATAGTGTAGAGGTGTAGGAAGCTGGTCCCTCAGATGTCGTGGGGAGGGAGCCCGATGGATCGTCATCTATTGAAAAACTAGATGAAATAGTGTACCACTTCCTCCTTTTCATTCCTATAATTTAATCAAATAAAATTATGTTCATAATATATATTTCAAAAAAATTATGCCGAAAGAAAAATTAAAAATGATAATAGATGGCCAGTACTAACAGACAATATATATATAACAATTATAATGAATGACTGCAGAAATGAAACAAGTGGTTGCTGAATAAATAAATAATTGTACATACAAAAATTTTCCCCTTCAATCATGTCTATTAACTAATACATTACTTCATCCACTTAATTCATCCTTTCTAGACTAAAACATTCAATATCATGATGGACAAATAATTCTTCTTCCTGTTATTGATTAAATTCAATTTCAGAGGTCAAATTTTCCACTTCATCACCAATATCATACAAATCTCTTTGTATTACGTGAGAAACTACACTCCACCCTTTATTAAAAACATCATTCACATAATATACCATTTTTTCTTGTGATTCTAAGATATATGGATCATGCAATTCATGATCACCAACATCCATCAAGCAAAGAAGTTCACAGAAGTAAATTTCAAAGAATCTATTTTAACACCTCTGATAATATCAACTGATTTGCATTTAAATAAAACAACAGAAAAATGTATATGGTAGTTTAATTCAATAATATCATTCATCATTCCATACTATTACACTTTAGAAAAAGTAAATATACAACTATTCTATGTTTTCAAACCAACTTCTCGATTGACTGTATGAAATCTAAATCCATCCACATTATAAGTTTCGATCTTTCTAACTTTTTTTAGAGTACCTCTAGTAGGAAACTTCAAATCTTCTTCACACATCTGCTCGAGTATCAGTATTCATGATATCAGAATATAATTATACTTTCTTATATTTAGAAAATGTATGTGTCAAACTAATATTCGTATATATTTCAATATTTATGAATTTACACATCGTGCAAACCATTTTACAAGCTCTTTATTAAGAACACTCATTATATCTTTCTCATTTCATGTTCAGACTCTAATTCATCTCTTTTTTTGTATCCTCAACTCATCAATAAATGGATCTGCGATTTCACTTTTCAACATCACATATCCATGTGCCAATAATAATTCTAATTCAGTCAGTGTCACATTTGAGGCCCTCCCAACTGATCGGCCAATAGCAAGAAATATTATGGATTTCTGAAGTATATGATATTAATTTGATGTGTCATAAACATGTCCAACTCAATTAAATCTTGTCTCAATATCATCCATGTATTGATAACAAATGGTATGACACTCCTCATCCAAATAGCCTTCAACAATAGAGCCTTCTGGTTGAGCTTTACTTCTCACGTATGATTTCAAATGACCAAGATATCTGTGAAATAAAATAAACAAAACTATGAATTTAATTAAGTAACTAAAATTGTTTAATTAACTAAAAACATATATGTCAAGTACCTCTCAATTGGATACATCCATCTATAATGAACAAGACCTCTTAATTTAGCTTCCTCAACCAAATTTACAATTAAATGCATCATTACAGTAAAAACCGACGGAGGAAATATCATCTCTATTGCACAATGGGTCAATACAAACCTCTCTTGGAGGTTGTCATGTTGAAATGGATGTATATATTTCTCACATAGTTGTCTAAAAAATGTGCAAAACTGGAGTACAACAACAATAATTTTTTTAGGTAAAAATGTACGCAATGCCAATGGTAGTAACTATTGTAACAAAATATGTTGATCATGAATTTTCAATCCATGTAACATACGATTATTCAAGTCCACACACATCGATATGTTACTTAAATAACCATCAGATACCTTAACATTATTTAAAATACGAATAAATGTATCTTTATCTCTATTTTTCATTGCAAAAATTGCGGGAGGGATACTTTTCATTCTCATCTATCTAGAGATCATGTTTTATGTTTGTTGCTTGTAAGTCTTTACGAGAATTGAGATGATCCTTCGAATTTCCATTATTATTATGAAATGTGAAAATAAAATTGTCACATGCATTCTTCTCAATATGCATCACATCAAGATAATTCCGCAACAAAATAAATTCCCAATATGGATGTTTGAAGAATATACTTTTATTTCCATTGTTGCATTCCGATTTCACTTGACAATGCACTTCGGACCCGTTTTCCACTATCATTCAAATGATAAACCTTCCAAAATTCTATTTCAACAATTTCAAGCTGTGATAATATTTTAGAACCAGTTAACAACATTGGAGGTGGTCTATGAACAATGGAACCATTAAATTTTGATCTGTTCAGCCGAAATATATGAGATGCATCGAGAAATATTCGATGACACAAGAAGAACCATTTTCTACAGTGAGATAGCCATCTGGGCTCAAAATCAAAGTTACAAATGGGACAATCCAAACACATGTATGTGTTTCAACTAGATAAATTCCCAAGTCCAGGGATGTCACTAATGGTCCAAATTAAAGAAGAATGCATTTTATACATTTTTTAGAAGATACATGAAATGTATCAAGACCGTTTCTCCATAACCCATGAAATTCATCAATAAAAGGCTGTAAGAATACATCAATATAATTTCCAAGCATCTGTTTTCGAGGAATAATCATCTAAAAAATAAATAAGTTGGTTTCATACACATCCATGGAGGCAGATTATAATGGATCAAAAAAAACTGTCCAAAGGCTATAACTAGTACTCAAAGTCCAAAATGGGTTGAATCCATTGGCATCCAATCCCAATCGAACATTCCTAGGATCAGCTGAGAAATCTAGGAAATTATGTTCATTTAGACTCCCAACATCACTCTTTCCCTTTCATCTATAAGAAGAACATTTCTTGAAATTCTGTCTACTTCAATCCTCTCCCCAATAAAGCATACAATCATTGGGACACGCATGTATTTTTGTATAATTTAGACCATTCTTGTTAAAATCTTTTTTCATACCATAAAAAGATTCTAGGATTTTTGCTTCAGGAAATTCACCATGAATTAATTATAATATCATGGACATTTCCTTATTTTTAATTCCACATAGACATTTTATATGGTGAAACTTCAGCAGAAATGAAAACATTGAATATTTCAAAAACCCACTATACATTCTTGATTTCCATCGTCAACTAAATCATGAAACACATTTTCCTCAGTGATATTTTCTCTTAAATTTGGCTCCACAGAATCAATAGGATGATCCAATGATATGTTACAATCTTGATCTATCTGTGTTACAGTCTCAAAAACATCACTTCCTATGTTCCAATTTGTAGCACCCTCTTCTGGTTGTTCTGATATGTTTTAATGCTGATAGTGGTGTCTTGCAGTGTCGAATGCATCATTTATGAGGTTTTTCATTTCATTTTCCATTTTCGATGAACATGGGACCTCATTCTGTGGACTAATATCAGTGATCAATCTCTCAATAACGTTTGATTCTCCATTCCAAATCCAACACAAATATGGACCATGGAATTTCATCAGCATTAAATGTTCATAAACTTCATCTCTCTTCAACCATGTTCTAAATTTACATTTAGGGAAATAGCATTTTATTCTCCCTTCAACAGATCAATTAGAAAACTCATACAATCCCTAAACATTCTTAGGTGTGTTCCTCGGTAATGTGATCTAGCTTTTATACATGTATATCACAATGTTCCTACACAATAATAAAAAAATTAAAACAAATAGTTACTACTAAAAATAGAAAGAGATTCATATATACGATAGTATCAGATTACAAAAAATAATATAATAAAGATGATCCCCTGATTTAGATATGAATCCTCTAGTGTTTGGGATTGGGTAATGTTATTTGGTATAGAGAAACAGTGTTCTATCAATGTGGTAGCTACTTTACCATGAAAACCAAAGCACATTGTTAATTTTGAATAACCCCAAACTATGTTCTCTATAGAGTCTTCATATAAAACTCTAATATCGAATAAATATATTATAAATAATGTTTATGGAAAACCTTATGATGCTTACAAAACTCAACACATTGTTAATTTGGAGTGACAAGAACTAAGTGAAGGATGGTAGTCTCGGTGCATGATAAGTGGTGGTGTTCATGGAAATGCATGATGAAATAACTTGGGATATTAGGTTTTGAGGTTCTACGAACATTGTGTGGATTGAATTCCTAGACCTATCTTTGGTGTATTCGCATAGAAAAGAGTGGTGGTGTGACTTGAGGGTGATTTGTATAATATATGTGTTAGTCCTCATGATTGGATAATTATTGTTGTATGGTATGATCGAGGATCTGACCATGGAGTTGAACTAAGAGTCAGATTCAGAATTCGGTGTGTGAATTGTACATTTTTTTTATTCCTTGAAGGGTCCCAATATTTATGGGGATATATGATCCATGTGGTGGATGTGCTAATAAAGTACATGTTATTCAACTTAAGGAAGAACTGATTAAATCCAGAAAATGAATGAAATAAGTGATGTAATAATTATTTCAAGTCTCATTTGATATAAAATATGATCAAAACGTTTCATGGATGATCATGAATCAGAAAGTGGTGTTAAGAAACAACTTTTTTTCCTTAAAACATGATCTAGAATATTCATGATGAAGTAAAGTCACTTGTTGAATCTAGAAATACATAAAAAAGTGATTATTCTACAATAAAAATAGGTTTCCAAGTCTTAACTAAGAGAATCAATGATGTCATATTGAATCTGATTTATAACAAGGGACATCAAGCACTGAATTTAGTATAATTAGACCACTAATAAGAAGAAAAATTTAGAGGAATTATTTATTCCCTTACTATCATTAGTGTGGTTTCAGTGTGATTGGAATGATTTTATTAACATGATAAATCTAAATTTGAAGTTATATTTATATTGTGCAATTTGATTAATTTGGATGATAAAGAAACCGCTTAAGGTTCTATTCCCTAGGTATATCACCTCTACTTGAAGGATAAATGTCTGTCAAGGGCCACATTCCCAACTCATAAGGTTTGAGAACCTATTATTATCCATATAGTCCATATTTATTTCTCATCGAGCAAAGAAACTAACTTGGTTCCATACTAGGTCATTCATATGTTCTCATAGATTATCACACCATAGATGACCATTACCACACCATCCCATAGCCTCTCCCCAAGACATTTCTTTAGTAGAGAATAAATTACCTACAATAAGACATTTATAGAGAACATGACCCATATATACATGATGGACACCCTATTTGTGTTTCAATTTATATATACTTTAGCCTCTCATATATATAACATATACATCAATGGTTGTATAATCACTACATCATACTAAAGGGAATTCAATGAACCCAACATGAATCTCTATCCTCATGTATCATAAGGTAAATAACACATGGATCCCATTCATGTCACATACCCACCAACATGAAATTTCAATTCACACAATAAATTCATAACCACGTCCTATGGTAATAGTATTCATAAACTACCCTGACCATAGAGTTATCCCCTTAAGAAATATCATTCTATCCTCATCAAATCCATCTCTAGGAACCAACACCATCTCAATCCCTTAACCCATAAAATTAAAACATATATTATAAATCAATACTAATTAACTAAGATAATTAAACCATATTAATGCAATTAGTCATACTTTAGGGGCATCTCATCAATTATTTATCCTCACTGAAACTTCAAGCCATGGGGTATGGATCACTCTTGTAACACCTCTGAGCTGATTTCTAAACAAAAACCAAATATATGAAGTCAATCCATTAAATGAATTCATCCAAATTTGATGATAAAACCAAAATAAATTAGGGCAATGACTCAACAATAATGAAACTACATAAAAACATATGCATTTTTCCTCGATAATATTCCGCTAAAAATTACACACAAAAAATACACCATAACAGGATGATCCAACTGACGACAGGGGAGGGGAGCATACCTAGGGTTTGAACTCAATGAGGTTGGGGGAGAAGCCATCGTCGCAGGTGTCGGGGGAAGAAGTGGGGTCAGTAGGGAACGACGACAAGGTCATCGGCGGCACATGAGGGCAGTAGAGATGACCGATGGTAGGGTTCAAAATTGTCGGGGGTAAGAAGCCTCACGGGGTTGGGGTTGGATCGAGTGGGGGAGGGGGAATTGTCACCTATATAAAAAATTAAATGGGTTTCACCGCTGTTTTTAATAAACCACCATGAAATATTTTTAATTAAAGGTTTAGTGGTGGTAATGTAAGACACTGATACAGAACCGCCGGTAAAGGCGTTATTTTTTGTAGTGGTTGTTGCTCAAAAATAGTATAATAATATTTCTGACCATGAAATTAATATTTAAATTTCCATGAAAAATACAACTAAAATTCTAAATATATTGAAATTAATTATAGTTTTTTCAAATAGATGATTTATTCTAGTGTTATCTAACATTTTTTTATAATCAAAATAGAGAATCTTATAGATATACTTACAAAATATGTTCCATGTGAGTGATTAGTGGTGTTTAGGATGAAATTTAATGTTAATAATTCCCCTAATTATTATGTTTTAATATTTATTTGAGAACCCACATGGTCATTTTTATTATTATTCAATATTGGTGGGAATTATTTAATGAAGGGGTGTTATTAATATATGGATTATGAGTTTGGGATGTAGTGATTTAAATTACATGGCCTAAACAATCTTGTCAATAAGGGATGTAAATCTCTCTTTAACACTATATTATCCTATAGTGTGGTTACATGATACATATCATTGATAACTAATATGATTTTAGTATTATTGTGTTGTTTGATGGTTAGTTATGGAGTTTCAAATTGTTTTCAACATGTCTAATGATGGAGGTTAAAGAACACCATGTATTTGGGGCATAGTTTGAGAGAGAAAGAATATCATGTGGTTCTTGTAGATTTTGAGTCATTGTATTTTTTGAAAACATTTCATGGGGTGTTCATTGTTTTTAAAATTTATCTATCAATTATTTATGGATTTATATACAATGGACTAAAGTTACATAATTATCATATGTGTTTGTGAGAATGGAAGAAGTAATTCTAAAATTGTTCACATAGAGATTGAGTCAATCTTAGAATTTATTAGATTAATGAAACATTAATTGTAAAGTAAAAAATCACATAGTCAATTCATGAAGTAATTTATACAATGTATAAAGTTAACATAATAAAATTCACATTATTGATTTATACATTAATCAAAAATTACATTGATGTTTGTTATTACATATCCAAATTATCCATGTATCTAAATGATAGATGAAGCCAAATTGATTCACATAGCTGATCCTGGGGAATATCGTTAGTAATTATTATTATTGATAATTTGAAATGATAAAATTTAATCTCATAACTGATAGTATGAAATCCCAAAATTGATTCATGTTGTTGGTTTTGTGATATAGATAGTTTGATTAACATAGCCCCTTGTGAAACATAAACAGTTTGAGATATCATGTAGTTGGTTTAGAAATTTTAATTTTTTCTGATTAAACTCTATAAATTTAATGAATTAAAATATTTTATTGAGAAATTATTATAATGATGAATTGATGGATTTGACTTTTTCTATAATAATATGATTTAGTTTTCCTGTCATACTCTATCATGTTTTGAATGAGTATGCAGAAAATATTTAAAAAAATTTATTAATTATTTAATTATTATGTATAAAAGGAAAAATTTAGAACCTTATATAGTTTTGTTTTTCTAATGAATATACATGTATCAAGGAGTAATTATGAATATATGGTTCCCCTTATTTTATGAACTGAGAAATAGAGTTTCAGTTTTTAGTAGCACAACAAAGTTTCATGGGGTTTTTATAAAAAATGGGAAAGAGGAAGAATAAGATAGGTTTCAATATAAGGATCAATATACAATGATCAATATCAGATGACGTGGTTTCATGGATATATATATCAGCCATAGAATATTTTTATAGTGAAATTGAAATGTTCAATACAGAAAATTCATTCTTTCATATTATAAAGGATCATATATCTTTACCCTTATCCTTTATTTTTTAATAAATGTGCCTTTATTGGTGAAATTTATCATATTGGAATTATCTTTTTCACTTTACCATGATGTTATGATGTTGGTTGTGACTTTTATATTGTGAGGTTATATTTTACATTTATTCTAGTCGGTATAAATCACATTTTCTAATAGTGAAGGGAGTAGATGGTTTGGAAGAAATCCATCCATGAAAATGAGTAGGATTCCACATTACATATAAAACCCATAATAATTCTATGTTCTTTTCTTATTCATTTCTTCTAGGATCATGTGAGGTTGAATTATTTATATATGGAGGGGATACTATTCAAACGGTTTACAGAGGCTTAGTTCAATAATTATTTTGTACAAAAAATTAATCTGGAAATCTATTAATGTTCATATATTTTACATCTCATATCTGGAATTGGTTTTGATATTATTTTAAATCATTTCTGTTAGAAATAATATAAAGTTTCTAGGATGAAATTTTAAATGTGAAGAAAATTATAAAAAGCAACTTAATTTTATGATAAATAATTTTAATTTATTATTAATATTCATTAATTATATTTTTTTTATATCCATTATAATAATATTTGGAAATTTTCCTAGAAATTAAAATTATTTTATTTCCAATGAAATTATGTTTTCATGTGTTATTTTATTTCAATTAAGTTATTTCTTTGAAAATAATGGATTTAATTTTATTAATGTTAAGTTAATGTTTTGAATTCACCATTTAAAAATTATCTTAGAATGAATTCATTTAATTTTCAAAAAATATTAAATTATTTAAAAAAGTAAAAAATACTTATGTTATTGAATGTGATTCTTTATTTAAAGTGTTTTAAATGTCACTTGAAATTTTGGAATAATTTCAAACTATTATTAGATCATTTTGAATAAAAATAATTCAATAATTATTTTTTAAATATAGAATAAAGATGAAATTTTTTTTGAAAACAGTTATATATATATAATAGTTTGATAAAATACATTTTCATCATATTTTTCAGTGAAATTTGAAATTAAATTCTACCTCTTTTGATAATTAAATTTGATAAAAAAGATCCAATATTTGTTAAATTTTTTTAAATATTTCCTATTTTTGTAGATTAATAATTACAACCATAGTAAATATTTTTCACCTCAGTAAGTGTCAATCAAGTAAATGTTGTTAATAATAATAAGAAAATGATAAAATATCAACTAAAATTTTGACATTAATTTATTGGATGATTATTATTCAAACATACTCATTCAGTATTTGTTTGTATGGATGTTATGGTCTATTTACAACTGAAATTGACTGATATATAATTTAATGTAAACAAAATTTCAATGTATCACTATCATTAATTAAAATTTCTATTATATATTCTCTTATGGAAAAAAATTATTTTCAAAAGAATATTAGTGGTTAGATTTAGTATAATGATATTTTATTTGTAAAGCAAATTTTTAATAAAATTACTGAATAATAATTATGATAAATTTATATGAAGAACCAACAATGTCCTTGTGCAATTACTAAGAGAATAATGTTAATGAATTTAAACAAATTTCAAAGGTAATATTTCTTGGATGATATTTGGTGAAAAAAGAATTTTATTATTTGTAAAAATTTAATATTAATGGATAAATGTAGTATAACAAAATTTCATTGATGTCATGTTATTTTCAAAGAAAAATTATTTGGATTGTTATTAAAATAACATTAACTATATTTTATGTTAAATATATTGTGTTAAATTTCATTATAAATCATAAAATCATAGAGGATGAAACTCGGATTATAAATTCTTTGAAATTTTACACTGTGGATGTTTATAAGAAAATTATCAACAAAATAATTAAAAAAAAATTATATTGAAAAAGGTCTAACCATTGTTAAGGTGAAAAATTGTTAGTGAAAGTGTTAATCTAGTGGATAAGGATTAAAATTATATCTAAACTTATCATAATTTAATTATTATATAATAATAATTCACTAAACACTATATCTTAGAATCCATTTAAATTTGGAAAATTTGTAATAAGAGAGAATCATATTATATTATAATATTCTATACATTCCCAAAAGTGTCCATCCCTCAGTTATAAAAAGGAACCCATATACTATCATGTACACAATTCAATATCCTAATTGTTTTGCTATGCTATGAAAAATATCCCATTCCAAATTCCCAACATGTTCCCTAAAATTTCTATTTTTATAATAAAACCAGTCAATTAAGTGGTGAGGTATAAACAATAAAATGTTGTCCAAATAAAATGTAGATTTATTAAAGTAATATATTCATTTTATGACATCTTCTACCATCAAAAATATATTCCTAAAAAATGTTGAAATAATAAAATCTATATCATTGATATACTAATACTTTTTCATGTTTTTGGAATAACCAGTATCCATATCCTTATTCCACATAATTAGAAATTAAACCATTTTTTATTTGTATGGAAGACTACAACCTTAACACTTGATGTAATTCATTAACCATGACCATCTCTAATTTAAAATCCACTTTATTCACTGAATGTGAATTTTAAATAAATATTATCCCATTGAAACTCAAACCTACAATGGTTTATAAGACAACAGATTATGTTCAACTATGGGAAAAAAATTATTTTTTTTGAGTTTGAGTTAGGTATGCCTTTTAGTTTATCTGAAATGTGAGGCGGTTGCATATATATTCCTATAGTTTATATATATAATAGCTTTAGTAAAAGATCCTCTGTAGATAATATCTTTAGTCTTATTTTATCTACCAACATAAACAATTTCAATATATAATTAGATGATGATAAGTATGAAGACATGTGAAAAATATTTAATAGGCTTCAGAAACAAGGATTTCATATCAATAATAATATGTTGGGCTCTCTGAAAAAATCATGCCACATTAGAAAAAGAAGGTATTATTATGATTTCAATACACGCACATATGAATCTGAAAGAATCATACAATCTAATGAGGAAATATAAATACCTGAATAATGTAATACAAAATGTTTCTGACCTTATTTTTCTCCTAACAAAAGTATCTATGAGGGTACAGATATCTAGGTATGCATATTTCATAATCAGGATACCATTCGCATATGAGGATTATTTCTTTTATCTTACTACCACCCTTACGATCAATGGAAGAATATACCACTCAGGTATCATGAATTTTCATGAATGTGATATAGCTAGAATTTTAATATAATCTTTCTACAATCTGCATGAAGAAATAAACTAGTCAACAATGTATATAGTATCCACTTAATCTACCATCAAGTATCATATATTATATCATTATGACGAGGCTCCTACATAGTATAAGAAAAAACTGTGTGAGATCTATGATATTGGTGATATTGTTAATAATTTAATAAAATTTTATTTAAATTCTAGTGATCTATTTCAGTTTATAGAAAAAGTATTGTGTAATGAAAAAGTTCAATGATCTAATCAGACACTAATAACCCTTGATGATTATGCTAGTGCTTATTAGGTCATGAGTTAGTTCTTTCTTAATGAATAAATGTTTAAGAGAAAAAATCGTATTCCCTAACATAATGGAAAAATAAAAGATTTATATATGTATTTTCTTCATGATTATAATGAGTTTTTCCATCATCAAATCAATGAATAATTAAATACGGAAATCATTTAATCTATGATAGATAGAAATTTCATCAAGATTATAACCATGCTTTTGATATATGGTAATAAAATGATCAGTATAGAGCATGATATTAGGCTAAAATATGGGGAATTTTTAAGTCAAAAGGATAGCAATAACCTTGCTAAACATGGAATAGAATTTTTTAACCATAATAATCTAGACATAGTCAATTTTTAGAGGTTGAATACTATCATTAGTTTGTTTTGTTCTATAATGGATAATGCTCTCCTATATAGTATATAATATTTTAATACTAAACATGATTATATGTCTTTCATAAAAGAAGAGATGATAATTTATGAAAGGAACTCAAAAAAGAAATGATGTATTAATATACTTGTACTTAATATGATGAGGGATAAGTGAAGGACTAATTTTTCATAATTCTCTAACATTATACATTATAAGGACGCATACACTACTATTAAAGTAGTACAACAATTATTGAAATAAGGATCACTAATATATAGTGCACCTAAAATAATATTACGACACTTCCTATGCAATAATTGTTATTGATATATATATCAATGTATTTATTAATATGGCTCCTCCACATAAAATTATTAATGAATTGATTAGGATAAATATTCTTTAACAGTACTACACTAATTTAGATATTTATATCCCATCACCCTTATCAAGTTACTATAATAGCTATCCTTTTCAATCTGATTATCTTACTGATTATTTGAATTCATTTTACCACTATCATCAATGAAAGATAAAAATAAATGGGGTAAAAGGTAGATGAATTTGTTAATTCTTACAACTACTATGTATTTGTATTGTGCTGTAATCCAAAACAATTTAATGATACAAAGTCATAAACTTTTAAAGGGAAGTGGAATTAATTTATGATACTTATATGAATCATTATTCATAATTATAGCATATATTACTAATTCATACTAATTAAAATATGCCTTATGTAAGAAATGAAACTGACGTACCTATAGATATTATATGTGGAAGCATTTTATATTCTAGGGGAGAGGTCCCTTTATAGCTTATTCATCATGTTTTTGTTTATAATCATTCTTACCATTCGTCTTAGACTTCAGTGACACTGCCTTGGTATTTTATAGAGTTGGTTTGGTCTTTTGACCTTATGTAGGGGACTTCCTGACTTCTTCTAATTTTTTATTTTTATCATTGTTCTTTTCATTATTTCTTCCCAACTTCTCAAATATGTAAATAAGGGTTTCATATTTACACCATAATTCAATTACTTCTATTTTTTCTGTTTCTATCCAGAAATTATTTAAATTATAGAAATTATCTCTTTTTGTACTATGTGGTAGTCTGAAGATTATTACCAATTTATTTTTGACATGTTTGAGTTCATTGCAATCTATTTTGAAGTCATATGAAGCTGAGATCTGATTTAATAAATAAAGATCCACCAATTTCTTTTTAAACCATTCAGATGTTAATAAATCATTAACAGAACCCTTTTTTTAATAATATGTCTATCATATTCTATGTTTAACATATAAATTTTTAGTGGTAATAATATTCCACTCTTAATATGGCATTTGATTTTAAAATTAATCAATTCTATGAAAGAAATATTATCATCGACAAGGGGAATTCCTAAAACTATTTAGTCAGTATCAGTAATGTATCATTTAGGTCAAAACATGTGTGGATAAATATGAATATAAGAACAAGTTGTTATAGCTTCAGAAAAATGAACAACCAACATCTTAGGAATTTTCTATTTTTCATAGTCTAAAAATATATTTTTAGTAATGTAATTGAAATATAATAATGATCAGTATGCTTATTGACTGATTTAAAACAATACTTCTTTATAAATTCTTAATTTTTTTTCATTACAGATATTTGTTTCTATACTTTCAGGATTCATACTAAATCTACCACAGATAGATTTTATTAGAATCATATAAACCAATTTCATAGATTGATCACATAAACTCATGGTTTCTTTTCTTCTCTCATAGATGTGTGAGAAAAAGCCTTTGAATGGAATTTGTAACAGCCTAAGCTTCCACGGTACGTTTCCCTTTGAATAATGCAATAGGTTTTTTTTATACAACATAGAGTTTTAACACACCACGTCCAATCAAACATGCAATTATGAATAATTATACCCTCCTTTTAATATTTTATAAATTTTAATTTTGAAAATGGACTTCAGTTTTGGATTCAGAATATCAAAATTTTCTTCGGAAGAATTTTATTTATTTTTTTGAAATGATTCAATTTTTGATGAATAGTGAAAATACACTATTATATTTTAAAATAGACATTTTATTTATATAATTAGTTATTTTATTTAAATTTATTTTAGGTATAAATAGATACATAATAACTATATATGTTCAATGTAATTAATTGGAGTAATTTTATAATAACATTTGATATATAAAATTTTATTGAACATTTTTCCGTTTTTACCCACCTTATAAAAGCATTTTAAAATTTTCATAAAAATCAATATTACCGCTTCTTTGAGTCTAATTTCAAAAATTAGAGATACACGGTTTACATCAGTAAGTAAAATTTGGTTCAATTAGATGGAAATAATTTTTGATGAATAGTAACTTCTGACTTGTATTTACCACGACTAAAAGTAAATAGTGTAATTAAAGGTAAATATGATATTATTATTACCATAAAAAATTAATTAATTCAATTTTATTTGTTTATTTTGACCAAAAAACAACCTTAGGAATAATATATGATACTTTTGGTCTACTTATATTATATTAGGACATTTATTATTGTTTTATTTAAAGAAGAGTTAAAAGTATTAAATTGAATGTTTCATAACTACATCATTTTTAATATAGGGTTAAACATAAGAAAAATTTTACTATAAATATTCATTATATTTTTAAAAATATTTCCTTTATAATTATATTTTATTTATAATTCTATTACATTAAATATATATATTTATTTATGACATAATGAGGATGCTGTAATTACCTTATTAATTAATGATTAAATTAATTGATATTATAAATATCAAAATAAATGTTAATTTATAATTTTGATGAATTCCACGAATTTTATTGATTAGTATTACATGATAGGGTTGATTAAATTAATTTTTTCAAAGTATTCATGTTGTTATGACTTCACAAAAACAAAAAACCAAATAGTGCTAAAATCGACATAAATGAGTTTTTAAAACAAATACAATATTATTAAATGATACAAGATTCAAAAAAATATAAGGTTCATCCAAATGATTTATATAAAAATAGATATGTCATTATTGAACGACATGGGGTTCTCTTGGTATTTTATAGTAAAATTATAAATCATATAATATACTAATACAAGAATAATAATACAAGTTAAACTATTTAACTAAGAGTTAAATCTAAAATATAAGGTTAATATGGTGACCTAATCTTATCTAAAAACTATTGGTTGGGAGGTTTTAGATACATACCAACATTAGCCTCCAAATAAATATTTTTGGAGCCATTATAAACCTAATATGATTGTATAATAAAATAATATTTGAAGATTTTCCTAAACTTACCCTCACCTCTCTTATAAAAGGCTACTTACCCTTCCCTCAAAATCCAACCTCCAAATCCATTTGGCTCGGCCAAACCATTACCCAATTTTCTCAAAACTACCCTCAATTTGACCTATATTCCTTACTTTGATCGGAAATCAATCTTATAGAGCCCTCTTGATCAAATCAGAAGGAAACACCTGAAGGAGAGGTAATAAATTAACCACCTCTTTCAAAGTTCTTTTCTTTTCCCACTTCCTTTTTCTTTGTTATTCCCATAAAAAAATAATAACTATTCTACCTTATAAATACTGAGATATTATTATATATAGGGTACAACTATATTCATTATTCTATCCATCCTATAAATGACATGTCACCATACGTGCGTATGTACGACATATAATCTCCACGTCGTGGTATAATTGTTATTCAAACACTTCATTATTTGGATGGGTATAATAATCAGTATAACTCATGTAAATAATAAATATAAGATTTTAATGATTCTATATATATTATATAACCACTAATTACATATCATTTCACCATCAATATAATGATTTTGTCTCTTGTGCGTACATATGGATTACTCTCCACGAACACGATGAAATTCCTTCCCCATCATAATCATTCAAAAATTATTTTTATCCTATGATTAAAAATAATTTTTTTAAACATAATATCATTATGTATGGGAATAAAATACCTCCTATCCATAACAAACATGGCTTACGTAACCAAGCATATAATGGAAAATGAATGAGTTAACACCCAATACTATGATACTACTAAAATGTTATTAACAAAGAAATATTATAAGATTTTATATGATATAATATTTATATATGTGGTTTTTTATAATTTAATAACAAATAGTTAACTAATATAAAGGATTATAACGTACCATCGACCAAGGAAAAGTACAAGTTAAGGTTTAATTTCACAATATATTTATTATCTCAGGTTGTTTTTATGTGAGTGTCTATTGGGACCTCTTTATCATCGACATTCGTGTTTCTTAAAAATGTATTTCAAAACATTTTTATTATTTACTAGACTATTTGTTAATTTTTTTACACCCTTGTTTGATTTTTTTTTAAAATGGTTTGAATGGAATCATTTCAGTGTTTTCCAAACAAGGTACTTTATGACCATTTTGACAAATTATGGTAAGGATGTTTTTTAACATATACGGTGTGGGCGGAAATTCTCCATAGTTATAAAAAATTGTAATTGTCTGTTATAATATTATAAGAATGTTTTCAAAGTAAATGTTTTCTTTGATAATTAAATGTATTTTAAATTATTTTAAAATAGAGAGAGATATTTCTCTCAAATAGTTTTTATTTCATTAATGTCAACACCATATAATGTATTTTATATGTGTCTGAAGTTGTTTTATTATGATTCAAATATTCCATATTTTATTATTGGGGTTTTGATATGTTTGACTGTGGATAAGTAATTTTTATACAATTAATTATTTATGATTAATCTAATAACATTTCTTATGAAAGTTTTAATATGAATGTTTATATTATGTTTTGATCATTTCATATGAGAAATGCATTGGAAATAGTAAGTGATGGGTAGAGACCGTTATATCTCTTCTATGCATCGGTAGGTGTAATGAGACAAACAAGTGACATAGAACAAGGCCATGACAAAATATAATTTATAGTCTTGGCACGAGGCATTAGATATGTGGTTATAATGTCTGACATTATGCATTCCATCATTATTAAATTGGCTATTGATATTGCATGAGATTATTTAACTAGTATAATACCCATGTGAATAAGTAAATGGAATTATTTGATTTATTTTTTCCATATTATTCTGAAGTTTATGTTTATAATTTTTATCTTTTATTATTATACATTTTCGTTAAATGTTTATTCCTATTTATGAGAATTTTAGCTTTATTTATATCCTTACTGAGCATCTGAGCTCACCCCTTTCTATGTTTTATTTTTTCCACCATGCAAAAAAGTATGTTATGAATGACCTATGGGGATATTTTAAGGGATATGAATGTGTTCAATGGAGATAATTTTTTTTATTGTATAATGTAATGTAAAACTTATGAATGTATCTAGTACTTACAAGGATACTAAACTAATCAGACTTTTGGGATTGGATCCCTTGTGATCATGCCAATGTTATGTAATAATGCCTGAACTCTCAGTAACTGGGGTCAAGGCGTTATAGACTGGAATTTTATCAAAAAAATAAACCTTAAAAGAATTATATGTTAACCTAAATTATTCTCAAACTTCAACACTTATCTATAAAATATTCTAATGAAATTTATAGTATGAAATACTAAAGTACCATTTTGTCCTTATAATGTAAAAAGGTATATGATATATTAGTAAGACATACGATATAGGCCCCAATAAATCCAAAAAAGAAATCTAATTTGACGCTCTCAAAATTATTCTTCCATACATGTATACCATAAGGAATGGAAAATTCATTTAAAAGATAAGGACATAAAAAGTTCACATAATTATAGTATTGATTCTCACCCTAGGTCTTATAGACATCATCATGACCACTATAATATAAAACCACTAATAAAGGGGTATTAGTTTTTTATAGGTATATAAATATGAAAGGACTCATCCCCAAAATAATTCTGAAAAAATATATTAAGGGAATGTGATGAAAATGTCATCACATCCACAATATATGTATTATTCTTTTCCCACTTCATCTATTGCACCTTCAACGTCACACCACCTAAGATAAGGATATCGTGTCAAAGATAGTTTATCACATCCTCACTGAGACCCTTAATATTACACACTTCCAATCATGAATGTGGTATAGATCCTTTGGTTCATAATTCATAACATAATGTATTCCCCAATGACTAAATAATGTTAGGGACCAATGTGCATGAATATCTGAAATGTATAAATTACTTATAAAAAATATAGACATTCAACTCATATTGTTTCTGATTCCTCCAAAATGTTTTAATTATATATAGTTTTCCATGATGAACATAATACCCATGAATGAAAATTCCATCAAATCGATCAAAATTATGTAAATAAATTGTTCAAACATGAAGATAGTTTTCCACATAGATCTCCGAATTAAGTATAAATTACAATAACATTCCTTCACTAATATCATTAAAGTGATGATTTAAATGTATTTTATTCTCATTGAAAAGGTTTTGATCACATATTCTGGTTGGGATTTAAGATCATCAACCGAATTTACCACTATGTAACAAGATGTGTAAGGTACATGAACACTATTTACTAGAATAGTCTAATATCAACTACAATGAATGAATGAAATTTCTCCCCTATAATTGATTTCCTTTATTTCAATGGGAATAATACTATCATTGAAACACCCCGACCCTAGTTACCCAGAGTCAGTGTATTATTTTAATACATTGGCATGATTACAAGGAATCATGTCCTGAAAGACAACTCAGTTTAGCAGTCTTGGGCAATACATTAAATAAATGAACATTACATTACACGTTCGAAAATAAAACACAACATAAATGAACCTTTGAGAATTCCATTAATCCCATATTTTAACCCGTCTTATCAATCATTATACACTTCCTATTTTAGGTCATCATATTAACCTTTTCTTTTAGATTTAACTCTTGGTTAAATAGTTTGACATTTACCATGTCTCTTTGTATTTACATATTTTACGGTTAATATAATTTCTATAACATGCCAAGAGAACCCCATGTGGTTGATTATTAATATATATAACCTTATATAAGCCCTTTGTCTGACCCTTTGATTTTTTGTAATATTATACCAATTAATAAAATAATATTTGTTTTAAAAACTCTATTATGTCAATTTTGACACTATTTTGTATATTATTATTTTCAAATCATTTAAAACATTATCACATAAAATAAAATTTATTTAACAAACCATAACATGTATTATTATCCTATAAAATTACCATAATTCATCAGAAGTCTCAAATTATATTTATTTAGATATTTATAATATCAATTATTTTAATCATTGATTAATTAGGTAATTACTACATCATCATTGTGTCATAAATAAATTAAATTATATAATGTCTAAAATTTATAAATAAAATACCATTATGTAAGAAATTTTTTTAGCATTCTAGTGAATATTTATAGTCAAATTTATCTTATGTATATCCATATATTAAAAATAGTTTAGTTATTAAACTTGGAATTTTCATTTAACTTTTATTTAAATAAAATAATAATAAATGTCCTAATTTAATCAATGTGGACCAAATAGGTTATTAATAAGGTTTCTTTTTGTTGAATTATACTTATCCAATTGAATTAGGTCATGTTTTAGGGTATTTATGATATCATATTTACCCTTAATGACCCTGTTTACTTTTAACTGTTGTAAATAAAAGTAAAAATATACTATTCACCTTAAATTATTTTCATCTTATTGAACCAAATTGTACTTACTAATATTAACTGTGTCTCTTTTATTTTTGAAATTCAACTCATAGAAGCTATAAAATTATGTTTTATACAAATTTGGAAATGCTTGTAGGAGGTGGGTAAAAATTGTATAAAGTTTGATAAAATTTTATATGTATAAACATATTATAAAATGATGCCTATGAATTACATTGAATATATATAGGTATTATATTTTTATATTTACTAAAAATAAATTAATATAAAATAACAAACTATTTAAATAAAATGACGGTTTCCAAAAATAGCGTACTGTTTTTCACTATTCATAAAAAAAATTAAAGTTTTCATAAAAATACCAAAAATTTGACCTAAGATAATTTTGATACTCCAAATTAATAAATGATGTCTATTTTACAAATTTAAAAACATATTAGTTGCATTTATTAATTTTAAATTAATTCTAGTTGTCAAAACCAAAAGGCAGGTTTCTAAAAAGAAAAAACTATCAAAAGATTGACATGTGTTTATGTCAAATTTAAATGTGAAATTACTTAGTACGACCTAAATTGTATTAAATGTTAAAAATATAATCTATTGACACTTACAAACCGTTAAAATGCATAATTTATCACAAAAAACTGATACTAGTTTATTTGGAAATACATCAATAAACATGTAAGTTGTCTCATTTAGAAATAACTCAATAATATTGTTTTTTTATGTGTAAAAATATATCATGTCTTGTCAATTTTAAACACAATATCCTACCAAGTATCTTCCCATATCTTGTGACAATAATCATTTTTATTTCTTCATCTCCTTCAATTTTCATTTTTGTAGCCAATGGAGTCACCTTCTCATTATAATTATCCATTAAAAATATCCTCCCAACCTCTTTATATGATTTTGATTATGAAATTAATTGTACTTTCATTACTTGTATCACATATATAGAAAATATAATGTTCAGTTCAAAAATAATTAACATTTCAAACTCAATTTTCTTCATTTTAATAATCATTTTTATTACTCATTATCTGATCCTAAAAGTATTTTGTTATCTACAAAAACCAGAATCATCACCCTTTTATTACTATCATTATTGATATATATATTTTAGTAATCTCCCTCAAGATGAAAATCACACTTCTTGAAATAAAAATAAAGACACTAATAAAACTCTCTTAGGGATTCCTTCAAATCACATAGTTCTGTCCTATTCCAAAAAACTCTATTATTATCTTCATGAATGATAAATCCATATAGAATCTTGATGTACATTTTTAAATATAGAAATGAAGAAATTATATACATTTAATAAATATTTAATTTCATCTACAATATTAGGTCCAATAATATGCAAATAGTCATCGACCCTTCAATAAGTGGAAATTACCCATCAATATCGATTCACTCGATATGAGAGTATACCATATATAGTCATCATCATCAAAATTATTTCTATTTTTATTCAGGAAACTTAAACAAGAGAAACAACACTAAGGGGGGATAAGTAATGCAGACCAAGGGTATCCCCCCAAATGAATTTTACTCCCTCAGGATCCATTTGAGAAAAATTAGAAATACAGGTGATCACGAAGTCTTCACCTGCAAAGTACGCCAAATGATCCACCCCATTTTTTGCCCTCACTACAGGTTTGTGTAACACCAACGAACCTGGTCATTAAGGATTTTCATGCCCAAATCGTATATATTATTGGCTATGGGCAATTGCCCTTACTATGAAGAGTATTGTGAGTGACGCGGGAGTTCATCCCCACCTGCGATAAAGGAACCCCCCTCTGGATACACAATGAGAGGCTTGTGAGAACCGCTCTCACCTCCACTTATAATGAGATCCTAGCACCAAAGGTTATAGAGAATGCACGTATCACACTTCCAGCTGTGACGCGGACAACTCCTCCCCCACACATCAGCCCCTACCGGCATGACCCATCGGTGATTAACTTTAATCCCTCCTTTAGAGGACACCACATCACTAAATTCCCCTGCCATGTACAGCACCCTCATCGTTGGAGCTTCCTTCCATGTAGCTATAAGAAAAAAACAGTCTACCAAAGTGCATAATATCATGGTGATGATAGTCCTGTCCGACGAAGCAACATTCTCAGACCTCTCCAAGTTCTAGTCCTGCCACAGAGCCCAACACCCAGCAATCAGGGTAACAACCCACACTCCAATCTCCTTTCCCATTGCGTCCAATCCCGGGAACCAGTCCGATAGGAAGTCCCCAACATCCTATGCATGTATGGAAAGCCTGAAGAAACTGCCAAAGAAACCCCACATCAAACGGTCCCAGTCACCTTCTACAATAATGTGACACATCTTCTCCTCACATAAATCATCACAGTAGCAGTTTCATGAGGCCACACTAATCCCCAGGCATTTAATGTTATCATCAGACAACAACACACCATTCTGTATCCTCCATGTGGAGAAATTGAACATTTTTGGAAGGTCATTACACCAAAGCCTTCCACTGCACCCAGCATGATGTTCCTCGAATATTCTACTCCAATATAACTCTTTTTATGAAAAATTCCCCATAGATTCAGGCGTCAAAACACATCTTTGTCGCTCCGAGTTGATGATTATCGAATAAAAAATCTCACGCTGGTCATCCTCCAGAACGGCTATGAAGAAGGACGGATACTGAGCTGCCTCCTTGAAAGTGATCAAAGCTGCAGGACATCTCGGATACTTGAAAAGACTACCAGACTAGTTATGTTTCCAAAACAAGATGTTCCTATACCAAACAATCCACTGAGATAGCTGAACAATGTCTGGAATGATGCTGCTCAACGCCACCCACAGAGGGGAGCCACTCACCGTATGACAAAAAGAACTGTCCCTGTACCTATACGAAATGATGCTCCCCCACAAGGAATGTACTTCAACAACCTCCCATGCCAGTTTATCATGCATAAAATGGATTTTTACCTCTAAACCCTTCAAATTAATCATGCGCTCCCAAATGGGCTGAGCCATCTTACTCAAAGAGACCCCATGCCTTTTCCCCTCCAAGGCTGTATCCCAGATAAACATGGCCATAATCTTATCAATAGACTTGACCACCCCCTCCGGTACATTGGTCACCGACAGCGCATGGACATGTATGGCTGAATTAACACTGTTAACAAGTGTTATACGACCTCTGAAAGATAAAAAATGGTTGTTCAAATTCAAGATTCACCCCGAGATCCGACTCACCACCCGGTCAAAATCCCATATCCGCAGCCTGCCTGTTGACACTGGGGTCCCATGGTACTCAAATGGAAACGAACCCTGATTCATACCAAACCATGTACCCAGGCTCCCCTCTCTACTCCTAGTGGAAGCCTTTGAAAAAAAGAACTCACTCTTCTCCCTATTGATGATTTGTCCACTCCAGTGACAATACATCTCAAGAATCCTTATAATTCCATACATTGATTTCCTCACCCCGTTGATGAAAATAATAGTGTCATATGCAAAAATAAGGTGTGAAATGGATGATAGGACTAACTTCCTCTTGAAAGGTACTATATCCTTATTAGAAATCCCTGTATTGATCATCCTACTCAGAGTATCCTGCATGAGGATAAAAATGCTCAGGGATAGAGGGTTGCCCTGACGAAGACCACACACTGAGTTGAAGAAACCTTGATTCCGCTCCATAAAAGAAATGGCTATCCAATCAGAGCTGAAGCACATGAAAATCATATCAATGGCCCAATTTGAAAAACCCAACTTGTTCAACACCATGTTTATAAATCCCCATACCATTCCGTTATACTCCGTATTCGTATCAAAATTGATCGCCACATTGTTCCCACTAACTTTTGTATTAATATATTTCAACATCTCTTGAGCCAATGCAACAGCCCCATGTATCGATTGGTACTTCACAAACCCGTGCTGATCCAAAGATATCCACTAGGGTAGAAGACCTGACAGACACCTGTTGATTATGTTCGCCAGAATTTTATAAGGGACGTTACACATACTCACTATCTAGTAATGAAGGAGAGATGTAGGGTCTTTGAACATTGGTATGAGAACTAGAGTAGTGGCGGCCTCTATCATGGGCAAGATACCAGCTCTAAAAAAGTCATTGATGGCCCTGGAAAAATCCCCCTTAACCACCACCCATGAGCTTCTGTAAAAGGAACTAGGGAAACCGTCGGGACCTTCCATACTATCATGATTGAGGTTCACCATAGCTGCATGAATTTCTTCCTCCTCTGGGATGATCTACATAATTTCATTGTCCCTCTTAGAAATATAGAACATAATTTCTTCCCAAAACTCCTCATCCCCCTGAGGATACCCCTGATTCATTTTAGGATTCGGACCAACAAGAATATCCTTAAAAAGGGAAGCTGCTAACCCTCCAACCACATCTCTATCATCAGTGAAGGTTCCATCCTCAGTCTCCATGTTCATAGGTGAAAAGCGCCTCCTATACCTTATGAATGTATAAAAAAACATTTTTTTTTCACCCTCCTTGACCCATTTTATTCTCAAACTATCCCTTGACCTACATTCATGGGAAAGGATCATGACTGCTAAATCCCTTTTCTTCTCAGACTTCACCCCATAGGTTGTCTTATCCCAAGCCTCCTCCATGGTAGCCTCAATGCAATAAACGTCCCAGTTAAGAAAATCTATCTCCTATTACAAAGGTGGAATACTCTCTTCCCATGTATGAAGGGTTGCCTTCGGGCATCTCAATTTTAGGTGCAAGGCTGTCTAAGAATAAACCTGGATTGGACACTCCCAGCTCACCTTCACCATTTGCTGATATCCTGGAATACTCTCCCAATGGATCATGTACCTAAAAATATCCTAATGGGACCCTTCTATTCATTGTTAGCATCAGGGGAGAATGATCAGAGATTCCACAAGTCAAATAATCATTTTGTGATTGATGCCTTCGAAATATCCCTAAAAAATAATGTGATTTTACTAGCTTGTCAAATTTTTGTCAATAAGGGGTTTTTATTAAAAATAAATAAAATGAAAAAGAACAACATTCAATAATGGTCCTTGAATTTTGGAATGAAGATGCATGTTTACCAATATCTCCAACAACTATTTTAGTGATAAGGTATTGTATTATTTTTTATGATGATATTAGTAGGGCTAAATGGATATTTTACATTTCCTACAACATTGATGTCTTATGTTTCATAAATAAATATTATCAGTAGCATGAAAGAATGCTTGGATGAAATAATATGGTGTCTCATAATAATAATGGTATTGAATTCAAAAATATCCAAGTGAATAATAATATCAGTAAACATAGGACAAGGTTTCAACATTTAGAAGAGGCGACTCCATAACAAAATTGTGTGTTTGAGAGGATAAATTGGATAATAAACAATGTGTGTAAGAAAATGATTATTGAAAATAACCATTAAGATAAATTTTGAATGAAAGTAGTCCTAACACTGGTTTCCATATCCAATAGTTATTTATGGTATATGAAAGATGAAAAATCACCTCATGATATTTGGTATGGAAAGAATCCAACACTGATGTACCTTCAAGTCATTGTATGTATGATAATTATTCTAAAAATGAATGAACATAAAAAATTCAAATACCATGGACAAGGGAAGTTATTCTTATGATATTTTTTTAAAAAATTTATAATTTAAATTCTTAAACAAGATAATACAAAAAGTTGATGAAAGCAATAATGTAACAGCCGTATAGAATTATCAAATTCACCAATATCATTGTAAATAGTTTCTTGCTAATAGAGATGGTGTGGAAATAAACATATTTAGAGTAGAAGTGTAAATTTAAGATTCAATGTAAAATATTAAAGAGGAGAATTTAGAATTATAATATAAATCTTCTTGAAATCCAAATAGTTTTGTTGAAAATTAATGTATAGAAATAATTGGGGGTTAGGATTCAACGTTTCAAACACAGATAATGATGTCATTATATTTCAAATCCTTTTATATCAAAATGAATGGAAATTTTTTTTATATGAATCTAGAGATGGGAAATTGTTTCAATATAAGAATTAATTTCATGATCATCTAATGAATCATTAGACATGGGATATTGTTTCCTGACTGATATATAACAATGTCATCAGCACTAAGAGGGGATTCTAGAAACAATTTAATGATTGTGGGTTGATAATTAATAATTTATAATTAATACTATATATGGGAATAGTAAAAGCTTCAACTTCTATTCTACGAGATGATTACCCTAACTGATAAATATTATTATGGAACTCCTGTAGAACGCATCGCACGCGCCTGGTAGATTTAGAATTTTTCCATGAACTGCGCCATCATCGTCTCATTCTCCGGTGCCGATCCCAACACCCATTCTGTTTGACCCTGGCTCGGATATGATGTGCGGCGGAGCCTCTTCATTCTAGGGAGCCCCGGTTCTTCCTCCTAGAGTAGATCGGTCAATGTCGTTTTTTATGGAAACCATTTGTGGGCGCTCTTCCGGAGTCTCAGATATGTGCTTTCCTAGGATTCCACCTTTCTCTCACTCGGTGGTGAGGGAAGCGCCTCCTTTTCTCTATTTTCTCAGGCTTTGACGTTCAAAAAGGCAGTGGCGGGCCTGTGGTGGACTCCAGTGGCAAGATTCGGCGCTGCGAAGTGTTCAAGAGGTTCGTCGCACAATGGGGACTGCGGGACGAGGCTCGGGTGTCTTCAGTTCACAGGTTATCGTTCTATTTGATGTTCTTGTTAGAGGCTGATTTTATACAAGCGTGGTGCCATTCCCCCCAGTATATGGGTCGATGGTGATATTTCCTCTCTAGGTGGATAGTGGAGGCTCATCATGGGAAAGAATGTCCGGCGGCTGCAGTGTGGGTCAGCCTCCCAGGGTTTCCTCTTCCATTTCAGAATGTGTCCTTCCTCAAAGCGATAGGCGATGCAATGGGCGGTTTTATTTACGTGGAGCCGCGGACTCGTCACGTTGAGGAGATGATGGCCCCAAGGATTTGTGTCGAATTGGGCCTCGCTTCTTCGATTCCAGAGAATATTTCCTTGAAAGTGCAGGATTCCTTTATGTGGTCCCATGTCTTTTTTTATCTTATGTTCCCTCACTTCTGTGGTTTCTATCTTCTACAGTGCCACTCAGTTTAGCAATGAAGGAGGCACGACCATGTGCACCGGTCACAAGATGATTGTGCGGCCATGCAGACCAGTCAAAAGCTAGTATTCCCATTTATTAACATTCCTTGTAATAAAATTGAACCATATTATACCTTCATGATATATAAAATCATTGTGATCCATTTAGCACGACCTGAGGAACACAATTTAGTAATAATAAACATGTTGTGACTAAGGCCTTTGAAATCCAAGGCATCAATACATCTCATTTATTACAATGAAACTGGGATTCTTTGAGCCAATAATCCGAAGGGCGTAATAATTTCCATATTTTGAAACACTTGGCTTATTATATTTGATTCATATAAAAAGACTGTTATTTCCTATTATATGGGATGTCCATCCACTCTCAATGAAATATAAAACCAAATGATCTGATTTATTCTGTGTGATCTTCACAAACACATACTGATAATCAATTTTTTATTTAATCTATATAACTTACCTCATTCCTATTGTGAATTGATAATATTGATCTTCCATATATTCTAATATAGTGACTTTATCTTACAGATAAGGAAATCAGTTTTTGTATTCAACTCATTCAATTATTTATTGAGCTACTTCATATGAACACATTGGATCCACTTCAACACATTCAACTTCATTTATTTATAAGTTGAATCAAGCCATGTGCACCAATCCTCTCCACAAAAAACAATTACAATCAAAATAATTCTTCAAACATTGAAATCCATGTGGTTACCTTTGTTTCACTAATTACATTTAGTAACTCATGTTTAATGAATATAAATTTTTAGAATTTAAAATATTTTCATAGAAATAAGACATATCAAAAGTTTTATTCTTGTACCTTATTGTAGAATTCCTTTTTCATTAGATTCTTTGAATCGTCTTATTTTTTTTGTAAAAAATCAACCTTCATCCTGGAGTTGGTGAGTTCAGTTTGATATTACCATTCCTAGATTTATTTTCTAAATTAAGACCCATACTAGCCTTTATATTAAGATATTAAAATTGTTTCTATATTAATGATATCTATTTTCCACTACCATCTTTTATGTCTCCTTTGTGATCTACTTTCCACATATCATATTAAGAGTCAATATTGTCTCAGAATATTCAAATTTTGATCACAGTTTGAAAACATAAAATTCAAGATCTTCAATATGTTTAATATGTTATTCATATGTGGTAGTAAAACTATAAATCACCTTTTTCCCATTGTAAACTTTGATAATTTACATAATGACTGTTTCTGAGTTTTCTATCATTAAAGGCTTATGATTTAAAATTTTTTCCCCTATCTCAAAATTTTCTTCTTATTTCTACTATATAGAATGTTTTTTCATCATGAACCACACTATTTTCCTAATTCATTTAGTTTACCCAACATCTATCTTCTAAATAGTGGATTCAATTTCATCATGGTTTTCAACTCATCCACCAACTTATTCATCGTTGTCAATTTCTTCCCTTGACTAGGATCTACATACAGCTGCCACGACAACATTTTGTCTTCAATTTTTCTAGTTCCCCATCTCTCCAACCAAAAATTCACATATAATATCATTTTTGAATGAATGAATATTCATAATTTTTATGAAGTTTTTCATAATTGTTTTTCCATTTAGATTGTATGAATACTTCTATATGAGATTTTAAAATTCATAGTTATCCTCTTCTATAGAATTATTACATCATATTTTACAAGTTTTATAACAACTCCACATCATAGGAATGTGATTTGGATTTTCTCATTAAAAATTACTTTTCCAATTTATATATTTGAGGAATGGAAAGACTTGATATCTTCTGTATTTTCTTCTTCCTAGATCACTTTAATATTCAACTTCTTCTCGGCCATGAATTCTACCTCATTAGACTTTCCTTTTCCAAAAGATTCACTTTCTTAATTTCACATATTATATGAATGAAGTTTATTGCGAAAAATATCCAAAGTTTGATCCTTTGGATCCTTATTTTCTATTATATAGACTTTCAAATCATTCCAATGTGGATTTCTTCTATAGATTCTCATTACAATTTACACATATTCGAGAATTTATGCAAGACCATGTATGCCTTCTACAACAACATTAACATGCTCAATGAATGCATCTATCGACGCATCGTAGTTCATTATAGGGTCTTAATATTTGATCCTCATAACCTATAATTTTTATTCTCTGACATTTTAATTTCCGTTATTGATATTTATTAGCTTTTCCCACATTTAATGGATTGAATTACTTGACACTACTATTGTGTATATCGTATCAGATAATTCTCCCCATAAAAAATTAAATCCTTTGGGATCGACATACATTTTAGTTTTGATTTATTTAGATAACTGTCCACTATCCATATTAGAAAAAATACAACACATCAATGTTTTAAATATTTCCATGCCTGATGGTCAGAAAATGTGATACATACTATTCTTCCATAATTGAAAATTTTCTCCATCAATGATTAGAATCAATTAGTGTTATACAACCTCCATAAAATAAAACTAGTGGGAATCAATGAAATTATCCACTCACTCTAATAACAATTGATAACCTAAGTAGTTTAAATCCACTAATTATTGTGGTAAATTATGGTTTGAAAGAATAAAACATCTTCTCCTTAGAATCATTTTTCATCATTAGAAAAAGCACTGTTTTCTTCCCTTCATGTAAATTTTTATGAAAAAATATAAAAGAATTCAATAGATATAGAAATTTTACACGAAACAACTAAATTGGGAAATTCATAAGGAGTATACAATGGAAATGTTTCAGTATAATAAACATATTAATGTTCACTGCTGTTACAAATATTTAAGAAGACGGAAAATCGATACTAGTTTACATCTTATCATAATTTGGAATCTCATTGTTATCCCAAATAATGATTTCTACCTATACAATTAGAAGAATCTTTTATTAATCCATTATATCAATATGTTGTACATCTCATTTAGTTCATCATTATGTTCCTCATTCATCCACTTGTGGAATACCACTTCACCACAGATTTAGTGGGAAATCCCTTATGTTTTTATTAAGATATATGTTCACTAAAACCCTTTTCCAACCATTATTAAACAAAAAATTTATTCATAAAAAATAATTATTTCATGAAACCAAAATTTTCATGATGATCACTACTTTCAGGATTTTTACAACACTCACAGTGCCCAATACATTCACTAATCTTACAACAAATTCTAGAAAATTAATTTATACTTAGTTTTATCATAGAGAACCTATCATCTAAGAAAAATAAATTGCAAATTACATTCATGAATTATGAACCATTACATTTTAATTATGTCTTTGTATATTCAACTATGTGAGTAAAAACCAATTTATCAATATTTCTACCCTTTAAAAAATATCTCAATATCTACATATCATTTTTCTGAATCTCTTTATTCTTTTAATAAAAAAATCATATCCTTAATAAATTTTAAGGAAATTTTCCAATTCAAATAACTTATCACATTCACATATCAGACTATATTTCATTCACACCAGGCCATCAATTGTGAATCACCAAACCATCAAGAAACTCAAAAAAAATTCAATGAACTAAAACATCATGAAACACCAAATCATAAAAAAATTACATTCCTTTTCATAATATTATTATGCATCCATAGATATCCGACTTTCAAAAATCTTGTGACATCCTCTAAATTATAGAACGCAAATATTTGGAAAATACAAGGAAAATTCTCCCCCTTGTATATGAAATTTTTTATAACCCTTTCCGAGAATTCAGTCCCTTTTCATGGATCTTTTTCAACATAACTTTTCAATAATAACACTAGAACATGACATATAACTCTATCAATCACATTTTTTCAGGAAACCTGATTAATGTAAAAATGATAAACTATTAACATGAGGGATTTTTTTCCAACAATCTCCCCCTTTGGGGTTGATGCCAACTCACCACAATAAATATTAATATATTTTAATAAATAATTGTCTTATTTCATTTATATATAGTCATAAAATATTTAATCAAAACACAATTCATTTTCATATGATCTATTCTTGGTATTAAAAATAAGAGTAATATGATAGTTTTATAAATGAATCCCATAATTATAAAAACATTCAACAGATTTCTTCATGATTCCCATCTACCATGACATATATTCATTGATCGACCGTCAATTACATTATCATATGTAAAACTCCCCCAAATTGTATAATCCCCCTATTAGATTCTTATATAGTCTTGAATAAGATATCCCCCCATGTAAATGATCCCAACCATCACTCATTTATGGTTACAAAATTTTTTCATATACATATTAGAATATAAGTGAAAAAACACTATAACTCAAAGATATGTTTCTCAAATCGACAATGTTTCATCTGTGTGTAGTTGATATCACTCCAAGAACCGAATGATTTGTAGTAAATAACATATTATGGTAAGCACTTCATTAAAATGTTCGAATCATACAATTTGTTGGAATTTACTCAAACATCAGAACCCTATGCTCTAACTTATACATGATAAAATTACACTTGATTCCAATTTTATTCATCCATGAGTGCTAGATTTTGTTTATATTTATAGGATTATTATAATTATACTAGATTCTAATCTGATATATTATTTCAACTTCCATATCATCAATATCTTTCATTATCCATGATAATTATGTTTTTGCTTGAGTAAATGCAATACATTCATCTTCTGTAGTTCTCAATGAAATAAAATCATATTTATTTATTAGGAAATACATAAAAACCATTAATAAATAATGCACCAACTGATTTTGATTTTCTATTATCTACTAAAATGATCCAATACGAATATTGATATCCCTTTAACTCTTATTGTGATTATTCATTATAAAAAAAACCAAAATACACAATTCCCCTAATATATGGAAATTTTTATTTTATTAAAACTAAGTGGATTTATTTGGAATTACATTGATTGAATGACAAATGGAATGTGTTAAAAATATCAAGTTGTGTCACAGTTATATAAAATATATTTACTATGTTATACCAAAATTTTATGACATTAAATTTTTTAACATTATCATTTCAAGGAATTTTCATCAGGGTAAAAATAGAGTCATCATCTCCTTATAATTATCAATTATAAATAATCTAAAAAACTCTTTGGAATATTTTTATTGAAAAATTAATTTTATATTCCTTCCTTTTTTAACATATAAACCAAGTAAAATGTTTTTGTTCCCATTTGTGGATATTTCATACACACCATTTATGAATTGTGAGATCTTATTTCCTTGCACTTTATTTAATTCAATAATGATTATGTCATTAAATGCACAAGAACTGACATCCATTGAATAATTTCATTTTCGAAATGGATACTATTATCAAATCCACCACACTGAATATAGATCTTCTTCAGAAAATGATCAATCCTTGAATTCCATGCACCCAATGCTTACATAAACTCATATAGAACCTTCCCCAACATAAAAACGCTATTGTCATATTCATGAATGATAAATACTTCTTGATTCATGATATATACTAATTATTCCATAATACCATTTATAAATTATAACTTATTGTACATCTGGAAAATAATCAATTTCAATACGATTTTTTTGGAATGAATAAGAGAATAGTCTCAATCCTTACAATATGTGTGAATTTTTATTAACATCAATTCCATCAATCTGGGAGTATTTTTTACTAAAAATTATTTATTTTTATCAAATAACTTATATATATTCATTTATATTGTTCTATATGACACATTTGGACCCCATGAAATTATATTTTCCTATTTATAAAACATCCTCCCATGTCATATTGATATTAATTTGGTCATTATCTTCATTCAAAACAAGATATTAGTTCTGATCTCTTGATTAATTTTTAAAAAATAGACTGTAACTAGTATATGATGGTTTCATGATGTGAATACATAATTATATTTTCCGAAACAGGCACTTCTTAATCACTAGTGATGTTTTGTCAGGTCAATTTCATCTCAACAAATCAATTTCCATCTATATAAAAATACTACTTCTTCTTGATCATCATAAACATCTTCATCTAATTCATTATTTCACAATTGAAACCCCCCTTAGTTATTGACCCCTAAAAAATATCATCAGGGAATTTATCATTATGTTGTTAAATATATTTACAATTATCTATCATAATGAAATAATTTCAGTCAACTATTTTTTGCAACCTCTTTTTGAATAATTTTAACAACCCATCACTAAAAAACTAGATCTGGTTCATTAATTTACTACATTGGCATGATTACAGGGAATAAAATCACGAAGAACCAACTATTTTCAATATTTTTGAAGTCCAGATTATATACATGATACTCATAGTTCATTATGAATGTTAGAAAATACAACCTGGTATTTAGAAAATGAAATAAATAACATCCTAGAAACTCATTCAAAGGATTTTCCTACATAACTTTTGTAATGGAAAATTAATAAGGGTGAGCTAAAATTCATAGTAAGGAATATATTAAGAAATAAAAAGAGAAATAAATTCAATAATTCATATAAATTATGTGATGTTAAATAATCGGAAAAACCCATGCCTTCAATAAACTTGGAGTGAAAATAAATCCATTTATTTTATCAAAGGTAAAATATCATCAAATCTATAAATTAGTTTTGAATGAAGAAAATGAATATTTAGTGGAAATAATATATCATGTACGTGAATAATTATTCCATTGACAAGGTTTATGTATGTTGGTATAAACCTGTCTGATTATGTTTGGAAACAAACACGATGGGTTTGTCGCAAACTATTTTATCTCATGTGACCTACCGAGGGATCGAGGGGCTATAACCGGCCCCACCCATCCCTCAAAGTCCAAATAATTTTTCATACATATATCTAATTCAAGATTATTATTATTTTAATATATCCTTATTGATTATAGGATATATATTCATCAATATTTCTATAGATAAAATAACATTCTAAATAAGCTCCATATGTAAAATGTTATACAGCTAACACAACAATGATATCGATGTTATACGAATATGGGTATTAAATATAAATGTAATTTAAAATTTAATCTGATATAAAATATGTATTAAATACACAAAATAATAATTAATTTATGAACAATACCAGGTAAGTCTCAATGAAATGGAAATTGAGACAAATTCTGTTGCCTTAATTTGTGATTGGATTTATCATGTATGCAGCCCCTCAAAAACAAAATTATATTTATTAAAATACTAATAAATAAGTGTATTATGGTAATTTTATAACTATTTTCCAATTATAATTATTTTAAATTATTTGTTAATTTTTTTGATGAAAAATGAATTGTTTGATATAATTTTTTACTTAATGATTTTACAATTATTCACATGTAATACTACTTTATATAAATTTAAATTATAAATTGATATAACTAATTAAATAAGTATTTAATGAATATATTTATATCTATATATATTAAATAAAATTTATAACTACCTCCCTTGATGATTTATTTATGTGTTGACATAAAAATGTCACTATTGGTGGTTAATTGACCTTTAGCCAGACATTGATGGCAGAGTGGGTAATAGATATCTGAAAATATTATATATAGTAGTATAACACTTATAGTAGGGAAACAATTAATATATAGGTAAACTACATCCTAATTAATTCATTTAATTATTTTTTGTGGAAGGGTTGGTGTAAAAGGGAATTGGGAAGCATGAGGAAATGGAAAAAATGGGTGATTGAGATTGTTCATTTTATTGGATTTAAGGATAGATTCTTTTATTTATAAGTAAATAAGTTAAATTAAAATGAGTATAAAACAATAAAATTGGAAATTTTAATGAAAATATTTAATTTTAAATTGTTATATTTGTCATTTGGTTAAATGGTATATGAATGAATCATTATATACTCATTTAGTGATAATTTCTTAGATTATTCTAGGAGTTTTTCGATCATCAAAAATTCATTTCATTTAATAAAGTAATATTATGTATATATAATTATTCCAAAAAATTATCTAGGATGTACTATATATTTCAAAATCTAGTTATAACATAAAAATGGTTTCATTTCTAGGCATTAAGGATAAACTGATGAACAAAAATATGGTGTCCATGATTTTTTGAATTTCGCACCTCAAGGGAGATGATTTCGTTTTTCAAATAAAAGTGAATGAGAAAGAAATTTTCTGATGGAACTTCCATTAAAGTTATATAATTACCATATATATATATATATATGATATTGTATTTATCATGATCATTTAGAAAGAGGAGGTGAGAAAAGTATAATAAAACAAATAACATGAAAAAAAATAAAATAAATAGGATTTTACCTATTGAATACTCCTCCTTGAGAACTTCTTTAAAGAAATGGTTTTTGGTATTTTTGTTAAGACCAAGAGATAAAGGATGTGGGGAGAGACTATGAATGATTATTTGGGTAGAACAGTTAAAATATTCATGGGATTAAGGAGTTAGGAGAATAGGGGGAGAGGGGTGGTTTTTATAGTAGAGGAGAGGGGTGATTTTTCATTATTTAAATTAGTATTTTAATATTTTTCTCAATATAAGAAATAGTTCACATTATTATTAATAAATTGGGTTAACTGGTGAATTTTAGTTTTAAACAATGTTTTTTACATTATTCATTACTCAATGAATATAAATTTTAATTATAATGTATATATACCATAAAAATCATCATTTACATTTCACCAAAAATTGATGTATTTTTGAAAAATATATAAAATTCATCCTTATCATTTTTCAACATGTTGAATCCAAAAATGAAATCAAGTTTATGAAAATAATTTTCAAAATATGAAAAATTTAATTATTATTTAAAATCAGTTTATACGTGAAAAATATAGATTTTAATATTATAACTATTTTTTTGAAACACTGAAACATTAACTAAGGTTTCACAAAATTATCATATAATTAGGTGACAGAAAATATTAACACATTAATATATTTAAGAAGATACATTTTCATTTAAATTATTACCTCAATTTGAATGTTGTAATTAAATATTTATTCCACACAAAAATACCACACCAAATTAATAATTCTTTTAATATTTATTTTCATATACTATGATATAATTTCCATAAATATTAATTTATAAGATGCCTAAATTTTATGTAAAAAATTATTGGTTAGGGTAATTTTATTTTGTCTAATTTACTATTCATAAGGGCCATATTATTATTAATAAGGGTGTTATTACTATTCAAAAGGGCCATGTTACTATTGAACACAAATTTATGTTAATCCTATCAGACTATAAATATATAACTAATTAGAATGGAGTATCTCTGTTTTTTGAAATATGATTAACATAAGTAGAAATATTATGTTTAAATTATATGTTATAAAAATCTTGTATACATAATTACGATAACAGTTTAATTTCACATTGACTTGGTAATGTGTGTAATATGATCTATCTATTGAATTGAAATTATTAATGATGAAATATACCATACATTTTTGGGGTGTTATAATATTACCTTCAAAAACAAAATTCATCATCACAATTGTTCATTTATATTTACCTCTAAAAATATTTGTGTGGTTCTTCTTCATAACATCATCTGGTTCCCACATTGGATTCTCTATTTGATGATTTCTCCAAATATAATTTACTATTAATTTTTTCTGATTTCTCAATACATTCTCTCTATTGTCAGGAATATTGATAAGATCGTCACCCTAGATTATATTTGGTTCTAATTTTATTTCCTAATAGTTGAGTACATGTGTTAGGTCTCTCCTAAAACTCTTTAATAATGACAAGTGGAACACATTAAGAACTTTGGAATGACTTGGAAGCATTTCAAAATAGTATGTAACAACTATAATTCCTTCTAGAAATTCAATTGGTCCAATACACATAAGGCTTATTTTCCATTTCATATCGATCCTTGAGACACACTTCCATCGATATACATCTACAAAGACATGATATCTTGCTTGTAATTACAAATAATTTCTCTGGTTTTCATCAAAACTCTTTTTCGTACTTTCTACTGCTTTAATAAGGGGAAAAAATTTCTTTACATTTTTTTGTCTATTAAATATTTTCTAGGCCAATAATTTTCCTCTCACAAACTTCATCCAAACAAGTTAGAGTTTGAAATTTCTTCCCGTATAATGCTTTGTATGGTGCTTTTCTAATACTATAATGGAAAATGTTTTTTATAGTAAAACTACACCAAAGGTAAGTATTATTCCCACATTCCTTGAAAGTCAAGGTAGCACGATATCAACATGAGTTTTAATGTTTCAATAGTTTATTCAAAATGTCTGTCAGTTTGAGGGTGATATGATGTAATCATTTGATGCTCAGTATCAAGATCATTCTAATGTCCCTTCCATAATTTTTATGTAAATAGAAGATCATGATTAGAAAAAAATAGATAAAGTTGGGCCACTATATCTTACAACATCATTAATGTTGAGACTTTTTAGGTCTTTAGTGGATAATCTTCCCTTATAAAATGGAAATGTGATGATTTGGTAACATAATAATAAATTACCCGTATTGCATGATTCCTTATAGATGTACGTGGTAGTTCTATGCCATATTACATCTTAATTGTATTACACATCCAGATATGAATATGTAAAGGTTTCATAACTCTTCTAGTATGTTGTATCTCAACCTTCACTTTTTGAGAAACTAGATACCACGTCACACAGTCAGAAAATTCTTACATCATGTTATCCCTCAAAAAATGTTCACTCAGATCTATATACATCTTCATGCTACCATGTCTTGTGGAGAAATTTGATCTAAAATATACAAATAATTATTACATTTTTTAACTCAGATATTGATGGAATACATAACATCCTTCTAAATTTTAGATATCCATCCTCATACATGAAGTATACTAATCATCCATCGTTAATTGCACTAATTTTATTTTGAAATTTCTCATCTTCATATTGAGAGATTTTTTTCTTCTATTGAAATGATGTTTTTATCAATTATTTTAAAAAGAAATAAATATTCCTCTTCTTTAAAAATTCCCATATCCAACAATACTATATCCATGAAAAAATGATCTCTCTCAATCCTTATTTAGTCATGAGGTCCATAATATTTCCCTTGTAATTAATATACTACATTGTTTATCATTACTGGGTGGGATTGTATTGAAAAATCATAATATTTGAGTTACTTGAGCCATATAAATTGCCTCAAATTGTGATAATTTTATGTAAAAATGTATTTCAAACTCTTATGATCTTTATATATCTCATATTATTCAATATAGAGAATGTTTCTCCATATTTTTAGAGAAAATATTATGGCTGCTAACTCAAGATCATTAGTTGGATAATTTTGTTCATGTGTAATTAACTACATTGATGCATAAGTAATAACATTATAATTTTTCAAAAGGAAAAAACCCAACCCATTCTATGATGCATCACAGTATATCTAAAACACTTCATTTCTTGATGGAAGATTAAAAATTAGAGAATTGATATATCTTCTCATCAATTCTTCAAAAACACATTGTACATTATTTTTTCCATACAAACATATCCCCTTTACATGTGAACAGGGTTAGTCAGTTATCTTGATGGGAAAAATTCTGTATGAAATTCTAATAGTAAGATGCTTATCCAAAAGAACTATGTACCTCTGAAAAATTCATTGGAATATGACATTATTGGATTGCTTTTCTCTTTACAGGATCAACTATAATTCCATCCTTATAGACAATATAAACTTGAAATAAAATACTTTTAAGGCATAATTCACACTTATTAATCTTCCTATATTAATATTTTCATCTAAGAGTCAACATAAAACATGTGGTGGTTGTCATATTCCTCATAGATTTTGGAATATATCAATATATCATAAATAAATACCGCACGAAATCATCATGATTTTCCTTGAAAACTATGTTAATTGGATCAGTCAATTTAGATTCTCTATTAGCCATTCCAAATAGAATTATAATAAATTTGTAATGATCATACCTAATTTGAACTGTTTCCTTTGGAATATATTCCTTTCTCACACATAATTGATGATATCCATATCTGAGTTCAATCAATGAAAAATATTGTTCCCCATGATGTGAAAAAAATAAATCAAAATTTTTATAAAGAAGATACATCGTCTTTATTATAATATGACATATTTATCTATAGACAATGAACAACCTCATGGATCCATATTTAATCAGGAAAAATATAAAAGGAGATATCAGAGAGAAACACTAGGGTGAATAAAATCCTTGTCACTAATTTCTACTAGTTGTTTCTTTAGTTCCTATAATTCCACAGTGGCCACTCTATTGGATGTATTTGGTATAATAATTTCAGTAGGAATTAAATCGATGGAGAAATCAACTTTCCAAATTGGTGGATGTTCAGTTAAATCCTCTAGAAAAAAATCATTATATTCTTCTACAATTGGTACATAATCAATTAGAATATTACATTCTTCATTGAATGATGATTTTTTGTCTTCCATCCCCTGAATTTCAATTGATAGATCTACTAGATGTGCATCTGGATAAAAATAAATAATGAGGTTTCTGCACTGATATTAATGGATTCAACACCTTTTCAAAAATTGTAGTTTCTTTGTTACATTAATTTTTTACATCATAGATTTAAATATAGTTCAAATTGGGCATTATATCATAGTAAATAATAGGTATTATGATAATTTCATTAAATAAATTACATTTATATGTCATAAAGGGGGCATATTGACACATTTTTTTTCAATGATACTTCCCTTAGGGATTTTGACTCACAACACCTTTATTAAATCAAAAGGGAAATGTCTAATTTTTTGAAAAAAATGGAATATATAAATTAATTTGATAATATATAATCAAATAAATATGTCTATAAATTTTAGGAAATGATTAATGTACCTTCAACCACATCATTAAGAATTTTAACCTTAGTAGTTCTGATCGCAAAAACATGTCCATACTCCCATGGACTTTCTAAGGAATGTTTTATTCAAAATTAGGAAATTTTTTTGAATTGATTCAAATTTCTCTATAATTATAGCATTGAAAATAATTAATTTCACTCTTCCCCTTACATTTATTATCTTATTGACCCTTTTGGAAACAATTATAAATAGATCCCATGCCATTCAATGTTTTTTCTATATGATTCTTTCCAGAATTCTCGCAAAAGGTAAATTTATTCGTTCTCGTATACTTATGTGGTTCATAATAATTTCCTTTGTTATAATAACACTTATTCTAATATTTATTTACCTTGTAACTCCATATTCATCCATGATATGTTGCTTCTTAATAATTCAATATCTTGAGTTATACACAACACCATATTTGAGGACACCATGAACAATAAAACCATATATTTAAATAAGGATGTTAATATAATTAAGAAAATTATTAATTTAATATATTCATTATAATTTTTACATTAATATTATGTGTTTTTATACACAATTTAATGAAAAATTCAATTTTTTGAATAAATAATGTATTTTACAAAAAATGAAGTTTTTACACCATTTAATGGAGAAATATATTTTAAAACAATATTTGACACTTTTATATTCAATTTTATGAAATGAAATTATTATTTAGAAGAAGGTCCTAAAAACTTAGTTTAGATAAATATTTTTTGTTTTTTGGTAGCTTTCATATTTTCATGAATAGTGAAAATACTGCATTTTAATTCAAAAGGAATTTTCATCTTAATAATTTATATAGTTAGACTATATTTTTAATTGTTTTTAATGTATAACTGGTTTATTTTTTATAATTTAATAGAATATTTTTCATTTTAAGAAACTTCATGTTGAAATTGTAGATAAACACATGTCAATATTTTTATATTTTTTACATCTTAAAAACCTACATTATGGTTTTGACATCAGGACTTAATTGTAATTTAACTTCTACCAGTTTGGTGTCATGAAATTGAAAAAATGGATTCGATATTTGGAATCTGATGTTCCAAATTGTGTATGTTGGCACCATTAATTTTTTGGACATTATGAATAGCGATATTAGTAAATATTTTTATTTTCCACGGTTAAAAGGTAAATCAAGTTAATAAGGTAAAAATAATATTATAACAATAAAAAATCACTTAACACATGTCATAATTCTATTGGATGATATATGGCTGACTTTGAGAATCCCTAGGTAGATTTTAGGACCCCATGGATCCACTTGGGTGTAAAAATGACATGTTATGATAATTAATTTAACATAAAGGGGAACATAACATAAATATGTATCTTATTAGTAAAAAAATATCAATCAAGTTATATAAGTGGTATTTTAAAATATAAATATTAGTAATAAATTTAATAAGATTAGAAACACTAGGGTATTATATTTTTTTAGACATTAAATAATTAATTTTATTATTGACATAATAATGATGTAGTATTTTCCATGTTAATGAAAGAATCAAGTAAATGATATTATAAATTTTAAAATATATGTAATTTTAATGTTTTCATGCCATACATGAATTTTCTGGAAGACTATGACTTTTAATCTTTAATTTTATATATTATTTTGGAAGGAATAAAGTTTTTACAACTTTAACAAAAAAAAACAATTACTAAATAGTGTTGAAATTGATATAAATGAGTTTTTTTTTTAAAAATACTTTTATTAAATGATATAAAAATACCAAAAAAAAAGTTTCTGCCGACTAAATTTGATAATGTTAAAAATTTCATTAATAATACAACTCATTAACTCTTTTCATTTTATAGAAACTATATCATCCTTATTGTATAAAGATACAAGAAGTCATTGTAAGATTTAAACAATTTTACTATCGGTTAATGCCAAAATATAATGTTAATTTAATAAATAAAACATGTCGAAAAAACATTTCATTAGTTGATTAAGAGTCATCTTTATCGTATAAATGAAAAATCTTTTTTTAGCTATTATAATCCAAAAATAATTAATATTTCAAGCGATTCCAAATGTGCCACTAATCACTCTTATAAATGGGAACTAATAATTCACTTTAATTTACACCTCTATAGCTCTTTATATAAGCCAAACCCTACTCAAAACTCCTCCAAACATGTTTCACTTCATCCTAGAGGCAACCCATTCGGTAGAAAACCAACTTATGGGGTCCTTCTATGAAAATAAAAAGGAGACCCCCGAGGAAGAGGTAACCGTTTAATCCCTTATTTCAAAGTTCATTTCTTCTTCTACATCCTCTTCCTAATTTGTTTCTATACTAAAATAATAAATCTATTATATACAATATATTCGAATGTTGTTATTATTATGGGACAAACATATTATACCTTTTACCCATAATATGAAAAATAATAGCACCATGCATCCGTGCGTACGACTTACCATCTCCACACCGTGGTGAACAATATTTTTCATCTGTAAATTTTTTTGACTGGTATATTTATGAATATAATTGACATAAATAAAAAATATAACAAATAATTATTTATTTTAAATTCATATAAAATCCATATCCACACTATTAAACCATTAATAAAATTTTATTATCACTCGTGCGTACGTACGACTTACCATCTCCATGATGGGATGAGACTCATATTCCATGTTCACCCTCCAAAAATGATTATAAAAAATATATGATATGAATAATACTTAAATATAGGTAATAAAATGGAAATTGGAATTTTATATATATATGTGTGTGTGTGTACATATATGTCATTCACTTGCAGTTACTATGATAAGAAGTCATAAACATTGTTCACGTGTACGTACACTCTACTGTCTCCATGAATAGTGTATTCCATTTCATATATAATTATATATATTATTAATATATTTATATATAAATCATATTATAAATTCTAGATGTGTTAAAATCATGATACAAGTATTATGATGAAGAATAAAAAATCAAAACACATACTATAAACAAAGCGATTTATACGTGAAATGTTTCCTTAACGTGGAATTGTAAAAATATTAGTAATACAATGTTATAAAGGAATCATATATTATATCATAAAAATTATTATTATTCTTATATACTATAATAATATGTTTAAAAACATTATACAAGTGTTTTAGACACATACAAAGAGTATCGAACCTAAGGTAAGGGTTAATTCATCAATCTCATTATTATCTGAGATTGTTTATGTGTAAGTATTTACAAGGAAATATTAATTATCCATGTCTATGATTCATAAAAATGTTTTCAAACCAATTATTTTTTGTATTCAGAGAAGTTATTATTTTTTTATATCATCATTTTAAATAATTTAATGATTTATTTTTCTATATATATATTATTAATGTCCATGTTTTCAAAATGATTTTAAGAATTAATTTATTTGTTCATGATTGTTTTAAAACGTTAATTACATTCAAAAGTTTCAAGTTTGTATAGGAAACATTTATTAAAAAATCACTTTTAAATTATTTCATTTCTAAATAGCGATACTTTTAAATGACTTAACGAAAAAGGGATATTTCACTCAAAGAGTGTACTGATTATTTTGAACTATGTAAACATCTTTAATTGGATATTATTAATGATTGAGGATGATTTATTATAATTAAATCATCCAAATTATATTGAATGATATATGATATGTTATAATGTGGTTGTTTTTTTACCGATCATGGTTTATTATTAATGTATTGGAATTTCGTGTGCTAGTTTTAAAATAAAGGTTTATGTTATGTTTCACCATTTATATATGAGGAATGAATTTGACATTGTATGTGATGGGTGGGGACTTCTATAACTCCTTGATGCAATAGTAGTTCACATGAGACAAACTAGATATGGATTTGGTTGTGGAATTTCCCATTTTTTTTAGATATATATTTGTCCAAGGTCATACCATTTATTTTTAGATGTCTCGAATGAGGCCTCAGTGGTATGTTTTATATGATCGACAGTGTGCATTCCCTCGTTATGAGATTAGTTATTTATATTTCATGTGCTTATTCGACTATGTGAATATCCATTGGATATTTTAGATGGAATTATTTGATTTATTCTTTTCATATTGTTATAAATATTATGTTTAAAAGTATTGTGTTTCAGTTTTACATCTCACCTTAAACTTTTATGATTATTTATGCTAGCTTTCGCTATAATGTTTATCTTTACTAAGCGTATGAGCTCACCACATTATTATGTGTTATCATCCTAGAATTCCATGAAGTGTTTTATGATTTTTATGGAGGGTTAATCTAGGGGAATAAATGGGTTCTCAAAGGATTATATTTTTTTTGTTTTATGTTAGAAATTGTGATGTAATGTACGTGTATGCAATATATTTTCTAACACTACTAAATTGATTTGTTCTTCAGGACATGAATCTATGTAACTATGAAAATGATTTAAAAAAAATGTGTTAGCTCTGGGATTCTGGTGTCAGTGCATTACATACCTGGAAAAAATTCAATCAAGAAAATTATTTCTCTATTTTGATGGAACATAACACTATGTAATTATATGATGAAATATTTTTAGAAGCCAATGCCCGTAGACAAATTGGCTTAATAACTTCAAATAAATGATCAAACTTCTCTGATAAATAACATAAATAATTTATAGAATACCTAGATTGTGTTGGGAAGGTAGACTCATACTCTACCACACTCTCCTCTTCCCTTTTCTTCAAGATAACCAATTTTCTCTTTATTTCTGTATGTTTATTATGTTGGATGTATTTTTTAAAAAAACACCCTTTAATATTTCTCCAATTCATTTATTTTATTTTATAATATTATGTAGTATTTATGATCAATGACTACCATTGATCAGTATCTCTTTTGAGATAATATACATCCATTAATAAATTTTCATTTCTATTGCATCCCAATGTAAGAAATATGTTCTCAAGGGACATGATCCCTTTTAATCTACCTCTATATTTTACGTCCCTCTAAAATATGGGGGATTCTTCCACACTAAATGGTCCAACATTGGTGTATTGTTGTTATTTGTCACATCCTAATTACATTTTCCTCATATGGTCATGATTTTCTCAACTCCAATAGTAAATGCGTTGACATTGAATAGTTGGAAAATCCCTACATTGTATGTGGGAATTGATTCCCTTTCTTATATTAAATGATATCACTAAATAATTAAAATACTAAATTAGGTTAAGAATCATTATTGATGACTTAAAACTAGAAAAACACCTGACAAAAATTGAAAATTTATGAATTGGTAATCTCATAGACATAAACAAGGATTAATTAAAGACATATTTTCTTTTTTATCCTTCATAGTGGGTTTTTAATAAGATTTGAATTATTATAATCATATCCCATACGAGTGTCAAACCAGGTGAATAATAAGTCCCGTAATTGGGTACAGGGTAAACCTGAGTCCGGCCCAGAACACCTCTTCGATGTTTTTACTCCTCTGTATATCTATGCCAAAACCATGCCCACTTATAGTATCCACATAAGAATGTATTAATAGGAAGACTCACATACTCTCAACACTACCATAAATATCATATGTTCAACAATATATATTCTCAAAGACTATCTTAGGATTATTTCCTCTAAAAAAAATTTCTAAATTGAGTTACCAAGGTTGTTGCTAAACATTCTTTAATACCAAATGTAACACCCTAAAACTAGAAAAGTAGAGTTAGTGCGTCATTTCAATACATTAGCATGATTAAAAGGAATCAAATCCCAAAAAAGTAGTTTGTTTAGTAGTTTTAGAAGACCATATTACATACATGATAGTCATAGTACACTACAAAACATAGTAAATACATCACAATACATTACAAAATAATATAAAAAACATTCATAGAACCCATTAAAAGGATTCCTCTTTATAACCTGGTGAAAGGAAAAAAATAAGGGTGAGATATAATTCTCCTTAAGTGTAATGTGAATAAATAAAAGTGATGTAATTTGAATAAGGCATAGTAATTATGGATAGGTAAATAATATAGAAAAACATGCAATCAGTAAAATGGGAATAAAAATTTATCTATTGATTTTTTTTGTAGTGAAAATCTCATGGAATGTATTAAATTAGTATTGAATAAAGAAAATACTTATATAATTGACGTCATTTATCTATTAAATGAACCATTATAACATTGATATGGTTTTAGTATGTGGGTAAAAACCCTAATATTTTTGTTTGGAAACAAACAAGAACTGTCTCTTAGGAATCGTTTTGACTCATGAGGCATGTTGATGCTTTGGGGGGATATAGAAGGTCCCTATCTTCACTTAATGTTGAAATAATTATTCATACATATATTTAATTAAAAACAAATTAACCTTATAAATATTTTTATTGAGTAGAGGATAAAAATTCTTCAATATTTCCCCAGCTAAAAACCATTGAGAATAAACACAATATGTAAAATGATAGACGACTAATAATCCTATCCATGTTACAAGAATATGGATATTTAATATAAATATAACATCAAATGAAAATTAATCTAAAATTGTTAGTATATACACCAAATAATAATTATTATCTTCACAATACCTAATAATCATAATGAAATGGAAATTGAGACAATGTCTCTTACCTTAATTATCGCTTAAAGTTATCATGTTTTTTCCTCTCAAAGAATAAACATATATTGACTAAAGGAATGATCCAGATGTTAATAATAGTGCTTTAATAAACTTTTTATCAATTATTATTATTATTGGATTATATTTTGTAATTTCAATTGATGAAAATTAAAGCATTTGATTTCATTTTATACTTAAACATTTCTCTTTTTGCAAATCTATTTCTATTTTTTATAAATGTAATTTATAAATTAATAAACAAATTATAGAACTATGTTGTGAATATTTATATTTATATATATTATATACATTTTATAAAATACACCCCTGAGAATGGTTTTATGTGTTGACATTGAAATATCACTATTGGTGGTTGACCGACCTTTGGTGGGACTTTGGTTGGAGGCTAAAAAGAAGATGTTTTAAAATTTTATATATATTATTATGACACATAAAGTATGTTAAAATAATTAATATATAGTTAAATTAATTCCTAATTACTTCCATTAATGATTATTTGTGGAAAAAAATGAGGATGTGTAACATGATAGAAAAATAGTGTGTTAGGAGTATTTTTTCCTTGGTTTTAATGACCGGTTCTCTTATTTATAAGTAATGAAGATCAATTAAAATACGTTTAAATACCAAGAATTGTATTTATTAATGAAGACACATATGTTTAAATAGTTATATTTACAAGTTTGTTATATTTTATAAGGATGAATCATTAGATAATTTTTTTTAATTGATTAGATTATTTTGGCCATTTTCTTGATAATTATGCACTATTTTAACTTAATAAATTAATATTATGTTTATATAATTGTTGCAAAAAATGAAGTATGATGTAAAACATATTTAATGAACTTTTTTAACCATGAAAATTGATTCATGACCCACATTGAGGGATAAATTATATAATGAAATCTATTAACGATGAAGGTTGTAAATCGGCACCTCACTTCTGATGAGTTTATTTAAAAAGAGAGAGAGAGAGAGAGAAATTAGTTTTATGATGGGTATTCTGTTAAAATGATATAATTATAGTATATAAATAAAAGTAGAGTTATCATGGTTATATGGTCATATGATGTGAGGAAATTATAATAAACTGAAGAAAATGAATTGAAAATAAAAGGAAAAGGGATATGATTTTATCTCATAAATAATCCTACGTGGGAACCTCCATAAGGAAACATGTTTTGATCTTTTGGTAAGAACAGGAGCTCCAATATATGGGTAGGGAATTAGGAAGAGTATTTGAGTAGGAAATTGATAGGGTTTATAGCATATATAATTTAGAACAAGAGGGGGTGATGGGATGTTTTTACATTGGAGGAGATTGGGTATTTCTCATTATTTAATTCATTAAATTTTTTTTACTGAAGACAAGAAATATTTTTTATTCTTGTGACTTAATAAAGTTTTTATTTAATTTGAGTTTGAACCAATGTTTCTTACATCATTCATGACTCAATAAATTGTTTATTAAAGTTTTACTGTATATATACTATAAATTACCGTATGTTACTATTCAACAATTTTTTTTAGAAATTTGGAAAAATTCCGAAAATTCTCCCAAAATTTATTTTGTCATGTTGAATGAAAAAATATACTCCATTTTATGAAAATAATTTTCTAAATATGATAAATTTATTTTTAAAAAAAAATTATTTTTCTTAAAAGGAAAATTTTAATATTATAAGTACTTTTATGACACTTTCAAAACATAAATAAGGTCTCACAAAATTATACTATAACCACGAGACAAAAAATTATTAATATATTTTTATATATTAGGAAAATACATTTTATTTAAACTCATAAAATTTATACTAAAATTGTAAATAAATATTTATTCGATACAAAAATACCAAAATCTGATTAATAATTTTTAATATATTTTTTTAATTATAATATGATATGATTATATCATACATTCAACTATAAGATGCTGAAATATAATTTAAAACTCATGTATGATGATACTATTCATTTGGCCAATTTAATATTCAAATGGGTCATATTATTATTCAAAATGGTAGCATTACTATTCAAAAGTGTCATGTTATTATTCACCAAAAAAATATGCTGATCTTATTAGACATTAAATATCATACTGTTCAAAACTATGTTTTTCTATTTTTAATATTTTATTCTCTTAATTAGTAAATTTCTATTTAATGTCTACGTTATAACTATATTGTATACATGTCTATAACAATAGAGTGTTATTTCATAGTGACTCAATGTTGGGTAAAATATATGAAATCAAATTAATTGAATTTATTTAACAAGAAAAATACAATAATTTTTTGTGTGTTATAATAATTGATATAATATTATTTTTCCTGGATACCCAAGGAATATCCTCTCAACTTAATTATAACATAATTTCATATTTTTCACTTTATTGATAACGAAACTCTTATAAATATTTTAAAGTATTCCAATGAATGATTCGTTCCATTCAATAAATTATATGAAGAATTTTCTCCGTTTTGAATCCAAAAAGTTTTATTGGATATATAGACTGATGTCTTGATAGATTACTCCATGAATTTATATTGTATATCATTTTCAATTTGTATCATTTTTACCATGTTTTGTATAATATAATTTCTCTCATCAACCAAATCAATATATTTAGGAGTTATAACTGATGAAACATGATTCTTTATCCCATGTTACTCAATAAAATCCTTTACATGGATATTTTTGAATCACGTACCATTATCAGTTCAAAATATTATAATCTTTTTTCCAATGATCTGTTTAGTATCCATCTGATATTCCTTTATGAAAATTACCACATCATCCTTATAAGAAATGAGAAATATCTACGAAAACCTACTAAAATCATTAATAAAAAGTAAATAATATTTATTATATTTATTTTAATTGGTTGAGATACATCCCGACACATCTACATTCCCCAATTCAGTCACTATTGTTAACTTCTGTTATTTTTCCTGGTTTAAATTCATGAAAATAATCCTTTGATGATAATGATTACAGGTTTGAGTATGATCATGTGATCACATTAGGTGATTCAAGGCACATCACATTTGACCAGATCTTCTAGTTATGGCTTTCCTTGATGGTTAATATATTTATTCCACAACATACTATCTTCTTCTATAGATATAATGAAAATACATTCTTCTCCACCCACAAGGTTGAGAATCTTCTTCATTAACTTCCCTTGTAAAACAACTATACCATATTTTCCCTTTATTACCAAACAAAATATTTGTAAACCATATATCTTGTACTAAGTCTCACAATTAGATAGCATTTAGAAAGATGAGAACAAGACCTTGGATAACCAATAAATCATCACATATCATATCATAGCCTCAAATTTTTATTTGATTGAGCCAACAATATTGAAGAATAAATTTTTTAAAAATTTGAAAACACCTTCCCTTTCCTATTTGATTCATATAACAAGATACTTATTTTCTGTTATATGTGATGTGCATCGATTGTCATGATCCATACAGAAACAAAATATGATTCTTTGAGGGAAATCATTATAGCCACTTACAACATAGAACATTCCTTTTTCAATACACATGACTGACTTCATTCCTGTTATGGATTGATAATCCTAAAATTCCTTAGAGTATGATAGTCCAATATCATGTTATAGGGTACAAGTATACTTTTCATATTTAACTCATTAATTTATTCAATGAGATGATTCTTATGAACGCATTGGTTATACATTAGAACACTCATCTACATTATATATGTAAAATAATTGTTCATGTCTCTAAATCCTCCACACAAGATATTGTGACCATAAATATCAATACAAGAAAATTTGAATCTATAAGGATTAATTTTTTTTTCTTTTATTTCATTTGGTACCTTCGATCTATGGAGCATAGATTTTTATGGTATTATAAACATCCAAAAAAATAAAACCTTTATATATATGAATGCCTGTATAATATTGAATGGTTTATTTTCCCATGGGTTCTTTGAAACAACTAATTCCGATTTATACGAAAATAAATTTTTGTTGTTCGATTTCCTGTTGTGTTCTAATATCAATCATCATATATTTCTATTTACAATAAATCACCATAGTATCCCCATCATTTGTATATGATTGTTTCTTCTCTCTTTCTAGATCTCTATGATCCACTTCTATCTTTTCTATAACCTCGGTGATCTACTATCATGATATCATAATGAGAGTTAGTTGTCTCTATTGATCTTCTAATTTTCATTACATTTCCATACATTTTTTCTCATGTTCTTGGATACAATTTATTAAATATTTTTATGTCATACTCGAACAATATATAACTATTTCTTTTCTTCAACATTGATCATTAACTCATAGGCCATTTTTGAGTTATATAGAATTAATGACATAATATTTTAAATTTGATTATCCATACGAGACCTCTTTTGTTCATGATGCTAAATATAATGTTTGGAATCCTAAACAACTCTATTTTATTTCTTTTTTATGGATATCCAAACAAATATCTCCTGAATTGAAGCTTTGAATTTATCCTAGAGATCACCCATTCCTTTAAATTCTTTATTTATTGTCAGTTTCTTCACTTATCTAGGAGATACCTACAACTACCTCTATATCATTTTATTTAATGATCCATGTAGTATTCTATAACACTCCAAGATTTTATGAGATGTCTATTTTATAAAATGATCATCTTTGATATTTTTTTCTTCATGCTACACTGAGTTTAAATCATGATATACAATTAAATATGATAGTAGGATTAGTAATGTGACCATTAGGAATAGTAAAATGACCAATATTATAGTAACATGACCTATGAATGTATAACAAAAATTTATCTTTCTCATCAATGAATATATATTGTATTTATATCATGGAATAAGTGAATAAATGTTTTAAAAATGACAAAATAATATTTTGTATTTTTTTTGAAACATAAATGTTTATTCAAAAATATATAATAAAAAGAAAATTTGAAAATAATATCTAATTCAGGAATCAAATTTATAAATTAATATTTTTTTCTTTGTTATTATATGATATTTTTATGAGACATTAATTGATTTCTCAAACTGTTATAAAATCAGTTATAATTTTAGAATGGGAATTTTTCGAGTAAATAATTATTTCATTTAAAAGTTAAATTTCACATATTTAGAATTTTTTTTTCATAAATGGAGTTTTTTTAGGAATTATACATGTTAGAAAATTTATAATTTATAATTTTTAATATTTAATGTTTATAAAAGAGTTTATTTTTTACTAAATATTATTGTATATTAGTATACAATATTTGAAAAATAAACAAATTAGTGAGTCATGGGGTATGTTTGGATGATGTAAGACCATTATATATAACTCTACATATCTATTTATAGTATTTATTCACATGAATATAACATATTCATTGTCTTGAAAAAATATTATAATTTAATGAATGAAATTATCAAAAAACACCATTCTCTTCTAATATAAATATAGACCCTCACCACCCCTACTCCTCACACCTCCAAATACTTTATGATAACATAAATTATTCCCATGTAATCTCCCAAAAATCTTCTACAATGTGATGGCCCAGTCGATCCCATGATCATGATATTGTACAGTTTGGGCGTAGACCACACAATTTTTCAATCCCTAGGCTCTGGCACTCATGCATCCCCTAGGAAAAGGCCTCATGATGGGAGATATATCCACACCATCTTATAAAGAGGTACTTCATTCTCCTACACCTCTTTATTGCGGTATCTTGCAAATCCACCCACCTAGAAAGGCCCAATATCCTTACTGGCACATCAAATGGACACCAACAATGATACCATGTAAGACGGCCCAGTCCAGCCAATAATCATGATATTATCCACTTTGGGGATAGTCCTCATAGTTATTCTTTTCCTAGGTAACATTACCTCAGGCATTCCCTGGGAAAAGGCCTCATTATGGGAGAGGTCTCCACATCACCTTATAAAGGGTTTATTCGTTATCATCCTTCTTCAAATGAAATAATTAAAATGTACTTCCAGAATTATTAAATTGTATTGTTGTGTAAATAATAATTGGGAAATTTCATAATTGTTACATTATTATTTGGAAATATTAAATGAAAATGTGAAATCAATATCAATTTATTAAGTATTATCAGATTTTAATGGTTTTTGTCATCAAAATTCAAATGGGTTCTCTGATGGGAGGTAATAAATAATAAAAATTATAAAGATTATTATTAGATTGGGACATAAACATTTCTGTATATATATATGATGTATGTAAATATATGGGGATTAAATATATATGTATTTATATACATGTGTGGGTGAATGTAAATTCATATACAAATGTGTATATCTATATGTATATATATAACTTGTTTATATATATGGTTGGATATTTATGTTTTGGTTAGATAAAACATTATTAATTTCCCACTAAAATGCTCTAGTGTGAAAAATTAATTAAGGTTATAGATTCAATGAGGGTTTTGATTGAACTATTCAGAGAGACAATTAGAATTATATTTAATAATAATAATAATGGTGTTATTATTATAATTAAAAATTATGGAAAATAATATTGGTGTGTATATATATATGGAATATATATATATTTTTGTGTGTGGGTGAAGGCGTAAATATATATATACATAGATATATTTATATATATATTTATATATCTTCATTACATGAGAGTCTATTGTGGGTCCCAAGGAACTATTAAATTATTTAAATACTGGCTTGGGATTTATGTAGAATAAAATATTGTGTCCTAGCGCAAGATTTAGGTAATAATATTTAAAAGGGATTAAAAGTAATAAGATGAACTTTAAAGAAACCAAAATATATGAAATTGGAATGCAAATAAAAAAATTAAATAGAGGACATTAAAAGAGACAAAATATTTAGAAATGGTTATGGATATTTTCATTATTTTTCTTTGTTTCTCCCTTCTATTTCCTTATATTTTATAATATTTTATTTTATTTGTTTCCTCGATCTTTTTTTCTCTATTCCTTATTTCTTTCCTTTATCTTTTTCCTTTTCTACTCTCTCCCCCTCCTCTCAAGGATGCCTTACACCCCACTTCTCCATGTGGCGCACCACCCCCCCATCACCACTTCAAAAGCCCATTGTACCTCTGTCTCTTCTCTAGTTTCAATGAAATTGGAATCACTATGATGCTCTCAGTAAGGTTAATTTTTTACATTAAAAATAATAGTGTTTCATCAAATCTTCATAGTGCAATCTACTTTGGAAGTTTTTTACCCGAAATTGGGTTTTTTAAAAAAACATTTGATTTCCCCCGTTTTAAGTCAAATAGAGGGTTTACATGGTACATGGGATAGACTACGACTATGAGGTAGCGAATCTATGATATTTACTAACATTTAGTTTCATTATTCCATTATTATTATTATTCCGCTCCTCGGTGCCTACCAATTAATATCTATTAAAGGTTATTTATTTAATTGAACTATGTAGCCTTGATCCTTGAGACCATGACATAATGTGCACCCTTCCAAGGTTTTTTCCATTTTTGGGACATCCCGTCAAGAGTGACAACATCATAGACATATTTTTAAATTTATCTTTGGTTGTCTGAATTATTAGGTACATTTGTTTTTTGTATTCTTGACTTCAATGATAAAATTGAATAAATTTATTTTGTGTGAATTATTTTCCTAACTAAATTAGGTAAATGGTTTTATGAGCAATAGTTTTTTTTAAATATTGTTGCCTCTACTTATGATGATAAATTGTATATTCTGTTTAAACTGATTTTTGATGTTGTAATTGATTGGTTAACCAAATTAATAAAATTATGAATGATTTCTCTCAAATATATGTATATGTTCCTCTCTTGTAGTTTCCAAGTTATTGATTCGGTGAGAGAACATTGGTTCCCTATTAAGAACAAACAATTAGACTCACCGTGATTGATAGGTTCCATCATGATATGTCGAGAAGTAATGTTTTTGTCTCACTGAACAAGGTATCCCCTGGGCATTTCAAATAAAACTGAGTGACACTAGTTCCCTATAGAGAAACAGAGGGTAGAACCATTAGAAATATGGCTATTCCAAGCCTCAGTTAAGACTCGGTCCCTTATAAACAATACACACTACGAATTAATTATTACCATACAATAATTAATATTTTTTATTCTAAAATGAACTCCGTGGATGAGCTTGGTGGAATTGGATAATTGGTTGGATGTACTATAATGATACGTTCAGGATGGGCTCAGACTCCACCTCTCTACTTGTAAATTTTGATATAAATTCTTGAGATTATTTTATTGATGCAACATATATTTTTCCTTATTCATTATCATCCTCTATTGTGTCTACATTGTACATAGTTTTTTCATATATCTTAGACCCTTTTCAAAAGAAAAATCTTGGGGGTATGCACTTCTACATCAGTTTTCATATTACCTAAATATTTCTATATATATTATTTTTTACTAGGTATCTTATTCATACTTCTGGAATAGGCTGAAGTATGTGGTATGGTATTGGTTTCTAATTGAGCACCTAGGCCAAGTTACATTTATTTTTATTATTTTAGATTCTTTATACTCTTATACATCGACACACAACCATTGGTTTACTACGTGAAATGGAATGGTATAGATACTTTGGATGTCAGCCTATTGAGATTATACTTCACACCCACATTAGGAACCTTTTTTTGACCTATGTGATAATATGTTCTCATGTATGGATACATGTAATCGTGCCACTTGTGATGCTTCTATTATTTTATATTTTGGATGGATATTTGAGGGCCGAGGACCAAGCCATTCTCGAGATACCATGTGGATGTTTCTGTTCGGTATTTTGAGTCTTTGTAAGCATGAATTCTATAGTTGTATCCCATAAACCGTACTTTTATTATTACATTTTTCATGATAAATTGGCATCATCTTGGAATTTTTATTACATTTCAACTTCTACATTTAGTTTATAATTTTTTTCTTGGGTAATTTATGTATTTGTGCTATAATCTATTTCATTTCATATTTATTCCTTTATATGGTCAATAATATTATTACCTTATTTCATTATATAACTTTTTATATGAGTTCATAGTCTCTCCACGTACTTACCCAAGGCCCTTATTGCTAGTCTGCAGCCTCTAGCATTTGGGGAGATATTCTTGATGTCTTATGGCCCACCGTCTTGGGGCCCATTTTAGAGGCACACGACGAAGGATGATACACTGATTTAATTTTGATAATGGTCTCACCAAAGTACCATTAACAAGTTTACAACATAGTATCTGAAAGATAATAAGATCAAGAGATAAAATCATCTTTTTTATTTCGATTTATTTCCAATTTATTTAATTTTATTATCCTTTCTTATCATTCCTATTAAAAATGGGAATGATAAGTATATTATGTTTTATATAATTGAATTTTATTATGATAATTTAATATCAACCATTAATTATCTTCTCAATCCATTTTATTCTAAAATTGAAAACATCATCCATGAGGTTCCTATTTACCACATTTGTGGACGTCTATGTTTTATTTTATATTCGACCTTCAAGGCTAGTGATAAAAAAATTCATGGTTAAAACAGAATATATTACTTATATTAAAAATTATTTAGTGTTCTATAACATGTATATATACATAACACTAATTAACAGAACAGAACTAGTTCTTGATGACCAAAGAATGAATAAAAATCGAAACAGTTATCATATGTTTTTTGTCTAATGAATCATCCTCATATATTGACAAAATTATATATAATAACATTTAATAATTTGTATGTTCATTAAAAAATATAATTTCAATTTTTTATAACTATTCCAATTTGTCATATTCATTCATACAAATATACATTTGAATGAATCATTAAAACCATTTAATCGAACACCCCAAAATGATGAAATAATTTATTATCACCAATAAGAAGAATATAAATTAATTTAATAAAATTATAATAAATAATATAAATTTTGAATACATTCTTAGTTATGTTATTAATGAATCTAATTTCATTATCAATGACTTTATGTGCAGGTGCAGAACACATTTAGACATAATGTAAGGTTTTATTCTTGAACAACTGTTTTTATTCAAAAAAAGGATTTATCTATAATTACCATAATTTAATTCATAATTATTTTCATGTAATCCACCTAAATTCTGTTTTTATGTTCCATATATATGTATCTATCTGAATTATGCATTCCTGTACAGGGAATTACTTTTTTTATAAGGTTCCAATTTAAATTCCTCCCATTAAGAAAGCCTGATTAAAGAGAGCTTCCAAATATTATACCCATTTACATGTACACTATATAATCTATTATTAGCCACCAATATTTTTATAAAATATATTTTTTTATCATAGAATAAAACCTTATTTCATTACTAGTTTTATACAGAAACATATTTCATTTGACACTATAAGACGTATACATGCTTTCCCCTAAGTCACACTATAATGGCTCATTTCTAAATCATCATAAAAACTCTTTTAAGATGTTTTCATTGTAGTTTAAAATTTCTTGGAAAAATTTTTTATTAATAATCATCACGTATAATTTTAATTTTTATATACTCTTGGTTAAATGTTTAATATCTAATTTGATGACAAATACGATGGATCCACCAAAATAACACTTCTATCCAAAGAAAATAGGTATTTCTCTCATGAATTTCTATAATGTTTTCTTAGGGTATTTTCCTCTGATCAAACACCCTCACATTAATATTATGAATAACTGAGATTTATCTTATATGTTACGATATTTCAAATTTTTGTGAATTTTTAATGATATTTCATGTGGATATAATATTTTTATGTCATTCACTACATTTTTCTGTATGACATATAATTAAATATAAAAGTTGAATATGAATGTATATATTGATTGTGATTAAATACTTTAATATGGGGAATGAATTGGACATAAAAATTGACTAGTTGGTTCAAATGTAGACCCTCAATGAATCGATAGGTCTCATGAGACAAACCATACTGGAGTATTAACAATTTATGTACAGTGTCTAACCGAATCCTTGATAGTATGATTAGGATGTATGAGATTATTAATTATTTCATTGTGGTATTTGTAATTAGATATTAGATGTGATTATGTTAATAGTAAATATCCATTTTTATGTTTCATTATAATTTGGTTAATAATATTGCATTATTTAACGAGATTTTATAACTTCCATATACTCTTCATGTTTGTGTTTTAATGACTTTTTTTGTTCAATATTCCCCTTTCCTTGTAGTTTATGTTTATAACATACACATTATGGATTACCAATCTAATAATCAATTCTCACCCCTTACAATGTTTTATTATTCTCAAGGATTCCAAGATATTTATATATTACACTTTGTATGAATGGATAAGCTATGAAAATAATATTTTTTTATTGATATTCGTATGTTGTATTTCATTTTCAGTTGTAGTGTAAAACTTATTTTTTTATGTTGTTTTAAAAATATACTAAATTATTCAGTATTATAGGAAACAATCACATGTTCATAGTATAAAGTTAATAAAATATTGCACTAGAACATAACGACTGGGGTGGATGTCTTTAAAGTTTTAATTAGGGAACATTTAGTATGTAATTTGGAAACAAGATATTGAAAAACGTGGATTATGGAAATATAACCCTATAATTAAATTTTGGAATTCTCCCAATGTATCCAAAATTATAATTTATAGTGAAGTTATATATAATTTTTTTATTTAGGAAAATGTTATTAAAAAGTTTTGAGATTATAAATTACATTTCATAATGTTATGAAATGATCTACTATATTCAATTTTTTTAGAAATGGCACACTATCATGTAATGGAATCTATATCAATTCATGTGTTCTATATTGTTATTTCCATCCCATGCATGATAATGAAATTAGATAAGGAGTTACTACTTGAGATGAACAAATTATAATTATACTAAGATAACAGACTCAATTAATGAACAATAACCTTAACTGTATAGGGTAGCCTAATCCACAATGTAGTGTAATAATTTTTGTCCACAAGATAAAAAACCAGCATGATTAATTGGCACTACAAACCCATTTTAGATGAGAAATGTTTATGTTATTTAGAAAATATTTTTCTCAATTTGGGATGTAAATAAGGAATAATGTTTTCATCGAATTCTACCATCTATCGGGAGATGAAAATCAATAGTGTTCATTAATTAGAAAAAGATGAGGGGGAAATTTCAAAAATGGCATGAAGGGATATTAATGAAATTTTCTCTAAGAAATATGTTCCCTTGTGATTAACATGTGAATATAGAGATGCAATTGTGGGTCTTTGATAAAAAGGGGATGAAAATGTTTCCAAGTATGAATCTATCCTCACATGTTTATAAAGGAATTTTGTAGACTACATACAAAATTCAATGAGCAAGATTGATCATTTCATTGATGGTAATAATCTAATTGTATGAAGGGAACTGGTCTACAAAATTATATCATCATATGAGTATATTATATCATGTTCCATAAATCGGGAGAAATAATTTTCCAAGCCACATGGGTTTAATGGGAAGTTAGACAAGAAGAGTGGGATGAATAATTTGGAAAAGAAAATAAAAAATGGAATAATGTAACGATATAATTTCCAACATGTAATAAATTTAGAATGAATCATCATAGAAGATACCTACTGATAACAGGAGTCTATTATAAGTGTGGAGAAGAAGGAAATATAGATCATGATTGTAGAAGAAAATAGAATCTGATAATATGAAACACATAAACTATAAGGTATTGGGAAACAATGTAAATTATTCTCTTATATGTCAAGGGATATTGACCTTTAAATTGAAAAATGAAAAAATGTAATTATTATATGGTAACAACAACCGAGGATGATTTACCGAATGATATAATGGAGGGTAAATTAATCATATCATAAAATTTAACTACTTTTTTTTTCAGGATCATTTTATTATTTTATATATTCCACATTTCATATAAAAATTAGATATCTCTAATGTTGAAAAACATGAATGTTGTCAGTATAAACGCATAATGGAAACATTATTTTCACCAAGATGTGTAGAGAAGAACCAATTATGGAACATAATGTCACTATAATTTCTAAATATAATATCATAAAAAGGTTTAATTTGATATTATCCATGGTATAGAATGTCATTCAACGCATAATGAAAATATTTATTCCAAAGAGAAGGAAATTATGATATATGATGATGGTATTGAATTTATAATCTTTAGAGGGGGTGACTTCATCATATGAGTTATTTTTAGATTGACATCAAATAAATCTTGTAAATTATATTCTTAGTGATAAATATAAAATAATACCTACATTTCAAAAATCAAATCTTTAAAATCTAAATGTTTCAATTGTGAATGAATACATTGATGTATTCTAAATCGATGTACATAAACATCCTATAGAGTGGGAAATTGATGCTTCTGTTGATTTAATCACAAATCCATGAAATATATCAATGTCCCTTTATATAATGGTTACTGTGGAATTAGTGGATCTGATAAAAACATGAGAGGAGTTGAGTAATTAGGGATTTATTCTCCCTAGTGTTCTCTATTGGGAGACCATGTACTCTTTGATAATAAGAATGATATAGCCATGAGGTTTTGTATTGACAATGGATAACATTATTCTATTAAAATAAACAACATTTTTCCTCTCCCCCACACTGGGTATTTATTTAATCAACTTCCTGATGATCATTTTTTTTCTTTTGAAAGACATTATGGAATTCATAAATTTTGTTTAATAATAGAATGTCTTCCAAATACTACATTTTTAAAAATTTATGACCCTAATGAGGTTATATTAATGCCATTTATAATAAATAATGAAAAAAATATTTTTATGGACATAATTAAATGAGTTTTCAACCAATATATTTATAATTTTGAATAGGTAATTTTTTATGATATATTGGTATTCTCTAAAATTGAAGAGTACCTTGATAACAACTTATGATTTTTTAGAGACTCATCGAAGAGAGGTTTTATATGGGAATTTTAGCAAGGCTAAATTGTGGTTTAAAAAGTTTTCATTTATTGTAAATATTGTATCCAAGTATGGAATATTTGTTGATCCTGGGAAGAAAAAGGATGTACAAAAATGACCTACACCAAAAAACATAGCTGTGGTGTATAGTTTCATTGGATTAGTAGGTTACTAGTAGTGTTTTGTTCAGAAGTTTACTTAGTAAGATAGAATTTTTATCAATATTACTCTTAAATGTGTTAGGTTAATTTATACAGAATAATGTGATGAAATTATTAACAAATATAATATGACATTAGTGAAATCTCTAATGTTGACTCTACCCTTCTGAAAGGGTTTATTTCTAATTTATAGTGGTGGATCTAAAAAAATCATGTTTGTGTCTTTATACAGAATTATAGTGTCAGTTAATATGGATTAAGGTCATTAAAAACTAGTGAATATAAATATGTGACTCGGAAAATTTAGTTACCATCTGTAATCATGTCATGGAAGATATGAAGACACTATCACTATAGTAAAATATATGAGATATATACAAATCACGTAATTTTGAATTATATATTATCATAGATAGAACTCAACATGTTACAACGGTGATGGCTTGAGATACACAATGATTTTTATTGTTCATAAACTTCACCCCAGGGATATAAAAAAAGGCAGAAGATGCTTTGGGTAGGAAACAAAATGGAGTTCTGGACAAAATGGTTTAATATAGATCATATATATAAGGATCTATTAAATATGGATATGAGAACTACAAAGGTATGTGATACATAACTACTACTTTAAATGGTTGAAACACTATATTTATTTTAATAGATAGAAAGTACTCATCCTCTTGATGATAATTTTAAAAGAAAAATTAAGGATGCGACTAATTGGAATTTTTTATACATCATGTGTCATTATGGAATTGTTAATATTTTGAAAAGGAATTATGCTCCCTAACACACTAGCTAAAAAAATAATTATTGAAATATTTTCATAGCTCAAATTCCACTATACACCATGGTATCCCTAATATGTATATCGTTTTAAATGATTATTTTTTGTGTTATAATATGATGTTTGAAATCGTTGATTATGTATCAAGATGTTTAGTTTTTCAATATTAGATTGCTGAAAGATAGTATCACTGAGGTGTCATCCTTCCAATACCTACTCTTATATCATAATGGGATGACAATACTTTGGATATTGTCACTGTATTACAAGATACTCCTTAAAATAATGAGGCAATAAGGGTAATTGTTGATCTACATACCAAATATTCCCATTTTCTCACAAAATGGGAGGATATTTCACTGGAGAACCATTAAATACTCTATATTAATGTAGTTTCAAGGATTCACTATGCACATCGACCACTTTTCTCTTATCGAGATCTATATTTTACATCATAATTTTTGAAAGTTATTAATAATTTCCTTGATACCATGATCCTTTAAGAACTTATTATCACCATCAAAATGATGATTAGTGTGAAATGATTATCCAAAACATATAATACATGTTGAGATCATGCTCCCCTCAATTTTAGGGTATGTGGGGTCATTATTTACACTAGGTATAATCTTCCTACACAAATAGTAATCATTAAGGTATTCAAATGGCACCATAATAAGAGTTATATGTATAGAGGTATTGTACACCATCTTTTTGGGATGAATTTGATGAAGGTATTCTTGTAGGATCAGATCTTGTATATGAAAAACAACATAGTTAATGACTATTCAAACCCATATCAAATCATATAAATGTTTCAAAAGGAGTTATGATGAAAATAGAAGAAATGATTCAGAGTTTCAAGTGAGAGATCAAGTATTTATCAATCTTTCTCCATGGAAGGGTGTCATGAGGATCAACAAGAAAGGGAAATTGAGACCAAGGTATAAAAAACATTTGAAAATTCAGAATCTAATTCATGTTGTGGATTATTGTCTGTCTATAACAATAGTACACTTTATTTTATATTTAGATACGATTTATTAAATACAAATGAAATTAATAAAACCTAGAAGATTTGGAGGTCTAATGGGGATTAGAAACATTTCAGGAAAATTGAAGACATAAAATACTACATCTTTATTTGAAAATTATTTTACCATAACCACAACATTCATTCACATGTAGAGTTGAATGGGAAAACCTAAGGACATACATAATAAAAGGCTGAGTAATGAAGCCTAGTAAGGGGGAAAATAATTCGTAACATGAATAATAAATTATATGTTATGAAATAGAAATATCAATGGATCCTAAGATAAACATTATCATAAAGGCATGATATGGCATGATCATTTTAACAAGGAAATGTAGCAACAAATAAAAACACTTCATCATTAACATAAAGGAATCTGGTAGTCCCTTGTCCAAACATAATGGAAGAAAGTCATATAATAGAATTAGTTAAACCCCTTACACCAACATGATGTATCATTATTGTAAAAATTACCCAATGCATCGAAGCACTATCAGGGTGTACCCTTCATGATCATTTTTTCTCAATCTTTTGCGTGCCACATAGATCATATAACATGTATTCATTAAATATAATAATTTATTACGTGATAATAGAATGAGAAATAAAAATATGAAACTATATAATAAATATGTATATATAGAAAAAGGTTAATACCCTTGATTGTGAAATGGGCATGGTATTCACTACAGAATGATTTTGAGAGGTAAAATCATGGTGCAATTTTGGCATCCTAACGATATCAAATGTCAATTCATAAATTCGTTTGATTGGAGAGAAATGGGTATCTCATCATTTAGACATTAAATGAAAACTATGGAGATAATATAAATACTATTTCCAATAGTATGAATTTTTACATAGATGTTGTAACATAATAAATAGACTTGATGAACGAGGAGGAATGAAATAACTATTATGAAATTATGGCATGATAATAGGTGTACATGAGAGAGATTAACGATAGAGAAATGGAGTCTATCATAATAAAAACACAATAGGTGTAGTATGAGAAATTTATGGAAACATAACCAATCATTTTTTATTGAAAATAAAAGTGTGCAACAATATAAGGAAACTTGGAATAAAAAAGAAAGGAAGCAAACCATTTCTTGAGTGTGTGACTTCAAAAGCATGAAGAGGGGAATCATGAGAGCTTGGAGTTACTTGGGGGGCTTCTGGGGAGGGTAAGACAATATATAGACTTGATAAATTGATTTTTAGTGATTATATGTGGGAGATTAGGAGTTTCTATATCAAAAATTAGAGGGGAATTTTTTAATATACCACAAACATAGGTTATAGAATTTATATATTTAAATTTTAAAAACCAAAAAACATAACATATTTTTTAGCACGGTTTTTACCAAAGTGGAGTGGAAAACATTATTTTATATGTCCATAATCCGAACATATAAAAATAATATCCTTGATTATGTAGAGGTGAGTCACATTATTAATGAACTAAACATAAGATCATAAATATGTTATACCTCTTGGAGGATTCACTAAGGAATTATAAAATAATTATAATAAATCTAAAAAAAATTATTTTAATGAGAAATTTTTTTTTGGTTTAATATATCTTTTAGGGTATTTATTAAATCACTATTGGGTCATATTTATTTCTTAAATAAAAATATATATTTATATATTATTCAATTTTTACCCAAAAATTTGACTATCTGAGAAAATTATGAAAAATCAACCATTGGATATTTTTCACATCTTGATTCCAACAATAATATTAATTTTATCTATACAATTTTCAAAATATGTTAATTTTTTCTTCTAAAATGAGAACTGACATTTATTTAATATTTGACAGGTTTTGAAAAAAATAGTGTTTAAACCTTCACAAAAATTAAATTTGACTTAATAAAAACTAAATAATCATTTATTATTAGTAAAATTAATTTTATAATAATTTTTTTTTAAAATATTACTTATTTAAAAAATTCATTAATTCCATAATATAAATTGTATAAAAATACACTTTCTGTTTTATTGTTTAAAAATAATATCTTATCAAACTGATATCCTAATAATTTATATATAAGGAACTTATATAATAATAATTTATAAAAAAATTTAATAATATTATTCATTAAATCATAATAGTGAATATATTTATAGAAATTACTATTTTTTACCCAGAAAATCAAATTATCAAATTCAACATTTTTTGAGAAGTCTATTCCCATAAATTAATTTATGGAATAATAATTTTGTTTATCAAAAGGGATTACACAATAAGAAACTGTTACCTTGTTATATAACCCCTTATAACACCCACATAAGACCTAAGGGTATGGAGTGATATTTTGATAAACTATTGGGGTGGCTTAGATAACGTCACCTGGGTGGTAATCTATGTTAACATGAACATCACCCTTATGTGATTATGTTCATGTTTCACATCTTAAATATTATCGTAGGCTTGGTTAAGAGTGAATCCTGTTGACACTAAAACCTTTTTGATCTCAAAAAAAGATCCTTGTACAACCCGATTCTACTGGAAGAGGTCATCATCTCCTTTATCTTTGTTGGAAGGATTTGATAAAACCTTATATTTATATTTTTTGTGTGATCACTATTAAATAGCTATATTATCAATGTTAATGATACATAATTCTCATTTAAACACAATAATAAATGAAAGAGCCTTTATGTTTCTATATCTATAATACATTAAAAAATTATAATTATGTTCATAAATGATCAGGTCCTTACAACCACCCCCATTAAGTAGTTTCACCGTAAAAATTTCTTTTTTCTCACACTAAAACCGATGAGGGTAACTATGGTTCATCAATTCTTATTGTTCCCATGTCGTAGCTTCAAGCATGCGGTTTCTCTACAACACATTGATGATGGGCAATATCTTATTTCATAAAAAAATTTCCCTAGGCTCTACGATCGCCACAAGATTCTCCTCATAAAGAAGTTCATTCTAAAATGAAACTACTTCTTGATTTATTACATGGGATGGTTCATGTCTGTACTTCATCCAGAGTGATACATGGAATACATCAAGTACTTGAGACATATTTGGTTGGAGTGATAGTCAATAGGACACTACTCTGATGCAATCAAGGATCTCCTAAGGGTTGACGTACCATAGACTAGGTCTTCTCATCTTCTCTAATCTCATCACTGTCTTTGATTGAGATATGAACTGGGAGACCATATCACCAGCATAAAAATCTATGTCTCATTTAAAGTTGTCAGCATCGATCTTCTGTTGACTTTGTGTAGAATTGATGTGATTCTAGATGGTTTTAACCTTCTCCATCATTTCGTCGACCATTTCTAGACCTAGATGTTTTTTCTCCCCATCTGCATCCCAATATTCTGGTGTTTTTCACCTATTCCAATAAATGCATTTATAAGGATCCATTTGGATTCTTGAATGGAATAGCTTTTTTTAGTAAACTCAACCATAAGAAAATGGTGATCCCATACTCCATTAAAGTCCATCAAGAATGATATCAACATTTCATCTAGTTTTTGGAATGTCGGATTAGACTGGCCCTCAGTTTGAAGATGGTATGTCGTCCTAATGTTCAGATAAGTTTTCAGCACATTTTGGAGACTCTTCTAGAACATAGAGTTAAATATATGTTCTCGATCAGATACTATATATATTGGTACACCATGAATTCTTACCACTTCCCTTATGCATATCAATGTGACCTGATCTAATAAAAAATCTTCTCGAATCAAAATGAAGTGTGCAGTCCTAGTAAAATGATAAACCAAAACTTAGATATCATTATTTCCTTTTTATTTCTTTGATAGTACGAAGAATAATTCCTTGGAAATTTTCTCCCATATTCATGTTGTTATGGGTAAAGGTTGCATAATCCCCTTATACTTTTCCTCCCATCCTTCACTTGATGACATACCAGGATCTTTGATATATATTTGGAAATATAATTTTTCTTGTTATCTCACCAATAATTCTTTAAGATATCACGATACATATTTGTGTTTCCAAGGTGAATATAGAAATTCAATGTTTGTGCATCATCCAAATATTCATTCTCTAACTCCATATTTTATGGAAAACTTATTCTTGACCCAAATATCACAGTTCCTTTTTCATTAACATTGAACTACAATGATTTCCATTTTTTGACATATTCCACCTTATTTAGAATTCCGACATCACAGTATTGAGTGTACATTAGCCTTTCGAAAATATATGGTTGAGAAATAATTTTTTAAATGATTTATGAAATTTCCATCTTTATCATTCCAATGTCCATCTTCACCAAATCTATGAAGACTAGATCCTTTTTAGTTCTCATTAATGATAGAATCACTATGTACTTTTTACTTACAGGATCTTCCACCATGCTATCTTTTTTAGGGTGGTAATGGATTCACATGTAGTTATCCATAATTAGCCTTAATTGTCTTAGTTGGAACATTTTCATCTCTTTGTGTGTGATTATATATTTGAGACTTTTGTGATCTGTATTTATTTCAAAAATTTCCTCAAAGAGATAATTCCACAATATTTTTTATGTAATGGTCATAGATTCTAACTCCATATCATGTGAGGAATATTTTTACCCTTTAATTTTAAAATTACTTGAGACATTTGGGATGACTTTTTCATTTTTAGTTAATACACATCCCATTCCCTTCATCGAAGCATCTCTGAAGATTATGAAAACCCCCCCACTTGTGTTTAGTGTGATTACACAGATAGTAATAAACCTCTTCTTTATCTCCATGGATCGTTCTTCACATTCACAATTCCAAGAATACTAGACTCTGTTACAAGTTAAATCGGTAAGATTGTCTGACAATCTTGATTAATTTCTCACAAATTGGCGATAATATCGAGCTAAACCCTAGATTCTATGGATATCCATCAATGATTTTAGCCTCATCCATCCCTCAATTTCATTTTTTTGAAGGCTATATTGATATAAAATTTAATATGATGATATTCTATAAGAATGATACTTACTTAAACTAGAATCCACATTTTTTATACTTTTTAGATATCTTCTCCTTTCACAAGGTCTCTAGTATGGTGATTAGATACTGCTCATCCTCGTCCTTGGTTTTTGAGTAAATCAGAATATCATATATAAAGAATATCAAATATTTTTCAAGGTAATCTCTAAAGACACTAGTAATAATGTCCATGACAAATTATGGAAGATTTTTTAGTTCAAAAGTCATTACTATGAATTCATAGTGCACGAACATTGTACAAAAATAAGTTATAGGGGATATCCATCTTCTCCCCCAGGGTGTTTCATTCCGCACCTTTGGAAATTGGGATACTGATATTTCATAGAACTGTTGGATTTATTCATATGTAATCTAGAATTAAAGTCCACTTTCCCCTTCATATCCCCATGATACCATTGAGATTCTTTGATCTTCATCTTGATATTGAGTGCACATCGGAAAATATTGTCATATCTTTCAAAGTCACAGATTGCTAGGGAATTTTTTAGGATAGTTTTTAACCGACCAAAGAAGCTGTCAACCCTTGCATTCAAGGGTAATGACAAAACCCTAGGCATATCTTTCATGTTTGGTGAAATTTTCTTTATATTACCTAAGAGATTGATCATCCATTTAACTGAGTGCATTGAAATATCATTTTGTATTATGGAGGTGGGTGCATGGAAAATAATCTTCGAAAAAATATTTTTTGAAATAATAATTTTTAGAAATCCTTCAATGCCATCACCTCGAACTCTTCCTCCAGCTTTTTATTTTCGATCAATTTCCACCTTTTATCAGATTCACCCTCCATATGATAAGAATTCAAAAGAACATTTTTTTTCAGAAAATTGATTGATGGAGATGATCTTTTAAATGGATTTGATCCATTTTTCGGTGATTGAGGGATTAGATGATCCATTGAAAATAGGAGGCCTTTCTCTCATGTTTCTCTCGATTGAGACTATATTATTATGGGGGGTGTAAATTCTTCTTGACCCGTGTTTTTATTCAAAACTTTAGTTAACTAAGAGATTATACTGATAATTTATGTGATTGCCACTCACACTGGATTTAAAATCTCATTAAAACTGTCATAACAATGATCTGTGCAACCACTGGTTTCCCAAGTCCTCCAATTACGGGCCATAGGCTATAATAAAAGGAATATTAGTGGTATTTATTTTAAAATATTAAACACATTAAGGGTAATACATTGAAAAAATGGATAAATTATAAATTACATTTATCTCCATATCATAAAAAATTATAAGCATCAATCTATGTTATCCATGATCTACTTCCTAAAATATATTTTTAGGGGCATTTTTTTCCCATTATAAATGATCGTACTAATATTATGAATTTACTAAATCATATCCCCCAACATTGTCGATCCAAGGGTGCATCAAGGACTGTTGACATGCACTAGTTCTCATTTGAGTATAGATCAAACTGGAGTTTTTGGGTTATAACCATATATACATATATGCCAGAGCCACATCTACTTTTTTATACCTGAAAATAGATATATTTTCTCAATTAAACACTTAATATATGCCAAAAAAATTTATGGATTCTTTTCTTATACTTGGTCTTATCCTTAAATCATCCACTTGGTTTTCCTAAACCTAATTCCAAAAATAACTAAACATATACTTTGATACCCACTTTAACAACCTTGATGTTTATATCATATTTAGACATGACTTATTACATAATAGTTTAATTTATAAAAACCCATATGATAATTTTTTCTTGTGTTTTTGGGGATTAATAACATTAAATGAAAATTGAAGTCATAAAATTCAATATATTTATTAAACATATCTTTTACATGTTCACAATAGTCCTTATAATTAACATTTCATCGGATAGCCTAAGAACATACAAAATAAAACGGTAATATATAAAGCCCAGTATGAGTGTAAATAAGGAATTATATGAAGAAAAAAAATAAAACTTAGGAAATAGTCATTTAAATGAAAAATAATAGAATTATGAACATAAAGGCATGATATTGCATGATCATTATTACATAGAAATGGTGACACAACATAAAACACTACATCTTTATCATAATTGAATCTGGTAAACCCTTGTACCAAACTGATGGACCAAATTGCTATAATGTAATTAGGTAAAACCCATTTCCAAAAGATTTATCATGATACTAAACATTACCAAATGAATTGGATCTATATCAGGGTGAACCCATCATGAACATTTTAATCTCATGCTTATGTCTGCCACATAAATCATATAACTTGGATTAATTTAACATCATCAATTCATCCACTATAATTGAATATGTAATAAATATATGAATGTATATAATGAATATATATATCTATCAAATGTTTATTACCATTTATTGAGAAATGAGCGTTGTATTCACTACACAATGATTTTGTAATGGAAAATCGCCATGCAATTCCAACCGCATAACGACATCACATGGGGGTTAATAAAATGGGTTGATGAGAGAGAAGTGGGTCTCCCATTAATTAAACATGGAATTTTCAGTAATGGGATAATATAAATACTTGTTTCGACATGATTAGTTTTCAAATATAAGGCCTAATATAATAATGAAACATGGTAAAGGAGGAATTAAATATCTCTTACGAAACATTGGCATGGAAATGGGTGTACAAGGGATGGATTAAAGTGAAAGAAAGGGGTCTCTAAACATTCAAATGTAATAAGGACAACATGGGGGAGGTCCGACAAAAATACCCTATCTTTTTAAATTGAATATAAAATAGTGTAATAATATACGGAAACATGGATAAAAATGAGGAAGGAAGGAAACCTTTACTTCAGTGTGTGCCATATAAAGCTTGAAGAGGGGCTTATATAGAGCTTTTGGTGCCAGTGGGGGATTATAGAGAATGTAGAAAAGAGTATGGATTTTCTCTAAGAATTTTTAATGAATAGAATTCAGATCCTAGGTTGGTTAATATAAGAAATGAGAGAAAAATTATCTAATATTTTACAAACATGCGTCTTGGAATCTATATAATTAAATATTCAAAACCAAAAAACATACTATTATTGTAAAGATCCAGAAATGTCAAGGTAATTTTTTTTTCTTAATTTTCTTTGGAATTTTACATGAACGCAGTTTCTGACGGCGCCTGATTCCGAGGCCCGGTGTGCCCGGAATTAATTTCCGAAGTTTGTCTCAGGTACGTTCAGTGAACGAGTGAGCGGGAATTTCTATCTTTTGAAACGGTGCCCGAAATCGAATTCCAAGGGCACCGATGGAACCGCAGCGCCGGTAATTTCTTATGAACGCCATTTCCGGAGTTGCGTTTATCCGAGAGAAGATGATAAAAATTGTGGAAGTTTAATTTATAACTTATCTACAATTTTTATTTTCTTGTTATGTAGATTAAGTGTTATGTTACAACACATGACCCTCTCTTAAGTGGTTTTAACCTATGTAAGGGAGTTAGGGGTGGGACCCACATGGATTTAACCACCCATGGGGTGATTTAAGGTGAGGTGGGGCCCACATGAACCCCACCCCTTCACTTTTCCCATAACCCCCTAACTCCCACTTTATTTTGAAACTCCTCACCTCCCTCTTTATTTTGAAACTCCTCAACTCCCTCTTTATTTTGAAAATCCTTCTCTCCCCCTCTCCCTCATAACTCAGTCCAACTAGCATTTAAATTAAGTTATTGAAACTCTTAATCAATTAAGAGTTTTACTTTTCAACTTAAAATGCATGGCATGATTAAAATAAAATAAGGGGAAACCTTGTTTTATTTGGAGGTTGAATTGTGGTGGGAGGATTTTTGAGAAAGAGCCTTTGTGTGATAGTAGAAGGAAGCTCCTTCTTCGTTGAAGAACGTCCTCCTCTCCATGAAGAACGGTTCTTCTCCGATGAAGAACATCGATCCCTCAACTTAGAACGACTCGGTGATCACGGTTCTTCATCCTCTTTTTCCTCCACGGTAAGGGAGAAGACACCGACGTAGGGAACTCTCCAACGACAACGCGCCTTCCTTCTTCATCTCTGCAACAAGTGAGGAGACGTCGTTTCCTCCTCGGACGTACCCCAACATCCATGGAATCGACGTCCGATCTCCGCGACGTCATTCTCCGCGACGCCGTTCTCCGTGACGCCCGACACGCGACGTCAAATATCCATGTAGGGGTTTGTTGTTGCTTTATTTAATTATTTTCCATTCTTGGTTCTAGCATGACAAACTTGAGGATGAACGATTAAGTGTTAACGTCTAACGAGAGGGGGACCGGACCACACAAACACGGCCGAACCCCCTCCTTTGTTCTTGAATGTTTCTTACAGATGAAATGAGATAGCGTGGTTTCGTCGCACCACACGAGAATCACACAGAAATTATTGCGCGACGCCGTTGCGCTGCGCCGTGGAAATAATTATCATGAACGCGACGCCGTCGCGCCGCGTTGAAGGAAACCGAAGACGCTGCGGCCGGAGCGGGGCCGCGGCGGAGGGGCGCGGTGTCGTCGCACCGCGCCGGATGACGAAGGCCGCGGCTAGTTCTGGGCCACGGCGGATCATGATGACCGGCGGCCAGCCGGGCCGCCGGTGCCGGAAGATGGAAGTGGACCGGCCCTCGCCGGTCCTGTTGACAAGAAACCGGCCGGCCACGTCGGGCCGGCCGGGTTGGGGGAAACCGCGGAAATTTAATTCCCACGGGCAGTTATTTGGCCCCCCATTATGAGGCGGGCCGGTTTCACAAAGGGGGGGGGGGGGGCAGGCGGCCCCCCGTTTCCAGCAAGCTCGGCCTTCAACCGAGCTGGCAGCGCGCCCGGCGCGCTGCCTTGCGCCGACCCGGCGCGCCGGGCCGGGCCGGGCCGGGCTGTGTCGGGCCTTTTCGACCCCTTCCGGGGCGGGTCGACCCGGTTCGGGCCATCCGGGGGGTCTCGGGCAGGGACGGCCCGGGCCCGAAACCCCCATAACCGAGCGGTTTGGTCAAATGCCCGTATCATGGGCTACGGGCCTCCAAACGACTCGCCATCAGCGGCAACGCGATCATTGGATCGATACGGCCGTTTCGGTATACAATACTCAAGGTTCACCTTCCTTTTAGGGAGCCTACGTGGTTAAAACCCCATAGTTAATCGTTCATGGCCTAGAGTAGTGATCTGGATGGGTGTCCTCCTGGGAAGTTTCCCAGGGTGGGTGTGAGACGGAAAGGCCAATAAATAACAGACCAGGCGTCCGATTGACGTACCGTCTGTTTCGTTGAATTCCTCTAAGTGAGATGGATCTTTTGGCTTACTCCGCTCGAGGATTGGATGCCGAAGAAGTGTGGTCGGGTTGGATCGCACCGAAATCCAACCGGGCCCCTGGAACGAAAAAACAAATAACTCACAGACCAGGCGTCCGATTGATGCACTGTCTGTTGCGTTGAGACCCCTATGATGAGGCGGTCCTTTGAGATACTTCTTCATGGGACATTGAGATACTTTGAGTATCGACCTGTAGCTCGTGGAGCGGACCCTCCCAGTGGCGAGCGTGTGGTGTACGGAGACCGTGTAACTGGCTGAGACCTGACGACTGCTTGACCGACTCGACTTGGAGTGAGTAGACTAGCCCAGTGGATGGAGCACTACTTTCTGAGGTGCAGACCCATGGCGGACGGAGCACTACCTGTGCGACAGTGCAGACCTGCGGTACTCGTCCGGAGAGTACCTCAGCAGGCTACTAGGGGGTGTGCACTACTGTGTTTGGGTGACATACCTTGGCGGGAACCACTACTGTGTCTGGGTGGCTGACCCTCGGTACTCGACAGGAGGAGTACTTCAGCAGTCTTAGGATAGTGTGCAGTACCTTGGAGTCGTGACAGGACCACTATACACTACAGAGACGGAGCTCTTCAGCAGTTACGGTTTTGATAATGAAAATCCTGGTTTGATCTGAGACTTTTGACCTTGTGTTTACCTCATGATTGAGATGGGTAACCTGATAACTTAGGTATATGTATGGGCATATACCTAGGTAGTAGTTGGGCTTGTATTTATGGCCCCTTTTTACTTTCCGCACTTACTGTTGTACTCAGTTTTTACTTAGTGTTTACTTCTTCCGCTTGTACTCTATGTGATTGTTTACTTTACAAAGGCAATGCCTTACCTTTTTACCGGGATTTACGCCTTGGTGCTAGTCACCATCCCCTGGCCTATAGAAGGAGGGCTTGGGGTAGTCACGACACGGGCCCCGAGGACGGGTCGTGACAAATTGGTATCAGAGGAGTTCGGTTCTACCGCAGAACTTATAACTCTGATGTTTCTTTCTGTGATGCAACAGTGTTAAGGGTACCGATTGTGGCTTTCAGTTCAGGGAGTCCAGTGTTGGTGCGGGAGGCCGACGTATCCATACACCAGGACCCTGACAACTGATTTCCTACTTTGTGCACGAAAACACTGATTGCGTGTGTGTTTCCAGAAGTTTTTAAATGTCATCTCAAACCAGGTCAGCTCACCAGGTATAATCGTTTGACCGTGTTACATTGTTTCTTTCAGGATTCCTTTTCACGAACGACCAGCTAGAGCCCAGAGGGATGTGCGTGCTGACAGCCTGTTGAGCGACGAAGCATCGGTACAGGGCCCTCTTGCAGTTGAGGCACCAACAGAGGCACCAGCGATACTACCATACATTGGTCCACCAATGCCACCAGCCCCAGCAGTAGGCGATGCACACCACTTGAGTCCACTGCACAAGTTCCAACGCCATAGGCCACCCAGGTTCCGGGGAGAGACGGACCCGCAGGCGGCTGAGGATTGGCTGGAGGCTATGGTGGGAGTCTTCAGGCTAGTGGGGACGCCGGCAGACTTCATGGTGATCTTTGCTGCTAGCCTCCTTCAGGCAGCAGCAGGCAGGTGGTGGAGCCACTTGTTTCAGTTTTGTGACGGGATGACCTTCGCATGGGAATACTTCGAGACCTTCTTCATGGTGAAGTTTGTGCCAGTTTCTCTACACCCCGAGTGTGTACAAGAGATTCTTCCTTTTCCGCGTGTTTTTCAATTAGTAGCCGAGTCATCTGTGGGCAGTAGAAAGATGATACAGAGGTCTAGGAGGACCATACTAGCAGTTGGACGATCTCGGGTTTTAGGACCGGTGGTGCGGGGCACCCGAGGTGGGGTCAGAGCCAGGCGTGCCAGAAACGGACAATGTTACTCCTGTGGCGGGAAGGGTCACCTGGCACGTGACTGTCCGACTCCTCGTACGATTGATCAGTGATTGTTGGAGGAGCCACCAAGACAGAAGCAGCGAAGAGTGCTTGAGCAACAGCCGAGCAGTGGACAAGGCAGTAGAGCTCCGAGAGCAGGTGGACAGGAGAGGAACTAGTGGATACGTCCCTTGTACTTCTAGTTCCATTTTTCTATTGTATTCGTGTCTTGTACTATGAGCTGCAATAATAAAAAGACACTCATCTTTGTTTGCTTTACTGTTCTTTTGTTTGGTTGATACTGAGTGGTCCCGGTTAAACTGTTGACTTGACCCTCACTTTCGATATTTCAACTGGAGGGGACCCAGTGACCTCACACTGATGCCGATAGTGTGACTCGACCCTTGGAGGCGAGAGTGGCAGTTGGATCTCTTGGTAGTTACGTCGAGGCCTTACGACGTCATCCATGGCATGAATGCATCATTCATGTTGGAATTGACTGTATTAGGCAACGAATGTGGTTTATCCAAGGGATGAGACCAGATTTCTCTTATCGGCAAAGAAGAAATCATAGCAGCTCTTGGGAGACTAAAGGAGGTCCAGGACATCCAAGAGAGGATGAAGACTACACAGTACAGTAAGAAACAGGAAACTTGTGCCAGTCTTAGAGACTCAGGCGTGTTAAAGAAGAGGAAGCTTAAAGGAGAGACGAGTCTATGAAGCAGCAGACGTGGAGGCAGAGCTAGGAGAGAAGCATGAGGTGGTGTACATCCTAACTTTGTACAACCACCCGCCTTAGTTATTCCTTCCAGGATCAGGAAGATGGAGGGCGGAGGAAGAGTGAGGATGCATGCGGTCAAGGAGTGTGACCCAATGGCTCTAGAAATGATTCAAGGGACAGCCTGTGTCCACTACTGGATGCTGTAGTAACGGACGTCGATGTGAATCATTCCTTGCTTTCACAAATCTTGTTCCAGACCTATAGTTTCTGGTAATCCGTGGACTTGACCCTCACGTCTGGAGATACCTTGGGAGGAGTCTCGATAATCACACTTACACCGATGGTGTGGTCAGACCCTCGAGGCGAGAGTTTCGGTTGGAATCTCTTGGTGGCAACGTCGAGGCCTTATGACGTTAGTTTGAGTATGGAATGGGCAATAACTGTTCATACTCAAATTGACAGTTTTAGGAAAACGTCAGGATGGGTTTTCCTTGGTCGTCGGAAAAGGAAACCCCAGACAACACAGGGTAACTCTTGCACAGGAGGGTGCAACCGATCACTCTTGAGTTGGTCAACCTTACCCTCGTGACAACAGCCTTTCGAGATCCAGTTCTAACAGAAAATGGAGACCTCTGGAGTTCAAGGATGACGATCACGTCCTTATACGGGTCTCACCTTGACGAGGTTTACGGAGATGTGGCCAAGGCGGCAAGTTATCTCCGGGGTTCAGCGGACCTTCTTAGGTCCCTTGCTGGGTAGGCGGGGTGGTTTATTGTTTGACCCAATCACCGCAGTTTCACCAGGTGCACGACGACTTCCACGTATCTCAACTGAGGAGATACGTGCTCTACCCTTCGCATACCATCGACCATGAGGAGCTGGACGATGGCGATGGGGTGTCTTTCACGGAGATTTCTGTGGGGATCGAGGATCAACAAGAGCAGATCCTATGAGGATGATCGATTCCTCGGGTGCACTTTCCTTGGAAGTACAAAACCACCAGGTGAGCACATAGGAGCGGAAGGCTCAGATGCGTGCTCAGTATCGCTTTTGTGACCCTAGTATGTGTTGAAGCTTTACGGGGACGTAAAGCCAGGAGGGGGGAGTAATGTAAAGATCCAGAAATTTCAAGGAAAATTTTTTTTCTTAATTTTCTTTGGAATTTTACATGAAGGCAGTTTCTGACGGCGCCTGATTTCGAGGCCCGGTGTGCCCGGAATTAATTTCGGAAGTTTGGCTCGGGTACGTTCAGTGAACGAGAGAGCGAGAATTTCTATCTTTTGAACCGGTGCCCGAAATCGAATTCCGAGGGCACTGATGGAACCGCAGCGTCGGTAATTTCTTAAGAACACCATTTCCGGAGTTTCGTTTATCCGAGAGAAGATGATAACAATTGTGGAAGTTTATTTTATAACTTATCTACAATTTTTATTTTCTTGTTAATTAGATTAAGTGTTATGTTACAACACTTGACCCTCTCTTAAGTGGTTTTAACCAATGTAAGGGAGTTAGGGGTGGGACCCACTTGGAGTTAACCACCCATGAAACGATTTAAGGTGTGGTGGGGCCCACACAAACACCACCCCTTCACTTTTCCCATAACCCCCTAACTCCCTCTTTATTTTGAAACTCCTCACCTCCCTCTTTATTTTGAAACTCCTCAACTCCCTCTTTATTTTGAAACTCCTTATCTCCCTCTCTCCCTCATAACTCTTGCCAACTAGCACTTAAATTAAGTTATTGAAACTCTTAATCAATTAAGTGTTTGAATTTTGAACTTACAATGCATGGCATGATTAAAATAAAATAAGGGGAAACCTTGTTTTATTTGGAGGTTGAATTGTGGTGGGAGGATTTTTGAGAAAGATCCTTTGTGTGATAGAAGAAGGAAGCTCCTTCTTCGTTGAAGAACGTCCTCCTCTCCGTGAAGAACGGTTCTTCTCCGATGAAGAACATCGATCCCTCAACTTAGAACGACTCGGTGATTACGGTTCTTCATCCTCTTTTTCCTCCATGGTAAGGGAGAAGACACCGATGTAGGGAACTCTCCAATGACAACACGCCTTCCTTCTTCATCTCCGCAACAAGTGAGGAGACGTCGTTTCCTCCTTGGACGTACCCCAACATCCATGGAATCGACGTCCGTTCTCCGCGACGTCATTCTCGGCGACGCCGTTCTCCGCGACGCCCGACATGCGACGTCAAATATCCATGTAGGGGTTTGTTGTTGCTTTATTTAATTATTTTCCATTCATGGTTCTAGCATGAGAAACTTGAGGATGAACGATTAAGTGTTATCGTCTAACGAGATGGGGACCGGGCCACACAAACACGGCTGAACCCCGCTCCTTTGTTCTTGAATGTTTCTTGCGGATGAAACGAGATAGCGTGGTGCCATCGCACCATGCGGGAATCACACAGAAATTATTGCGCGGCGCCGTGGAAAGAATTATCATGAACGCGACACCGTCGCGCCACGTCGAAGGAAACCGAAGACGCCGCGGCCGGAGCGGGGCCACGGCGGAGGGGCGCGGTGTCGTCGCACCGCGCCGGATGACGAAGGTCGCAGCGTATCGTGATGACCGGCGGCCAGCCGGGCCGCCAGTGCCGGAAGACGGAAGAGGACCGGCCCTTGCCGGTCCTGTTGACAAGAAACCGGCCGGGCAGGTCGGGCCGGCCGGGTTGGTGGAAACCGGGGGAATTTAATTCCCCCGGGCAGTTATTTGGCCCCCCATTATGAGGGGGGCCGGTTTCACAAGTGGGGGGGGGGCAGGCGGCCCCCCGTTACCGAACGGTTTGGTCAAATGCCCGTATCTTGGGATACGAGCTTCCAAACGACTCGCTGTCAGCAGCAACGCGATCCTTGGATCGAGACGGTCATTTCGGTACAGTATACTCAAGGTGCACCTTCCTTTTCGGGAGCCTACGTGGTTAAAACTCCACAGTTAAGCGTGCTTGGCCTAGAGTAGTGATCAGGATGGGTGATCTCCTGGGAAGTTTCCCAGGGTGGGTGTGAGACGGAAAGGCCAATAAATAACAGACCAGGTGTCCGATTGATGCGTCGTCTGTTTCGTTGAATTCCTGTAAGTGAGATGGATCATTTCGCTTACTCCGATCGAGGTTTGGATGCCGACGAAGTGCGATCGGGTTGTATCACACCGAAATCCAACCGGGCCCCTGGAACAAAAAAGCTAATAACTCACAGTCCAAGCGTCCGATTGACCCGTCGTCTGTTGCGTTGAGACCCCTATGACGAGGTGGTCCGTTGAGATACTTCTTCGTGGGACTTTGAGATACTTTGAGTATCGACCTGTAGCTCATGGAGCGGACCCTCCCAGTGACGAGCGTGTGGAGTACAGAGACCGTGTAACTGGCTGAGACCTGACGACTGCTTGACCGACTTGACTTGGAATGAGTCGACTAGGCCAGTGGATGGAGCACTACTTTCTGAAGTGCAGACCCATGGCGGACGGAGCACTACCTGTGTGACAGTGCAGACCTATGGTACTCGTCCGGAGAGTACCTCAGCAGGCTACTAGGGGGTGTGCACTACTGTGTTTGGGTGACATACCTCGGCGGGAAGCACTACTGTGCATGGGTGGCTGACTCGCGGTACTCGACATGAGGAGGACTTCAGCAGTCTTAGGTTAGTGAGCAGTACCTCGGAGTCGTGACATGACCACTATACACTCCAGTGACGGAGCTCTTCAGCAGTTACGGTTTCAATAATGAAAATCCTGGTTTGAGCTGAGACTTTTGACCTTGTGTTTACCTCATGATTGAGATGGGTCACTTGATAACTTAGGTATATGTATGGGCATATACCTGGGTAGTAGTTGGGCTTGTATTTCCGGCCCCTTTTTACTTTCCACACTTACTGTTGTACTCAGTTTTTACTTAGTGTTTACTTCTTCCGCTTGTACTCTGTGTGATTGTTTACTTTACAAAGGCAATGCCTTCCCTTTTTACTGGGATTTACGCCTTGGTGCTAGTCGCCATCCTCTGGCCTATAGAAGGCGGGCTTGGGGTAGTCACGACACGGGCCCCGAGGACGGGTCGTGACAATTATTTTTCCCAATGTTTTATCCAATGTGTATTTGAACACATTGTATTATATTGACATTGGATGAAGATATTAAAATCCTTCCATGATTATGTAGAGGTGAGTCCCATTATTAAAGAAATGAACTTAAACTCATTAAATATGTTATACATTTCAAGGGATTCACTAAGAAATTATAAAATAAGACAAATAAATATAAAATAAAATTAATTTAAAACATATATTTGGTCTAATATCCTTTTACGATATTTATTAATTCAATATTGGTTCATTCTGACATCATAAAACAGACTATATATTTATATATTATAAAATTATTACCCAAAAAATCGACTCTTTTACAAAATTCTGAAAAATCCACCATTGGATATTTATAACATTCATATTACAAAAATAATATACATTTTACTTAAAAAAATTAAATTTATATGTAAATATTCAATTTTAGAACGATAACATCAATTTATTGAAACTTTGAATCATTTTTTTAAAAAATGTTTTTAAATAATAATAAAAATTACAATCAATATCATAAAAATTAAATACTCATTTATTATTAATAAATGTAATTTGATAATAATATTTTATTAAAATATTTATAATCTCAATTATTCGTTAATATATTAAAATATATTCTTAAAATATACTTTCTATTTTATCATTTTAAAATATTACCCTTATCAAATTTATTACCTACTCATTTACTGATAAGAAAATGATATAACAATAATTTAAAATAATTTGTTTATAATATTATTAGTAAAAACATAATAATTAATATATTTTTCAAATGAACCATTTTTATAAAAAAAAATCAATTTATCGAATTCATGATTTTTTAAGAAAGACCATTCCCATAAATAAATTGATAAAATATGACATTAATTTATCAAAATGGATAACACAATAAGTAACAAATACCTTGTTAAATAAACCCTTATAACACCCTCATAATATCTAAAGGTAAGGTGGGTTATGGTGATAGACTCTTCGGGCGGCTTGGATAACATCACCCTGATAGTAATCACTATTTAGATGAACTTCTCTCGTAAGTGATTTTGTTCAAGCTAATGGTGTTAATGATAATATTGGGCTTGGTATAGAGTATATCCCATTGATTTTAACTATTTTACAAGATCAATATAATGATCTTTGTACGGCATGAATCTACTAGATGATGCCATCATCTCCTTTGTCTATGTCAAAAGGATTTGTTAAAACATTATATTTATAATGGTTGTATGACCGTTGTTCAATGGATATATTTTCATCGATAATAATAATTAATGGTCATTTAATTCCAATAATAACAAAAAACTAGTACATGTGTTTTATATATCCATAAGACATTAAAATATAGGGAATTTCATTCATAAAGGATCAGGTCATTATATTGGAAATTATACCATTCTTCATATTATCCACGGTGTGTTCCAAATCTCTTTGATAATAATTTACATTCCAAACCCAACAAATCATCTCACTTCTGAAGGAATAGAATATGAACTTAATTTATCTTACTATTAAGAACCTATATAGATTAGGGATATTGTAGAATATTATTTGAAGAATCAGATGACTCGAATGAAAAAGGTTTTTTAGAAAAAATCATAGAATTTAAGAGGTGATGTGGGAATGAAAGGAAATTATGACGAAGACCTACAAATTTTTTTTAGGATGTGACAATATGGAAATTTAATGTTTGAAATTCTGTGTAGGGGAGAATATGATACCCCAAGATATTATATAATGTCTCTTTTAAATTTTTACATATTTTATTGTCTCTGATTCACACGACTCATAATTTAAAATAGTAATATACTATTAAATATGACCATTGGATTAGTAATTTTTCCACTATGATTAGTAATATGAAAGATAGAATATTAGCATAACTAATGAATGTATATAATAAATTTAGGTATCATATTAATTAATATAAAATATATTAATATCATGTAGTTTGTAAATAAAAGTTTTAAAAATAATAAATTAGGTATATATATTTCTGTGAAACACAAATTTTTAATTAAAATTTTATAATTAAAATAGTTATTTAATAAAAAAATAATTCATATAAAATAGATTAAAAAATTGATATTTTCTTTTTTTATGATTACAGCGAATTTTATGAGACCTAAAATAATTTTTGAAAGATTCATAAAATTATTTATAATAATTAAATCAATATTTATAAGTAAATAATGATTTTATTTAAAAAATTAATTTCATTTACGAAAAAAATCCATAAAATGATCTCAATTTCATAATTATGCATGTCAAAAAATAGGTTTAATTTCCTAATTTTTCTAAAATAGATGGATTTTTTTGAATAGTTAAATATGATAAATTATTGTATTTAACAAATACCGGAATTATTGAGTCATGACTTATGTATCAATGATATTATCACATAATATCAATCTATAATTCCCCATTTATTATATTTAGAGATGTTAATAAAAATTAATCATAATATTTAGTCAAAATAATAAACTAATGTATAAAAAATAATAAAACACCCCTTAAACATCGCCTATAAATACAACCACTCACAACCCCTTCTCCTCGAACCTTTAAATCCATGGATTTTTCTTATAATTTTCCTAATTACCCTCCCAAAACTTTTACCCACTTTCCATTATTTATGTTCTCACCAAAATACCATTCCCATTTTCCAAAAAGAGGATCTCATGGATAATAAGTTCAAGAGGTATAATTGTATTTTTTTCATTTAATTTTTTTTAAAATTATTTTCTTGTCCACTAAAAAAATCCATATACAAAAGTGGAATGATTGATAGAGTATCATTTATATACTTTAATGTTATTATGATGACGTTATAAAAAAATTAAATACTCTTATCTTCACTTTTTATTTTAAAAATGAGATCTTTTTCTGTGAGGTGCCGATTTACAACCATCATGGAAGATGAGTTTTTGTTTTTTAGCTACTCATTAAATGATGTTAATAAAACCATTTTTATTATTAAACTATAATATATTATGAATTTTAACTTATTTATTGTTCTATAACTATTATATATTCATAATATTAATTAATAAAACAAAACTATCCTATGATGATAAAAAGAATTCAAAATAATCTAAACAATTATCATTGATGATATATTTATTGAATAATCCTCACCTCTTTAATAAAATTATATATAAGATGATAAAATATATTTTCATTACATTAATAACATATAATTTCAATTCTACATAACCACTACAATTTTTCATGAACTTTCATACCAAAATACAATTTAACCAATCATTGAAAAATGGAAATGAACACCCTCAAATGATGAAATTAAATATTATAACTCATAAAAGCACCATAAAAAACTTATAAAAATTATAATAAATCAATTAAATATTGAAAACGATCCTAATTATGTGAGTAATGAATCTCATATCTTTATTTAGGGAAATAAGTTCAAGTGTGTAACACTTTCAGACATATGGTAAGGGTTTTTCCCGAACATCCATTTTACTTTGGGTTACGCTTTCAATATTTTTACCCACAAATTAAATCTATATTATTATTTTTTACACAAAATTAATTCATTTTTAATATCTCAAATATATGTGTGTTGATCAATTCTTTTTTCTATTATGGGTAATTTTATGTTTTATAAGGTTTATTTTTTAATTCCTCTTAATTGGCAATCCAGGTTAATAAAAACATCCAAATTTCTTACATACATTCAAGTTAAATCCATGATATTTTCTACATTCACCAATATATTTATATAAAAACAAATTTTATCATTAAATATTATTTTAGTCCATTTCTAGTTTTATACGTACAAATATGACTTTGTTTACTTTAAACACTTATTTATGTTTTCCCTTGAACCACAATGATGTGCCTCATTTATAATGTTTATTATGAACTATTTTTACATGTTTTCACTTTTGTTCCTAAATATTTGTATGAATATTATTTTAATATTCCTAAAATATAATAATATTTCTATTTCTATTCAGGGATAAATTTGTTCAAAATCTGAATTTATGACAAATTAAAAGGATTTACCAAAATAAATATTCTTTCTAATGATAAATGGTTATGTATTTCATTAATTTATCAATTTTTTTTGGGTATTTTTCATATATTGAAACAGAATCTATTGAATAATATGATTAATTGAAATAGAATTGTTATTTTGTAGTCAACCATATTTTATTTAATCATTTTATGATTTATGTGGATGTACAATGCTGACACCATTCTTTATGTGACTTTTCATGATTTATTATTTCATATACTTGTTTAAAAATGAATTTATATGTTGATTATGTTCCACCCCATTAATATTGAAAATGAATTGGAATTAGTATGTGATGGGTGGGGACCTCTATATCCTATTGATTCACCGGTAGTTCTCAGAGACATACAAGAACAAATTTTTACCCATTTTAAATGGTGTTTTCACCAAAGCCTTTTCAAGATGTTTATGATGTCTGAATTACATCATATTGATATTAGTAATTATTAATAAATGTGATTATTTGAATATTATAATATAAATTATTATGTATCATTCTCATGTGATTATTTATAAAGATCTACTTATTCATCTTTTAGTCATTATATAATATGGTCAAGTTTATATTTTTATGACATGAGATATTAGATATTCATATTTCCTTATTGATTATGCGTATTGAATTAACTATTTAGTTTACCCTTACTGAGAATCTGATATCACCCATTCCAATGTTTTATTTATCCCTAGTATGACATGATTTATATCATGGTTGTTCTATAGTGATAATATATGATAATATGAGTGTTCGAAATGAATTTATAGTTTTGTATTTTTTAATGTTTTATTTAAAAACATATATTTCTATTTAGTTATCCAAATATAGTAAACTATTAATTCCTTTCGGATGTGATAAATTGTTCCTAGTACCAATTTAATAATGCATGGTGCCAGCTATGGACTACGAGGGTCAAGTTCTTTACATTTTATATATCATCATCCTCATATTATTATTAATAGTTATTTATTATTGAATAATTATTCCTATTTTTGAATGAATTTATATTAATTTTTTATTACTATTCATAAATATTGAAGGATTCAACATGGTATTTTCAAACTCTCACTCATCTTCATCTTGACACATATTTGGTTACAATACTACATTAGTTTCTACATTTCTACATACAAATCATCTAACTAGATGTTTTCCCCTTATTGTTTTTTCATATTTAAGGGAAATAATGAAATTACATCATATTCCTATTCTTCTTCCTAAAAATATTAAATATTGAGCTTCTCCATGTTCTTGAATTCAAAATAACTATAATTCCCATTTTCTAAAGACACAATATCTTCATTTACCATGTTGTATGTGAAAAGAGTGTTTTTCAAACCATTAAAATCCATCTCAATTGTATCATTTTCTTTAATTCAATGAAATTTAAATTTTACTAAGGTGTATCTATTTTCAAATTGTGATTAATTATCATTAAATATTTTCCAATATCTCTAATTTTATGAACATCTTCCACAACAACATTTAACTTGTATAATAATGAATCTATATACTAATTGGGGTTCATTCTCAGGTTATCATATTTGTTCCACAGAACCTATTTTTTAATTCATTATGTTTTCAATCACCTTTTATATATTAGAAACATTTTCAACATAAAGTAAAATGACCTATATGAAATAAACATTCTTTATATTTCATTGAGAAATTCACTCCCAAATTAATTGATTCCTCATGCATTATAATCCAATTCTCTTTGGTATACATATGATAAAGCTCCACTTCCCACACTAGTATAAATTCCATACATCGAAGCTATAAAGCCATCTATTCCAAATGATAAAAATTATTACTACATTTTATTTGTCCAAATATGTAACTTATTTCGATCAAATAGTAAAATCCATTTGTTAGTAATAACCTCAATTAAAACTAATGGAAGAGAAAAAATGACTTTAACCATTCACAAAGATACTAATTGTTAGACCAACTAGTTTAAATATCCAAATGGGGGGAATCATTTTATGAAATATTGAAACACATTATCTTTAAGATATTATTTAATTACTAGACAGAATATTCTTCTCTCCCTCCCCATAGCAATGTATGAACATAAATGAAAAAGTGAAAGACACGAAAGAATTTTACTTTGTTTACCTACACTGGGTTACATTATAGTAGAATAGAAAGGAAATGTTCCAATGAACCAAATAAACTATAGTGCTATGTGGTTATATAGATATAGGTAGACTAACTATCCATACCAGTTTACAAGTAACAATTTATAAGTTAACTTCTTTCTCAACTGATGTGTGTTAACTGATACTTTAAATGAGTCCTTATTTATTCCATTGAAATAAAAATACAAACAAATAATTTAGTGAATAAAAAATTTACACTTTTATCCTTTTATTTAGTATCACATTACCACATATTTAGTGAAAAATCCATTCTAGTATACATAGTATTCAATTTATGGAATGCATCATTCCATCCATCACGAGTCTTCCTAATCCCTCATAAAACAGTCTTTATTCATGAAAGTAAAAACATTCATGAATATCACTAATTTTCAGATGATCACAATAATTATAAATATTAGAACATTAAATAATATTATTTAGTCTTCATATAACGTCCATTTCTAAAAAAATATATGATCTTATGAAACCCTTTTGTGCATGAAAAATCATTCTTGAATCAATTTCATAGTTTTAGAGCCTATGTAATTTCATTGAGGCGTTCTTAATTATTTTAAGGGGGTTAATGAAAATTTATAAATGTTTCCCATTATGTTTTATTATTTCAACCTTTAAATGTAGTTTTTTCATATCTCTTCAACAATATTACTGAGACTCTTTAACTAACTCCATAAAAACGTTTTATCAACAAACACAATCATCCTATAAACTATAAAGTTTCATTGAGATATTTTATTCCAAAAAAATATTCTATGATTAATTATAAACTATTCTGAAATTATATAAATGATTTTAAACAACCATAAAATTTATATTTTGGAGGTATTTATATATTACACCTCTCTTTCTTCTCCATTGGATAACACTTCCAAAAATGTTTGACTAACAATCAACAACAACACTTCCGACTTCCATTATATCACCAATATTATGAATGGTTATACAAAATAATTTATAATATATATGTGTGTGTATAAATATATATATTTCTTACTGATGTAATGAATTATATTAATTTATAAATTAAATTGAACATAATATTGAAATCGAAGAAAAAGTAGATGTTTTTTAAGAAAACATGATATCAAAATACCCATCCTTTGTCCATGTAAATTATGAAATATAATTTAATGACTGTAATTGTGAAATGGTGTTACAAAGTTAAATATTTATATTTTGTATAAATTTCATAATAAACCCAATATTATTATTTATGAGTTTTAAAACCATCAAAATGTAGAAGAATTTAAGGTAATAAAATTTTGAAACCCAACTCATTTTCCTTTGGTAATTTAAAATTTCAATCTTTTCAAGTGTCTGTATTCCCCTAATAATCATTAAATATTCTTTCAATATTACACCATTCTGTTTTTTGGAAATATACATGTTTTCCACCATTACAAAAGGATTTTTTGGATAACAAAATTACAAAAATAATTTTATTTCCAAAACACATCTATTGAAATTTTGAGTTGTTTATTCTCCACTTGATAATTATTATTTTGATGCCAAATATGTTTTCCATTATATATTTTGGAACCCACAATTTTTATTTATGAATGTATTATTTATTATTTAATTAGGAACCCCATTCCTTTCTATAGGTTATTTGGAGGACTAAAATTGTTATATGGTTTATGTGGAATGCATGATTATGAGAATTTATGATGTGTCGGGTGGAATCAAAATTTTATTCCCCTAAAATTCATTGGATAATGTGAAGTATCTCATGATATTATGTGTATTATGATTGAAAATGATGATATCTTTATTCATAATGATGTTTTTAATTTTATTTTAATAAATTATTGATGAAGATAGTTTTATATTTCAATACAACAATAAGTGGTATTTGGCCACTATAACATGATTTTTAATTTTAGTGCATGTGCCAAAATATAACTATTTATCCATTGTTTCCTTCATGTTACTTATTATTATCCCGTTCTCATGATAAAAACATATTAATTATTATCACCCATATAATTTTGATTCATGTATCATTTTCCTCCATTTATTTAGAATTTAGCTCACCCTTGTTATTGATATATACCATATTGTGATTTCAAGTCAATATAATAATTCATGATTTTGTAAGGATAAATATGATGAAATTAAACAAATGACTATGTTTTATTTCATACATGTAATGAATGATAATAATATTCCCATGAAACTAAAACTTTGTATCCTTGATTTTTATTTTTTTTAGGATTTTTATCATAAAAATGATTCAAGAGTCATGATAGACAATGTAGGGCCATTATACATTTCATCAAAGAGACTATTTAGTTATATTTGAATTGGTATGAGAGAATATTAGTTAAAAAGTACGTGTATATATATAGGTAAAACATCCATAATATTTATTTTAGGAAATTATAGATGTAGGTAGCAAATTATATATTCCTATAGAGTATGTTGAGAAAAAAGAATAAATTATTTTTTCATTATTCATTAAATTATTATTTTCTAAAACATTTATGATTTTATAAAATGATTGGAACCATAAAAAACACGGCCATTAATACATATAAGGAACACTATATTGATTATCTAAATGACATTCCCACTTCAATGGGAGGTGGTTTAAAATATATTTAGGTGATTCTTACAGAACTATTTTAAGATATGAACAAAAAAATGAACCATGTGAATTGTCTATCTTATCCTAAGAGGTATCAACTGGATATTGAGTCCATTATGTACAAAACACTAAAATTTAGTAGTTTATCCAATACAATTGTAACAGAGTATTTGATAAACTCAATGGTTATGTTATATTCTTTAAAACACTGTTATAATAAATAGAATGCGACTTTATCCTTCTATAATTTAGATGGAGAATATGATCAATGGTTGAAGTTGATAAATAATATGAAGAAAAATGATAAAATAAAAGTCAAATTATAAAGACTTTATAGAGAAATTTATTAACAAATACATCTCCAAAATCATCAATCAATGATAATAATATAATCCTTAGTGCTAAATAAAAATTAAGGTTAACTAATCAAAATTTCTGTGGAAAATCCATAAGGACTAGAAGATACACCTTTGGATTTATTACTAAAAATGATAAAAAATAGATAAATACTATAGTTGATTAATACCAAACCTAAAAAAGGAAAATTTTATCTAGGACTTTCTGATTTATGAGGAATTGGTTCTATATTCTCTTAATGTTGATATGGAGTTTTGAAATTAGATGTTTATTATGGGGATAAAAAGAGAAGAATTATTTTTTAGTCAAGAGGGTATAATGATGAAGGAAATAGTATTATACCACACAAATGCCAGAATGGGTTAGTAATAATTATGGAAATTGCCTCAAAGGAGGTATAAAATGCTTCATGTATGCTATAAAAGGACACCAATATCATATTTCTGAAGATAAATGAATAATCTTTTCAAAATGATGGAAGAAAAGACAAGAACCACAACTAAACACCACCATAATTTAATTCATCAATATGGCAATCAAGGGAAATACACTATAATGTCTTCTAAGCATGGGTCCTTAAGGGAAATTAGTGTCAGAAACTATTGATGCCAAATGAGTAAGATAAATATTATTCCATCACTACTGGTAATGTGGTGGGTAAAAATTAAGTGATATAAAGTACACATCATATTCTCTCATAAATAGAAAATGTTTTATTTGATTTGGTTTATTTACATTGATTTATATTATTCACCTTTTCTATTACTATTGAATAAAATCTTAAATACCGTAATGTAGATATATCAATAAAAGAAAATACCAGTTTAATCATTGAAACCCACGTGTTGGACCCTTATCCTATTAGTGTATAGGTTAAGATTCCTATTTTGAATATCATAATATGACCCTTGGTAGAATTTTAGGATATATTCTTCATGGATTAAATCTTTTTATATTTAGTACACGTCAATTGTTCTCAAATAGAAATAATTTTTCATATTCAAAACCATCGCATCCTCCTAAAAAATCATGGAGTATTAGGAATTTCTTTTAGAAAATCCCTCAACTATTTGGCTGTTAATGACCTATGAAGAAGAATATATTTACCAAATGGTTGAGTCAAAGTAATGTATTTTCATTTAGAAAATACCAAAATTGAGGGAATTCATTGAGGTATTTAATGAAAAATTAATAAAACATGCACCATATAAGGACAAAGAGTTCTCAATAAAACATTTTCTTAGTGACCCATTTATGACTAGTGCAACTAGATTATGGACTCAGTCATAATTTATGAGTCCATGAAGTAGCTATAAGACAATATGGATATTGGTTATATATACCCTAGTGCACCATATTGGAATGTGATAGTGCTATTTGTCAAGAATAAGGAAAGATTTATTTCATTATGTATCAATTATTGATATCTTAGTAATATAAACATAATAAATAAGTATACCCACCCACGGATTGAGGAGTTTTTCAATAAGATAAGTGGTGATTGGTAGTTTTGAAAGGTGGATCTTCATTCTTCATTTCGTCAGCTGAATGGGGTGAATTATTATATTAAAAAGACTTAATTCTATAAAAGTAGAGGACAATATGAGTTAATCATGATTCCCTTCAATCGTGCTAATTCCCATAAAACAATAATGGTTTTCATTAATAGAGTCTTTATAGAGTACCTATACAAATTTGGGCCTTTATTTTATTGACGAAATTATCATTAACATAATGATAAAAAGAAAAAATTATATAATAAAATGATTTTCACAATGATGTAGAATTAGGGAAAATGTAAGATGAGTTTGACAAGTATTACAATGGGATACATCAAGACACATTATTTGGATACAAATTCACATTTAAGGGGATTAATATAGACCATTCATATAATAAAATTATTGAGGAATGCCTCAGACATAATGATTTAAAAAAAACAAGTTTCTTTATACTATTATATTAGTACTAAATATTCCATGATAAAATATTCTAATTCTATTATAGCCCACTAAATATGTGAATATAGAAATAGGTAGATTATCATGATACATATTATTGTGGGAAATGATTTAATGTTCTCTAGAAAAGGATAATCACTGTGCCAATAATATAACTACCAATAATTGGAGATTTTTTTCGTAAATAGTGATTCATAAATGAAGGGATTCTATTGTTTACTAGTGAAAATGAATAATTTATTTCATAATCCTCATTTCAGTTGAAGATCCATGAAATCAATATAACTCATGGTGTGGAGTTTTCAATTCTAATATTTTTCTTTGTGATTTCTTGAAACTACCTATATGGTCAAAAGTGTTATATTTATATCTATAAAAATAGTGTAGAGTATAATTTCATATAAAAGGAGACTAATATGCATCAAAGAATATGGTTATATAGAATCAAGGACTATGATTAACCAATTCACATCCATTCTGAAATGTTTAATAGGGTAAATGATTCTCTTAGGGAAAAAACATGATACTTAATCCTTCATGATGATTCAGAAAGACCATATCTATTTGAATATGGACAAGATTGATCTAGAAATAACAATGGTTGGACATTCATTATACCTTTCCTATCTAATTTCGTAAAAATATATTTATAAGTTGATAAATGAGGAAAAAAGGGATGATCAAGATCTTCAAAATAGTTAAAAATCAATTAAAGAATTGATGATTCATTAATTCCATATTGATGTTTATGGTCTTATTGAGTATGGAACAATCCATTGTTTTCATTCATCACCCAATGTAATTAATGAGATATTAGATAATTTATATAACTCATAATTATATATCTATCAGAGATGTACCAAATTGTATTGTGAAATTCAACATCACTTCTGGGGAATAGGGATAACGAGATTGGATAGTCTATATCATGGTGTTTTTTATTTCATAAATTTAATGAAATGTGATAGAAGTCCATGGGTATGATGAAACCATTTATTATACACATATATATTTGAGAGAACATCACCATGAAATTTGTCACTAGTCTCTGGAAGAAATCAAAATGAGACAATGGAACATGGTATAGTGGTGGATTGACACTCCATGACTTCCCACATATTTAATATTCCATAAGATTTGTCTCTTGAACAACAAGCCAATATATATATATATAGTGGAAGTGGTTAGGCTCTATGGAGTGATATTTTTAGTCATTTATGATCATTATCCAAGGTTTACTTAAAATTTTTATATACTTCATCAGCATGCATTGATTGCTGAATTAAATTTCTAGATAACATGTTGGCACCAAACTGATGGCCAATCTGAAAAGAGTATTTATACACCTGAGAACAAACTATGAGGCTGGTCAGTGGAATTCATTGGTATACGAGGTTAATATTTCCCACTCTAAGTTCATATTTAATATTTTATTCTAGAAAAATATTCAAATGTATATATATATATAAAGATATGAATGATAATATATATCGAATTGCATATTTTTTGGGATAAATAGTGTGAATGAAAGCTATATGGACCTGATATTATGAAAGTGTTTCCATAGAATATTCAATAAATATAATAACATATAAAAGCATAATGATGTCAGAAAATGATCTATAATGACAATAGTCGAAGGGACATGGAGGTTGGAGTTAGAGACAATTTTTTTCTTTCAAATATCACCATGGTAGAGAGTCAAAAAAATTTGAATGTAAGGAAATATTATACCCAGGTAAACTGGCATCTTTGATTTCATTTATTGGACAAGAGTAGTAGAAAATTATCTTCAAATACAGCTAATATGGGTCCAGTTCATGATGAGTTTTATGTATCTCTCATAAAAATGTATATACATGACCCCTCACATGTATTTAATCCAGATGTGATATAACTATAGAATGAGCTCTCATATGAGGTGAAGCCGATGATGATCGCAAACCATAGAGACAAAGATATATGAAAAAAGATAACTCACCTTATCAATGTTTTTTGGAGGAACCAAATGTCTAAATAGGTGGAATAACAGCTATTGTAGAAAATAAAATAGATATACCCTAACATATTAGGAACTGCGATCATTTTCGAAATCTTAAGGAAAATATTTTTAAATGGGGGATTAATTTGACAACCTAGTTTTTATAAATTAAATGCATTTTTACTCTAATAAACATGTATTATATTATATCCTATAGTATTGAACACATTATATAAGTAGAGAATTGAAGAAAAACATTATTTCAGTAATGTAAATTAATAAGTTATAAAATTAATAAACCCATAATAATATAAATATTACAAAAGGATAAAAAATTAGAAAAAAGAAATACTACAATATGAAAATTTTAATCACCTTGATTATCTAAAATCATCAATCCCACATGCTATATAATAGAAAAGAAGAAACATATTAGTAAACTAATCAACATGATAGAAAATGGAAATATAGAAGCTTGAGATAAATTGAGGGGTATAAGGAATTATGGAATTGATTATTATTTATAAGATATTATTATGACTTTGGGAGATTAATGTGACTGTTATAAAAGTAACGTAGCCATTGAGAATACTAACCATATCATTGTGAATAATAACAATACTATTAGAATATTAAATTGACATTAAAATATAGAAATTTAATATAAATAATATGTATCATGAATAATTTATGTAAATTTAAATATTATAAATCTATAAATTTAAAAGAATGATTATTTATTAAAATATAGTAAAATCATATTTTTGATAAATTTTATTTAAAGGGATTTTGTTAAAATTATAATTTTAACATTAAAAATTGAAATAAATTTTGATTAATTTTTTTTGAAAAAATATATTTTATTATAAAATAATCACATCCTAATTTATCAGTAGTGGGTTTTCTTAATATTTATAGATGTTCTTCAACTTTTAGGTTAATAGTAAAGAAGATAGTTTGTTCTTAACCTGTTTATCATAAATAACATTATATATTATGTAATAATTATACAATCATTTCTATAAATTTATCCTCGACCAAAAAATATTTAATTTTATAAAAGAATATTTATAATAAAATATTTATAATTTAAAATCCTAAAAAGAACTTTCCAAAATCTAAATTCTATAGTATTATATTAAAATAATATATTCTTATTTTTTCACAATGTTTTTCAATAAACTAATAAAGTCTTTTTATAATGAGATTAAAATTATTACAATTATATTACATTATTCAAATATGGTTTATCATATCCATAATATCACTGTTAAAAGTCTTACATCAGATATATCATTTTATAGATTTGTTTAACAAAAAATACCCTTCTTCTCAGGTCTAAATAATCCCCCTTCCTCCACTATGAGAACCACTCCTTGTAGGATCGAAATATAACATGAGATGCTCAATATACAAGAGGGGGGGTGAATTGTATACTTTAAAAATTCCTTTGGAACCTTTAAAGTTAGTTATGAATTACTAGAGTTTCCTTAAGAAAAGGAAAGGGATAAGTTTAACAATGTTAAACTAAGTAAATTTACAAAACCTCTAACACCGAACTGAACTTGGAAAGGGATTCCAAAAGTAGGTTCCGGAAATATGATTCCGGAAATTGAAACTTAACAAAAGTTACAATATAAGATTCTACCTTAAAGCGTATAGAATCTAAACTAATCAGAGTAAGTAAGGAAGTATAAGAAAGTTATACTTTAATTAAGATACAAATTGCCGCGGAATAAAGACAAGTAGTAAAACTACTAGTAACAAGATAATAGTCTTTTATCCCAAAGAGAAGGGTATCCAACAACCTTGGATAAAGGTCCCTTGATTTATACTCTCAAGCAAGTCTGTCTTACCCACACCAGGGTAAGCCCTCGATACGAAGATCGGAGTCTCTGTCTTGCTATCCCCACAAGCCCTCAACTTCAAGGTAGTTGGAAACCTCTGTCTTTCTCAGCAAGAAAGCCCTCGATCTTTAAGGTAGTCGGCACCTCTGTCTTTCTCAGCAAGAAATCCCTCGATCTTTAAGGTAGTCGGCACCTCTGTCTTTCTCAGCAAGAAAGCCCACGAATGTAATCACCAACATTCGGAGTCGCACGAAGCTTTGAGAGTTAATAAGAAAATCTCTCTCTAGAAATCACTTCAACAGCATGTAGGCACAAAACTCAGTTGTTTTTCCAACAGCACCGAGCTCTTTCAAATGAGCTCTTATTTATAGGTAAGGTCGGCTCCTTCTCCAACGGTCATATTTTCCATAAAGTTCAGAGGGACCTGTACACGTGTCACTTAGACAACGGTTAGTTTATAACAAAATGGACGACATCGTTTTATAACAAAACAAGTGTAACAGAATGTACGACATCGTTTTAAACTCTAACATAAAGGTTCGGAATAGAAACTTCGGAGTGAAGGTTCGGAGTGAATAAATTCAGAGTGTATAAAACAATGATAATCAGATTCTGTTTAATAGGAGAATTCGGAATGAGAATTCGGAGTAGAAATTCGGAATAGGAATTCGTCATCAGAAATCGTAATGAGAATTCGTCATCAGAATTCGTAATGAGAATTTGGAATGAGATTTCTTCATTAGAATTCGTAATGAGATTTCTTCATTGGAATTCGTAATGAGAATTCGGAATGAGATTTCTTCATTAGAATTTGTAATGAGAATTCTTCATTGGAATTCGTAATGAGAATTCTTCATTGGAATTCGTAATGAGAATTCGGAATGAGATTTCTTCATTAGAATTCGTAATGAGAATTCTTCTTTAGAATTCATATCCTGAATCTGGAATAGAACTTAGTCAGAGTTCATATCCGGAATTCGGAATGAAACTTCCTTATAGTTCTTGTCCAGAATCTGAACCTTAAAACAGAATGCTTTTATATCAAAGTTTTAATGACTCCGAGAAAATGAATCCGAAACTTATACTTAAGAAAAATATTGATGAAAATATGATAAGGATAATTTTTCTTATAAAAGCGAGTTTCCTTAAGAAAGAAATTTTCCTTATAAAAGCAATTTTCCTTAAAGATAAGGTGTTTGTGATTTTCAAAACAAGAAGGAATGGAAAAGTCATAAGGAAAACCTTATTGACTCAACACTCCTCCCACACTTTCAAAATAAAAATATTTTCCAAATAATTTATCTTAATAATCTTATAATCCATATTGGTGTTCTAGGGTAATATAACTCCAATCATCATGGTTGTATACTGACGTATGGAGGAAGAAACACTGAGAAGAATGTATGTTCTCATCCATGATTCTTTGTGTTTTTGGATTTCCTTCCTTTTTACCTCTATCGATTTAAATAAAAAACTTATATGAATAATTATATAATAGTTTTATATAACTTTAATGATGTTAACCTACTATAAAAATAGTAATATTGATTTAATTATTTTTTGTACCAATATATCTCCTCTATAAGACAATATTCTCGATAATAGTCGGTTATCCACCAAAGAGAAGGTGTCTATCTTCTTCTATATTACCATTACTATACACAGTTATAAAAATTAATTTTATATTTATATAATTATAAATATAATTATTTTATTTCATTTAATAAATCATACTAATGTTTCAATTACATTGGTGAAAATAGGGAAATCATAGAAAAAAATGGAATATTTTTAGAAAATGTTTTTTATAAACATCTTCTCTTTAACAAAGAAAATTATAAAATATAATATAATTTTAATAGATGATATATAGTGGTAAAAATTTAAATTATTCACTTATTTATTATGTTTTTAATAAACATTGGTTTATTATATTGTTGGTGCAAATGGGATGAAATAATGATTTACATAAGGCATGGGTCTTCTTAAACCCAACTACTTTTCCTTGGAATATCTATATTTTATTATTAGTTTTATTATTTATATTCCAAAAATTACAATTAAATATACATTCACTATTATAACCTTTTATTTTTGGGGATATACATGTTTTCTTCCTTGCCAATGTGATTTTAATCCAAATACAAATAATTTTGAAAATGAATTTTCTTTAAAAACACAGCCTTGACTCATGTTGAGTTGTTTCTTCTTAACTGAGTAATGATTATTTTTATAAAAAATATTTTGTTTTCACCTATTCAGTTTGTAACTCTAATTTTTATTCATAAATGTACACAATATTAAATACTTATTAAACGATTTAATTTACTTGGGTCTCATGAATATGACTATTATACATTCTTTGTGATGTGATTCATTATGATAATTTATGATGTGATGGGTGGGCCCATAATTATATATCCCTCTAATGAATCAGATAATGTAATATATATCATTATATTATATATATTATGCATAAACACGATTCTAACATTCTTCAGGGTGATGATGTTATTATTTAGGCACATATGTTATTAGTGAGCTTGATGTTATATTTATTCTCAACTATGTGTGGTATATGGCCACAATGACATGATATTTCATTTTTATGAATGTTCAATATTACATTTATTTATCAAATAATTATTGCAAGATGTTGATGATATTAATATTAGTATGATTTGATGAATATGATTTTTCTAACTCATGTAATTTTGATTCATGTCCAATATTTATTACTTGATTAATATTTTGGCTCACTACATCCATAGATGTATATCCTCAAGTGATTACATGTACTAAATATAATGGTAAAATTTTTGGTTAAAAATAAGAATGATTTTAATATATGGTAAATGTTTTATTATGAAAATGTTATATATGGGCCTAATTTTTCCATGAAACTAAACATTCGGATCCAATAATTTTACATCAATTGTGATGTTTATCTAAAGAATAATGTTATATTCATGTAAGAAAAAGTAGGTAAATTGTAAAATGTCTTGTTCTCATGAATCAAGAAACATCAATAATACCTGATGAGACCTCTTCTAATCTTTTATTATGTAGAATTTTTAGATTATATAGATTTTGAATGTTGTCTCACTATTTGGGACACTTATTGGTAAACAAATACCCCTACTAATTTTCATACCCAATATTGATGTGGTGAGGTTGTCTATATTTTCACTTGAAAACAATTCATAATTTTTATTATAAAACCTCTACCAACACTTTATTCATCATTAGTACTCAAGATATTTTCTTGGTTATTGGATACATTCTTCTTATATGATGATACAAAATATCTAGATAATGATATAATTCATTTCATAGAATAATGATTCTAAAAGTAAACATATGAAGAAACATCACATTTTACATCAATGTGGGAATTTATAACTTGTGATTATTTTTGAATCATTAATTTAATCTTCATATCTAAAAACAACATGTTTTGGGTGTTTTTACCATCCTAAACTGATCGTATATTTCCATCCCAATCCTCATTCATATTTAAACTTTTTTATTCATGAGTGTTTTGGGATTATTACAAAAAAAATCATGCCCCATTAACGTTTTTTATTTCTCTTGTAATTTATATTATGTTATTTCCATAGAAACATTGTAATTTTTGCTAATCCATGGAAAGACTATATTAATAAAATCTTAAGGAATTATTGGTCTCAAACACATCAGTTAAATCCTTCATCATCTTCATCATATTTTTTTTAAATGAGATATTTTATCTTACATTTATATATCTCGTTTTAGAGTGTTTTGGTTATTCCATTATTTTTAAAAAAAATTCAATGGAATTTAGCAATTTTTGTAGATGTAATTTGTATAACAGAAGTTCCTTGATTCCCCAAAAAATAAATTTTGTTACATCTTTTGGAATGTTCTACATATTTTCATTTAATATAATATATATATCTCTATGTGGTCCATAAACATCACAATTATAAAATTATACATCTAATGATTCATAATCGAATGAATTATTTCCAAATTTACCACATTTATTACTTTTAGTTGTTTTTATAATTTAATTTATGTTAATATTTTTCTATGAATTCCTTTCTTATTACAACATTGAATTCATCTGTTACTTGAAAAAAATAGCATTCAGATGTAGATCACTCATTTATTGAAATTTACACATTATAAACACTCTAAGTATATTTAGAGTGGTTCTATGCTACGATAACACTTATAATTCCCATGGTCTCATCACAAACTGAGAGTGGAGTGGTGTATGAATGGATTAATTTTAAGAATTTGATTTCTTTTTAATTTTTCCTCTCAAAAATATTATTGTTATCGATCTACTCAACATTATCTCTCAATATCACCTCATTTGTTCTTTTAATAATTTATAGAGAGGGATATAGAAAATATTTATGAGGAATAAAAAAAGAATATTTCATAAAATGACCAGTAATTCATAGTGAATGTATATTTATCACTATCAAACAGGTGATTACACTGACCCCACCACAAAAAGAAATACTTTTATTATAATCAAGACAATCTAAAAGAATATGTATCTAAAACTAACCAAGAGACTCATTTTTCGTCCATTATAAACTATTAGAATTCATTCCACATCTCTAACTAAGAGTCTCCTTCTCCTCCAAGAAAACCCTAGAATACATTAAATGATCCTAACCCCAAATAGAATACAACACCATTCTTCAAGGATTGATCTACTAGAGGACGATCTATTGATCGTTCTCTTAGATATTTGATGATTTGAAATTCCCATTTCCACTTAATGTATATTCAATAGATATGAATCTATTCTAATTGTGTTCCTCAAATTTCTTAACCACAATCACCCAATGAGCTTCCATAGTGAAACAAATGATCAGGATATACTTCCATTTGGTGGAGAAGTTGAACCCAAAATATATTGGTAAATGATATTTCCAAAAAAATTTATAATTATTTTATAAATTCTATTTCTTGGAAAATCTCAATGTAGCTTCAATTTTAAATTGTAAAATCAATTAAATTATAAGTAATTCTAGAATAAATGTGTAATTAATGTTTCATGGTATTTAAAACCCTATTACATTCATTTATATTCATATTATATGGTCTTATATTGTTTATTATCAACTACATGATCAAAAAGACCATATAATGAGAAACGACAATGTTATCTCAATTTAATATCATTTAAATATTTAAGATATCTCTTTGTGTGTTTAATTAATTTTTTGAAACACTACATGGATTTACTATTCACTCTTGTTTGATAGTGCATGTTCAGGAAATAATTCATTATACTTATGTACTTCCTTTATCATGAACATTTATGCCGGGACGAAATTATTATTCCTGGAGCCTCTATTTATATTTTATCATAGTGAATCATAAAAATAATTTATTCATGAAATTATGTATTAAGTAATTTATGAAAAAATATCCAGAAATTGTCTTCCTTTTCTCACAAGAGTGTTTTTTGTAACTCATTTTTTATATGTAATTATATTTTTAACAACCAACTGGATTTGTGTTAGAATATAGTTTAACTGAGAGGGTTATTTTCATAAGTAATATTTCATAAATAATGCACTTATTATCAAATATATTCGAGTGTTATTTTCACATGTCTAATTATTATGGCCAACTCTTCCTATAGTAATAATAATATCTGTGAATACTTTGACAAAAAATTGGTCATAGTACAATATTTTTCCAATGAAATTGATATCCTACAAAATTAACAATAAAAAACCTCTTCTAGGATAGGTGATTTAGTAATTAAATACAGTTCCAATTCCATACATTAAAATGGGTGAAAAATTATAATCCCCCTTATTATGTTGTATTAGTCAACATGTTAGATGACTCAAAATATCGATATTTTTGAAACATATCAAAAATGGATTTCCATATTTTTTGTAAATAATTGGAACATAATTAATGGTTCCAATCCTTAATTGAGTTCATGAAAAATCATCTAAAATGAATTACATGATCAAATTCTTCTCATTTATCAAATTAAATTCATCAATGAATATTCATCCAACTGCAAAATTGTATTCATTTTTCTATATTCATAACCATTAAAACATTCTCATGCGTTAATGATGATGATTTATCACATTTAAAAATATTCATATTCTTATTGATATAACAATAATATATTGATATCAAGGATGTAACAATAATCATAGACTCAGGTTCGATCGAGATCACTACAGTATAGAAGCAATACATCCATGATGTCTGTAGGTGAAACATAGAATGGAGATGATTAAACCAAATTATCGAACATTCAAGATAAATTTTATAAAATAGAGACCATTATAAACATATATTTATAATGGTTTAAATGTGATGTATGGATCACTTTTCCCACATCTATTGGTTCCATTTGTTTCTATAATATATTACAATGCATGTGACATGATGGATATTCAATGAAAATGGTGGATTGGAAGCCAAACACACACTCAAACACACATGGTTCACAGCCCTAAAAGCTTAGATCTACCATATTAATTCATGATATATAATTGTTCAATAAAATAACAACTCATCCAAGATTCCATGTAGGGTCCTTGGGTTGTCTCTCCAATGATCTAGACCCACGGTTCCCTCATGTGCAGTTAATGGGTTTCCCATGTGGGCATTTAATAGTTAGACAATGTTTTTTAATAAGGTCTTATTCATTTACATATAAAAAGGTTCTGTATTTTTACATAATTACAATCCCAAATCAATAATTCTTCTTTCAATATATATATATATATATCATGGACATATTTTATAATTCATCCAAAGACAATACATTATGAATATAAATATTTTTAAAGTCTCATTATATCCTTCTTCGTGAAATTAATGAATGGATAAATTTTCTAAAATTGTTCAAATTTAAGAAAATCTATTGGAAATTGAAAATAAGATCAATATATCACTATATTTCAAAGATAATTTTCAAATAATGATATACAATAAAAAAAGAGAGTCTATAATAAATCTCCAAGAATCACCACTTCTCACTGTCAACAAAGCAAACATGTATTGATACATCATAATAAAAAATAAAACACTAGGCCCATATGATATATTTTATGTATTATCTCTATTTACCCCTATTATATGGATAATACCTAGGCCTATAAAAGGATCTATTTATCTTAATTATTATTTAAATTTTTTCCTCGTCTTGTGATTTAATGTTAATCATTGGTGTATTTTCCCAATTTGGTTTTCTCTATTCTCCCTTCACCCACTCCCCTTCAACTTTTTTTCCCAAAATACATAATATCGTATAGGATACATTTCGGGTTTGGGTTAAAATTTAAAAGGGTTATTTGGGTATCATGGTTTTGTATAATTTGTAAACATTATTTTTTGAATGTAAACCATTGATAGAGATAATTTGAAACTTCTTTCAAATGGAATAAATTTGGAGTCTTAATAAAAACTATTATATTATATGACATGAGATTCTTGTATTTCTCAAAATATATTTCCATTCCATTGTAAAATAATATATGATACCCACGATGGGTTGTAACTGGTGTCCAAATGGTTTTTATACATTAAATGGTATGATTTTTATATAATTTTATTGATTTATTTTATAGTGTTTTTATTGCATGACAGGTGTTTATAGAGATTCTATAGGTGAAATTATAAATTAAATAAAATAATTTAACGGGGTAATTGGACTCGAGGTTTAGAATGTATATATATTTTTATGTTATGAAAGAATTATTTCTAAAAAAAGTACATGATTTATATTTGTGAAATAATTTTTATACATTACAGCCCATGGTTTTTATTAAATTGGTTTTAATACAAAAATATTAATTTTCATGTTGAATTCAAAATATATTTTTTCCATTGGATTCTAAATGATGTTTTATGTGATATTTTCATCGATGGTATGTTCCTTTCCAGTCTACCTTGTTTCGAACGACCTATTTGAAATTTTTCTATGTAAATTACCTTATGAAAGGGAGACACTACTTTGATATAATTATTATTATTTGATCAACATTATGTTTCATAGGTTTTATTTTATATACTTTTCAGTTATTATTTGGTGCATATGATGAGATGTAATGAGAGTGGCTTTTTTGTGGGGTTGTATTATTTGAGATGAGGATTATTTAAAAGTGTTTTATCATTATCATAGATTTTTTTTGAATAAATTACTTTTTTATCTCAACTCATTTTTTTATTTTCATAGGAGTATTTGGAAACAATGAAACTTATCAATGCCTGATATAATAGTTTTGTTTATGAGGGGGCTGGAACCCCCAATTGGATTATTTTCAGTATGTAGGATTTTACACCAAGGAATCTGAAGACTCCATTCATGTATTATATGTCCCATATAAATTTAGTGCTCTAATGATATATCATATATCAAAACAGAATTAATTAGACCATCAGGATCAAAGATATTGTCTTTTAGTTCAATCTAGGGTACAACAAATCATCTATACAATTTTTTAGTACCTGAGTCATAGGATCTTTACCGTGATGATATGTTGTTATTATTGGTGTATTAGGGATTATTTTCATTAAGTTTTTATATTAATTATCAATATTTGGGTTTCATTTCACTATTTATTTTTTTTTGAATTATTCAATTATATATTGGTCGCAGCTTGTGATTCTATAATATTCCCATAGTTTTTTAATTATATTCCATTTTTTTAAATGTTTTTCGATTATGGTTATAAAAGTAAAGATATGGTTTATTTGAAAAATTTATTTGTGAAATTTATTTGGGAAATGAAAGAAAATTTTAATGGATATTAGTTTTTTAATTTTAAAATCCATCATTTTTTGATTTCAATGGAATTAAGTACATCATTTTCTAATAATTTTTTTAGACTCATTTTTTTTAAATAGATAACCCATATTTTCTCATAATGGCTCTACCAAATGTTTTTTGAAATAAATGGGTATATAATGTAATTTTTTCCTATATGATTTTTAATATGAATTTTTTTAATGAGTTATATAGAAACTTGATTTTATTTAATTATTTTTTAATGTAACTTGTTATACTTTTTTGGAAAATTATACATGAATGGTTTCCATCACACCCAACATATATCCACAAGTGTGTGTGTGTGTGTGTCTGTTTTTAACATCTATGTCTTATCAATTGTGACGTGGCATGGATCCCATTTAATGGGATTTTTTAGGCCTCATAATGAATAATGGTTCTGGTGAGTGGTTATGGGTCATAAAAATATAATGATATAGTCTTATGTTTTTTGTATCTTCTAGAGATTCATGGGATTTATCCAAATTATCCAGGTGTATTAATCATTTAATACTCTATTATATATATTTCAAGCATGATGGTTTCTTATTATTGTGTTTTTTAGTTATTTTTTTCAATGAGTTTCCAAATGAGAATATTTACCTCTATAGATTAAGTATCATTAGGGATGATTATTTTTTATTATGTGTTTGGGTTTTTTATTATATTTTATTTTCATATTTAATATAAATTTATTTCCAATGAGCATGCAGATCATTCTATATTATCATTAGATTCCACTAATAGTTTATGATATCATTATTAGGGTAAACAATATTATGTGTTTATTTTGACACCAAACATATACCTTTAAAACTATAGACATGAGGTGTAGTCTATTAAATTAGCGGATAGCCATGTTGACTGACTTATTTGCTAATCATGAAATAGTTCATTACAATAGGTATTAGTTCCAACATTTTAATGTTAGCCTATGTTCATATAATATAGACACTTTATTTCTCATGTATGATAGTATTATTATTTGACAATTAAAGACTAGGAAGCTAGGTCTCAGAAGATACAAAATAGTTATTTCATTACACGAGCCTTTCAATAAAATGTTTTGTTGTGATTTGGATTACGTTTTGATTATTTTAATTATATTTATCATTAAGATAATGGTTTGTTATCCTAATTAGAATTATATGATATTCCATGAGTGTTTCTCCTAGTTTATTTAATTTTGAAAATAAAAAAAATGTGAGAGGTTTAGTTAGACTTCATAGCCTAACACATCATCTAGAGACCAAAAATATGATTTTGGAAGCATCTAATTTTGTTTACATTATTTGAATAGGGATAATCAAGCCATGATATGAATTTAGATATATTTCATCAACACACATTTTCTCATTTTCTAGACCACTTCAATCATGGATTATATTTCGTGGAATGATGAATGGGAAGGTAATTTTAGTGATTATTGGAATATATTGGGATTATTAGATTATATTTTTTTATAATTTCTATATTCTTTTTCTTATAAATTGGTTGTGAATATTTATTTTTGAAAATCAGATTTCATGGAATGAAATTTATTTTATTAAATGAATTTGGGATTTTACAAAAAATAGAATTTGTTTGGGGGAAATATTTTTGGAAGTGGTTGATTTCAATTTAAAAATATTCAAATAATTTCATTGAATTAAAAAAACAAAACTAAAAAGGATTATTTACTCATTATGAATGTTTCTGGGATGGGTTAGTTTCTAATGTGAAAATTCATAACATTGTAAAAATACTATAAATAATAAGATATTGTTAAATAAATAATAAACATGTAGTTTTGAGTGGGTTTCACAACATAATAGAAGTTTTTGGTTATCATAACCAATGTTTTGATGTTTTTTTTTGTATTAAAAACCCTGATGTATGGTTAATGGTGGGCGATTCAGAAATTTATTAAAAGGATGAATGTATCAAAACAAGAAAGATGATATTTTAACTTGTAACTAATATAGTGTAAATAATTTCGTTTATTTTTATATAATATGTGGAATATTAGAATATTTATATATATTTTTTAATATTAATTACCACTAAAGTGAGTTTTATGACTCCTTTCAATGTTTACATAGGATAAATAAAATGTTTCAAGGAATTTTTGATATTTTTTTAAGAATTGAAAATTTTAAATTTTCCCTTGATTGATGTTAATTCAATTTTTTTGTACTAGAGTCATGAATTGGTTAGTTTTATAAGAATTTTTTTTACTATAATTGTTTTAATGATTTCAAAATTAAAATTAGAGTTTTTATGCTTATGTTGACCCACCCCACAACACATGAACACACAACCACTAGTTTTTTACTCCCCCCAAACATTTAATGGAGTGGTAGGTCTAGAAATCTCAATCTTATGTGGGTTTTACTTATAATTTCAGATTATGACTCTAATTTCTGTTTGCAAAAAAATAGAAACACTATGTAACAAGTCGAGGACAAACTCCATATACTCAACTAGTTTTTTTTTGGCATCCCAAAATTTTAAATGATATTTTATCCTACATAGGATCCCTTATCAAAATAGACCAAAGAACATTAAAGGCGGGCATAGGAATTTTTTCCAACATTATTGTTGAGACTAATTTTGACTCTAAGTTGCCCAACTCAATAATGATCACTTCTAATGAATAAAACTGAAATCAATGTTAAATACGAACAAAATCCACCTTTTGTGAGCATTGTATATTTATTCATCCAATTATTTATAATTTTAGGGTTATTAGAAAGCATGTTATCCAACCAGTTAAAAATTATTGGAAGGAATTATAGAGAAATAAAAAAAATCCCCTATGATGAACCTACCTGAGCCCCCCCCCCCAGTTTGAAATTTGGGTTAGAAAATTTCACAAACTAACAGAATTATGGGATAGTTTGGGTGTTAACTTTGCACACACTGTGAAAGAAGGATACAAACTCTCTCAAGATCATGACCTATGGAATTAAATTGAGTATCTAATCATAGAAACCACTAAATCTTCTATTGAGAAGATTATAGATCTTAATCATCATTCAGACCAAATTTAATGGACTATTCCACATAATTATTTAATGGGTTGGGAGAATGTTGTGATCACTCCTGTGGTGGGCATTGGACAGAACCAAAACCACTCACTAGTGAAAAACAATATTCTATTTTTGGTTCAGAAGGAATACTAATCATATTCCTTAGGATCTTCCCTGTATGCACACAATGCATCTATTTATATTTCTAAAACTCTGGATACCATGTGTCACTCTATCAATGCTAGATATCATTTGAAATATCTGAAGGCTACACTTGATAAATATCAGTCTTTATTCTCTAAAAATCCGGAATTTTTGCCAATGGAAAAGTAAACAATTACATCAATGGAAGATACTCCACCCTCGACAATGGTTTTTGAGAAAACAAAGAAGTTCATTAACTCCATCAAATAGATTCTTCCCATGCTAGAAGCTGGGGTGGAGAAACCTACACACTCATGTATTTTCTCTTCTAATGCCTTTGATACTGTTAACAATGATGTCTTAGATTCATTAAATTTATGTAATCTAAATGTTTTCTCATCTTCTGAAAATACTACTAAAGGAATTAGTATGGTTACGTAAAATTTTCTTGATTAAGCTCAAAATGTGTCCTCTTTTGATATGGAAACCAACTATGAAACTGCTTCCTGTCCCCATGCTCACACTAACTCTCTTTACAAGGATATTCAAACTGAGACGTAACCTTTATATCTAAGGCTTTCATAAATTATGGCATGACAAAATCAGTTCTACATGATAGTGGAACATCAGTTCCAGCCCACATTTCTATGCAGGCTAATAAGGACCATCTAAAACGGAAAAAAAATTCTTTTGGTCAGTACTTCTGTTAATGCTCAAGAATCATGTATTGTATAACAGGATGTTCATGATTATATGATTGTGAATATGTAGTCAACTATTTATACTTCATCACTTCCAGTACCCATGAATTGAACTCCCTCTAAGATAGACAATACTCTGATGATAATCTTATTTGTTAAAGTAATAGTATATTTGATGATATTAATAGAAGGGCCATTTGTAGCATTTTAAATCCAGCCCCAAATTATTTTTTGTATGATACTGGCATGTACTATATGATTTAGATGATAGTATTATAACCTACTATTGCACCCAAATTAGGATGGGAGTTACATCATGTCCTGATATATTAAAAAACCTAGAAGATCAGCTTGGCACAAAGGCTCAAACAGTATTAAAAATTGGAGTTCTAAATCCATATGTAGGATTAAATGAAGATCTTATTTTGGAACTATCAAGGTATTGAAAGCCTTGACACCTTCACTATCTTAAAAAAAATGTTAAACAAATATATTCCCTTAATCGTTTCCATAGAAGAAACTAATATCAACTTTTCTACTGATTTAGTTTATTTCATTTTCTTTGGTTACAACTTTATAGGTGCTTCCTGGAACAACAACATTCTTGATTCTCTTTGGATCCTTTCTCACACATCCTTATATAATGTTCATGTTTTCCATATATAAGATAAATGTTTCACCTATTACTTTATTATTAAAAACAATCATGTTTTCTCCTCCTTTATCTATACTAAAAAAATATCATGATTGGAGGATTCATTTGAAAGAACTCTTTTATTTGAGTACTATTGTTCTTTTTCTTTGGTTTCTTCTTAAAAATTATAATGATATTCTTTCTTTTAGTGACAAAATCATCCCTCCACATTTAAATGTATCTTCAATGGATATTATGTTTTCTATTGATAATACCAATGTTATTGAAATTTCTCTCTTCGGTGACAAGTTTACTTCGTATTAGATTTATCACAACAGATTGGTTTCTAAAAACCTACATATATTTTTCACAAATGATCATGATTTTGATAAATTGGATGCCATATCTATCACCACCCATCCAAAAATTGAATATGATCATCATCCTTTCTTGGTCAATATTACCGACAAATCTATGACACCTCTTCTGCCCTTCTATTTCAATAATTCTTGGTTCCTGGATCATGAATGTTGTAATCTCATTAAACATATTTGAAATTCCATGTCACACTACGATGATGAATTTTTTTGTCTCATAAAATTAAAATATCTCAAAAAAATAATATGATTTGGTATATCATTAAAATGAATCAAAATGACAATTTAATGACTCTTTATGAGAATTATCTTCATCAAATCCAAAACAGCATCCCGCATTTGGACTTTGTTACAGGTCAAAATCAAGAAATTATCATTTCTATAAATCTTAATTCACCACTATATTTCAATGAAAACATTTATAAGATTACCTTAAATATCAAATGGTTAACAGATGGTGATAGAAATACAGAATTCTATAATGCTATACTGAGGGTTCAGAAAGTAAGTAGGCCTCTTGCATCTCTAAAAGATAGTGACACACTCTTGGATAATGAATATTACATAGAAAATAATTTGGACACCTACTTTCAATCTTAATTAAATGGACCTACCATGAATAAATATCCCATTCATGAAATAATTATAGTTATTATCACTGAAGCCGACAACTCTTTTCTCTTTGGTGTTCCTCTAGATCATAAAATCAAGGACAATAAATTTAGACTAAATCATGATAGTGACATATGTACTGATGGTTTCCATAATGGGTTCTATAAAAAAAATATTAGGATATCATCAAATTGTATGACTGCAATCTGGTAAAGAACTACTTTTCTAGTGGCATCCATACTCAAGGACTGAATGCCCAATTCCTTACCATGATCCCTAAAATTGGTACTACCTCAGACATTAATCTCCTTAAACTCATTGTTCTTATCAACACACATTACAAAATTATCACCAATCTTATTGAAAATAGACACTCCACTATCAATGATAAAATTATCCCCTAGAATCAATTTAGTTTTTTCAAAGGGAGATCCATCCAAGAAAAAAATATTATCACCTCGAAATGCACTAACATGCAAAAAAAATAAGAGTAGGGGTGGAAACATTTATATTCAACATTAAATTAGGAATCCCTTTGACATTATGGATTTTAATTTAATCATCAATGTCTTAAAATGAGTTTGAAAGATTTTGTTGAAATAATATCATCATTACTCGATTTAAAACCCTTTTCAACATAGTGCACATTTCCATCCTGATCAATGGATGTCCCAAAGGCTATTTGAATTACTCCAAAGGTGTCACATAGGGTGACGCCTATCTGTAATAAATTTTCCATTATAAAAGACAATTTGAGTCACCTACTCACTCATCTGGTTGACCAAAATATGCTCAAAATTATTCTGGCTTATAGAAATGTCAATGCTCCCACTAACCTCCTATATTCTGATGACACCATTCCTCTTATAAAGGGTTATTAAAAGAACAAAAAACCTCTAAAAACTACTCTTACTCATTATGAATAGGTTTTAGGTTAACTCATTGGCTGGCACAAATCCTTCATCTATTTTAAGAAAAAATTTCCATCTAGTCAAAAAAATAGTACCATTAATGAACATTGAATTAAAGAAGGAGAAATTCCCTTAATTTACCATGGGGTTACTATATTTTGGTGCAGAACCAATTAATTATACATATCTAATACTGTTGATATAAATTTTAATTATATCTCCACTTAGAAATGTAAATATCATTCTATGGCGGAGATAATTTTTCATGTCAAGTCTTTCATTGTTTCCAAAATTGTCTACTTTATGACGGTCAAAAAATTCATAGATGGTCTTATTAAAAAAATGAATGTTTATATTAATTTTTTTTGGGGCTGACATCACCTTGGATATGAATATTATGAAAATTGTTTGGGCAACTTGTTATAAACCATTAGACAAAGGTGGAATTTGTATAAAAAAACAAAAAAATAATAATGAGACCCTTCAAGACAAATTAACATGGAACCAAATTCATAGTGACAAGAGTTTCCTTGCTTATTCAATTTTTCCATCCGTCAAAAATGTGTATGACATCATCATGGATGGAACTAAATAGATGGTTGCTGGAAACTAATATATGATATTATGGTTGGACCACTGGATATGTGGTCCTTTAATCTCTTTGTTTTATCATAAATTATCTTTTGAACATATCAACAACACTGTTAGAAATGTTCTTGATTATCATATTGACATTATTCCTAATATTGTGGTTCATATAATTAATAATTACCCATTTTCTACTTCGGATGATTTTTTTATTTCAGATCCTACAAACAATGGATTTTTGAACTCCAAAACTTTCTATAACCAATCGTTCCATAACTCTGAAATGATTTTAATTGGATGAAATGCATTGTTAATTCATGGATTAAGCCCTCAAGACACACTCTTATTTGAAACCTTGCCTATTATAAGGTACCCACTAATACCCGCTTACTACTTTTGGGATCTAGATTTGCTCAAAATATCATCTTTTTAATCAACATAGAGAGGATTATAATCATTTATTTTTTCCTTGTGCAACATCCACTGCTCATTGGAATTATATTTTTTAACTTATTTTATTTCATATGGATAATTATTGACATTAAAAATAACTAAATAAAATCGTATGTTGATATTGATATCTCCCATAAAATAAAGAACTAATTTATTGCTGAGTTTATGGAGATTCTTCACATACTAGGGTTTGAAAGAAACATTATCCTTTACAATAATTTCTCACTCAACATTAATGCAGCTAAAATTCGAATTCTGGTTACTATTCGGGAAGCTAAATGTATTTATAGAGAGAGTTTCAAGAATACTCTGGATGATTTTATGATTCTAAGGAATCTTAGGTTGATGACATATTTAGTCATCCACGACACATGTTTGAGGATTTCTAGAGACCACCGCTCCCTAGAAGGACCAAAATCAACGCAGATGGAGCCTTTCTATGAAATCTTGGTCCCATAGGATGTGGCACCATCTTTAGAAACCATCTTGTTTAATTCTTTGTGTGATTTTTTAGAGTCTACAGCATTTAAACTTCCATAGATGTCGAAATTTTGGGCATGATCCATTCCATCTATTTCTTCATGCACAAAGGTTTGAACAACTTGTGGATTAAATGCAATTCTACTAATATTGTGCAGGAAATTGGGAATGGTGTGGTTTATCATTCATGGTCGATTACTACACAATGAATGAATTGCCTTCATCATCTCCAAGGTATGAACAACATTGAAACCCACGCCTATCGTGAGGCGAATATTATTGTATAAGGACTCTCCAATAAAGGGGTTGCACATAAAATAACCTAGCTCGGGGATCCTAAAGACCCCTTGCTTCCTCTTTATGCTAAATACCGTAATATGATCCCATATCTTAGACTTCTGTAATTTCTCTTTTGTAAATTTCGTTGGTCATTTGACCAAATCCCCAAATTAATAATATATATGATTCATATGTTTTATTATTGGAAATGTTTTCTTTAAAAGTGGTTTTCAAAATAGATTTTTTTTATTAAAGGCTAAATTTAAAAATTTTAGAATTTAATTTTGATAAAATAAACATAATAAATTAATTAAAGATATCAATGTTTGCATAGTTTAAAATTTTGAACTTTTTTTGATCAAGTTAATTTTGAGTAGATAATATGGTTCTTATAAATATTATGATTTTTGATATTTTATAAATAATAATGTACTAGAACAAAAAAAATTATTTAATAAAATAAGTTTCTATGGAATAAGATTATATATTTTTAAAAATTAATTGAAGATAGAAAACATATTTACACTATTTTTTGATCTATAGTAAAACATTACTTCAATAAAAAACTCTTATTAACTATTTATTTGAATCAATATTTTTTTGGTAAAATTCTATTTTAGATTTCATTAAAACCCTCATATATTTTATTTTTCTTATAATTAATAAGTTTATTCCATAGAAGCTATTAACCATGAAGATTTTGCATTATAAAAATTTTTATGCATATAAACAAATTTGACAAAAAAACTATTTTTATGTCATTAAATGCATGTATTTTAAAATTAAAATTTTAAATAATTATAAATTATATATGATAAAATAAATTTATAATTTTGAATAAGATGATTCAAATTAGTTATTTTCCAAAATTTTAATTTTATTCAGATAAATTAATTAATTTGGACAAATATGAGTTACCCGAATAAAAAGTAAAAAACGGGGAAAAATATATTTCCAATGTTAAATGAAAAAACATGTTTCCAAATTAATTTATTATTTCTAAATTGACAAAATATCATCCCATTTCCCCATTTTCCTTTGTTTGAGTCCTAGAAACGTTAATTATATAATAACATTATTAAAAATCACTGCTTATTTTCCAAACATCACTTCTCATCACTTATATGAGGGGTTAACATCCAACCCATCAAGTTATATTATTTCCTTAAATTTTCAAAGAAAATAGTTAATAATGTTATCATCAAAGAAAACTAAAAAATTTCTCTATCCTTCAATCAACCTTATGTATAGTTCTTTATTTTATTTCCAAAGTATTTTTCAAGATAAAAATAATGCTTCCAACGTAATCATTACATTCTCTTAGTCTATTTTCATAATAATTCTTCTATATAATATATATATTTTTAGGAAATTAAATAAAAAAAATTATAATTTTTAAATATAATAATATTATTTTCTAAATATTTATTCAATCATTTCCATCTACTAAGAAAAAAAATTACACTGATAATGCGTACATGTCTAGCACTTCCTCAAAATAGATATATTATTGTTTATTAAATACCATGTCTCATGGAGAGTAAATATGATGTAATTTATGGATTATATATTTATTTTTTGTAAAAATTTTATAACTATAGTTATAATTTATTATATGCTAACTTTACATTCTTTTTTCTGAGAAAAGTGACCCTTAATCTAGCATACGTGCAGACTATAACATCCCCAAAAAATGAATATTGTTTTTCATCACCAAGAAAATATTATGGTTCTAAGAATAGATTTTAGAGTGAAATATTCTAATTATTTATTTTATAAGATTCTTGAATATTTGATATTGTCATTATATAAATATATTCAATTAAGAAAACATTATTAAATGTAACAGTTTTGGTTATTTTTACCACCAACCTAAATAATTTTATAAATTTTATTTGAAGAATAAATTTGTATTTAATATAGTGGTGATATCATGTAATAATAACAAATACAATATTTATTTATGATATTATAATGGTGTTAGTAATTTAATAAATATTTATTAATTAACTTCATTTTTTGATCACTATGCATGAAAAAAACTGTTTATCTTATTTTCCATTCTCCGAAACTATATTCATGTCTTTAACATAATGAAAATTTGAGGTGAGTAATATTTATGAAGAAATGATTATTATATATTTAATAGTATTTTTATGTTGTGCTTTAACATACTTTTTAATACTTTTACATGTAATATAAATATTTGAATGTTACAATCAAATGAACATTCTAACTTTCATTATTGAAAATAACTATAAATATGAAGTTAATTTGTGATGATGGATTATAAATAATGATTAAAAATTGTAATAAATATGAATAAGGTCATAAAATGGGTTCGAATTTTAATTATTTTCATCATAAATGATTTCTGAGTAGGGGTATGTTATCTAAAACTCAGGTTATGTGTTCTGATAAATCAATTACCTTTCATTGTGCAATTCAAATTTTTATTGAAAATTACAATTTACAGTGTACTATAATCATCCATTTGGGGATGTTTTGATATAATGAATCTTTTGATTTTAGGGGAAATGATTTATTAATTTATTCTTCCATCATAATTTCATTTATTGTGGTTGATATTCTGAAGAATAATTCCCATATATTCAAGTGAACCATTCGTTTCCATGTCTATACATTCCCTTATCGATAATGTTTTTACAATGGAACTAACAATTATAAAATAGATATCACATATTAGTATATGAATATTCCCTATATAACATAACTATCCAAGTATTAATCATTTTTTTCTAGTTATTTTTTGTATTATGGGAAAATAATCATGTAGTTCATAAAATATACACATAATCTCTATCTATGTTCTTCATAACTAGAACCTTTTCTAGACATTTAATACATAGAAACATTATTAATAATATATGAAATGGAAACATAATAAATAATGAACTTGTATTTTTGATAATAGTAAACAACATATATCAATGATCTCAATAAGATGACATGAAAATAAGGGCATGAGATCATGTGCATAACATTTGAAAATCATAACCAACATACCATTAATCATTTTATAGAGTAATAAAATAAATATTGGCTTCTCATAAAACATAAAACATAATAAAATAAAATAAAATGATCCATTATATTATTACATTTTCATAATACATTAAATTATGGAATACATATAAGCGTATAAAATCATTTCCATCATAGTTAAAAATCATTGATATGACCTTCATATTTTAATTGGTTAACTCCTCAAACAACTGCAGTAGACTTGGTTCACTCCAAATAAAATCATAAGGGTAAATTTACATTACTAAAATGGGTACAATCCCTATTGCTGTTATTTTAATCAAATGATATATCATTATTTACTCAGTACATTAGATGTAGATATAGGTCCCACCCATCCTTGGTTATAATGTGACCATCATCACATGATGAAAACCATACATATGTGTAACAAAACATCATAAAAAATTAATAGTACTATAAATGAAAAAAATAAATTGTTTTTGTAAACATTACACAGTAATATAACAAAGGGAAATGAAATGGGTTACATAAACATTTCATTATAGTTTATTGTTTGGAAAAGAAATAGTTTTCGTAAAGAGTTCATCATTTTATCATAGTACAACCCATATAAATAAAATGGGACCCAGATATAAAATAATGAAAATGAATAAGTATGGTATCATTTTATAATATCCCCAGTAAATATTATGTAACATAAAATGGTGTCAACATATATGGGAAATAATTTTGAAAGATCAGATAGGAAGTTCTTGAGGAAAATATCTTTTACACTATAAAATATACTTATTAATGAATAAAAATTTATTAAACTGTAAGGAAAATCGTTCCATAGGATGGAACATTGAAAATTTTCAATTTGAGCCTCAAATCAATGATCAATGATAATGGTGGTAAATTCTATTAATTCTATATAAGTTAAATGACATTCCTCTGAAAAATATATTAAAAAAGTCAAAAGTACCTCATTTTGGAAATGGATAATTAAACGTATATTAAATAATTTTTTAGAAATTTAAACATTGGTAAAAAAACACATTAAAATATAATATAATATTTTTAAAACCCATCATTATTTATTTATAAATACTGGAAGTGGGAGAAAATTTGTTTTTCGATCGAAGAGAGAATAGAATTTGATTTTTCAAAAAAAATGTGTTTTCATTTTCCTGAGTAATTATGTTATGGAAAATGAAATGAGAAATTTTATTATCAAGAAAAATATTTTTTAAAATAAAATTTTAAAATTTATTGGGAGATATACCATAATAGTTTTTTATCATAAATTAAATCATAAACAATCCTGGTAATTGATTTCATTGTAACATAAACATTTTTTTGTATTGGTAACTATTTTACCATAACCCCTTGAATTAAATAAACTTATATGGATTCATAATTTCTTATAAAAATCATAACAGGAATCATTAAATACAATCATGGTTAGTGTATACACCACACATAAGAAGCATTTAGTGAATATGGAATGGATGTTAGAGACAGAAAAAAACGATTACACCCTTCATAGATATGGTAAGACATAAATACACATGAATGTTGTTTTCTTTTTCAACAATAATAGAATGAATAATGTAAAATAATATATTAACATCAATTAATCTTTAATATTTCATATATATCCTATATATTCATTAAATATATCCTTATTTTCATCCATGTAAAAGTGAAAAGTAAAATAGTCACAACATTTCAAGGTGGTGGTGGTCTACACATATATATGAACAACATTAACATTTTCCAATGGATTTAAAGATAAGAAGGAAGATATAAAATTAACATTAATGAATTACATTTATTTCATAAATATCATATATAATCTTTAAAACCATTCTAAACCATTCTGTAAAAGATAGTGATAAAAAATGAATAGTATCTCAATGTGGAGATGGTAAGCCTTACATACACATGGGAAATATTGTCACATACTTTTGGATGTAAAGTGGGTGAATAATTTTTTTAAAAGTAAAAATATGATTTTACATTATTTATGATACTATATTTAAAATTTTATTAATAATTTAATAGAATTAGATAAATTAAAAGAATAATATAAAAAAAGTGATAAGTTAAGTTGGTTACCTCTTCATGGGAATAACTCATTTTGATATCTCTATATGGTTTATGGGATTTTTTTATTTTGGGAAGATAAACACCTCAATCATGTGTATTGGAGAATTAATAATGAATGTTATTTGAATTTTTTGGATCTTTATGGATAAATTTTATATGAAGTGGAGATAAGAGGGGTTTACAATTAATAATTAAGGGGTGTGACACTCATGAAATATATTAAAATATTAAATTAATATAATTTAACTATAACGAATAAATAGATTAAAATTTATAACATTATAATATAAATTGATAATCATTTTAAACTATCTCATCAAATTAAAATTGTATATGTTTAGATCATAATAGTACAGTTATATTCTTTAATCCTTATGTTAACCCATTAGACAATTACAGTTATATTAACATTTTCTACCCTTTAAGGTTTAGTAATATTACTATAAAATGAGTAGAATAAAATAAATGGAACATGATTTTTTTTAAATCCTTTCCCATTTATGTGTAGGTATATAACATTTTTTTGAATTTTATATCATTTTATAAAATATTATATATTAAAAAAATTCATTAATATCAATTTTGAAACTATTCATTTATTATTGATTTAAATTCAATGAAAATGGATAAATTATAATATAATTATGTGAAACTATTCTAATATGTCATAATGATATATAAAATTAATGGTACATTTTATATTACACAAATTTTATTAATTATAATATTATTGTTAACATTTTATATAATTTTTTTATTAGGGGAAATTATGTAGTAGTGTTTCATTAGAATTTTAGGATAATATATTATTAATAAAAAATTAAGAAAATCATTAAAATAAATATATACACGTAGATATATTCACGATATAATCTTTTCCTATGTGGACAAATAAAATATATTTTAAACTAAGAGAGTTACATTTCCAATTTTCATTTGCATTAAATATTACATAAATAATTTTCATTTAAAAGTATCCATTAATCACTTAAATTTAGATATTAAATTAATAAGGGTCAAGTTCCTTTTATCCAATAATAATTAGGATGAAAAAATATGGTCATATCAACTAATTTTATCCTAGATTATATTACTTTACCCTTTATCGATGTGATACATTTTACCACAACAAGTGGCCATATTGACAAAACATAAAGGGGACCAACTGATACTTCCAGTAAAAAATTTCTAATCCTATTTTCATGATCATATTATATATTTGTATCTGAAAAACAACAATAACTAAAAAATATGTACTAATGTAGCAGTATCAGCTCAAACCCATAAATATAACTGGAAGGAAAAAAAACCTATCAATTCCAATCCTATGGGGGGGAATCCCTATGAAGTCTCATTATGTTTTTTGTTTCTAGAATTAAAATTAATGGAATTTAATTTTGGAAACAAAATAGGGTTCGATTTTAATTTCAAGTTATATAAAAAAAGTATAGTCCTATGGAAAACATGGGAAAAACCACTGGCTTAGGCTAAGAAGGGGGGAAAAGGTCACCAATTGGTTATGATCAAACTAATTAGATCTATTGGAAAAAAACTATTACTACATCAAGATATTAATGAAAACATAGAAGTAGAATAATTATGATTTATATTGGAAAGGGTCATGTCATAATGTTCAAATCATGTTCCTCTCTATTCAAGTCAGGGTCCTTCAATTACACCCCATAGTCAGGGTCATGCAATGTAATAAGATAAACAATTTTTGTAAACTAAATAACAGACACATAGTTTCAAATGGTTAATTAATATATTCTTTGAGATCTTGTGAAATTTTAACCATTACCCAAAACACAAATAATATTATCCACGAATGTTGTTATTAATCAAAAGAAAGGATTTCTGAAACATTCATAGAATAATAATAAAACAAGTAAAAAATAAGAAATAAGAAATTAAAATAAGTAACAATAAATTAAAAACATAAATTGAATGACAAAAAATGAAGAAAGCATGAATAATTTATAGTAAAATGGTGTTCAATATCGAAATAGGAGTCAAAATGGAAATATAATGTAGAAACATGAAGATCTAACATAAAACCATAAATAAATACAAAGGATTAGACAAACAAATAGATTAATGAATTAAAATAGGATCAAAAGAAAGACACTAAAGAAATTAGAGAATTCAGTGAGAAAATAAAAAATACCTAGGACTACTATGTGTGTAATAGGTGGATAAATATTAATTTTCTCGAAAGTACATAACATGTAAAGTATTCACAAGGTGTAATGTCTCTAAGTGGAATATTTCACAATATTTTTATCTCATGAATGTTGTATTAACATCTTTTACTTAAGATCCATAAATTCCAAAAAAATATATTCTATCATATGTAATCCATAGCCTGATTCTTTTACAGTGTGAGATCTCTGATATTTCAGATCATATAAATTATGAAGATCGTTTAATTAACTCAAATTAATTGGGATTATAATTTTGAAAATCCCATGTTAGGTAATGTATGTAAATGAAATTAAATAAATTCACATTGTGAACGTAATCATGGGAAAGACTTGGATTACAATGGATTGATGTGAATATATATTACATGGTTTCTCATCCATTCATGACATGTAAATAGTGATTTTTCTAATTTTTTGTAATTATTTATTGGAGTCATAAATTCTATTTTTCATCAAAAATACCAAAACCATGTTCATTATATAATAAATAATTACAATATCATAAACTAATGTATAAAAAATGAATATATAAATCTACCTTATCAAATTCCATTCACACATGAAAAATTATATTTCCTCAGGAAAAAATAATTTCAATGGATATTTAAAATCAATGAAAATATTAAAACAGAATCATGCATTACAATTAGGAAATTAAAACAACGTTAAAGAAGAAAATGTATTTCCTATAGAATCAATCCTTCAGAGAAAATAAGTAATTATTTATATTCAGGTAAATTTTTATAATAATTTGTCCCTCTATTTAAAATTTCATATTTATTCCTACTAAAGTATACCCTTTCCTAAATTTACATTAAATTTTACTTTCTTCTGTAACTCAACGTAAAATAAAATTGGTTTTATGATCATGCCTCGAGTACATGTTACTAACTATATGATTGAATTATAGTTATCTTCTCCTACTTTTGAATATAATTAAATAAATCCTGACGGATTTATAAATAAGGTTCTAATGTCTTTAATAATGACATAAAGATGGAAGATGAAAAAAACATGATAATACATATTGGTAATCTCAATAGTAATTTTTTTATAATCATGAAATGTGTGATAAAGAATGATATTTAAAAAACTATAAATAAAAATTTATTTCAACAATATACAACATATCTTTGTATACTATTTCCATGGGTCTAATTATAATTCAAAATTCGAGTATTTCAGCGAAGAAAAATATTTCTGAATCTACTAAAATAATAAATAATGAAAGTGAATTGAGAATAATAATCAACAAATCCTCCCCAATAAAATGATACATATTATTCACCCTCAAATAAATTGATGTGGTAAATATGTAAATTATAATAGAGGGAAATTTTAAATGGACTTTATGAATGGAAAATATGGAATTGAGATATCTCTTTAGTGAAGGTAATGTAATGGGGAAATGTGTTGGATAGTGATTGATAATTATGTGACAAGTAAACACTATAGTAATCAAAATACCTCAAATAAATAAACTATAAAATCCAATTTCATTTATATTAAGTATATTTTCATCATTTTCATGGTTTTATTTTTTTATTTATGATTATGGTAGAGGATGAATTTGGAGGAAAACTATAGTGGTGAAGTCAGAGTTTTGTTGTATTCTAAACATAAATTTAGCTGGTTTTATAGCCCACTGGGGATTTACATTCTATTTAATGTGTTTACATAACATGTGAATTCTATAATAATAACAATAAGTCAATTTATTAGAAACAGTTATTTTTTTCATTGATATTGGGATTTTTGAATTACAAAACATGTAATTGGATTACACATCATGTAATGTCCTGATTTTTGTTTTTAAACAATAACAATGGAAAAAATCTTTTTCCTAATCTTCAAACTCAATTTATATAGACCTAAGATCCATCCCCATGAAATTTTGGAGCACTAAAACCCTTCCAGGTCATTTTCATTAATGATTAATTATTGTTTTGAATGTGGTTAAAATATTCTAGGTAATAATTCTCCCTAAATAATTTTATCTATCCCCTTATAATCTATAATCTAATAGTTTTAAAGATCTTGTTGGAAGTAATGTATCATATTTCTAGATGGTTTAATCAAAATTTTAGGATTATTTTCTTTATCTTGTTCAACTTGTTTCTTAATAACGGTTTCCATTGTGATCTTTTTGTTTTCATTAATATATTAGGTGGTTCTGTTATGATGGAAGAATTTTTATAATCTAAAATTTATTTATCTAAATGCAATTGTTTGATTTAAAATAAATTACATGAAAATTATTTCAATTGGTTTATTAAAAACACAATTCCAGAGAATTGATGGATTTGAATGTGAAATTTGATTTCTGAATGAAACCGGGAAAACCCCCAATTCCATTGAATCGGAGTATGGAGTGAAATTGGACGTAAATTATTCAAATAAAATTGGGTGATTTAAATTGTAAATTTGATTTTATGAAATTTATTTTAAATCTGTAATTGATAAAACCTACATAAAATGGTTTTGATAGAAACCCAGATTTCTTATCATGTTAAATGGTTTTTTTTGATTAATAACTCATTTTGTTTTTTAAATAGAAAATTGGAACATATAAAAATTAATATAGGGATTGATTTTATACTAAATAGTTTTAAAATAAATTTTCCGAAGTAGATTATATTAGACAACATGAAATCCATGGTATTAATTATTTTATTTAGATACCACTCCTTCAATTCATAACAATAGAAAGAAAACATATTGCAGCCAGTCAAATCCCCAATGTTATCGGGATGATTCTCGATTGGAATGTGTCAATGAGATGTGTGTATACACATATTTCCATGATCACATTTGAGTATGTCAGGGTCATGTATCTTGGAACTATTATACCTTTTGTAAAATGACCATGTTTCTTTCTTGTTTATATTTGAGATAAGAATTTGTGCCAATGTTTGTAATCTATTTTAAATTCCTTTTGAATTTATTTATACTATTTTATATTAAAATAACTATGAATCCATTTTTAAAATTATATTCATAATTTTAAATTTAAAAAAAGTTTTATAATTATGTTATGATTATCCATACTGATATATTTCTAACATTAATGCTTTAAATTTAAAATAAAACTTTGGCATCTTATTATCGAAATTTAGGTGATACACTTTATGGATTTTATATAACATCGTACATGTGAATTCTTTTTTAGATTTTAGATCATGTTATTCATTTATTTCATAATATTATATAAATATTCTAAATTTTCTTACTAATATATTGTCTTATATGATGTATATTACTACACCCTTTGGAACAAAAAGGGTGTAGGGCCCTTATAGTCCATCTTTTTTATTTATCCTTATCAGATGATAATATTTACTTGATTTTTCTAATTTCAGACTTTAATCCTCTTGAAATAATATTTTTATGGATTTTATTATTTATAATAAACATGAGATGGATTGTTATCATATACATGTTTAATTTTCAAAACATGATTGTGTATGTCGTCCCATTCATGGAAATTAGAGTCAATGGTAGAGTAGATCTACATATTCATATTTGAAGTTGGAGAAATTGATGTTAATTCATTCCTACTATTTGGAGTGACAGTCATTGAGTGGTTATCTCTCTCTAATTTTCAATAATTTTCCCTATGTGTTTTCTTATCATTTAACTAGATATTCACTCATATGGGAGGTAGCGTTTTTTTCAATTTTGTACCAATTACTCAGAAATATTCAATTCCATTATAGCACATACTACCATCAGAAATTAATGTGTTGATGATTTATTTGTATTATTATTAAGGAAACAATTTATACACTTGAGCGTGCTAGCGTAGGCTTCACAAGATCTCTTATATAATAATGCTGATGGTTCCCTACACAATTATAATGATAATAAAATCTCAAAACGGTCGTGGAAAAGAAAATGTATACATTTCAATGGGATGATGAACCATTTCATCCATTGAAATGGGTGAAGTGGTTATAAATGAATAATATTGGGTCTTCATTCTAATATTTCTGAATAAAAGAATCTAACATTCAAATAAGCACTATTTTAAGTAGGTATAACCATTATGAGTCTCTTACCATGCCTTTCGGTATAAAAAATTCTCCCAAAGACTCAATAGATCTAATGAATTGAATTCTCCATGATTATATTGATACTTTCATGTTAATTTTTGTGTACGATGGCCTCATATACTCTATATCCATGAAATATCATGAGATTCTTATGAGGGTATACCTAGTATTGTTGATAAATCACCGTAATTATTGAATTATTTCATAATGAGATTTATGGATTCGTGATGTGAAGTTGTTGGGGAATGTAGTTTGAAAGCACGTTATTTTATTTCATACGTAAACGTTAATGGTTTTTATGAAATTGGAAAAATGATGAAATGTTTTTATGTTCTGAATATTCTTATGTCTATTTAGGTATTATTGACGGTTCATTAAGGACTTCTCAATGTAAGCTTCTCCATTGACTTCTCTAACTCAAATGAGAGTATTTTTTTCATGGGATGAAGTACTTATGAATTCATTTTTTGATTTGAAGCATATTTGAATAAAACTATACTATCGACTCTCCCTGTGGTAGGGTAGGGATGATTCATCTTCTATGTTGAATCAATTTTAGGTTTGTTTAGCATTTTTATGCAATGTTATCATGTGGTTTCTTATAGATCATCCAAGCCTAGGCCACATGAGATGAATTATATGACCCATGAACCCAATGATGCAGTTGTTATGAATGTGATTAAAACATTCTTATATTACCTTTATGGAGAAAGGTTCTCCATGTTTTAACACCCGAAGTTATATAGTTATGTCTTCTCTCAAAAATACGTGAATTTTTTCTAGAGGGTTGGGTGTAATACAAATTTTTTTTTCAACATTTACATAGACCATAACATTGGGAAAGGGAATATCCTCAATGATTCTTTGAGAAGGAGACATTTGAAATAGTCCATTAATGAATATTTGGAAGATTGTAACTTGATTGAACTCTTTGAATACTTTCAAATTAAAGTCCATAAATTATTGGATGATATTTTATTGGCCAATTTTCAGCTAACATCAACTCTTATCCAGATGATTATTTTGGAATAGTAGTTTGATGGTGAGATTCATATAATTAAAGACTCTACTTATGGTGGAGAGATTGCAGTTGACTGGTCATACTCCACCTATGTAATATTGAGTTATTAGAACCTATTTTTTGATCCATTATTGGTACCAAAAGATGTGATGGGGGATTTCCATAAATCCTAATTTATAGTGCACCCAGGAACAAATATTATGTTTTATGATATTTGGAAATTATTATAGTTTCTAGGAATAAGATAGGGTACTGCTAAAGTTGTATCTGACTATTATATGTTCCAAAATATAATGGATGACCTAAATAAACAATTAACGTTTCTTCAACCGCATTGAGTTCCTATATTTAAATAGGTTGATATATCAATAGACTATGTAGTTATTTTTTCATGTACATAGAGAAATAATAATGTGATATGGGTTATGATCGATCATCTAACAATATATCCTTAGTTTATACAAATTTGTGACTTAACCAAAGGTGAAGAGTTTGGAGATCAATAATTGGAAGAGAATATTTTTTTTAATGAGTTCCATATAATGTAGTATATGATGGGGATACATAGACCAATTCTTATTTTTCTGAGAGGCCTTTAGGTGGAATTGGGATCTCAGGACTATTTGAGTACAATATATTATCCAAACATAGATTTCTAGATAGAAATATTAATAAATATTCTTGAAAATATTCTTCATTCTTTTCATCCTGAGTTTGGTTGATCTTTGTATGACCATATAGGATTTGTTTATTTTTATTATAAAAATAGATAAATGTATGTGATAAGAATGGATCCATTGGAGTCTTCGAATGGAATTCCTTGCAGACTTGGATTTTCATGGATGGATATTGGGAAATCTTTCTTGGTTGGACCAAACACAGTTCAAGATATAATAACAAAGAATTACGTTATTCATCATTTAAATTTTTAGGAAAAAATCCAGTATAAATCATATTCTGATTTTCATCATAGATCAGTAGTATTATCTATTGGTGACTATATTTTCTTGAATATTTCCCCTTCATTGGGTCAATGATGGATTTGAGTTAAAGGATGGCAGTTCCTTGTTTTTTGGGACCATCTAATGTTTTATAAAAGTTTTGGAATATTTATTAACATTTATTAAGTCCACAATTTCTGACTTCAATACATAACATATTCCATGTATCTTAGAAACCAAAATATCTCTTTGATCTATCTCATGTTTTGAGATGGACTGATCTTGATGATGAACATTATATTTCTGGGACAAAAAGGCCACTCACGGTAGGTGATTTGAAACAAATTTACGTCAAGTGAGAAATATAGATTTGGATCAAGTGATAAGGAATCATTGTGAGGCACTAATGAAAGAAACATGGTCTCACTATTACAATGTTGATGATTCATGATAGAGCTTATAGAGACATAATGTTTTAATGGTGGGGAGTTTGTAACATCATGTTCCCTTTTTATTATGTATATTTCAATCCATTTCATTGTTTTCCTTTTTTATTGTCTTGGTAGGTTCAAAGAGGAATTAGGAGGATACCTATAATGGTGAAGTCATTATTTTGTTATATTCTCAGAATAAAACCTGTTGGTTTTGTAGATATCATGGGATTTAAGAAAAACATATTGTGGTTAAATTAAAATTAAATCTATAAAATAATAATAAATAAATTTTTATCAAAATAGAACTGGGTTTTCTATGATTTTAGTATTTTTCAATTATATGACATTTAACTGGGATTCGTTTATTGTAATTTCCACATATTGTTTTTAAATATGTATTTTGGATGGTATATCTATTTCTTCTTATTCATATTGTCTTGACATCAAACCAAGAGTCATCCCCATGTTATTTTGGTACCCTCAAACCATATTTATTTATTTTGATTAGTTATTGATCATTATTTTGTATGTGGGTGTAAATTTAGGGGTAAGAGTTCTCCATGCCTCTCTATATCATTATCTTTACATTTGTAGAGTTTGATAGTCCATATTGGGATTGATGGATATATGATATGTGTTATTTAATATGGTTCATTGGATGAGTTGTTAGATCTTCTTCATTATCATTATTGTTGTCAGGCCCTATTACAATCATTTTGACAATGTTAAAAAGTTAGTTGGTTCTGTTTTGATTTGCAAATTCGGTTAACCACATATAACATGAAATAAATTAATTTTTTTATTTAATTTTTTTTATGAAACTACATTCAGTGTTTTTATAAATATTTGTCTTCCATTGAATTAGTGGAATTGAATGTGAAATTGTTTTTTTTTGCATGAATTTGGGAAAACTCACTATACTATCGAATTGGGGTATGTAATGAAATTAGATGGAAATTCTCCAAAATTAAAATGTCGAATTTAAATTGTGAATTTTTTTAATGAAATTTATTTCAAATTATTTTTTGAAAAAATACGTTAAATGTGTTCGATAGAAACCTATAGGGTTTTCCTTAGAAAAATATGATTAAAAATTCATTCTGGATTTTTAATGGAAATTGGACCTTTTGAAAAGTAGGACAATGTTGAATTTTATTATAATAAATTTTTAAAAAAATTCCAATAATTGATTTTATTAAATCAAATTAATTACTTGGTAGTTACTATGTTATTAGGATATCACACTTTTTATGATTTATAGTAGATAATTTGTTTTACAACCGATCACATCCTCAATGTGATAGTAATTAGTATCATTTATCCAATTTTAAAGATTTCAGTATATACTCATGTCGTTGTGGTCATCATTGTGTTTTAGATGATCCCATATTCCTATAATATCATTATCTTTTGAGGATGAAAATGTTTCTATCTTTATTATATTTGAGATATTAATGGGCACTAATGTTTGTAAGCTATTTTACATGACATATAAATTTTTATAGACATTTTTATATAATTTTTTATGTATTACATTTTATAAAAGGTATTCTATTATCTGATATGTAATGTGTGAATTAATTAATTATTCTCTTAGAGGCCATACCTATTTATTTTATTGATGAAACCTTCCATTGTTTGACTAAATGTTTCTATCTAGTTATTAAATAAACATTGAGTCCCAAATGATATTTTATCTCCCACCCTATCATTGACTTTATAAATTTATAGATTATCATCATTGAGGTTAGGGAAAGTGTAAGAATCTAGTTAGTGGTTCTAAATTCTTATTCTTTGGGATTGTATATTTCCATCAATTGGTACATGGGATCTATCCTAATTTCTATTACATTGTTATAGAACTTTTGTGTTTTCCTTACATTTTGTTCATCTAGTACACTAATCCATGTAGTGTTTTATTTTTTATGAATATTAAATTTTTTATACGATTCCAAACTATTTGGGGAAAAATAATTATTACTATCATTTTGAATGCTGAAATGTGCTAGTAGCCAACCCTTGTGGATCAGGAATACCCTTTGGACAATGTTTTCTCTCTCTCATTTATTGGGTTATCTGGGTACCCAGGATGATTCATGATATACACAACTAGTCTAAAAGGGTTAATCTATATTTCATTAGAAATATGATCAGTGAACATAATCAATGGTAGGGTGAAATTAGATGGATGAATAAATGGATTAAAAAGATATTTGGGATGACCTAAGGAAATAAAATTTATAAAAAGAAAAACAATGTTCATAAAAAAACAAATTATGCTATGAAAAATAGATATATGGGAAACCTCCCAAAATGGTATAACAATGATATCATCAGCAAAAAAATGATAAAATTTATCATTTAGTGTCACCCATGGGCTTAATTTCCCTTTTCCTCCAAACTTACTAAGGGATGTTTCAAAGAGCTCATTGTGATTCTTTATGGGGTTAACCACCTAAAATATATTTCAACCATGATGCTTGTGATGAAAATGTAGATGTTATTATCAACATTTATGGTCCTCCAGTAGAGGATAAATTGAGAGATGTAGCTCCATAATACATTACTCCATATATTCCCGGTGGAGAATCATTTGATACTGGAGAGGATATGGTAGCGTAATTGTCTCATAAACGACCATAGAGGATGTAGAAGATTAAGACATGGATAATGTAATTTACAAGTGAAAATTTAATTAATCAAGAAAGTAGTTCATTCAGAATATATTATCATATACATATGAATGATAACAAATTCATCTTTATAAATGAAAAAACGTACTACAAAAAATGTTGCAATAATATTTTTATCAATGGAGTGGTATAGTGATACAACTAAATAACAGGATCATGCTCACTAATTATTTCATAAGATTTTCCCACTCCTAAAATAGCAAGGGACAAAATAACCACTTACATATCAATATCATTAATATAGGCATGGGATGAAGGATTGACCTCAATGTTATATGATTTGGTGTTTTCAGTATCATTTATCATGGATGGAGGGGTAGAGGTGTTGATCTATACTATGGTTATACATATGAATCTCGATTAATTCATAGAAACTAATAGATAGAATTAAGGGCAGGTCACTTTCCCAGTCAGTCTTTATCTAACTGGATCACTGGAAAGTGGCAGGGTTGGTATGATTCATAGGTGAGTAATAAATGGCTAGTGGGTTTGTCACATTATGTATCCATAAATCTGGTAGTTGGATTCGTCAGAGTAACCTTAGATGTATGTAGAATGTTGGGTCTCTTTCCTGACTAGTCCCACTATGATCGGAACTCCTACATGGTGGTAGGTCAACTAAGCTCTAGAATTATTTCATTGGGGTTGTAGAAGATGTTGTAATGGTGGTGGACATTCGATTGACTCGTGGGGTTGGGTAGGAAGATAGAGGATGTTGTGGAAGTGGAGGTTTGGTAAAGTTAGATATTTCGGTGAAGAAGATGTTGTGGTGGAGACATTCCATGCAGTAGTTATCAAGAAGGGACTAGAGAACATGATGATAGTTGGGTGAAATAGATGGGATGGGTGTAGTAGTGGTCGTATAAGTATAAGTTATGGTGGAAAGTGTTATTGTATTTGTATTAGGGGTCGAAGAAGAAGGTGCATAGGTGGTGGTGACATGTACAGGGCTTGTAGTATATATTGGGGTTGGGGCATGAACATATATGGATGGAGGTAGCTTTTGACGGGTACAGAACTCACCCACATCATTGAAATAATTTTGGGATCATAAGTGTACCCCATATAAATTTCTCAATAGACCTATATTTGGGACAATGAGAAGGTAAATACTCTCCATGTGGATAAGGTATTTCTGGGGCTGGGAAGTGTGAAATATTCCAAGATCCCTAGACATAGGGGTACTTATTATACCTCAACTTATCATATCTCTATCCCTCAACAACTAAGGCTCCATATAAAAAGATAAAAGGATTCCCATGTGGAAAGCTGGCCACCCATGGAAGAGGGGAGTATGAACATATCAATCTGGTGGATGCTACAATTAGCATCTCCTCAGGCCATCCAACCATATGTCAATTAATGATGAAGGATATAAAAAACATCACTACAAAAATGGGAAGTCTTACCTGTGTGAGGGTGGTAAAAAATATTGGGATCTGTGTATATTAACACCCGATTTCATTCTATAACCTCATTTCCAGACTATAGTTTCATGGTAATGAAAAACAATGGAGGCGATGAAGTAGACATAGTAAAGCTCATGACCAAAATTTAAATCATTGAGGGTGACCTCCCATTCAATTCATTTTTATTTGAAGAATATTTTGGTAATGAAAATGTACATTTTTGCCAAAAAAACCATGGAATATCTCTCTGAGGGTCTCCTCATTCACATGGGTTATGGTGAAGAGGTGCATTCGGCCAACAAGGTATATGAACTCCTGGTGCATGAGGACCATCATGAGAATTGTGAGGTCAAGTGTTTTGTTGGTATTCATAGTGTTATTCAATAAATTGATCAGCCTAACCATAAACTATGGTATGGAGAAGTGTAGGAACATGTACATGTATGGCTAGGAAGTATCCTATGACCCACTAGACATTGACTATGACCCCTTGGAACCATCTATGGTGGAACTGGTTAACCTGGAGGTCAAATTAGAGGGATCTATGGGAGGTGGAGAAGGGGATGGTGCTTGGATCTTATGAGGAGGTCGATGATCATGATTAGGTGTCCAGTTATAAGAACACATGTTGGAATTTTTGGTTCTGGATATAGAATAAGTATAGGAATTAGAAGGGTATGGAAATGATGGATGTTAATGAGAAGAGGGTAAAGGACATAGACCAGTGGTAGTAGAGGATTATATGAACTATAGAGAGGTTTTGTTGATATGTAGTAGGGGATAATGTAAGAGGGATTATGTGAACTTATGGGATGCCGAATTTTTAGGTGGACTTAATTTTTTACCGCATGCAATTAATACAGAATGTGTAAATAATGAATTTCTTATTTTTTTAGGCTAATGATATGACACATTATTTATTGAATAAATGACATGTATTTAAAATTATTTTCCCCTTATTAGGTAAGAAAATTTATTTACTCTTATGGTGTTACAAAAACTAAATAATATAAAAAAATACTTTTTTCCAATAATGGGTTTCCTCTCATCTAGTTCATTGATCAACATAGAGATATAAACACATATTTATTCATATTACTTTTAGAGTGATGGTGAAACAATAAGATAATGGATATTGAAATATTATTAACTATTTTTTATTTACCTTAATGGGTGGTTCTATTCCCTTTTGAATTTTGATGGTTCCATAGGGGAAGACATTTATGAAATATAAAGAACCCTACCATTGGTATTTCATCTATATAAGGAAAAATCTCAATCATTAATGGAATTGAAAAAAATTATCTCTGATTGTAATCATTTGATGTGCATTGATCTATTTATTCATTTTATTTATATTTTTTTATTGATTCAGTCCTTTGGTATGTTTATTATTTAATTTCTTCTTGTTGATTGGTCTACATCATTCTGACGTCCATATATATTTGTGCACCCATGTTTACCTTTTTAAAAGCCCAGTAAGGGAGATTATATTATTCTCCATGTATGTTATAATTATTTCCAAATGTATGGTAGAATTTAGTTGTACTAGTGGGAATTTTGTACATTTTGTGATATGGCAATAGTGAATCGTCCAATTGAACACTATAGTTTTTTGAATAAATGTTCACATTATTCTCTAGAATTTTCTTAATCTCCCTATAAGATAGTTCACAATTCCTAATTATTTATGGGTGGTATAGTGTTCATGTATTATATCATAGTCTATATGTTTAGGGAAATAACTTCACATAATTGATGGAAATACGAGTTCCCCTATCACTATTCATGAATCGGTTGAATCCATATATGAAAAAAATATTCTTCTTTAAAAAATTCATGAAAACTTTTTATGTGTCATGAGTTGTAGCCTCATCTTCTACACACAAAAATTTGTAGACCACATTGACCATGATATAAATTTTACCCCGAGTATTTGGGAATGAAACCATCAAATTAATTCCCCATATATTTGATGATTTCAAATTCTAGGATGATATTTTTGGGAATGTCATTTAATTTTCTAATCATGAATGTTGAAATATTTGAATGATGGTCCCTGCTTCACGAAATATTGTATTCAAAAATAATATTCTCTAAAGGATTCTTACCATGTTATGTTCATATCCATGATTCCCCCAGCCATTGTCATGTGACACATATCTGGGACACTCTATATTTCATCATCTAAAATGCAGTTTAGCATTAGGACATCAGCACATTTTTAGAATTGTAGAATCTCAACCTTGTAGTAATGTAAATTTTCAACTGAGATATTATCCCTTTATTTAAAGGAGCTTTTTGGGTAGAGAGATTACTCAGCATGATAATATTAAATATATGAAAACTATGGTCATGTCTACATATTTATACAGGGTAATTATTCATCGGAGAAGTCATCCTAGATGTTTATATTATCTACATATTCAATGTTGGGTAGTGGGATTCTATATAAGTTAACAAAAATTATGTTCCAAATACCTTTGATTTTCTAGATGAATGTAAAATAATCTTTCAATATTAGAATCAACCATATCCTCTATGGTTTGGAAGCCTTTTTGTTCATCCAATATTTTAGTCTCATGTGTTTAGTATAAACAATTTTTTTAGCAGCATGTGGTAGATTTTAATATTTTAAAACTCAATGAAAATTTCCATAAGTCATTTTTTGTCTCCATGAAATCTACATGAGATTAATTATGTTTATTTCTATAATAATTTATCAGATTAAATATATGTCCAACCCAATGACTTTAAATAGCTATTATATTTATATATCTTTTTTTTAAAAAAATTACAGTTATATATCTAGTGACCCAGATTACCTTGAATTCAATGTTCCATTATAGTGAAAACATGATTAGAGAGGCTCATAGGATAATTTTTAATGTGTCAAATTAATAAAAATAGACATCTATAAAATTTAATGGTGTTTATATCAATAATTGGGGGTGTCAATCGGTTGAATATTTTCACAACATTCTGTAAAAAAGGTGATAGAATACTTATTGGTCCAGAAAAAACATTATACCTTTTATATCTATAGGATTAGGTAAGACATTTATAGGATTAGTGTTTTAGTACCAACTTCCATTACTTGATTTTATATCCTATTATCATGTACTATGCCTCAAGGGAAAATAATGTTAAATTTTTTATAATTTAGTACATGGCCCTATTTTTATCAGCATTTTAATACCCAATCAGGATTCCTTAAGAACACATAAAAGGAAATTTTATATATCAAAAGATTTTAAAAAATTATCTCTATTAAATCCTCTTCAATATTGAGGAATATATGATTTAGGTAGAGTGGATAGGACTACAGTTCTTTAGACATTCCTAATAAAAACAATTGACTAGTGATTGTTCAAAAAGGGAATGGAAACAATGTTCTAGAATAGTATGATGGATAAAAATATATTTTACTATATAATGAATATCGATCCATGAAACAATAAAATTAATCCCTACATAGTCTCTCAAACATTTTATCTAATAATGGTAACATGTGATTATTCTTTCAGAATTTCGAGTATGGGTTTCTATAGTCAATGCATACTCACCATCAAGTGATGGATCAAGTCATTATCAGATAAATTTTCAAATTTTTAATAATTTGTATATACATTTTAGTAGAAAAACATTTAGTGGACTCACCCGTTCACTATAATTGATTGAAAATATTTTCAAACATCTAAAATATTCAATACATATAGTTGGAATACATCATTAATCGGGCATTACAGTCACCTTTGGGGTTGATGTTCAAGCTCAAAACCTTCTTGTAATAAAATATTATAATTTCATATTGAGGATTTTATACCATTAATATAATCCTCTCCACATTAATTTGAATATTTGTTCCTTTTTAGGACTACAATGAAATTTTATTCTTTTAATAAAGTAATTTTGTAATGATAATGATTTGGTGTGCACCATTAATCTTTATTATAGGGTTCTTTAAGGTGCAGGAGAGAGGTTTTAATAATAGTATCAGAAGTTTGATGAATGTCTGTATAAATAGTGGGATAATATACATTGTATATGGTTAATTATAATTAATTTACATATACTAACTACCATTATCATGATCCGAGGATATTCTCCCTCTATCATTCATTGTGGTTGTAAAATCATATCTCTCATAAATAAGAATGATGTCTTTATAGTCAAATATTTCAACACTTTTTAGATATCTTTCAATAATTTGAACACTACCACCTCATATCCAACTATTAATATTATAAAAGCATGATTCCAATCAATTAATTACTTCCCATAATATAGAAATGTATGTTCATGGATAATAATAATTTCTTTTAATTCATTAATCTATAACATGTGTAAATGATTGGTAAAGATGAATTTCCCAACCTTGGATAAGATATTCTCAAGAATTCATCGATATTACATTACTGATCTTTCATCTATTCTTAGTTTCACTCTTGTGGGTTTTATTTCATCATGCCTAAATTTTTGAAATATTTTCATTAGCATAAGATTTATACCCATTCCACGATCACTCAATGCTATTCTAAACATTCATGTTCCTATATTTCATTGAATCAAATAACATAGAGGTTATCACATCATGGGTGGAAGATTATACATGATGATATTAGATCATTATACATTGAAAGAGATTATATTATGGTAATCAAATTTCCTCGAATTGGAATGAAATTATTATAATGAATTTTCATTTGAAATCATTTGAGTAATGTCATCAACATAAGGACTTTTGAAAATAAATTTCATTAAAATATCATAAAATTTATTATCTTTTCCCCTGATCATGGCTTACGTATTTCTTTCAAGGATAGATACATAGAGTTTTTATATATGTGGTTCCATATAAACATATATTTTTTAATGTTTTCTCCTTTATTATAGCTTTCTTCCTTTGGATTTGAATATAGGTTTGGTTCTCGACCTGCGTCTTTTTCATTCATTCTCATACTCCCTAATAAAGGATTCTTAATTCATAGGTTCTTCTGGCCTCATTTCCCCACCTATGAATGAAATCTGAAATTATTTCACTATTAAACTCTATATAAACACAACCATTTTCTCCCTTATTTGGTATGTCTCAATATTACTTGATAACATACCAGGTAATCGATCTGATTGGGTATTGGACGTTTTCCCAACCAAATTGTCAATGATTCAATGGGACACCCTTTCATTCTTCATCTCAGTTTCTTAGATTGTCATCCTCTGATCAAGAATTTTTAAAAATGTGCTGGGAATGATTTTGTGATTATATTTAATGTCTTGTTCTTGTTGTTGTGGTATTTGTGAATCTAGAGAGACTTATGTTTCTAAGTGTACACTACTAAGAACAGAGGAAAAGGGTTGTTCAGATTCTATCTACATTGTAGAGGTGGACATTAATGTGGGTGCTGAAGGGGTCACTGATTCATATGTGGTTATTGTAAAATAATATTTTGATAATAAACATTGTTTTTTTGTTGATGTTTAACATTCCTATTCTAATATTATTGTTACTGATAAGGTTTTGGTTGTTGAAACTATTGATTGTTATTATTTTAATTTCCATAATTATATAATGAATTTATTATTCCTCTGTCCCTGAATTATAGTCTTTTTATGGTTGAGGGTCTCCTCACATATCCCAAGATTTGATTTCCATCATAAGGGTATGGTTTTTTTGTATTGTATATGGTAGCTGAAATTAATCTATCTTCTTATTAAATGGTTCTCATTGTGTTCGGAGTTGGGTAATCTCCACCATATGATGTATTTTTAATTGATGTGGTCCTTGATCATTCTTTTTTAAAATAGAATGTTAGGAGACCTAATATATATTTTCTCTGTGGAATTTTGTAATTTTGGGAATCGTCATTCGTAAGAAATTTCATCGATTATAGTTTGGGATGTTTGTAGTGTCCATGATATACTTTTTGGAGTTGTATCCACACAATGAGACAGTGGTGTGGGAATTTATGTGTCCGTTACTAGATTCAGTACCATAACTCCCAATAGGATTCCCTATCCATCTAATAAATTTTTAAATATCATTCATATTCTTCAATGTTTCCAGGTAGGAAGTATTTATCCAATAATTTCATAGCTACATCATCTCAAGTATTGATTTACTTTAGAAATTATATATTCTTCCAATCCTAGGATATGTCACGCTAGTATAATGTGAAGAGTAATACTCTAATGTTGTTTGATGATACAACATGGTGGAAAAACGTATAAAATACTTGATAAAATTTTATATATGGTTACATGGATAATAAATTTGTAATCAACTAAACTACACCATGTTGTGGATGATATGATTGTGTTCAGGTTCGATCTCAAAGGATTTAGCCTTGATTAGAGGATGGACGAGTCTGGATGCAACACCACTAATGGATGGAAAACATTGATCCATTTTGGTGTGCTCCTTCAGTTCCATTCACACTCCGTGTTTTTCATGTTGATTATATTTATGATTCAAGGTGTATTGAGGATTAATTTCAATACATTAAACTATTGTAAAGTGTTGGTGTGAAATGATATTTCTATTAATCATGCAATCAATTTTGAGATGTTCGTGATCATAAAGACTATTTAAAACATTTGTGGGAATATAAATAATCAAAAACCCCAAAGAACTGCTGAAAATTATAATTTTTAAAAATTATAATATCTAAAGAAAAATGAAAAATGGCATGGGTGAGTTAGACCATAGTTTGATCTAAAGGCTGTTGTCTCCAGTTTGCAGTCAATATCTGACGATGCAAAAAAAAATTTAACAATACCCAAGGATGTATTTAAATATCATGGGCAGGATCAAATTCTAAATTTATACCCATATTAATCTATACTATTAATTTATTGTAAAATAGAATTGTGGGGTTAAACCCTGATGAAAACTAGGGGACATGTAACCTATTAATACAAAAATTAAGGTATGATTCCACTTATTCTATCCTCATGTTTGGTTTATATATAATAAAATAACACACTTCAAATTATGTAAATATAATAGGATTTATTATCAATTTAAAGGATAGGAGAAAATGTTAATCCTATATCTTATATGGGATAGGTATATAACATAGTCTATAAAGTGTTACAATGGTTACTGTTTTGTTTTGGTAAAACCATCTTGATCTAGCTATGTTGTAGATATTTATGGGTATGGATATAACTAACAACCTCAAATTAGTACTCAATTTTTCTATGTCAGAATGTGTCATTGTCTAATGCTTATATCCCACTCCATTATAATCAGTCATGGTTCCTTCAATTATATCCCCATGGTTAGGGTTGGGAAAAGGATTGGGTTCAATAATAATTTTTAACATAATTATTGTCCATATTGTTAGAAAGTGTTGGTTTATAAATATATAAATATTCAGAATGCCCCTAAACCTTAGTGGATTATACATTCATGATGCTATAAATCAAAATAATAGATATGATTAACATTATTGGAATAATAATTATAAAACTCATATGTAAGAAATTCCTTTATAAAATAAGTTAGAATCAATCAGAAACATACTATGAATAAAGAAAAAAAATTGTTTTAAAGTTGAATCTTTTTCTGTATCAAAAATAATTTTGAAAACATAAACAAAAAGTGAACATGAAAAGAAATAGCATTAAATGAAATATAAATAAAAATGACTTGATAATACAAATTAGGGAAGGAATTAAAAATTATTATAAAGTTATATTGAGATTAAACTATAAAGTAAATTGACATAAAAACATCTCATATGACTTTTTTATTTAGAATATGTGCTAAAATATTTACAGGCTCGAATGGTAAATTTTATTTAATTATTCCTATCATGTAACATGTGAAAGCTTATTCTATAATAAAATTTTCATGAGGAAGATTTAGTATTCTTGACATTTAATTTAGATACATTATATCCTAAAAAATAATTTATCATGAAACATACATGGCATCTTTGTTATATTGGGTGAGATCTCAAAAATTTCAATTCATGAAAATTATAGAATTCATGTATTTGATTTAAATTCATCGAGATTTTGATTTTTATAATCTCACAAAATGTAATGTGTGTACTCATCGTGTGAAAAAATCATGTCATGTGTGTATCCCATGGTAGGCCAATCATTCGGTATGTATGATGTGAATGAGGAATAAATGTTCTTAATTACATTCACGACATGTAAATCATTTATTTTCCGGTTTTTTAAATTTTTCCTTTGATTGTAAAATGTTGATTTATGGAATAAAAAACCAAAACACAGTGAATTATCAAATAATGTGTGATTAAATCTCATATGTATATAAAAATTGATATTATATCTAATTTACTATATTTTGTCCCCTTGATTCCTAATATGGAATCTATTTTGTCTTGTTAAATACTTATAGGTATTATAAATTGGATTTAGATTAACTCTACAACATAAAATAAAACCATTATTTTACAAAACATCATCATTATGTATTAAACTAGATATTATTCTTATCCCATGACTAGAATAAATATTAGTTAAACATTAAAACATTTGATTAAATTTATATTATATGCCTTTCATTAGAATAATTGTCTAAAATTTATATATTTTTCTTATTAATCTAATACATGTTTGTGAATTGTAAAAAAATCTAGACTAATATGTATTTTATATTAAAATTATTTATAATTATTCCAAATAAATTTATAATCAATTGATTTAATTTTTTCATGTGTAAACCATAATGTTCTCATAATATATTTTTTACTATTATTATCCCACAGTCCAATGGGTAAATGATAACTTTCACTGTTCAATATTTTAGTAGTATATCTTTCTCAGGTAAAATTCAGGGTTTTATGTAACATAAGACAATAAAGAAAATAATTTTATCTAAAAAATATTTAAAAATATATTAGGGTGTTGAGGTTTACTTCTTATATAGAAAATAATTTTTATTTGTCTCTGAATACTATAATATTTTTCATTATCAATTCATTAAATGATGTTTTATTATTTCATAAAATGATGTTTGTTTCAAATTTTTTTTTTAATATAATTGGATTTTTTTTCAAGATCTAATATATTTTATTATAACCCACATTTTATTATAAATTAATATTCTTCTTCTTGTATTATTTATTTCAAAAAATAAATTTCCAAAATACTCATTGAAGATTGGTGATGTCTATTTTTGAAATAATAATAAACTCAATTTTACAAACTATTTACGATGATTTAAAAAAATATTTGTAAAACAATTTCCTCGAATTTCTTATCTATATCTAAAATATTTAACTGAAAGTGAGTTTTCATTAATGATTAATATTATATATTATATTGGAATATATTTAATTTGGGTGCACAAGTTTGGGTGTCATTGGATTTTTTATTAGATGTTACTTTACAAGATACCATTTTATAATGTAATGAAATGATTTTTTATTTCCATGGGTAACTTTAGATTGTGATTTTTTTATTTCAATTAAAAATAGATATATTAATAATGAGATGGGTGGATCCTATATATCCCTCAAATGAATTAGTTATATATATATATATATATATATAGAAATTTAATGTGAACATGTTAGCATTTAACAGGGTCCACAATGTGTGGGTGTGAGGTTGGTTAGTTTTGAGTCACCAAAATGTTAATGGTTGAAAAAGATAAAATTTATTACCCATGTAAATTGGGTTGCATTTAATTTCACATGAATATCTGATTATAATGTCAAAATTAAATATGATTATCATAGGGTTGTGATAATGATGACTAGCCTCTTTGGTAGTTCCCCTAGCTTGTGAATGGGAGGATAATATACACTTGAAAAACTTATGTTATCATGTGAGTATATTTATTATCAAGAAAAACACTTTAGTTATGTTGTTTGGCCCCATTTTTGGGACCATGTGTCTATAGGGAAACTGTGGGTTTCTAGAAGGACATGAACTAATGACCATATGAAGAGGGTATAAGTGATGTCAAGTGGGTGAAATTGTTACATTGTTATTTGAGGAGGAACCCAACAAAAGTTCACTGACAATACATGTGATAAGATACAATATCCAAAATGATTTTTTTATTCTCTAATTGGGGGATGGGGGTTCATAGTAATTCTCTATAAAGGTAACGAATTGAAATAATAATGTTATACCCATTTCAATATGTTGAATTTTTCTATTATGAATCCTCCATGATTATAAATCAACACTATATGATATTTTTAATAGAGTAAGACATAGAATGGGAGACCACCTAGGTGGTTTCCAAAAGTGTGTGAGAGTGTCAAAATGGAAAACTTTAAAGGGAATGTATTGGAATGAAGGTATAGCCATAACTATGATGATATATTTATGCACATCGATGGACTCTAGGTATGAGACCATTTATCTATAGGAATAATATTGGTTTCTAGAAGGTCGATATTAGAATACCATATTAAGGTGGGTTATATAAGTTGTAATTGGGGACTAATTATTACATTATAAAGACCCACAGTTTTCTGTTTGAATAAGTTATCTGGTATGCTAGTTCATAATGATTTTAAATCCCATGTTTACAATTCCGCCACATCCCTTTCTACTTTTTAAGGATCAAGTTATCATGTTATTATTCTATTTTATCATGGAATTATAGATGTGTTATCATTTGAGTTGATATGTATGTAATTCAAGATTATAGTCATAACTAATTGATTGATATTATTTTAATTCCGATATTTTCTATTATTCATTTTTTACCATAAGTTTAAAGTATAACTATTATGTCATTTGATATGTTATCCCACACAAATAATTTTTGCTCACCCCTTCTAATGTTATCTCATCCATAGTATATCATGAATATTATGCGTCATGGAATTTCTAAGAGGGTTTTATTTTAAGGGGAAATATTAACATCTGGAAAATAAGTTTTGCAATATTTATATTCATTAAACAACTATTACCTTAGGTCCTTGGGTTGTGTGACTATTTGGGAGATGTATTTATTAAATCATTTTTTAAATTTATCATCTATTAATGTTAATAATTGGTACCTATAGTGGGTATCATGGAAATGTTTATCTATATTTCAATATTTGTCTTATAGAAAATTAGTGATAACTAAAATGATAAATCTAAGATAAGATATTGATATTTTAAAAAATTATAGATTCTGTTGTTTTCCCAAAATTACATATATTTTGTAATACATTATTGTAGATGCATTCCCAAGCATAGTTTTACCTCAGGAAAATAACCCTGAAGGGGTAATGATGTGTATTATCTAAATTTTGATGAGGTTCATGAAAAACATTCATCACTACACACCTGGCTATATATTACTGACTGATATGATTTGGTTAATTTACATTATTTATAATGAAACATTTTGGTAGATTTAATAATTCAATTAAATATAGTGCTTATGAAATATATTGAATGAAAATGACCATTGGATAACCTGGATTGAAACATAGAGAGATTGTGAAAGAGGAATATACTCATTATTTATAAGTTATTTATACTTTTATTATTGTTCATTTTCTTTTTACATTTACTAATTTTTTTGTCTTCTTCATTAAAATTCCTCTATAAATGATATGTAATATGGAGTTAAAAATCTCTTGTATATACTCACAAAACATTATGTTTTAAATTATAACATTAATAAGGTGGATCCAAGGTTTCCTCTTTATCAATATTGACCTTTTACTATTCCTAGATGACCTAAGAAGTGATTGTTACCGCCTTTGTCCCTCAACCATATGATGGTGGAGGGGGGCTACCTTCAAATTCATCTAGGGCTATGAAACTCCCTTTATTGAAATATCAAATCCCTATTTTCTCCTAATATTCCTTGATATAACAATTTTCCATAATGTCTTTAATATAATTGATAGATTACCTCATCACTTGTTTTCTACCTTAGAGTTCATGGATATCAAAACTCTCATAAGCATATCTTTGTTGGATCAAATCAGTTTTCAATATCCATCTATCAACATATTTTATAGATTTATTTTGTTTCATAGAGATTATAGGTGATGGAGATTTTTTACATTCTCTAAAAGAGGTATATTATTGTTTAGTTCTCATTGATGGATGATTTGATCACAAATTAGTCAAGATCTCCTTGTACATATATGAAAATATTTTTTTACCTCCGATGATAGTCTAATTAATTCCATATGAAATGAGACACTGTAAAGTAGCATTGTTGGTAAGCCTCTTAGAAAATACACTTCCATGTTAAAACACTTATAACATCAACATTCTAGGAAATATATTTAGTAGTTTTATATTCCTTGAAAAATGAATAATTAATGTCTTACACTTGTTCTTAGCTCAAATATTTGTTTAGGTTTATCTTTTTAAAAAACAATGTAATGGTTTTGGATCCCTATTAGGGAAGAATTTTGTATTAAACCGGTGTACATATTTGTGTCTAGGACATACTATTCTTCTTATTGAAAATATTTTTGTCTTATATTATCTTCATGATGACACTGTCAAAGGGAGAATCATTTTGGGTAAATCTTCTCTTAATTTGATTAAGAAATTTCCAAATTCTCCCTATGTTAATCTATTAAATAATAGATAAACCTTCACTGTTGATTATATCTATAAGGATTTGGGTACCTTAAATTTTTATCCAAAGGATTAAAAAATAATTTAAAACTTTTGACATGATTTAGGAGATCAAAATTCATTGGTTCATGGATCAGGGGATATTAGTAAGAATTTTCATATGATGCCCCCATTTCTACAGAAATAGTGAGGCATTCCATGGATGGTAATGGGTTGGATTATTCCATTCAACATTCTCATATTAGAGATTTTTTAGAAAAAATCATTTTCATTTGATCCCTGTATCTTCAATTAAGGTTTATACAATACATAAAGGTACAACTTTTCTAAGGTGGTGTTCTACTAGCCAGTGTGATACATCCATCACAATACAACTCTAAAATTGTTTAACATTTTTTTATAGAAATTAATCGAATTATTATGGTCATAAAAGTTGGAAAACGTAAAATCCAAGATTGAAAAGAATTCATGTAGGTATAAGGAGACTTAAGGATCCTGATCTAAGTCTCCTAGAAACAGGTTCCCATCTAATGATTGATTATGAATAGTACCTAAAGACATTTGGGAGTGTTGGTTATTGTTCAGAAAATGGTGGGAAAGGTTTCCTCATCCCTAGAAACATACTACTCAACAAGAGGAAGACAAATTTTACATCGAAGGATTATAAAATGTATAAATCCCTAGCTACCAGATACATAAGTAAAAAAATCACGATGATGAATCACGATGGGTTGAATCAGCACATGCAGAAGACATTAGTCAGAAATGTTGTAATTCTAAAACAAAATCCCTAATTCAATGACATGTTTGGTGTTTACAAAGATAACAAGATTATTGACCCATAACCAGTTATGGAAATTCACCATAATATATAAATTCTTCAAATACCTGATTATGAACTCAAATGGTATAATTTTGAACGGTTAATAGGGGAATGTATATGATAGTTTAAATATAAAATATCTTATCCTTCATTCTAAATATAAGATGATAGTGTATTATTTCATGATATATATATCAGAAGATTATCCCCATAGAGCGATTGGATGACTACTACATGTTGATCTGAACGAAGAACAAGATAATTGTATTGATAAAAAGAATCAGATTTATATATGTGGAATTAGTGAAGAGAAAACATGTTTGGAAGAAACTTTGATGACCTGGTAAAATAAGGCCTTCAATTTTATAGATCTCTTTTTGTAAAATCATGAATTGAAGGTAACATCCATTGAAAGAAATATTTATTGGGTAAATAATTATATATCTATTAATTTTGTACCAAATATAATGGTTATTTCATATGTTGTTATACATTTTTTACACAATGAATTTTTTTGATTTCCCACATTTCATTACATGTGTTCATGAAAACAAAATATTTAATTTTTATTATAAATAAGATGGATCTCCCAAACAAAAAAATTGGAGAAGATTTATATTAAATCACTCATGAATTAACATCCACAATCCCTTAAAGGTCTTTACAATCCTTTTATTTTTTATAAATTGATTAATTTACTGGAAAAGATATTTTCGATTCACCAATGCTCAGAGCATGAGAGGGTCATTTTGAATGTTTACAATAAAGAGGGAATGGGAAACTGAAGGTGTAATTTCATAAGAAATACAAAAATATTGGAGAAATATGATTTAATTAATTGGGATTATTTCAATAGATTATTATTTTTTTTATATTTATTTTTTACACTTAGTATTAGGATTGAACATGAATATCTAGAATAAAAATAAAGAAAGATGATTCTAGTGGATATTACAAGGTAAAATTCACTTAACTCACATGATAACTCTCTTATTTTATCAAAATACCTATGAAACTATTTGATGATTTTTTGGTAGATAAAAACCTTCTCCATTAAAGACATTAGTTGTATGAATATTTGGTATCTATGATGAAGTTTCTTGAAGTGTGAATTGGGTTGAAATTGAATATTTATTCCCATGGGATTCATGGGAAAGGGAAATAATGATAGTGTATAATGGAATTTTTAATGAAATTTATCATTGTATTGACATATTCAAACTAACCACGTTATAAAGAGATGGTATGATTCACATGGGTAATTTCTATAGAGGTTCGGGAAAGTGTTACAATTATATTAAAGTAGGCCACAAATATTGTGACTAGTAGAAATATAAATAATCAAAATAACACCACTAGGGGATGAAGTCCCCATATGATTCTCAATTATCTTTTTAATGTACAAAAATCTTTGATTTCTAGAATTATTCGAATCAGTACCCGAACACATGATCTAGAGAAGATAATAGGAATCAGAAACCTCCAAAAAATTTGAGAAAGGGGGAAATATGAAATTAATAAAATATAGTTTAATCATAATAAATATGTTTTGAATTTTATTTTCATAATCCACACTATAACTATAAATTCATAATTTAATTATAATTCATTAAATTCATTAATATATTATATATTATCAATGAATTTCGATTCAACACCTTAAAATTATATACAAAACTATACGTGATAATTTATAGTGTAAATATAAATGAAATAATTGTTTTCAGCTATTCTTCAATAGAGATTTGTGGAGAGATATATATATATATATCAAATATGGGTCCTTATCATGTAGTCGAATATTACATTATTCAGTGTATGGACTAGTTATCCTTATATAAATCTCATATAAATATTTGAGGAAGGTAAATATACTTTTAAATCCATTTTCACAGATTTGTCATATATAAATAAAAGGATGATAAGAAAAAATTCTATAAAAAAAATTATAAAACACGGGTCTTCATACCAAAGAACCGAGCACTTATCCCATATTATTAAGGAGGATTTCATCATTAAGAACATCTATATTATAATGAAATATATTAATTTAATTGCCAATGAATTTTATATTCTTACCATAGAATGTGATGTCTATTTCTCAATAAAAAAATTCATATGTTATTTTCTATCTTATAGAATCACTATTGAATAGATTTTGTTTATTTAGAGTATTTAAAAAAGAAATTAATATGGAATATGGGAAAAGGTTTTATAAACCCTTTTGGTTTCCCATAGGGTACACTAGTCCTATTTTTTTATAATAATAATTGAGTAATGTCACATTTCATCAATTAACATGGCGGAAAAACATGATTAAAAATAGTATTTTTTTTCTCTTTATTGATAGACGGTGTGAAATAAAGTAAGTGGATATCCTATACTCAATGTTCGTCCTTAAATATAGTTCCCATCAACTATAGATAAAGGGGGGTGTTTCATATAAACATTTAGGATAAGATATTAAGTCTATGAGTTTATAGTGACATCATTTGGAATTACCAATTCCACGAATTTATTTATCGATCTTTTGAATAAAGTCATCAATTGTTTCTAGGATATATTTTCAGAATTATTTATAAGAAAAATTATTATACATTCAAAAATCAGGGAAGTTCATTATAATATCGATTTAATGTGTTGATTTCCCTAAGTAAAAAAATGAAATTTTAAAATTAGAAAACTTGGTTCGATAATTTAAATAATAAAAAACCCGAATAATAAATGAACCAGACAATATATCATGTAAATATGATTGGAATAATGATGTTTTTAAATTGGAAGGTATGTATAAGAGTAACTATATTATTGAGTATATATGGTTTAAAAATATATAAATTAAATTAAATTTTTATTAACTAATTGAAAATAGAATTAGAAATTAAGTTATAGTAATATAAATGTTTTTCTAAAAAATAGATTTATGTGTTTAATGTTATTTTATTTTAATAAGTTAAATTAATCACTATTTCTGAATTATTTTAATGAAATTTATATAATACATAGTCAATAAAATGTTTTATTATTCATATCACAGATATTATATCAATGGTATAACAGAAAAACAAATTTTTATGCATAAAAAACATTCTCATAAAAAATGTTATCAAAATAAATTACAGATATTTTTAAATTAAATTTTAAAAATTTTATAAAATTTATTTAAAATACTTAACTTACTAATTGTTTTTTTATTTTCATGAATGACTATTTTTCATGGGTTTATTGGGAACCCTCATATAGGACCCGACAAAAATTTATAAAATGATAATGGAAACATAACTAAATAATAATGTAAAAATAATAATTTGTGTCACTTTTGTGAAATTTCTATATAGAATAATTTTTCGATGAATAGTGATAAATAATAAATTTTATTGAAAAACTATTTCTCATTTAAAAAATTTACTACTTAAATTTCATTTTAAAAAATTTTATGGGAAAATATAGTACATTAAATTTTGTTTAAAATAATTTATTTCATTTTAATCAATTTTATTTTAAATTTTTATTTAAAATCGCTTTATTTTTTTTAATACATTTCGAATGGAAGACCATTTTTTCATCACATATATTGAATTGATTGTAAATTAAATTATAGTAATAATAATAATTGAAAATGCACAAATGTATTCTTTATTTTTAATCTTCATGATTAATATTATATAAAAGCTTCAACATAATATTTTATAATTAATAGTAAATATAGAACAAAAAATAAAAACCAAAATTACTATTAAAACAGATATAGTGACGGGTAAAACCTAAAAACAATAAGAGTTAAAATGACTAAAAAACAAGTCAAATTTCAATTTATGGTCATATTTATATCATATCCATCCTAAGGATCGATATTTATCCATTTTTGTCCTTTTTAGCTTTTTTAAAACATGGTTGTAATTTATTCATTTCAAATATTATGTGTGTGTCCTCTCCCATGCTTATAAAATGGAACCCAATTTCTTATACTATTACTACATAAAGAAGACATTTTTGGTCCTTAAATTCCAACCCAAATACTTTAAAAATCTCTTCTCAGGATTTGATGTGGTTGTTTTGATCATAAAACTCTTTTAGGAAGGATATTGGTGTAAACATATAATTTTTTTCTGAAGAAGACATATCGTTCTTAATCAAGAATTTCTGTTTTATTTCTTCCTCAATATCATAAAATTAATATTCTTATATGATAAAATAAAATGAAATAAAATAATAAATATTAATATATGTTATTATGTTAATTAAATCATCTATATCCACCCCCTCTTCTATCAATTAGGAAACAAAACCTAGTGATTGTGTGTAATGTGAACTACAATATCACAAATAAATGTTATTCAGTTTCCTCAACGGCTATCATAGATAGATATAATTATAAATTTATTTATTATTTACAATATTTATTAATCAATTATAACTATAAAATTATAATATAACATATATCATCATACCTTCTAATCTATTGGAAAATGATAATGTCACTCGTGTGTGTGTGAGTGGACTACTGCATCTACGTAGCAATGTGATAACTATTTCATTTTATTATCCCATAGATTATAATAATGATATTTTAATTAAATATATATCTATATTATATGAAATAATAATTATTCTATAAATATTAAATATTTCATACATTCCATCTCATAAAAAATGGAAGCAATGATCATGCATATGTACGGTATACCATCCCCGAGAATGTTGTAATTTATTTTTCTGTGTAATATTTAAGGATTTTTATAAAAACATATAAAATAAATTTTTTGAATATTTACATAAGGATTAAAAATTAGTATATTAAAGAATCAAGATCGAATCACAAGGACCCAAACTATAGATCAAAAAAATAAAAGAAAATTGAAGTAGTTATCACCATGAGTGAAATTATTAGTAAAAATTGGAAAATAACATGTGAAAAATGTTATCAAAGTTCCCTATATTATATAATATATATCACTATTATTATTTAATAATTTTATAACAAATAAATTTTAATTATATATTATGTTCAATAATTTATTAATGAAATGAGACATGATTATCTTATCTCACTTTTACTTCCATGAGACATATGTAGTATTCAAAAATTATTTCCTTTATGTGGCGTAAATATTTTCAATTTTATGTTTTGTATTATGAATATATTTTTCATCCTGAAATTTAATGATTCATTTAATTTAATTATTTTTACATGTATTATTGTTTAAATGTTTCTAAGGTGGTAGTGGTATTTTGATTATCATATCATCATTTATGAAGAAAATTTTTTATTAATATTACAATGATTATATATTTTGATACATCTCTAAAAAATCCTAAACTTTTCTATCAACTATTTTTATCATGAAATCTTAATGTAATAGTACCGATTTACACTTTTTGGTATTTGAAAATATTTATTATTTTCTTTAATTAAAATCAAAATTATTTCACTTTTTTCCTAAAAATGATATTTTCTTCCATATTCATTTCCTAATTTATTTTTTTATTTTATTAATAATATTTTTTAATGAAATTTTATAACAAGTTTTACTTTTCAGAAATAATATTTTTAATGGAATCATATTGTTATTTTGTAATGGGTATTTATTTTAAGCTTTTCATAATTATTTTAAAATATGGGAATTATAAATTATACAACATGACCAAAATTACACACACTCATAAACAGTCATTTTGTAATGAATATTTGACATTATTAAAAAGTTATTTATGAAAAAAATTAATTTTTGTAATATTTTAGAACTCTTTCTTTATTAATAGTGATATATAAAATTAATTTTTGTAATATTTTACATATGATTCAATAGGGATATGTTCTAATGTTACTATAAAACTTATTTAACTATATCGAATATGTTTTGTTGGATTGGTAATTTATTATTTTGATATTATTAACCATATTATTGTGGATGTTTTATGATTCAATTTTTTTGTTGAGGAAATTATAAAAATTATATATTCTAGTTTCCCATATGTATGTTTCCATCTATTATGTTAGTGAAAATTAATATTAATATTTAATTGGAAAGAGAAACTAATAGGTTGGTCCTGCAATACCCCTCGATGCATCGGTAGGTCACATTGGGAAATCTACATTGCGTATTTGGATGAATCCTTACCCATTAATTTAGAATTTATTGGAATAAAAACATTATTGTATGGCTATAGTGTTAGAAATTATTCATAACCACATTTTAATATTCATTGTCGATTCTCATGTCATTATTCAATTAATTAGAATATACATGGATAATTTTCAAACTAATGTGACTATTTATAGGAAATTATTTGATTATAATTAATTCATTCCTTATAATTCTTAAGGTTCATGTTATTGATTAATGGAAATCTATTTTAGTTATTTATTTTTCCATAATTATTATAACAAATTATATAAGATATCATCCACAATATATATACCCTTACTGAGTATATGAGCTTACAAATTTCTTATGTTTCCCCTACCGATGATTCTATGGAGTGTATTATTATTGATATACATGGTTATTATATAGTAATATTGTCATTATTAAATGAAATAATATGTTTTATTTTATGTTTTCAATTTTAATTTGAGATTCTAGTATGTATCTAGTTTTCCATGACTGATAAACTATTTGTTCCTTTGTGACATTATGTCTTGTATCAAGTTCCAAATTAATATATTAACCACTGACTCTAGAATACAATAACTAGGGTGTTTATAGTTTAGATTTGAGAAATATTATTAGAAACCATTGACACAGTATTGAGGAATTATATATTATATTAAATAACCTTATGGATGACTTTGATAATAAGTCTACATGTTATATGACATCTTAATGTTTTCATAAGGTATAGATTATGTGGATTTCCATGAAACACATCCCTACAATGATGAAACCTATGTTTGTGGATCTGAATTTTTTTTACCAATAGATAAAATTTTGAAGAGGATATATTGGTATTGGACTCGATCATCACCCGGTGCACAATAAAAATCCTTTTTATAGACTAGGTTTGACACTCATAGGGGTTATTATTTGGTTAATTATAATTTTCATCATGAACCATAATGAATGATTTAAAATTATTATAGAAATTAATTCCATATATTATATATTAATAATAATGTGTAATGATTTATTACTTTTATATAAGATTATATAGTTTACCACTATTACTGTTTCTTCCCATACCATGATTTTTGGTTTTAGTCAATGGCTCGAAGTCGATATAATTGTGTGAACATTAAATATTATTTAAATGTTAGTTATTATGAGTTAAAATTTTGAAGATTAATATTGTAAAATATAACATGATTATAAAAAATATTATGTCATGATATAAGATTAACATCTTATACCATACCCTCTGACTAACCAAAGAAGAGAACGATGGAGTCCGGTGAAAAATTGGGTGGTGGAGTCCATGGGTTAATGAATGATCAAATTCATCACAAGAAAAATGTTGAAAGAAACACCACTGAGTATGAATCAATGGAATTTTTATTTTTTTATCTATCCAATTGAAGTTCATAGGGAAATGAGTTTCCATTAAAATGAGATATATTGAATGTAGAGAAAAAAAATTGGTCTGAGTGATCAGTTTAGAGTTATTTGTATTAATGTGTACAAATTAGGAGTTATATGATTCAATTAACATTTATAATGTTTAATCTCAAAACATGTAATGACCTATATTAGATCATACTATAATGTAATAATATTTATGTACTTATATATTGTAAATCGAGAATTATGTGCTAGATACATTTTTATTAATGGTAATTTGGTTATAAAAATCACGAAACATCAATAGATTTTATTAATTTTTAAATAATATATGTATTTATTTAATAATATATTAATGTTAATTTATACTATCATTGTTTTATGATTTTTTGTTTGAAAAAACATTAAATTCCTTAAACACCCATTTTTATGTTTTTTGGATGATATTTTAACATAATTAATGATATTTTATGGGACATTTAGAGACAATAAAACCATTGGTTTAATATATATTTTAATTAAGAATTTATTTGAGGAGTGCCATTACATTTCATTGATATAAGACTAATGGTATTGGTTTCCTTAAAGGATTATATTATCCTTAATAGTGTTGTAATTATTGGTTAATATAACTGTGGAATGATATAGAAATTGTACAATTTAATTTTTAAAAAAAATGAAAAACTCATATGTTTGGAAACAAATTATAGTATTCAGTAAGACCATGGCACCTAAACCCAAAATATATGACCAGAAAGGGAAAAATAGATACCACTAAACTATGTGATGTGTAGGTCAGTAGGAAATTTTTTTTACATAAATAATTTCTTATGTGAATGTTACATTGAATTTGTGAATCATATTATGGGAACAAATTTTTTTGAATCATTTTATATTTTTGAGGTGATCAATAATATTTGACGATTTTTTTGTTAGGTTGTGATATATATTTAAGTATTAATTTTATACAAAAAGATTACTTTGGGATAAATAATTACATTGTTTGAGGTGTATATTGATGGGTATGACATAACCGTTGAGGTTAAAAAACTCTTTATATGCGGTTGTTATTGAATTTATTTTGGATATAGGGTTATTTATGATAAACATTTGATTTTTTTGTAATGTTAGTTATTAATTTATTTTATTTATTAATATTTTATTTCCTATGATATTAATATTGATTTAATAAAAATTAGATGAACATGTTGTTTAAATTCAGTGGATTAGGTTACCATTTAGAATTTTTTTACCCCTTCGGGAATTGAAAAAAACATGGATATTCATTTCTTAGAGTATGAAGTTATGTTGACAATGAATAAAGGATACCCAAATGATGAAATTTTTCTTTTAAAATATAAAGCTATAAAATAATTATTTTTTTATAATGTTAAATATATTTGTAGTAAAATAATCCTCCCACACTAGTTAAAGGATAATAGGAAACAAATTTTATCCAATTACCTTCTTATGAAAAGAATAAAAGTAATTATAACCCATTATATATTTATGGGGTTTTTTCATTAACATTCTATTGATGATTTTATTTATATAGATAAATGACCTCTATCACTCAAAATTATTATTTATGCTTTTTATAAATGTCAATATTTTCACTTCAAAACAATGTTTTCCTGCTGGTAAACCATGTTATCTGATTTTTTAGATGAATTTAATATTTCCTATTCCTTATATTATTAGAATGTTTTTATAATGTGGGATTTCTAAAATGGTATTTTTATATATATAATACTTTTTTTAAGATAAATTAAAAATTATGATGATGAAATTTTTTGAATATCCCGAATATATAACAAAATTATAATTTAAAATAATAATATTTAGTTTGATATGGTATATGATATGAAAAGTTGAGCCTAAATGACTAGTAAAATATATTTTTCAAATATGACCATTATAACTGAGATATTAAATTAGTGGGTATGAATAGTATAAAATAAATTTTGAAAATTATTTTTTTACACCTCTATAAATTTAATTATATAGATATAACTTTTTTAAAAATAAAAATAAAAATCATTTGAAAGAAAGTAATTGTTTTTTTAGAAAAAAATTTTACACGCGTAATGAGTTTTTAAATTATCAAATTTTATCAATTAAAATTTGAGAATTAATTTAATGGAATTTAAAAATTATATAAATAAAATTTTATTTAATTCATCTCATCTTTCTCTCGGCATGAGAATATAAAAAAATATTTATTATTTTTTAAACTTTATTATTTGAAAATATGCATTGATCATGTCAGCATAGTTATATTAAATTAAATTTTTAAAAAAATATAAAATTTATTTTAAATATTTAAATATATTTATTTTTTCATCATGTCAATTTTACCTTGCAATAAATTATTCATTACATTAAAAGAAGATTAATTATTCAATGAATAGTTATATTTATTAACATTTTTTTGGGAAACTACCTTCTCGTTTATAGAAATTCCAAGGTGTGTTTTATTTAAATTGTTTGAAAATAAATTATTTAAATTATATTTAATTTATTTTAATATAGTTCAATTTAATCAATTATATGTTCAATATTTATTTAAAAACATTTTATACATTTCAAAAATTTCCATTGGGAAATTTTTTTCATCATGTCTCTCTGTTAAATTTTAAATAAAAATTAAAAATAAACTATGAATATAATTTGGGAAAATTAATTAAACAATATTAATAATCAGAATTGATATTTATTTATTAATTTGACATAATTTATTTTCTAATGAATATTAAAAATAAAGATTATATTAAATACTACAGTTTTGGTTAAAAAGATTTTCTGGGGGCTAAACTAATAAGGTAAGGGTAAAACTTACCACGGAAATTGTATAATTAATATTTTATGGAAATTTTAATATATTATAAAATCAATTGTTTTAGATTGAGACATTTTTGTTCTTTTTGGGATGAAAAATTGTTGGTTTAATTTATTTTATTCAAAAATTCCAAGTCTCTCATCTCCCCCACATTTAAAAGTTCACCCTATTTCCACTACTCTTAAAAATTATGTATCCCTTTTATACAAGAATATAAAAAGTAAAATAATTTTTATACATCCCCAATAACAACATAGATTCTATTTTTGGATCATAAAACCATTCTAGTAATGATTTTTATGGAAAAGAATGTGGTTGTCCTAAGAAGATGTATCTTTGTTAACTGTGTGTTTTATTGTTTTTTTTCATATTTTAAATAATTAAAATGTTATTCAAAAATTGTAAAAAAATAAAACACGTACCTGAAATAAAATAATATTTTATTTTGATAATGTTATAATATATATCTAAATCTTTTTCTCTCAAATGGGGAATAAAACTCTTGATCGTCTCTTTGGTGGACTACCATCCAGAAAATCGTTGAATTTTATTATACATCACCAACTATCATAGATATATATACTGATAGATGTAATGTTTATATATTATATCTAAAAAGCCTTTTTACCTCGAAAATTTTAATATCACAAACACCTTCTTACATTTCAAAATTTTGTAAATAATAATGTCGATCATGTGTATGTGTGGACTACTGTCTCGACATTGCATTATGATACATTTATTATTTTATTTTGACATGGATTTTAATATATATACATATTATGAACCTATATCTTATATATAATATGATAATTATTCTAGAAGAGTCAAATATTATTTTCCTTCCTTTTATAAATCTGTTTACAAAATGGAATGAATGTTGATGCATTTGTACGACCGATCATCATCACGAACAGTGTAATTTATTTTCTAATGTAACATTTTTGGATTAATATAAATAAATATAAAATGAATATATAATATATATATTTAAATATAATTTATAATATTTTATATTATGGAACCATGATAAATGCACATGGTTCTAAAGTATATAACCAAAACATACATAAAAAATATAACTATAACCACTTATAATATTATTTTTAATAAATAATTGTTAATAAATAGGTGATAATATGTTAGAATAAAACCAGTTATGTAATAAATATTTTATTATTTTTATTTAATATAATTATACTTAATATATTTTTTTATATAGAAGTTGATAACATGTATGAGGAATATTATACATATGGTAAAAGTTTCTCATTTCACTTTTACTTTCCAGATACATATGCCATATTCATTACATATTTGTTTTTTGTAGTGTACATACTACCCCATTAATATATTATATCCTCAATATATTGATATTATTAATAGTATTTAATTTTTTTTGAAATTATTTCATTCATGAGAATTATGATATATAACATTTTAATATGGTAAGGGTTTTGTGATTACAATCCCATCATTTATCACCGTTTTTTATAATTATTTTTTGCTGATGAAAAATTAAGATATATATTTCAAGAATATCAATATATTTTTGAACCATAGTTATTCTTAAATAAATAAATTAATAATACTGATTTCTTATCTTGAGTAATTAATATTTTTTGTAATTTTTTTAATAAAGGCCTACGTTGTTTATATTTTCAGTCTAAAATGAATCTTCTTCCATTTCCATGTTTTTAAAAAAATTGTTTAAATTTTTTAATATTATCATACGATTTTAAAAAATCATTTTTACCGATGTATTTATTTTTTAAAATGGTTTTAATGTTATATTATTTTTATTTTATAATTTTTAACATTTTTATATTAATTTGATATAGAATTATTTTAACTTTTAAATCATTAATAGAAGTACCCACCATCATGACTTCTCATTTTATTAAATATTATTTTAAATTTTTAAAATTTTATTCTTAGAGAATTTTTTACCATTATTATTTAAATTTTATGTTTTTAAATGTGATTTTCAATTTGAAATGTTTATTTTCTCTAACAATGTTTTTAAGGAAAATATAACATAATTCTAATTCATCAACAAAATAAACATATTTAACATATGTTCCTTTTGGGATATGTGTTATTGTTTCCATACACCATATTTATCATGTTCATTTATAATAAATTGGATTGTTGTTATAATATTTTGATAGTATAATCCGTGTTACATTGGATGGCTTATGAAGATGTTTTTTTATTGGGACCATAATTTACAATTTTCATGTCATTTTTTTAATTTGAAAATTTATATTGATTATATTTCTCCCATTTTATATTAGGAATTAATTGGATAGTCATTTACTAGTTGAGCCCAATAAATAACCTCAATGCATCTATAGGTCTCACTAGACAAACTATCGTGGGTATTTTGTAGTTTCCTTATCAATTTATGTACAATATCTCTAAAAAATGACTTGATGGTATAAATATGATTTATGTCCTTGTGAAATCCCTCAATATGAGATTTTTTGTTGATGTACATGTCATTTTTCGATTACATTGAATATCCATGCTTAGGTTTCATGACCATGTGTTTATTTAATTATCAGTATTGGAATATCAGTTATTTTTTCATATTATTATTCTTGGAAATACCATATATTGGATAATATTTTTTTAATTAATAACCTTTATATAATGAGTATTCCTTATGTATTGATAATATAATCCACTATGAACATATAGTTATTCAACATTTAATCTAATCCACTTCACAAGTTTCCTTTCCCATAGATATTAATAAGTTTATTATGATTTATATAAAGAGATATAAGAACAGAAGTAAAGG